>CM046442.1:90276743-90876743 GCA_025506515.1 Flaveria trinervia
AGAGGCTTGAGAACTTCAAACAAAATGAGCTCAGTCTGTTACTTGAAGGGACTCATCCTGATGAGTTTGCATACCGACAGATTATAACAGTTGAGCTCAAAAATGGTAAACAGGCCAAGTACATCTCAGAGCTGTATGGGCGAGAAGGATTGTTTGATGGTGAAGCCGAGAACCTGACCATGGAAGAACAAATCATGTTTCTCAGAGCATAAACCAGAGAATCCTACAGGCTTATACATGGGAAGTGAGTCTCATGGATGGGGGAACAACTCAGTGTCCAATTCCCCAATACAGAGCTCCCATCCATACATTGCCAACCAAATCTTAAGAGACTCATTTCCAGGCCAGTGCTTATATTGGTCATCTTCTCAACTGATCAAGAAGAAAAAAGACCAACCATTCTGCCAACAATAAGTGGGACCTCAATAAAGTTAAAGGTTTTGGCTGCATTAGGTTCAGGGGGAGTTTGTTGGACCAAAAGAACCAATGAGCCGGATCAGAAAAACCTTTAAGTCCCACAGACGTCACAACAACTACTGAAGACCACAACAGCTGAAGACAACAGCTGATTACAAAGTCTGAAGACACAAGTGCTGAAGACAAAGTCTGAAGACACAAGTGCTGAAGACAAAGTCTGAAGACAAAGTGCTGAAGACAAGTCTGAAGAAGAAACAAGTGCTGAAGACAAAGTCTGAAGACACAAGTGCTCAAGACAAAGTCTGAAGAAGAAACAAGTGCTGAAGACAAAGTATAGGACTTGTGTCACAACATCTGAAGAGGTCATCTTCAGTAGTTGTGATGGTTTACCTTTCAGTAGTTTTCTTTGTTTCAGTATTTGTAAAACAACTGAAGTGTATGTTCTTCAGTTGTATGTTTCAGTAGTTTCTTTCAGTAGTTGTAATAATAGTTAACACTTAGCATTTTTGTAAGAAGATGTCAGCTGTTTGACATCTTCAGTAGTTGTGTTAACTATCAGTAGTTATGATAAATTCTGTTAGATGTCACTATCAAGTGACATCAGCAGACGTCACATCTCTTATATAAGAGGGGTCGACTAATTGTAATTGTGACATTCCGTTACCACGAAAGCGAATATTGAATGAAATATATCTGCAGAATTCTCCCTATCTATAACCGTTTTTGTTCTTACATTGAATATCTTTTTGTTCTTGTGAATAGGGCTTCAATTTCATTGGTTCGAATTCCGCTGCTATACTCTCTAATCAATCAAACGTAGATCACTGATCCTACCAGTACTTGAGGATACACTCAAGAGGAAAGAATTGATTACACTGATGTCTTTGCAACCCATTACAAGACTTTAGGTAGTGAGGATCTTTCTTGCTTATGCCACATCCAAGAATTTACTATCTACCAACTTGATTTCAAGTGTCCCCATCTATATGGGAATTTAGATAGGGAAGTCTACGTGTGCCAGCTTTTAGGATTTGAAGACTCACAGCACCCTAACTATAGTGCAAGCTGGATAAAGCTCTTATGTGTTACACCAAACACCTAGGCTATGGTATGAGCTTTTGTCTTAGTTTTTCCTGGAGAATGTTACACCTGAGGTACTATGACAAGACTTATTCATATGAAAATCTAGGAAAGACATCTAGCTCGTACAAGTCTATATTGATGACATCATATTTGGTTTCCCAAATGACCAAATGTGCAAAGACTTTGATGAGCATCATGAAGAAGAAATTTGAGATGAGTTCCATGGGAAAAAATGGACTTTTTCTTGGAATATAGGTAAAGCAAATGAAGGAAGAATTCTTTATCAATCAATTAAATATGTCTCTGTCATTTGACATTAGGTACCATTTCATTAGAGATATTCATGAGAAAAATCTGATAAAATAATCAAAGTTTATTCAAATGAACATTGTTGATTTGTTCACCAAAGCATTTGATGAACAAATATTCAAGTATCTTATTACAGCTATTGAGGTGATAAACATTGATTAGTTTATCTTATTTAAAAACCTTTTCAAAATGTGTCTTGTCTTTGTCAATACAATCTAAGCCCTATTATAAAAGTTTTTCTTCAAAATTTCATTAAGTATAAATTCTTCCGAAGAGGAATTAACCCTTTGAAGATGTCATATATATCTTTTGAAGCAAAATTCCTCTAAGAAATTTTATCTCTGGAAGTGTTTTTGGTCTCAAAAGAAGCTTTTTGATATCATATCAGATATACTTCCAAAACTCAATAAATTTGTTAACTTAGATGACCTTAATCTTGGAAGTAAATTGGATAAATTTACCTTCGGAAAAAATATTGGCTTCGAAAGAAGATTACCTTCAGAAAAGTTTTATACTCGGAAGAAAACTTTACTGGGTAATGTAAATCTTTTAGGCCCCACACTGTAAAAAGATAAAGATTTTCTTAATGATGTCAGATTTTTTAAATGGATTTTATGTTACTGTCCGTGTCAAATCATACATCAAACCATCCCTTCACCTTATCCATCTGCCATTTTCACTTATTTAAATACTTCTGACTCACTCACTTAATCTTTTTACCAATTTACTACCCAAAGCTTCCTTCATGTTAAACTTACCCAAATTCAAGCTCATTTCTCTGCAACTTTCTCACAAAAATGGCTCTAAACTCTCAGCACAACCTAGTCACACTCCTTGACTCTACCAAGGATGTTGACTTCCCTTAAATCATCTCTTTCCTTACCCAATCCACCTATTTCACTACCCTAACTGTCAACCCCACTGTTTATTCGAACTGTATGCCTGAATTTCGGTAAACGGACAGATTGTAACGCTGAATGGATTTAGGGTTCTTAGGTCGAGCATCTGTGGTCCAGAATTGATCATGTCTGAACAGATCATCCGGGAGCATCTAGAGCTTCATGATGAAAGCTCTCCTATAGAGTTTCCAAAATAGACCTAGATGACAAATATACCCAGATGGGATATGGTAGTAATGTGAGCAGGTCCACTGTGTATAATTTCAACTTTTCTTACAAGTGGAAGTTCATTTATCATATAGTCCTTCACTAATTGTCAAACATGTCTGGGGGATGGGATCAAATCCTATAAGAACTAGGATGCCTAGTTCATGGGTTGGTAAAAGGCCTCCGTTTCCACTATTCAAGGTTTGTGCTGACCAATCTGATAAGGAACCCCAAAAGAAAACATTTTACTTTTATCCTTATTTCATTCAGCACATAATCAAGTGTGAGCTGGACCAAAGGAAGCTTGTTTGTGTAGTTGCTCTACCTGGCCCTCACATGTGGCTGGCCATCTTCAAGGTGCTGAAGAGGATGTCCACCAACTTTATTGGAAGAGACACTCCACTTCTTCCAGGTATGATTAAGCACGTAGCTCCTGGTGACATCCCTATTAACGCCACAAGTGATGAACCCACACCACAAATAACCCTCACAATGCCAGATCTGCCTTTTCACCCCATCAAACTTACCTATGAGAGACAATCCAAACGAATCCTTTTTCAATCTCCTCTCATTAAACAAGTTCCCTCTTTTCAATCCAGAAAGGCTAGAGTGGAAACATGGGCTCCCACTCAGTTTGAGGTCCTACCTTCTTTCACAATTGACCTCAATATGGGTATTAAGTCTCCTCAATCTCAATCCCATGAGACCAAAACCCAAGTTGAAACCCTCAAGAAGAGTCACTATACTCTCTTGATCAACCAAAAAGGAACAACCTCTCATAGGCTCGATGCCATTAGACATTGATCAAGGTCTTGGGTCATTAGGTATAACCTCCATATCCTTTACTAACTGTTTAATAGGATTTATGAGGAGATTATGTCTCTTGAAGGCTATGAGGTTGATCCAAAACACCCACCTAAGGATCAATGAGCCTAAAGAGACATCTATTCTCTAGCCCCCATCAGCAAGCCCTAACTAAGGTGAGTCCCACTAATGTGGAGGGGATTTATGTAGATTTAGCTGCCACTACTGAAGGAGCCTTATTGGATCCTCAAGGCAGTGGTAACATCTCTAAGGCTGAATCGATGGCAACCATGCCCTTTGATGACTCTAAAAGAGACATCATTAGGTAGGGGAAACCAAGATGCCAAGAAGCCACATTTGGTGGTGAGGATGCACATACTCGATATGTTACCTCGTCTACCTATGATTCTTCTAAAGAAGATGAGGGAAGTCTACAAGTCACCATAAAAGACCTACTTTCTAAAGTCTTAAACCTTGAATACAGAGTTAAGAGTGTAGATAGGTCTGTCACTCAGCAACTTGAGATTGAAAGTATCAAGGCCAAACTAGTTGAGAAACAGACTGAGAGATCTGTTAGGCATGTACCAATTCAAGTCTCTTTGACCTCTTTCTCTAGCTCAACAAGCTCTCAAGATGATGCTACCAAACAAGGGGGAGAGTGTTGAGAGACAAGCACATGAGGAACCATAATGTTTAGCTCTTTCTACATTGACTTTAAGATATCCTGCTTAGCAAGCAAAAAGTTTCCTTGATCCTCCTCCAATCATTCTTCAAGTGGACCCAAGGATGCTCAAAAATCTAAATAGGTTCTTTTCCAAGTTCCTAATAAGATCTTCCATTGAACAGCTAAGTTTGGATGTTGTTGTGGCATACTATGGAGCTGAAGAGCTTCAAAGGTTAAATGCACCATTTACTAATATCAAGGAAGTTGGTCAACCTAAAGTCTACATTGAACCGGAGATTGATTTCGAAGGGGATATAAAGACTGATGGCCCAATAACTAAAACAGTTATGACAGATAGTGCAATCCCATAAACTTTCGAAGCTGAAGTCAAAGCCTCAGAAGGATCATTTCAATCATCCAAAGCTAAGATGTAAGTTATGGAAGGGTTATTTCCTCTTTCCAATGATCTAATTATCATAGATGCAATTCTTGAACTAGCATCTAAGTTAAATAGTGAGGACTTTCTCAACTTACCCGTCACTCAAACACCACCATCACCTTATGCTCCAATCATCACCGCCCAACCTAAAACCTCTACACAAGAACCTCCAAAGTCTCAAACTTCTAAAGAGATGAAAGGGAAGAGGAAGATGACTACGGAAGAGCTTCTAAAGGAAGAAAGGTTAGAGAAACTAAAAAGGAAAGGTGTCCCCACTAGGAAGCTACTAGCTGTAAGTACCAAAATAGCTGTATCCAACCAAGAGGCTATCAACAATAGAAGATGAGTGGAGATCATTGAAAATCTTGTCAATATGGGAGATGCCAGTGAAGATGTGTTGTTGCTAGCACTAGAGGAGCTGGTTATGTTAGAAAAGGAAACCCTACTACGGATTGAATAAGAAGAAGCAACAAGATTGGCCTTAGAGCAAGAAAAATTAAGAAATAAAGAAGAAGCTGATCAACAGCTCAGGAGTGAAAGGATAGCTTTCCTAAGCTCTTGGGGATTTTCTCTTGAGGAATTAACTCCTCACAACAATGACCTGATCTTGTATCTTTTAAAAAAGAACAAGATCAAATGGAGAAAGGGAGAAATAAGGCTTTTAGGGAAACGCTGAGAGAAAGGAAGAAGAAGGAGGAAGAAGTTGAACTTGTAGCTGTCAAGAAGATGGGTGACAAAGAATGGATGAGAGATTGTCTCAGGGCCCATGGCTTCTCTGGAAGGTAAGGGGTCCCATGTCCGAAAAGACCCCGTAGTGACATGTTAGTGACATCAAGGCTGACATTCGATTAGAAAGAAGGAAAGAAATGTACAGAAGAGTACATGGGATGACTTCAAAACCAACACCTCAACCTCAACCTCAACCTCAACCTGTAATCCCTTTCCATTTCCTCAAACGAGCCAACCTTTGAGCCACACACTCCTGCACCCACACCATCAACCATACCCTCTTCTTGACCCTCTCAATCACAACAACCACCTCAACTACCCATCCTCAAACCCAAAACACTCCATAGAACCCAAACAACATTACCTGACCAACAACCACCCAAATCATACTCTCAAACATACAAACCTCTTTCCTTAGAAGAATTCAAGGAGATCAAGACAAAGTTCATCCAATATACTACTCTGAGCGACATCTCTTGTGAGGAGGGGTCTATCATGCTAACCTATGTTGATAGGTCCTCAAGTTCACTCACTATAGAACAATTCCTTGATCTGCCAAGAGGAACACTAGACCTTGCTCTCAAACCCTTTTGCCTCAACTCTAACTCGCTAAGTGAAGAAGAGAGAAGCCAAAAAGAAGGCTGGTGGCTCTACTAGATTCAAAGAAAAGGGACAAGGTACCAAGCTAGCCTATTGTGTCTAGAAAGAAAATAATCTAGTGGAGGTTCAAAGACTCTTCTCACAACTTTGTTGTGGAAATAGAGAATGGTGAAATCAACAAGCTCAATGCCTTTTCTTTGCTGCACTTAAGGAGATTTGATATTGCTGAGTTAATAGAGAAACCATTCTCCAATACCTCCAACTCTAAGAAGGCTGAGTTAACTGCAAGGACCAAGATTGAAGAAGTGTTGAAGCTGAAAGAGAAAGATAAAAAAGAAGGATCAACAACTAAAGGCAAAGCCTTTCTTCAAATGGTTGAAGGTGCTGAATTAGAGTCTATAGTTGGATGGGAGTATGAGTACAATTCCCGTAAATTAACTCTCTTCAAAGGGCCACAACAGAGGGTATATATCATTCAAAGTGATAGACTGGATCTCCTATCCACGAATGATTTGTACAAACTTCTCAACACCCTATGTGGGAAGAACAAAGAGATAGTTAAACATCGTCTCTCCCTAGTGCTGAAAGTTTTGAGAAGCAGAAACAAGTGAGGTTTTGGTAGCATCAGCCTAGCTGCAGTTTGTTGGATCAAGTAAGGTTGGTACAACCAAAACACAAACTTAGACAATTTTGGTGCAACTGATGAAGAACTTCCGAAGGCAAATGATAAGCTTCCGAAGGTCAACTCTGAAAGAGCTTCCGAAGAGAAACTCCAACTTTCGAAGACAAAGTCTTTCTATAACACTTAGAAAAATTCAACACAAATGACTTCCAAAGCATGAAGGAATGAAGAGTGACTCAAGCCTTTGAAGAAGTAGCCTCTTTCGAAGTATAAGTAGCTTTGGAAGAACTTGTTCTTTTGAAGCCAATTAAACTGCGGAAGAACCTACTATGAACCAGTGGACATAAGTATGGTCCCTCTGATGATATACTGCATGGTGCTTTCCTACGCCCATGTAGTTGACCATACTTTATTCCACTGTTCATTCCTTATCAATTAGTACACTTACTAACTTTAGTTGGTGACAAAAGGTAAGTCATGGACATGTCATGATTACCAAATCTTAGATAGTATACTATCTAAGATACCTTACCTTTAGCAATGTAGTATTTTCTTTAGTCAAAGGTTTCTAGTTAGTATCAAAGCATATTCGGGTATAGGTAGTAGTATATATAATTCTCATTGTCACTCATGTAACATGCTTGTAAGAGTCTTCTAATACTTTGAGTTGAGAAATAATATATACAAGTATCTTGAAAATTATCATCTTGTGCTTTGATTACTTAACATATTATTATCAACTCTTAGAAGGATTCTACATCATCAAACCGAGTGTGATTCAATGAGTTTGAGAGAAAAAATTAGTGCTAAGTGACCAAAACCAATCCTACAGGAAGGAAACAAAACTGGATATTAAATCTCAATGTCGAAATGTTTACTTTAGAGGATCCAGTGGTCTGTATAAAGTTATCAAGTGTCTTAATGATAATGTTATCAAGACTAGAGGGTGAGTTCTTTTCGAATACAAGGAGGGTAATATAGGTGAGAACCATGAGCTAAAATCGTTCTGGAAAGTGATCCAGTGAGATTCGGGTTGAAAATTATTCAAATAATTAAAGATATTAAATTTCCTTAATTATTTAATATTTTATTTATAATTATTGTATCTTCTATGTATTTGGTTTATTTATATTTATTTTTAAAGTTTTTAGAAACTAGTATGAATATTAGTGATTGTTTTTATTTATTGTTATTTTTGTTTATGTTTAAATCAAAGAACATTGTTCTTTGAACATATCAAATCCTTTTGAGACTATATAAATCTAATAACGTTGTCTAGATATCTAATAAGAACTAATAACTTCTAATACTAAGGTAGTAACTAACTTAAGTAATTTTAGTCTATTTATTAAACTATGGTTAATATAAAGTAAATTACTAACCTTGGTTTTATAATAGATATGTCCATCTACAATTATGCAATCCAAATTAATATCTTACAAATCTTCAATAATCTGTCTTGTGCAAGACCAACTCAACATTTTAGCTGCCCTAATCGAATTCTATAACTTCTTCTCTTTTCTTAATGAAACATATTTCTTTGATTAAAATATTAACACTTGGAAATATAATAAGAACACATCTATTGCATACGATTCTTAAAATGCACATGATCACATGTCTTAAAATTAGAGTGAGGTTTAGTGAAAGAAAAAAATTATACTTATTATTTGTTTTCATTGTCAAAACTAAAAATTAAACGAATACCTTGAATAGCATATTAAGATGTTGAATCGTAAAAAGATCATACATGCCAATTCAAGTGGTGGGTTGATGGTTATTGTGCTGGAAATCTCACAAGTCCAAGAACCAATGCGGATGAAGAATCTGCAAAGAAAATAGAAGTGACGGCTAATTGCATTTCTAAATGTGGATGAACATAGAACAAATGCTGAAAAGTTTTCGTTCTTCCACATTAACAAATGCGGATAGCTAAAACTATTGACAAGTACTTTGTACATCCGAATTTACTAATACGGATGTCCAGCAACAAATGCGCAAAAATATTCAAGTTCCCACTGTAATTATATCATTTCCCAGTTATACTATTGTATCCCAGCTTATGTAGATTCATGAAAGCATAGAAAGTCCAAGATCAGTCAAACAATGAAACTTGTATCACTTCTGATATACAAGTCAATCCAAGCAAGAATTGACAACCCCAACAATAGTTAAAACAACTTCATAAGGCACAAGTCAATTAAAGATAGTTCTTCATAAAACTTTCTTTGCAAAAACATTAATTTTGATTCAAGTTCAAAATTTAATACGGGTAAGTGCATTGGTTAATGAGGGTGAAGGTAACCCATATATATATAAACAATGTGGGTAACTGTTTTTGTCATTTAAAACAAAGTGAAACTAATATGGACAATATAACTCTACCGCATTTGTGTCAAAGAAGTATACATAAAAAGTTTGGTATTAAGAACCTATGCGCAAAAAAGTGTTCTACCGCATTTGATTATGCGGTAAACTTTTGAACTGCCGTGTTTTTTTTACTCATCCGCATTTCTTGAATGCGGTTGACATCAACACTTTACATGTGTATCAAAATGAATAAATAAAGTGCTTGATCTCTTCTGTCATGAATGTCAACAAATGCGGACATCTTCATTAGTCTACCGTATTCGTTGAAATAAATGTGGATAAAGGAATTTTACTCTGCTACATTTGTTACAGTGAAAAAGTGCTAACTAACTTTGTTCAATCGCATTTCCTACAATGAAAAAATGTTGTTAAGTTTTTACTACTTGACATTTGTAATGGTACACAAATGCTCATGAACAAAACCCTTGTGCATATGCTACAGTAATTTTAACAATTGACCGCATTTGTCCTGAAACTGGTAATTTTTGTAAAAGACATGAATTGACTATTTAAAGCATTTCAAAAGGTCATTTAATACTTTTCAAATTTGAGAGACTTCATAGTGCGACGAGCGAATTCATTATTCTTCAATCAATCATCATCACCATCATCAAACCTGTGTTCGACATTCATTCTAACTTATTTGTGACCTAAAATGTCGGACTTTTGAACCAGTGATGAACTTAGAACCCAAGGTCAAAAATGAATACTCAAAATCAATTTTGGATTAAGAAATGATGATGCTTTTTGACTGCAATGAACAAGTTAACTCAGAAGATAACAACAAACAAGTGATTTTCACAACCTCTTGTTTTATCATATGAACAGATGACAACAAAATATTGAAAATGTGAAATAAAATCTTGATTCTAAGAGTTAAAAGAGATTAAAACAACAAATATGATATCTACAAACATGAAAAACAAAATAACAGAGATTATTCATGATAACATCAAGTATAGGCATGATTCCTATGGAACAATACCTATAAACATTCAAGTTTGACCATAAAAGTCAAACTGAGAAATTTCATTTGATGCATGCCCTACCATCTATTGAGTATTATCAAATCTTCTAATTCATATGCCTCTAATACATTGTACATGGAAAATCTCACTTGTAGTAAGCTCCATAATGTTAGTGGTTATCTTGACCTTGATGTACCCGAGGCATATCTCACTTGGAGTAAGCTCCATAATGTTAGGTAATGAATGCAGATGAAGAAAAACTAAACAAACTGTTGGATCCTACATAGGAGACTAACTATGAAAAGACTCTTTCACTCAAAGCTCTAGTGTTCAAATCATTTTCAAAGGCAAAGCAGACATCCACTCCTCAACCACTGTATCTTGATCTCTATAGTATGACTAACAGGGAAATGAAGGACTATCTATGTGGGCAAGGATTCACAAGGAGAAATCTGGGCAACATGAAAGCAAACAATCTAATGGCTACCATCCTTAGATTGATTAATGAAAAGAAGCAAAGGATGAAGAAACTAGAAGAAGAGATTACTGGTAAAAAACCAAGAACCAAAGTCTCAGCACAGGACATGCAGCTCACCCATAGAGATCATGACTCTTTGGCACATCTTTTGCACATATATCCTGAGTGGTTTGCAGAGCTTTCATGGCTGAAACTTCAAGAAGGCTTACCACTACAGAGATGATTAAAGGTGTGTTTACTCCCAAGGGCAAGACTGATTAAAAGATCATTGCCTGGAGGTGTGACAGTGACCGAAACATGTTTATGGTTAAAAGGATTTTAGGATTAGTCCAATTATTCATAGTGTACTCTACTCTAGTGAAGTTCTGGTAAATCCATGATATGATAGAACTAGCTAATCCAGAGTTGATTAATCACAAGGCTTGTTGAGGGATTATGAGTTTAAAGATATTCTGAAGATGTTTAAAAGAATAGAAAACTTCAAATCTCTCAAGGTTGTCTCAATGAGGAAAGATAGATCCTTTGTTAACCCTCTAGAAAATTAAAGAACAAAACCAACTGAAGAAAGGTTGTTTCCTGAGCTTAAGGTGAAATCAATAGAATCTATAAAAAGAAAGATGGTTGCTGGAACTCATTCCTCCGAACCAATCTCAAATGTCTATTATGATGAAAAGACATATGAATTGGTAACTGAAAGAAGATGGGGAGGAAAAGAAGGTGTTGAAATTAGATTATTTAGCGCATATAAAGTGAAATTGCTAAATGAGTCTTATATTCACTACATATACACAAGGCATTTCAGAGAGATAACCAATAAGCTGGGTGAAGCAGACATGCACTTCTTCTTAAAGTGTATTATGATTCTAAAGATGGCATATAATAGAATCATTTCTAAGAGAGAACAGAGGAAGAAGAAAAAGACTCCTCTGCAGCTGGGAAATATTATGAAGTTAGCGGTGGATGTGGATGGATCTTTACTGATTCATACGGATGGGTTATCAACTATATCAATATGGGAACCCATCTCATTGAGAAAGTTGCCAATTGAAGCCATTCACACTATGAGCCAAATGAAGATTCATGTGCTGAATAAAGAAAAGATGTCTCAAGCCAGTGACTTTGTCATTACGGTAAAGGCCATTTTGGATCCATCACTTGCAGAACCACCAATAGAATCCTCACAACTTATCCACCATCAAACCCTTGAAGTACATAGGTTGTATAATCCGTAAGGGGAGTATTGTTGAACCCTGAAAGGATCATACATGCCATTTCAAGTGGTGTGTTGATGGTTGTTCTGTTGGAAATCCCAAAAGTCCAAGAACCAACGCGGATGAAGAATCTGCAAAGAAAATAGAAGTGTCAGCTAACCGTATTTGTAAATGCGGAGGAACATAGAACAAATGCTAACAAGTATTTGTTCATCTACATTAACAAATGCGGATAGCCGAAACATATGCTGACAAGTACTTTGTACATACGCATTTATAATGCGGATGTCTAGCAACAAATGCACATAAATGTTTGTTCATCCACATTTGTCAATGCTGATGACCAAACACTAATGCTGAAGAAGAAACAATAAATGCTGATGAAGATCAACTCATCCGCATTAGTCAATGCGGATGAACAAAAGAAATGCTGGTAAAGTCTTTTGTACTTAGACTAGTTCCTTCATCGTCTAGCATCCTTCATTAGCTCGTCAAAATTCTTACGCCTTTCTCGAATGTGACTCTAGCATGTATCTCGAGTGCAAAACAGAGTCTTATCACGTTCTGAAACTGGAGGGCATGTATCATATCCTGCGTATCATAGAATAATGGCCACTTGTATAAAGTATAAACATCACTAGCTGACAGGTTGGTTAGCAACATTGGGTCAAATACCTGGATGGTCTCCATTTGGCACTCTTTCTACAATACTATGACCGCTTCACATGTTCTCCAATCATAATACCACCACTTGAAGTAGGGAGTGAAGTCCTGTGGCATTTCCTTTTTGGGAATCTTTGACATAGTGCGCGGAGGACTCCACTTTAGTACCACTTTGGGTTTCCCAGTCCTTGGGTCCACCTCTGACCTTCGAATATACCTCGTACGTTGTTGAGGCTTGATGTTAACCATCTAGTGTGGTATTATTTCTTCAACACAGCTTCAAACTAGTCTGACATCTTCTTGGGGTCAGCATACAGCAGGTTCATGCGTTCCAGCTGGTTGAGCTCAAAACTAGGTAGAGTCTTTAGATCGTGTGGGAATCTAAAGTACTCTATACCCTTATCTCCCTTTACCACATATACATTAAGATCCTCAAAATATGCCCACGTGATAATTTTGCCTCACACCTTGTCATGCTTCTTCACTTTGTAGAGCTTGGTGTAGACACTCGGTTTTGGAGCAGTGTGTTGGGCTCGGATCTCTACAAAGCATGCAGCCCATTCAGCCTTTTTATGTTGGCATCAGCGTCCAAGGCTTGGCTTGATCCTGATTCTTCTCTCATTCTTGCTCCATCTTTTCTAGTGTTTCAAATGTATCATTGACAAGAGTGTCACCCAGATTAGGGACTACATTTCCCTCGTTGTCAGCATACTCTCGATAATGTTGGGCTATGACGTCTTCAATTCTATCTTGTCTACATCATTAAGCTCATCATCACTATCCATGTCAACTATAGGAGCATCCTTCACCATTTCATCTGGATTCAGTCAGAATGTCTCAGCTAGTTGCTCATTAGTAAGGTCATGAATTATTTCTCCTTCTTCAAGAGTATAACTCACAGACCTCCTGACAATCCCTTGCAAATCAAGTATCATAGTGAATTGAGACTTGATTTGCTGGAAGGGAGCAACATCGTACTGGTCTTGCTAAGATGGTTGATCTGCTTGATTTAAACATTTAACACATCCATCATTTGTCAATAATCAAGACAATTAGACCTTAAATAAATATAAAATATATAAACATTAATTACATGATATTAATACAAGATTCAAGTACAAAACTTTCAAGTACATAAACATCCAATCATTCCTGTTATCTTGATTTGTACTCCTTTTAGCTTGAGCCAGATGTGTACATAACACGATCTTCAATCCGTTCCTAAAAAGATTCTTGATCGGGCTGAAATTATCATACTGCCGATGCACCAAGAAATTAGGTTCAACTTCATGGTCATTACCTTCTTCTAGGATCTTTAGTATTCTTTATCACGCTTTTTGCTCTGTTGTGGATCAATCTGCTATTCATAAGCCTGAGAGATATTCCACTGTAACCAATGAGCATAGGCATCTTGTACATTAAGTGACATAACTTGTTAGTTTCTTGAGAGTCTTCTTCATCCATACCACCACCCATTTGCATAGCATTATTCCCATCTCTGTCCAAAACATCATCTTCTTCCTCTCCATCAAGCAGGAGAGGATCATGTGAGAGCATGTGGGCAGGTGGTTCAACATTAGTGCTAAGTATACATTCTGGATTTGGTTAGACAACTCGTTCAGTTCTCCTTCCCCTGACGCTATGCACTTACAGATGACATGAGCTAAGCAATTGAACAGGGGTCACAAGTTTTCTTTTGAGCATCCCTGTGTTGATGTCCCTAGTGTACTTCATCCTCAGAAAAGTATCTACATGTGCACATACATTTTGCTTGATGTTCATTATCCATCGTTCAGCCATAGTGCTACAACAGAAGACACATATACGTTAGAATTTGTGTACATGGATGACATTTGAATGTTAATGACCTTGATCCATTTAGGTCAGTTGTGCGAATGAACAATGTGACTAAGCTTAGTCGTATACTGTCCCATGCGGTTGGACCAGTAATGCGACTGCACCCATAAGCATGGTTCATACATGCGATTGACTCATTTGGCTGGCTCAATCGTGCGACTGGAGTTCATCAGCGTGTCCATTCGAATACTTCATTGTTAAACACAAAAGATTTTAATCTTTATCAAAACATGATATTTCACTTTGTTTTAGAATGATATGGAATGCGGAGACTCGAATTAGCACTTAGATTCAGTTAAAGCAACATGTGTGACCATTTAAGTGTTCTATTCTTAAAAGGAGTCTCGGTAACAAGTTTTAGTGATTGCAACACTTAAAACTTGCACTTAAGACCTTCATTTTGACCAAGTTCAGTTGGAGTGTATGTGTTTGATGAGTAGAGTAATTGTTAGAATCACAAACACAATGCTACATTGATGAGATGCAATTTTGGCAGATTACCAATGTTCTCGTTCGACTTGAGGATGATTTGTGAGTGATGAATGACTGTACCCGACTCCGCCTCTATTTATACTAGGGTTCCCTTCAGTCGTGCGACTGGACTTAATCGCATAGCTGGTTCGTGCGCCTGACTCAATCGGTCACCTTCAGTCGTGCGACTAGGTTTCAGTCGTGTGACAACCCCATTCGGTTGTTTTTTTTGTGTGCGATTGGTTCATTCTGATGATCCTATCACATGAATTTACCCATGTTGATGGTCCAATCACACATCTAGGCCATACGTGTGGCTTAGTCATGCGATTAGGCTCATTCGTATTGCCCAATGGTACAACTGGTCCATACTTATGGTCCAGTCGTGCGAATGGCTCATTCTTATAATTTTGACTCTATGAACATGTTACATTTATCCCTTTTAACACTTGGTAAAACATTACGAGCATTCGATCATCTCAGTCGTGATTGTTTTTAACTTTGGAAACATTTGATCACCTCAGACGTGATCCTTTTAATAGTAAAACATTTTGTCACCTCAGACGTGACCCATTGGACATTTGAAAACATGTGTGGTCACCTCAGACGTGACCCTTTTAAGTGATTAAATCCAAGATAAAATTCCACTATATAGTCCAACGATTAAAACTAAATTTGACTAAAAATTGAAACAAAATAAAACAACTATAACTAAAAGATAAAACTGAACATATTTTTGTGATTTTGTGTGAGGTGGAAATTTTAAGATAGATATCTAGCCGATTTCTTTCTAGAATACTATAGCTTCAAGTTATTGTGACCATAACTGGAACGATTCATTATGGAATCATACAGGCAATCAAATCATTCAAGACGTGTTACCAAAATCTTTTCATGCTAGATTCTTGTTTTCATCAAGATTCATTAACAAGTTTAGGAAATCATACTAGTACTATAGGATGCACACATTGATTTGGACTTTCAAGAATTGCCACCACGATGATTGTCAGTATATTTGTCCACTTAAATACATACATAGACGTTTGACACATATTGGTGATACATTAGGTTTAACTATTTCAACTAGCATTTGTGGATCCCACGCTTATATGGTAATCAACATTCCTCAGGAGATTTTTGAGAGGTCTACGGGTATTTTGACATGAAGAAACTATTCTCAGAGCTTTCAAAGAGAAGCCAAGCCTCAGGTCAGTGCCACCGCACAACAGAGAGGCAGCAAACAACAATGAATTCTAAAATATGTACATTATGCTTATCTTCAGGTCAGTGCCACCGCACAGCAGAGAGGCACACAATTTATCTTCTTGTTAGAGCATATATTTTTTTCTTTTTGCACATAACGCACCAACAACATTTGTTATTAGCTTGATTGCATTTATTTTCATTTTTTCATGTTTTGCTCTTTTTGTGGTCCTCCACACACATTTGTGGCATTTATTTGCTCGTCACTCCTTATTGGAAATAATTGATTGTGTTAACTAGTGATAAGATGGGAACCCACAACTAGTTGAACAACTTAGTTTGAATTGAAGTCACCAATGAGGTCTAATCATCTATTGCGTTGAATCTACCGACACATCATGTAGTGGTCTAACAACCTCTAGATCTACTTTCTTTTTTACCTTAGTAGTAGCCAATTTTACTATCATTTTTCCTGTTATATTGCTTAGACTTCTCAGACTTATACTTTGAATTTCGCATCTAATTCACTTTAAATCTTTTAAAGTCCCAAATTCTTTGTTCCTGTGTACTATCATTCCATAGTCATTGAATTGGTCACACATACGATCTCATTTCTATCAGCTAGCCTGTCCTCCTCCCTTGGATTTTTTTAGAACAACTAAAATTAACACTAACTTCTTAACCTATTCTCCCTTAAAATTCTAAAACCGAAAAGCTTTTTGCAGTTTTTGAATTTTATAAGTCAGGAAATTAAAAAAAGATTAAAATAAAATAAAAATAAAACATAGTGTCGGACTACACGTTTTCATCTTCTGAGATTATGTCACTTTTCTTTTTCACGCCATTAACCTCTAGAGATATAGAAATCTCGGTTTATCAAAAGCTTTTGTATAGAGGTCGGCGTGTTGAAAATCCGTATTAATTTTAACCACATCAATTAAATATTTTTCAAAACAATCACGTATAAAATGATCTTTAATCCCGATGTGTTTGGTTTTAGGATGTTGGATCAGATTTTTAGTTACAGCTATTGAGTAGAGTTATCAACATATATTGGAGTATTAGCGAATTGCAAACCGTAATCCTGCATTTGCTGTTGAATCCAGATGATTTGTGAACAACAACTTGCAGCAGCAACATATTCGACATCTCAGGTTGACAGAGCAACCGAGGTCTGCTTCTTACACTGCCAGGTCACTAATCTCCTCCTAAAGAATTGACATCCTGCTGATGTTGACTTGTAGTTCATTTTGCAACCGCCGTAATCCGAGTCACTATACACCGTAAGCTCGAAGTCATCATCATGACGATACCACAACCCTAGTGTTGGTGTACCCTTCAGATAACAAAATATCCTTTTAATGCCAATAAGATGGTTGACTTTCGGTTTCGCCTGATATATGGAGCATAGACACATCGCGTACATGATATCAGGTCGTGAGGCTGTGAGATACATAAGGGATCCGATCATTCCTCGGTACATGGTGGCATCAACCAGATCGCCACTTTCGTCGGGTGCTACATCGTGGTTTATAGCAAGAGGAGTTCCAGCTGCCGAAGCATTCTCCATATCGAACTGACTGAGAATATCGCCTACATACTTGTTTGATGTAGGAAAATTCTCTTAGGTTTCTCATGCACCTGTAATCCTAGGAAGAACTTCACTTCTCCTATTGCACTTATTCGAATTCTTCTCTCATTACTACTTCAAATTCTTTACATAACTCTTCGTTTTTGGATCCGAAGATTATATCATCAACATAGATCTGTACAAGCAGCAAGTCACCTCTTTTTCTTTGATAAAAAATTTACAATCAATCACTCCTCTTCGAAACCCGTGTTTCATAACATGAGTTGAGAGTTTCTCGTACCATGCTCTGGGGGCTTGATGAAGCATGTATAGTGCCTTTTCTAGCTTGTAAACTCTGTCCCGATGATATGGATCATTAAATCCCTCAGGTTGACTGACATACACTGTCTCTCGGATTTCACCATGAAGGAATGCACTCTTCACATCAAGTTGATATACTTTAAACTTCATATATGATGCATAGGCTAGGAAGATATGGATGGCTTCCATTCTTTCCATGGGTGCAAACACTTCGTTGTAATCAATACCCTCTACCTGTCGAAATCCTTGAACTACAAGTCAACCCTAGTTCCTGATTATAACCCATTGGTCATCCTTCTTGCACTTCAAGACTCATTTAGTGCCAACGACCTTAGCACCTTTAGGTCTATCCACCAGAGTCCACACACCTAACTTCTTGAATTAAAGAAGTTCTTCTTGCATGGCACTCACCCAAGTCTCATCGTTCAAGGCATCACTAACATATTTTGGCTCAAGTTATGACACAAAACATCGATAGGCTCCGTCGTGAAGGTATCCTTTTTCCATGACTGAGGCATAATCAGCTGAGTATAGCTGATTTTGTGTACGTACTCCCGATTGTACATACCCTATGACATTGTATAGAGATGATAAACATTAAGTCACAACCCGGGAGTGGTGGGAACAGCTACATCCTGACCTAGATTGTGAGTTCTAGAGTCAGAATCTGTAGCTGTTGGAGTTTGAGGTTCTGAAGTGTCAGAGGCATCAGCATCGGATGCATGTGTACTTGTTGTAGCAGGAACCTGTTCCTCGTGTTCCACCTGAACATTCTCCGTATCTTCATCGTCAAAGAGGAGTCACTAACTTCTGGTACTCCCCCTGAACTGCTAGAAGATTGGCCTTATGAACCAGATGTTGTCGAGTCTAGTGGCGGTGTGTTAAGACTCATACATCATCTTTGTAGATAGCTCATCATCAAAAGGCGTGAGAGGAATGTTGAAGGACTTGAAGAATCCATCATAATAAAAAAAGAAGCTGTTCTTTTTCCTGTAGGAGGGGTGGTGTATCTCTGAACATCAATGTTGCACCACACTTCTACTTGGCCTGTTGAGTTGTTGTAAACCCTCTTGTTTGGTATGTTGTATCCTAGAAAAATCGCTTCCTCGGCCTTTTAACTGAACTTGCCTGACTGATGTTTCTTCAGCAATGTACATGGTGCCCCAAACGGTTCGAGGTACTCCAGATTAGTTTTATGTCGTTGTAGCAACTCGTAAAATGCTTTTCCATGTCATTTAACCACTAAGACTCGATTCAAAGTGTTACGTGCATTGGCCACTACCTCGTTCCAGAATTGGATTGGCAGTTTCGAGACTGCTAGCATCGTCCTGGCAGTCTCTATCAAGCTTCTTGTCTTCCTTTCAGCAACCCCCTTTATCTGTGGAGTGTAGGTAGATGTGAACTGATGTACAATTCCCTTTTCTTTGCAGAATGCCTCCATCCACTAATTCTTGAACTCTGTCCCATTGTCTGAGCGGATCTGACATACCTTTAACTTGTATAGAGATTCCAAAGTGGTCACAAATTGTTTGGACGAATCAAATGTTTCTGATTTAGATTTTAGAAACATCACCCAAGAGAATCTGGAGTAGACATCAGTGACTACATAACAGTACAGATCCCCAGCAATACTCTTGGTGCCCACTAGACCGAACAGATCCATATGTAGAAGTTCAGAGGCAAATCAATAGAGTTGACATTCTTTTCCTTGTGAGACTTCTTGGTCTGTTTTTCCTTCTTACATGCAACATAGAAATCCAGAATTTGAAAGTTTTTGACATTAACTCCATTGACCAAATCATTCTGAATGAGATGATTCATCTTCCTTGGATTTATGTGTCCCATCCTCCTGTGCCAGGAGATGGAATCTTTCTCAGTTGCCTTTGACAAGAAGCATTGGACTTGTTTATCGGTTGTTGAGACCTTTGTTAGATCCAAGACATATAAATCATTGTATCTTGAAGCTTACATTAAGACCTGGTCTTCAATAATGGTGTACTCCTTCTTCAACACGTAGCACTTCTTATTGTGAAAGACCACCTTGAAACCTTTGTCACAAATTTGGGATACAGAAAGTAAGTTGTTTTGTAGTTGTTGAATGTAGTTGACCTTGTCAAACTTAACTTTTTAATTTCCCACTTCTCCCTGTGCTGTGATGTATCCTCCTTTATTTCCAGCAAAAGAACATGTCCTCCTTTAATTTGTTTGATGTTTGAGAGGAGAGACAGGTTTCTAGTCATGTGCTTGGATGCTCCACTATCTACAATCCATGTGTTTGTGATAGCACTATAACGAACAACCTGCACATTCAAAGGAAATGATTAGTTAAGGTTTGGGACCCAATCCTTAACTGGCTTGGGTATCCCAGAGGAATCACATATCAAAAAGTCAACCCATTGTCCATTTGAGGGCGAGGGCACATCATGCTTCTTACTGCTCTCAGTATTAGATATTTGACTTGATTTTTCTTTCCACAAGCCAGCTTTGTGCAATGTCTGTTTGTGATAATAGACGTCTGGTTTATGGTTTGAACCTTAGTTTCATTATTTCTTTTAGGTGGAGTAATAGAACTCCTTTTTGAAAAAATCTATTTTGAATCTTGAAGCTCAACTTTCTTTCTCGGTGTCTGATACTGAGGACAGTTAGAAGCTATATGTCCTCTCTTTCCACAATTATAGCATAATCGAACTTCTACATGTTCGGAAGACATCTCTGTGGGGAAGAGTGTGAAACCGATGTGACTTTGGTCTTGTTGGGTTTCAACTCTTCTTGTTTGGATGTTTTAACTTCTTTAATAAACTTTACCTTTGAGCAGTTGAAACATCTTTTGCCTTTGTTTGGACTATTACGTGGAGCACGTGGTTAGTTAGTTTGTTTAGTCACTTTCTATTCAGAAGAAGATGTGGTAGATCCTGACTGTATATTAACCTCATTAAACTGTTCATCCAAATTAACAATAGGCATTTTACCCTTGGATTTCAAAGTGTCCTCCTTCTCTTTAGTGGTAGATTGCATCTTTTGACACGTGGATCTGGATCACTAACTAGAGGAGTGGTCACCACATGATCTTTAATAGGATTGTTGTTTACTGGTCGACATTTCATATTTAACAAAATCTCATGTGGTGGTGGAACAACTTTGTAACCTAATCCCTCCCCGTTGTTTCATTCTTTGACCAAGTTTTTAACTATATGTGAAGAACTAGTCCAATTGTGCAGTTTTTGTTTTAAAAATTTTACTTTGACTTCCAAAACTGCTTTCTCCTTTTTAGTTTCTTCAAGGGAGTTTAAATAGAACTTAATGTCATTTTCTTGGTTAAAAGCCATAACTTCGGTTTCCCTTAGTTGTTTATTAAATAGTTCTATTTTTTCCTTGTAACTGTGCTAGTTTTGTTTTAAAACGCGATTTGCTTCTGTGCATAGTTGGAAGTCCTTTACTAAGCTATCATTATGATCTAATAACCTAGCAAATTTCAAATAAATATTTTCCCTAAATTTATTACATTCAAAACAAGCATGCTCATTAATAAAAAGTCTTTAGAACTTACCTGAGAAGATTCAGTTGAATCCGCCATCAGTGCAGAGATTGTTTCTTCAGCTATTGGAATTCGAAACAGGTAGTTTTGTCATCTTCTACAATCACAGGTTTGACCATTTTCATAGCTTCTTCAGTTTTGGACATGGCTATTTCGGGTGTGATATCGTCTTCACTTTCAGTATCGTCATCCACCACCTCAACATTTGCAATGTTGGATTCTCCGGAGGCACGAATTTGAAGGTCTAGTCTTGTCCTGCATCACCTGATGATAGTCAAGGCCTTTGTCTTGGTGCTACACGATGTAGCTCCCCCAGTTGGTTTATCCTGACGGTTGAATGTCGAGAATAGGTTCCCGTTGCCAGTCTTCTTAGGCTTTACACGTTCACGTTTAAAGTGCCCCTTCTTTCCACAGTTGAAACAAGCCACTTTGGATTTGTCAAACCCAACATAGTGTCTTTGGTAGCTATCAAGTTTTGTCCCGTCTTTTTAACAAACTTCTTAGCCCTCCAGACAACACTTGCTAATGCCCACATTATGTCCATACGTTCAAGCTCGTTCTTGTCTACCTGCTCGTAGTCTTCATCTGTTAGATGGCAGTTACCAATCTTTCCTACAACCAACCCATCATATGAGTGTACCCCAGCCGCCAATAAATCCATGTGTTATTTAGCCACCTTCACAGTGATGTTCCCAAGGTTCTCAGTCTTCAACTTCGTAGCATTAGCATCTGGTGCAATAAAATTGGTACTTGATGACCCAGACGTGTCTGACCTAGAAGTTATGGTTTGTGAAGGAGAAGTTGAACTGGAAACAAAAGCCATCTAATGGGGTGCTCCTGAACTAGTTGCTGTAGAAGAGGCATTGTAAAGCAAAGGATTTTGATCATATGTTCCTTTCTGCAACCTGTATTTCATCCTAAGTTCCTCCTCTCTTAATTTCAAGATGAAATCATTTATATCTAACTTTACCAAAATAATGTTCTGCCTTAGGTTAGATACAAATGAATCCCACTTCTCTAGTAACCCATCAGCCAAACTGGAAACCTTATCTTCCATCAATGTTTTAACTCCATGAATATGTAGCTCACTCATGAGATGATAGAACCTGTCGATTACATCATCTAGACTTTCCTTACCCATTGAAGAGAAGTTTTCAAACTCCTTCTTCAATGCATTTTCCTTTAGAACTTTTAACGAAGCATTCCCGTCATGCGTTTTCCAAGGCTCTCCAAAGTTTCTTAGCATGTTTATTCTCAGAGAACTAATGAAATATATCCTTTGTATAGACTGAGTTAACAGGGCATACATTTTCTTCTTTGCGTTATATTTTGCCTTCTGCGTGTCATTCATCCCTCCCAAAGTCAACTTCACTCCATTAGCACCAACTGCCATGTCATACCCTGTCTCGATTGACTCCCAAGGTTGGGATCAACTCCATTTAAGTAAATCTCAAAACGTTGCTTCCATTGAGGGTAATCGTCTAACATTATTAGCTTAGGGGGTTTATTGTGATTCCCTGTCTCATTTTCCAGAAGTAAGAGGTTCTTGATTCGTGTGTCTCTCCCTGCAGTAAAAGCTGAGTATTGCTCTTCCACTTAGTTAACTTTTAAAAAAAAAATTCAGTCAAATACTTTGCTTATGCGATGGACCCCTCGTGCGATTGAACTTATGCGATTGGGTCAATCGTGTGAATGGAGTATGCGGATGAATTCAATCATGCAATTGGATTCAGTTGTGTGGAAGGAGAGTGCGGTTGGAGTCTATGCGAATGAAGCTAGTCAGTCATTCGAATGAACAAGACGACTGAGTTCAATCGTGCGTATGGAAGGTGCGAATGACTTCAGTGGTGCGATTGAGTCAATCGTGCGACTGAAGGCTGATGTTTTCGCAAGAACGAATGTTTTCCACACTTTGATTCAAAAACACGAATTTCTTACGAACCCTAATTTTCGTATGACGAAAAACGTTAACTTTATGACCAGAAGACTTCGAAAACACTTTTTGACACAAAAAGATTGAATTTTTGAGTGAAAACAGGACTTTTTGGCCAAAATCGATTGAATCACACGTAAATCTAGAGCCAAAGCTCTAATACGACTTGTTAGGAACATTTTCGGTACGGAGTACTAACTGATTTACGTGTATACCAACTCAAATAGTGCGGAATCCTATTTGATTGGCGATCCAATCATTGAGAACGCATGTAGAATCGATCTTAGAATGAATCTAAACGTTAAGAACGATTGCAATACGATTTTGTGCGTTCTATGAACTTAGAACAGTGTCTCTCGGTCTCTAGACGGCTAGCGTATGAATAGGAGTCGAAATATTGAAAGTCTCATGTTTTTCCACGAATTAAGTGGTATTTATAGGTTAGGGTTAGTCAATTGTATGACTGGACCATTAGCATGGTTCAGGCGTGCGACTAAGGCATACGACTGAGTCAATCACACGACTGAAGGTTCAGTCTTGTGACTGAGTCATCCGTATGTTTCAGTCATGCGACTGATCCACTCTCCTAGTCAGTTGTGCCACTGGTCCATTAGCATGAAATATTCATGCGTATGAACCATTAGCATGGTCCATTCGCATGGTCCATTCGAATGAAAACTTTATACGACTAAGTTTGAATATGTTTCTCAATCATTACTTGACTAAGATCTATTCAAACAACCACAAACCTATATAGTTAGTTCAATATGTGTTAATAAATAATAAACATTGAAACATACACTGAAACATTTAACATTAACATCATCTATCACATATTCTGTTTCATTCAACTCATACATTTCATTTACATTTAGGACATGACAGACATATTACATTAAGATCGTAAACTAGGTACGTATGTATCTGTTGGGTTTTGTCACATGTAAAACTTGCTAGTTTAACCATTTAAACTATAAAAACGCAGCAAAATATATGTTTTAATATTGGTTACCAATCTGAAAATTTTACCATTTCAAAACACAAACAAAACCCAAGAATAAGGATCAAAATGTATGTGATAATATGCTATCAACATAACATAACAACCATAGGGTGTTCATAGAATCAATCTTTCTAGAACAAAATGTGTAGATGAAAAGGTAGGTGATGATGTTCTTGAATGTGTCTAGCCTTCAAAGGAGAGACCTCAAGCTTGTATACCCACAAGCCCAAACAAACACCTAATCTTGTTAGGTAGAAGAGCACCAAAATGAACTCCCTTTTGAACAATCCGAATCAACCAAGAAGTTCTTGAAGTGCAGCCAACAAAAATGAAAATTTCAGCCTTTTCTACCATCTTGAATCCGAAAATCACTTGTTCTTTGAGAGAGTTTTTGGCTTTGTGTGTGTGAGAGAAGGGTGTAGCTTTTTGGTTGAGTGAATGAATGAGTAAAGTCTTGCACAAGCCAAGACAAAGAGAGAGTCCCAAAGCCCATATGGGCGGTCGAAAATTGGTTCCCCCATTTTGAAATTTTTATAAAATTACTCTTTCAACCCTTTGTTTTTATAAAATTAAACCTCTTTTAATTTTATAACAATAACACACTTTTATTTGTTATTATTTAACCAACTTAAATAATGAAACAATATATCTCATGAACAAACTATCCATATAATGTTGTTCTATTACAAAGAAATGTTTTAGAAAACCCATTTTTTAAATTGGTGTTGATGTTTATTTGTATGATCTCATCAACAATAAACATTTATTGGTGTTTGTATAGCTTGTTATTGGGTATGACCCGACTTGGATAATAACGTACTAACCACATCAATCTTGTATGTCTCTTGGGCATATAAGATCAACAGTATCAACAATAAACTTGATCTTAGAGCTTATTCTATACTTACTCGAGCACTAAAAATGGATGTGCTAAAAAGGCTAGAAAATATAGAACTGCTAAAGCTGTTTGGGATGCACTGCTGATAGTGTGTGAAGGTAGCAATGAAGTGGCCGAAATTAGCAAGGACAAGCTTGTTAATTAGTATGAAACCTTTCATCACTCCAGGGGAAGTCAATCTCTAAATAGTTGCATAGATTTATACAGTTGGTAAATGATTTAGAGATCATGGGGGTAACATACAAAGTCAAAGAATTGAACAAGAAGATGCTTCCCAGTCTTCTTGAAAGTTTGAAATAAAATGATACAATGCTGAAAAACACTCTTGATCTAGAGAGTACCACCTTCGACATCATGATTGCCAAAATAGAAGCTCTTGAACTTGATGAAAGGAGCAGAAATCTTGGTGGAGCTCTAGTTATTGAAGCTTATTAATTTCCATTAGATACTCCCTCAGTGGAAAATGCATTCACCATTAAGGATGATGATTTTCTCTCCTCAATAGATCAAGTGAAGACAACCCGTTTCATTGTTGCTCTATCAACAACTCCTGAAGACCCAAGATCAGAAGATCAAAAGGCAACTTACAATGCCTTTGTTGCTAGCTTTGAAGCTTACCTCGGAGGCAGACTCACTTCTGATCATCTCATACAAGAAGATTTGGAAGAAATGGATGTAGATGATATGGAAGATGTGGATCTGCAATGGCAAATGGCTATGATTGCAATGAGAGGCAAGAAGTTCTTCAGAAAAGTGAGAAAGCTTAGCCTCAATGAGAACACCAAACTTGGATATGACAAATCCAAGGTAAAGTGTTTTTACTATGGTAGGATTAGCCATTTCTCCAGAGAGTGTAATGCTCCTAGAAGAAACAACAATAATTTCCAAAGGAAATCTCAAGGTTAGCCATTTTCACAACCAAGCACAACTCTCACTCCAATAATCAACAACAGTAGTATCATCACCAACATCATCAACAACCATACTAGAGTCAGCCATAACTGACAAATCAAGCACATGGGAGTAGTCAGGCATCTTCAAATGCTCTTGTCATCATACAAGATAGAGTGTGTGATTGGAGTTTCTATGCAGAGGAAGTAAAGCCTTAACTTCAAAATCATGCACTCATGGCTCACATCAATGATGGTCCAACTCCTATGCCATCTGAGGTAAAATCCAACCTGTGTAGTGATAAATGCATTACTGAACTGTAAGGTTATCGTGAGCACAATCATAAATTGGTTGCTAAAATAAAAGAATAAAAGGTCAAGTCAAAGATGCTTAAAATAGAAATTAAAGGCTTTGAAATTAAAATCAAATCACTCATCTCTAACATTGAAGAATTGCATGGTGAAAAATACACTCTTGCAGCTGAGAATGAGCAACTAACTGCAAAGTTAGCTCAATCAATAGCTGAATAATCACTTACTGAAGTGAAACTTGAAAAGTTTCAAATGTTTTCAGTCAAGCTGCAAGAGATGCTAGATTCACAAAAGGATCCCAATGACAACTACATTGTCATGCTTGAATCTGTCACACTCAAAGATCAAAATGAACCTAACACTATTAAACCAAAATAAATAGTAAAACAAGTCACAAATCTTCAAAATAAACCAAATGTGTATATTGAAACAAATGAGGAGAAATTAGATTAGGTCACCCAATTAAAATCAAGGAGTGTTCAGACAAGACAATGAATGTCATAAACCATCAAGCCCAATCAAAGCCATTGTCCCATTTGTGAATTTATACTTGTAATTTCAAAGGAAAGGAAGAAAGTCGTGACTTTAGTGAAACCTTCTGCTGAAAGCAGTTCTAATTATGAGATTAAATCTCAAACAATTCAAGCAAATCAGACAAAGTTTCATTGTTAAACAAAAGCAAAAGTTCATTAATTTCAAAGACAAAAATCCATTCAGACCCTCAATCGTCAAAATCAAAGCAATGAGTAGGTTTTGACATTTGCAATAGGGATCATGTGAATCAGTTTGAACATGAAGTCAAGAAAAGGTTGAAGAAATAAAAGCAGCCTAAAATAATCAACAAAAGTAGTGTTGTGAAACAAACAACTAAAAAGGCTGATTTTGCTTCTTCCCTTGAATCAAAGATTGGGACTAAGTTGAAAACGGATAAATCTACTAAGTCAGCAATAGAAAAATCAGAGTCAAGAAAGAAACATATGTATTGTGACATTTGTGAATTGTCTAATCACAAAATAGATGAGTGCCTTTTCAATTAATACTGCTCTATTTGTGACAAGAAGAATCATTCCACCAAAAACTGCTATTTCAATAAATATTGTTCAGTATATGATATGACCAACCATAATACATCTTATTGTTTCTTCATGCAAAAAGGGTTGAGATTTCCCCAAAACAAGCCCATCTCACCAATATCATCTGTGAAACCCAAAATCAGAAGTCATTTTTCATAATAATTGATCTAGGACTTCTAGCTCAGATAATGATAATTGATCAGATTTCATCAAAGAAATAGGGACCAAAAGTTTCATTACTCTTCTGACTCTTCAGCTGAAATTGATGAGATGAAACATTGAAAATGTAATCAGAAATCTCCTAGAACACCTCTCTCAAAGTAATAGTTTAGAGGAAAGTACCAAGAAGTTACTATCATGGATAGGAACGGGAAACCCAAGACCATTATGGCTTGGGTTACATATTCTAATTAGTTCATTTTGTGCTTCCAGGATCATCCGTTATGGTCCAATAGCTTATGGTACGTGGACAGTGGATGCTCCCAACACATGACTAGTGATCATTCCCTCCTTCCTGACTTCAAGCATATACAAGGAACCACTGTGGCATTCAGAGGAGATTCACAAGGTGGCTGAATCAATCGTGAAAGATCTGTGACGAATGGGATGCTGAGCTTTGATAGAGTAAATTTTTGTGAACAACTGAATTTTAATCTTCTTAACGTGTCTCAGATCTGTGACAAGAAATATTCAACTCACTTTACTGACACTCATTGCTACAATCTAAAACCAGGATTCCAAATTCCTGATGAATAGGTTGTCATAAAGACCTCGAGGAAGAATAACACCTATGTCTTAAAGCTAAATTTTGCTACACCAAAAGAAGAAACATGTCTTCTGTCAAAAGCATATTTTGATGAGTCTCAGGAAATTTGGGACAAACAATTAGGACACAAATTTTCAAATTTTAAAAATTTGAACAAATTAGTCAGGGGAAACCATGTCATTAGTTCACCCCAAAAAGAATTTCACTTTGTTAATCACTGTTCAGCTTGCCTCAAAAGGAAACAACATAAGTTATCCCACAAGCCAAAGTTGGTGACACAAACAATTATCCATTGAAGTTACTTCATATGGATCTTTTTGGACCAACTCATGTTATGAGCATTAGAAAGAAATAGTATTGTTTGGTGATCATTCATGACTTTTCAAGATTTACATGGTTTTTTTTCACTTCATAAAAATGAAGCATCCTAAATAATAAAAGATCTTATCACAAAAATTGAAAACCAACTTGCTCATAAGGTCAAAAAATTTAGAAGTGATAATGGAACAGAATTAAAAAATGATGATATGAGTTATTTTTGTGCAACCAAAGGCATTGCTCATCAATTTAGTGCAGCTAGAACTCCTCAACAAAATGGGGTAGCTGAAAGGAGAAATAAATCACTAATTAAAGCAGCAAGAACAATACTAGTCGATGATAAACTGCCAATTACCTTTTGGGCAGAAGCAGTTAACACATCGTGCTTTGTGCATAATAGAACTCTGATTTTTAAAGAAAGAAACAAGACTCCATATGAAAAAAAATTTCACAAAAAACCATTACTGGATTTTTCAAGTCATTTGGTAGTCCTATCTTAATATTAAACACCCAAGAAATTTGGGAAAATTTTCATCTAAGTGTGATGAAGGATTTTTTGTAGGTTATTCTTCAGTTTCAAAGGCTTACAGAGTGTTTAATCCCACATTAAATATTATTGATGAATCAACAATCGTTCAATTCAAGGAACATTCACTTCCCAAATCTAAAATGGTCTCGACTGGTTGTTTGATATTGACTCATTTAGAAAATCTTTTGATCAATTTTACTTGTTTGATGCAGGAAACCTACCTTGAGCTGAACCTTATTCAAGAGTAGAAAGAAGAGATGACTTTCCAATGGTTACTACATCCTCTTCTGAGCAACTGAAGGAAGATGTCCCACTACAAGTTGATCCTGTCAGACAACCATCTCGAAATCAAAGTGTTTCAACTAAAACTAGCCCCAGCTTGTTACCATCACCTTCAAAAGACCTATCCACTGAAGTCAAAAATCAAAATCAAGCTACACCTCTAGTTGAAACAGAAAGAATATCAAATGATGGAAGTAATCAAAGTGCTGCTAATGCTGAAGCAGTCACTAAAAAGAATCTGACTATGTTCAGAACTCTCCAACAGTACAAGATGAAAATGCCTTTCACCATGATGATCTGAATGTATCCGGTCTTGATGTAAAGATAGTTGGTGACTTAATTCCAACCACCAGAATGCACAAGAATCATCTACTAGAAAGAATTATTGGTGAACCTAATGAACAGTTGACAAGAAGCAACTCAAGTATTGCAAACATCTATTTGTTCTCATGCTTTCTGTGTCAAACAGTACCCAAGAACATCAAAGAGGCTCTTCATGAAAGAAGTCACTTTTTGAGAGACTTTGCTGAAACAAGTTAATCAAATTGATTCAAGTTCCCACTATAATTATGTCATTTCCCAGTTATACTATTGTATCCCAGCTTATATAGATTCATGAAAACATAAGAAGTCCAAGATCAGTCAAACAATAGGAAACTTGTATCACTTCTGATATACAAGTCAATCCAAGCAAGAATTGACAACCCCAACAACAGTTAAAAAAATTTGTAAGACATAACTCAATCAAAGATAGTTCTTTATACAAATTTCTTTGCAGAAACATTAAGTTTTGATTCAAGTTCAAAATTTAATACGGGTAAGTGCATTCGTTAATGCAGATGAAGGTAACCCATGCATATAACCAATCCGGGTAACTGTTTATGTCATTTAAAACAAAGTGAAACTAATGCGAACAAGCTAAGTCTACTGCATTTGTGTCAAAGAAGTATACATAAAAAGTTTGGTGTTAAAAACCTATATGGACAAAAGTGTTCTACCACATTTCTTTATGTGGTAACTTTTGGATTACCGCATTCTTTTTACTCATCCGCATTTCTTTAATGTGGTTGACATCAACACTTTTCATGTGTATCAAAAGGAATAAACAAAGTGCTTAATCACTTCTGTCATGAATGTCAACAAATGCGGACATCTTCATTGGTCTACCACATTTTTTGAAATAAATGTGGATAAAGGAATTTTACTCTACCGCATTTGTTACAGTGAACAAATGCTAACTACCTTTGTTCAATCGCATTTCCTACAATGAACAAATGTTGTTAAGTTTTCACTACTTCACATTTCTAACGGTACACAAATGCTTATGAACAAAACCCTTCTACATATGCTACACTAATTTTCACAATTGACCGCATTTGTCCTCAAACTTGTAATTTTTGTAAAAGACATTAATTGACTATTTAAATCCATTTCAGAAGGTCATTTAATACTTTTCAAATTTGTGAGACTTCATAGTGCGACTAACGAATTTTACTATTCTTCAATCAATCATCAACACCATCATCAAACATGTGTTCTACATTCATTCTACATTATTTGTCCTCTGTTTTGATTCACTATATCTGTATTCAAACAAAAGATGATAATCTTTGAAATTTATGACCTATAATGTTAGAATTTCAAACCAGTGATGAACTTAGAACCCTAGATCAAAAATGGATACTCAAAATCAAATTTGGATTAAGAAATGATAATGATTTTCGATAGCAAAAATGAACAAGTTAATTGCGAAGATAACAACAAACAAGTGAATTTCACAACCTTTTGTTTTATTATATGAATAGAGCACAACAAAAGATTAAAAATGTGAATAAAATCTTGATTTTAAGAGTTAAAAGAGGTTAAAAACAACAAACATGATTTCTACAAACATGAAAAACAAAACAACAGAGATTATTCATGATAAATCAAGTATAGGCATGATTACTATGGAACAATACCTATATACATTCAAGTTTGACCATAAAAGTCGAACTAAGAAATTTCACTTGATGCATGCCCTACCATCTATTGAGTATTATCAAATATTCTAATTCATATGCCTCTAAATCTCACATGGAGTAAGCTCTATAATGTTAGTGGTTATCTTGACCCTCATGTACCCGAGGCGAATCTCACTTGGAGTAAGCTCCATAATGTCAGGGAATGAAGGCAGAAAAAGAAAAACTAAACAAACTATTGGACCCTACATATGAAACTGAGTATGAAAAGACTCACTCACCCAAAGCTTTAGTGTTTTCAAAGGCAAAATAGACATCCAGTCCTCAACCATTATATCCTGATCCTACAGTATGACTGACAGGGAAATGAAGGACTACCTATTTGGGCAAGGTTTCACAAGGACAAATCTAGGCAAGGGCAATTATAATTAGAAGATTTGTAGATCCTTCATAGATGAAACTTCAACAAGGGCTCACCAATACAAAGATGATTAAAGGTGTGTCTACTCCCAAGGGCAAGACTATTCAAAAGATTATTGAGTGGAAGTATGTTAGTAACTAGAACATGTTATGGTTATGAGGATTTGAGGATTAGTCTAATTCTTCAAAGAACACTCTGATCTGGTGAACTCCCTGGAAATCCATTATCTGAAAGAACTAGCTAATCTAGAGTTGATTAATGACACGGCTATGTTTAGGGGTTATGAGTTTGAAGATATTCTGAAGATGTTTAAAAGAACAAACAACTTCAAATCTCTAAAGGCTGTCTGCATGAGGAAGATAGATCCTTTGTTAACCCTCTAGAGAAAAAAAGAACAAACCAGCTAAAGAAGTGGTGTTTCCTGAGCTTAAGGTGTAACCAATAGAATCTTTAAAAAGAAAGATGGTTGCTTGAACTAATTCCTCCAAACCAATCTCAAATGTCTATTATGATAAAAAGACATATGAATTGGTAATTGAAAGAAGATGGGGAGGAAAGGAAGGTCCTGAAATTAAATTATTTAGTGCATATGAAGTGAGATTGTTGGATGAGCCTTAAATTCACTACATATACACAAGGCACATGAGAGAGATAACCAATAAACTCGGTGAAGCAGACATGCACTTATTCTTAAAGTGCATTAAGATTCTAAATATGGCATATGATAGAATCATTTCTAAGAGAGAATAGAGGAAGAAGAAGAAGACTCCTCTACAGCGGGAAATATTGTGAAGTTAGAGGTGGATGCAGATGGATCTTTACTAATTCATAGGGATGGGTTATCAACTGTTTCAATATGGGAACCCATCTCGTTGAGACCCATTGAAGCCATTCACTCTATGAGCCAAATGATGGATCCATTATTTGAAGAACCACCGGTATCCTCTCCTATTGCTCAAGACCCAGCAAAATCCTCACAACCTCATCCACCATCACACCCTTGAAGTACTTAGGCTGTATAAACCTTAGGGGGAGTATTGTTGAACCCTAAAAGGATCATACATGCCAATTCAAGTGGTGGGTTGATGGTTGTTCTACTAAAAATTCCACAAGTCCAAGAACCAATGCAGATGAAGAATATGCAATGAAAATAGAATTGTCGGCTAACCACATTTGTAAATGCGGATGAATATAGAACATATGCTGACAAGTATTTGTTCTTCTGCATTAACAAATGCGAATAGCCGAAACAAATCCTGACAAGTACTTTGTACACAACAACAAATGTGCATAAGTGTTTGTTCATCCGTATTTGTCAATGCTCATGACTAAACACTAATGCTGAAGAAGAAACAGAAATGTTGATGAGTATCAACTATTCTGCATTAGTCAATGCAGATGAACAAAAGAATACTGATGAATACTTTTGTACTTAGACTAGTTCTCTAACATATTGGTTAGGGGTAGTTTAGTCATTTTGTAAAAGGTATATTGTCAGCCTATAAATAGAATAGAAAACCTCGTATGTGAGGTGACTATTGATAGAATATAGATAATCAGAATATTTTGTTTAGTCTTATATTCACAAGGTGTATTGTTGTTGTTTAATGCTAAAACTCTAACATTCATTGTAATCGCTTTACCTCATTAATATAAAGAGCATATATAAATATTTTTTGCATTCAATGTTCTGTGATTGTTTGATTCCGCCTTACAATCATTGACTCAATCATCATATTTGATCCTTGTTGATTCATATCAATAAAGAATATCATTCTCACACCCATCATAAGATATAATTTGTAATACATAAAAAATCAGAACGGCAAATAACGAAGTATTTATTCAACACTTTCTCACATATTCACTTGAAAACAAATTGCAAAAGCAATATTTAAAAAAAATTAAAATGATGTACAATCTAGCATAAAATCAAAAAATTATTAATCGTTGAAATACAAGAATCTTTAACAAGTACTTCATTTTTATAGAGTTAATCTTGGTTTTAGTCTCTGAATTTTGCGAATTACCTCGATTTGAGTACCAACTTTTATTTTTTCTTCATTCTTGGCCTGACTTTTTCAAACATTTTTTCTTTATTTTAACTAGTGGAGTTAATATTTTCTAGTAGATTGTTTTGAAAATATTAAAATTTCTCTAGGGGCTTAAATGATTTATAAAAAGTCTTATCTCTTACCCTTCTCTCTTTATTCTCTCTTTTGCTCTCTCCACCACTTTCGACCCACCCCATACCCTTTTTTTAGCAATGAATCCCCAAAACACCATCTCGCCACCCCATAACCACCGCCACTTCAAACCAGCCAATGACCACCTCAGACCATTATCACTGTCACACCATCATCACCACTATCCTTTCTATGTTATCTAAATGAACCACTTCATCCACCACTACCATATGATCACCACCACTGCCAAACCATTACCACCAAAACATTAGCCATCAATCACCTTGGACCAAACTCATCCACCCCTTATACACCTCTGCCTACAACCAGAGCCACCACTAACCAATGTTGACCACCCGATTCTTGGTATGTACACCATCCACCCATAACCACCACCACTCCAACCCTTATCTCCATCTCTTTTTAATTTGAAGGAAACCCTATTTAAATTCTGGAACATGGTTTTGAACTCAGGGCCTAATCTATGGTGAAATTAATGGGCACTTTTATGGCCTAAACTCAGTTGTCAATGGCGGTGGTGATGGCTGGTTTAGGTATATGATGATGGTGAATATGAATGGAGTATGTGATAATATGCGGTGGAATTATGGTTTCTAGTAGTGGTAGTCATGGGCTTAACCTCAGAGGAGGGGGTTAGTGATGAGTATAGTAGGTGATGGTATGCGTTGCGGTGTCGTTTCTAGTGTTGGTACTGGTGGGTTGATTTTTGGCGGTGTTGGATTCTCATGATGTGGTTTCCGATGGTTGTAATCATGAAAATTGTTGGATTCTATATGCCCAAGACACATAGAACATTGATGCGGTTAGTATGTCATGATCCAAGTCGGGTTATACCTTAGCTTTGCAATCACCGACAATTATTCAATTGATGATATGATCATGCAATTAAATAATAACACCAAATTTAGAAAATGGGTTTTCTAAATAAGTTGCATGTGAGATGGAACAACTTATTAGATATTTTGTTCAAGAATATTACTTAGTGTTATTTAAGTTAGTTAGATAACATTAAGTAATAAAAGAGTGTATAAGTTATATAATTAAAAGTTAATTGTACAAACTTACAAGGGACTAATTTATAAAATTGCTTGATTAAAATTTTGGGGGGAACTTTGTCTTGAGACAATATTCGGCCGCCCCACCCTCTCCAATGAGAGGTTTTTACTTTCTTGAAAACAAAAGAACATTAAGAACTAGTCTAACACTCAACCATCTCATACAACACACATGCAAAACCAAATTTTGGAGCTCCCTTCTCTCTCTCTCTCAAGGTTCTCGGTTTTTCAGCAAGTTTTGAGAGGATTTGGAGTCACTTTGGTGTTCATCTCCCTAACAAGAAGAGGTGTTTGCATATTAGCTTGGGGTATACAAGCTTGAGGGGTCCTTTCCTTGGAGCCTTCGCCGAATTTTAAGCATCCTACATCCCTTCTTGGTCGACTTTTAGCTGGTTGAAAGGTAGTTATTCACAGCTCAATGTAGCTGTGATTTTATGTACATTTACATATGTTTCATAGCTTGCTCATTCACATATAATGATCCTTTGATTTTGGGTTTGTTTTAACATATATATTGTCACCATAAGAACTTGAAATTTCAGTTATATAATCATGTTTCTTAACATATTTCCGCTGCATTTTTCTGAATGTTTAAGAGGTTAAACTTTGGTTTTATGAATAACAAACCATCAAAAATAATATGTAGACAAAGGGAGTGGTGGTGGGGTGGGCTGTGTTGGTTAATTTGTATACTTAAATATTTTGTTTTTAATTTTAATTAAGGGATGTTTTGGTCATTTAACACTAGAGGACTGTATAAGAGAGTTCTTGTTACTTAAAACACTACACATAATAAGGATAGACAGTTTAGAACAGTTAACATATCAAATAGGGAACTTGTAACATAAGATTGACACTTAGAACACTAGCAAATATGAGACAAAACAAAAACATAAACAACACAAGCTTTTTGGTTTTCATGGATGTTGTATATTTCTCTCAAGTTCTTTTACAAGTGTACAAGCATTGAGATAAGTTACAACGACCTAAGACAATTATACTACATCCTATAGCCGGCCATACATTTGAAGGCCAGCTAGATACATGATTTAGGCAACAACAAAATTAATGTAGAGTCAAAAGGCAGATTTCCTTTTGACAAGTGACTATGACATGCCATAGCTCACATCCTAATATATTACAAAAAGTATAAAAGTACATAAGTAGAAAGTAAAGGACTCAAGACCTCAATGTATAGTTACCAAAAGAATGGACCTTTTCACCAACTTGTGAAAGTTGGTGAGTCAACAGAGTTGTAACGGAAAGGTGGTACAGCTTTATAGTAAAGTACATTAGATAAAAGCATGTCTTCAAAAGTCTTTGGAAGATAATCTATCTTCACTTCTTGGCTTTGGAAGAATTTTTCCTTGAAGCTTCAGAAGACTTCACTTTAAGCTTCGAAAGATGTACGTCTTGGCTTCAGAAGATTTTACACTTAGAGTATTGTTCTGAGATAATGTGTAAAACTTTTGAAGCATTCTACTAAGCACTTAGTGCATGCATGCATGATAGACTTATGGATGTTATTAGATATTTTGGATGAATTAGCCTTATACAAAAGCTTACAAACTCCCCCTAGGCTGATACTACCAAAACATTTAAAAACTTCAAATATCAATAGTCCTTATCATGATGTTGACCAATCCTTTCTTCGTTACATGGTCAGGATCACTCAAACTCTCATAGTGTCTTCTCATCTCAAAGAGATTAGGTAGAGGTAGATTGAACATGTCTCGCCATGTATAGACATCTTTAACACCTTGATCTTTTATAACACACCATCTCTTTGATTGGTAGTGTAAGTCTAGGATAAGATGGGTTTTCCTGATGCCAGAGGAGCTACTTGAATATGAGTTGCTGGAGCTTCCTCTTGTGGCACTTCCTCAGGATGTTCTAACTCATCCTGAGGTTTGAAGGTTGTTAGATCTAGGATCAATAGATCTAGGATCAATAGATCTAGTCCATTTTGTATAGTCTTAGAAATTGAATCAATATTTGTAATGAATACTTGTAATTCATTATTATGTATGCATTAAATGTATAGGTTAACCATATATGTGTATTGATCTGTGTATGATTATAGATACAAACATTATTTTTAGTCAGTTTTAGAAATTGACTAAGTCTAAGAAAATTTACGGATGAACATTTTTGTTCTTCTATAGATATGTTTCTCACAAAACCAATTATCCGAAGATCTCCTACAGATAACCAATCAGCTCTAAGGATGGAGGAACAAGATTACTTCTAAAGAACAATGTACCCTCAGAAGAACAAGACTCCCATAGAAGAACAAATATATACGGAAGACAATATTCCTACGGAGTCCAAACACTTGTATTTAAATATTACAAGTGTTACAAGTCAACAAGGCAGTTTTAAGAATCCCAAGAGATCCGGTGATTTCTTAAACAAGAACAATTCAAATCCCAAGAGATCCGGTGGTTCCTTAACAGAAACACACATGCTTATATATATGGATCGTAGGTTTGATATTAAGTAGATGGCTTTGATGGCAAACATCCAAGCAACAATACAACAAACATTCATTACATTAAATCACACAAATCAAAATCCTAGTAGCCGTCACATCATCAACCAACCACTCAATTAATATCTTTCATTCATTCATTGTTTATTCATCTGTTATCATAAACATGTTATTAATGAATAATGTTTGAATTCAATATTTGTCTAATCATTAATTTTGTTCAATTCTTTGTGTTCACCTTTTCATTAATAATTGTTGATATTGAAATTAATACAAAGAATTGAACCAAGTTAACAATGATAATTCTTTGCGTTGACTTGACTTGAATGAACAATGATAATTCCTGATTGTGATCCTTGGATTCACAAAGGTGGATAACGCTATCTTCTTCTTCTTCTTCTTCTTCTTAGGCTTTGGTTTAGAAGCCATCCTTTTCCTCCTCTTTGAACTCTTTAACTGAGAAGACTGGCCTGTAGCAACTAGTTGATCATCCTCTTTTTTAGTTGGGTTCCTCTCTCATAGGTTTAGAATGAGAGGGGCCAGGACCTTGTTGTGCATTAGAAGATGAAGCTTACTAAGACTCAATAGGAGGTCCAGGTTGTGTTGTCTCAAAAGGTTCAAGCTTAACCTCCACTTCTTGTGGTACCTAACTTTGTAGGGAGTATAAGTTAGCAAGTTCTCCACTTTGATCTTTTGCTTGATCACCCTAATATGTTCATCCATAGTGGATAAAGACATAGGGCCAGTCTCCTTCCGGAGAATCCATAAAGCTTCAAGAAGCTCATCATGCTCTGCCTATCAACACACTTCATTTGGTTTTTCTGGATGATGGCTCTTGACTTGGAAGCTTCTTCCAACATTTTCTTCTTTATTTCCTTTCATTCTTTAAGTACTTGAAGCTTAAGTTGTTTGAGATACTTAAAATCAATGTACTTAAATCCCAAGGGAAGAAGTGCATCTACCTGGTAGAGACCTATGGCACTCAGGTAGTTGATCATGTTGATCCTATGAGTTTCTTTATCTACCTAAGGTTCTTGTGGTGCCACAGTCTCTTGCACAGGGCTTTCTTGAACTAGTGAGAGAGTAAGAACATGTTTGTAGAGCCTTTTCAGTCTCTTTTCCTCCTTGATCTGAAGAAGCAATCTTGCATCCTCTGCTTCCTTCTTCTCCTTTGACATTTTCATGTCATCTAGTTCATTTAATTCTTCTAAGGGGAGGGAGATGATGTAATCAATATCATAGTTCATGGTCTGTAAGTAAGCAATCCTAACTTCCCTTCACTCATCATCTTGAGTGTTTGGTTTGCGGGCAGCCCTAATTGAAGCAGACCTAACAGAGGAACTTTCTCCTCTTAGCTTCCTTTTCATCTCTCTCTCTCATCCTCATTCTCCTCAGGAGTTAGAATACTTTTCCCTTTGTTACCAATAGACCTTTGTGACTCAAGGTGAGGAGAGCTTTGGCCTTCATTTCTTGGTGTAGCATCCATGCTATGGCCAGAGAGAAGTTGAGATGAACCTTCACTAGTAGGTGTCTCATCAAGGGAATAGATTACAAAAGTAGTTTTTGTTGTGACAAGGCTCTCAGGCTCTATCATTAGGCCTTCAATCAAGGTTTTCTCTTTGAAGGTAATCTCAGGGTCTCCCTCAACATCCAGTTGACCAATGACATTACCTGATTGCCCTTGTCTTCTTCTGAGGTTGAACTCTTCAGTAATCCTATCTTGAATCCTTGAGCTAACTTTCCATCTTGTCTAGATTGGCTGGGTTGACAAGTGGCATGTTAATAAGGTCAAGACCTTCATAGTAGTTCAAGGTTTGAAAGTTGAAGACCTCTTGCTGCCCTTGAACTCTTTAAAGAAAAAGGGCTCTTTTATCAGCATCATACCTCCACCGTCTGTTGTAGTTGGAAGTTTCTTGAGGTGGAGATAACACAGCCCTTGTCATAGCTTCCTAAAAGAGATTCTATATGAAATGGTCTATAGAGTCCATATCAATGTGAACTTGAGGAAATTGCTGAGTATGAACAACTGCAAGTGAGGATGGTGACTCCTCAGGGTCCATACTCTGTGAATAACTCCTAGGTCTGTGGTTGTAATCACTTTCCCTGTTTTTGGTAGCATCACCCACTTGCATAGGTGAGCTAGGAGTTAGGTCAATCATATCCACAGGTTCTTGTGTTCCTTGATGAGCTCTTCTAAAGGTCTCTCAGCTAGTTTCTCCTTGAGATAGGATATCTCAAGTTCATTATCATTGACCCTATTTTGTAAGTTAATCACTTGAGATTCAAGGTGGCTAACCTTAGAGAGACTAAATACGTACAAGTTTTCGACAGTTGTTGCACCTTTACTCATAAATTCCCCTCCTTTTCATCATAAGAGTCATTGGGGGATGATATTATTAAACCAAAGTCCTCAGTCTTACCACCTGCATGAGGTTCTTGGCTACAAGTTTTCCTCTGCTTACTGAAAACTTCAATAGAAGTGTCAATGAGCTAACTTGCCATGGTTGAGTCTTAGTAATGTAATATTTATAGAAGTAAGAGCCTTTTCCATTTGGACCTCCTGAACATGTTTAGAAAAATCACTTCAGTAGTTGTGGATGATATGGGCTAGAAGGGAGATGTAGGAGCACTCATCTCTCTTTGAGTAGGAGAAGAGTAGAGAGATCATGGTACTCACTAAATCCCAGTCTTCACATCATAGAAGTCAGGCTAGAAACTAGTTGTTTAAAATCTAAAGGCGGGATGGTAGTTTTCCCTGAAGGTTGTTACTGAGTGTTGGAGACTCAAAGTGAGGTTAAGGCTATTGGGCTAATGAGTCATTAGGCTGAGCATGAGGAACCTCAATACTAATTATGAAGAGATGGGAGTGGTTTGCTCCTCAGGGGGAAGTAGGAGCTACTTGTGTCACTTCCTCAGGTTTGTGGGTAGTAAATATGGGGGCCTACAAAGATGAATAGTTGTGAAAGGGGTTGTTGGGTCTCTTTGCAAATGAGGGTGATTTGTGGCAGTTGGTGGTGAGAGTAGAAGGTTGGGGTTCAACACAGCTTGTGGTGCTAGTTGTCACCTGAGCACTAAGCTCTAACATTTAAGGGACAAGGTGTAAGGATTCCTGAAGTCTGATGCAACCCAAAACTGCCTAAGTGTTTCAGCAACATGCACTAAGTACTGAAGTGAAGAATGCTTCGGAGGAATTACACAAAGCATTAGAAAATACTCTAAGTGTAATATCTTCCGAAGCCAAGACTAATATCTTCCGAAGCCTAACATGAAGTCTTCCGAAGCTTGAAGAGACAAAGTCTTCCGAAGCTTCACCCTATGAAGACAGATTTCTTCCGAAGACTTTTAGTACACATGCTTTATCTGATGTACTGTTCCATAAAGCACCTTTTCCGCTGCGTCTCTGATAAGTCACCAACTTACAAGAGTTGGTGAAAAGGTCCATGCTTTTGGTAACTGTACATTGAGGTCTTGAGTCTGAAACTTTCCACTTTATGTACTTTATCCTTTTTGTAATGTATAAGGATGTGAGTTATGGCATGTCATAGTCACAAGGTCAAAAGGCAGATATGCCTTTTGATCCTACAATTGATTTTGTTAGTGTCTAGTCAATTGTATCCAGCTGGCTTTCATAGTATAGCCGGCTGTAGGTTGTAGTATAAGTATTCCAAGTTCTTGTATCTTTCTTTATGCTTTGTAACACTTGTAAAAGAACTTGAGAAAGCAATATACTGCTCCTTGAAAACTATACTCTCTTGTTCTGTCTCTTGCTTTACTTGTGTTCTCTGTATCACCTTTGGTTACCTAGTTCACTGTTTGATTAAAGTTTAGTTAATCTTCTCATTGTGTTGTTGTGTTGTAATTGTGTTCAAGCCCTTGAACGATCCTGCAATTGGTATCAGAGCATTCAGGCTCGTGATATAAGATCTAACCATCTTAAGATCCCTCACACACACAAAAACTAAACTTTTCAAATGGCTTCCATCTCAAAGACTGATATGGAGACTGGAACCATGAACAAATCCCCATTGATCACTCTTGATGACTTCGACACCTGGTGCATGAGGATGGAAGGCTTCATCAGGTCTCTTGACTCAAGAATGTGGGAATCTGTTGAATATGGACCTTTCATACCCAGCACCCCTCTGCTACCGGTGCTGGTATGATTCCTAAAGATGTGGCCAACTACTCAGATGAAGATAGGAAAAGAGTAGAGATTGACAGGAAGGCCATGACTGCTCTTCAGACTGCTATCCCAAACTCTGTGTACAGAGGTTTTAAGAAGTGCAAGACAGCTAAACAGCTGTGGGATGCACTGAAGCTGATGTATGAAGGCTCCTCTGAAGCCAAGGAGAACAAGAAAGATCTTCTGAAGCAGCAGTTTGAAAATTTCACCTTTAAAGCAGGTGAAACCATGACCCAACAATACTTCAGGTATGTTGAGATTGTGGATACCCTTGTGGATGGAGGAGTTCCTCTTGAGAACAGAGACATTGTAAGGAAGTTCATGTCCTCACTTCCTAGGCAATGGACACACTATTGTGTGGTAATCAAGAGGACTGAGAACCTTAAAACTCTTACTCTGACAGAGTTATATGGGATTCTCAGTGGATACCAGATGGAGATGAACTTACAAGGTTCATCTGGCAACTCTAACAATCAAATGGGTTCAGCCCTTCATGTGGTTGAAAGGGACAGCATAGAACCCCAACATCATCTCCTATGCTACCCTGACAACTCACAAAAGGGTCCTTTCATCACCTTCCCGGAGACACCAAGGGAGAACTTTACTCAAGGAAGCCCATTCCAAGAGACAAGTTCTTCTCAAGCCTTTGTGTCTGCAGATGAAAGCTGTGGAAATTATCTCTTCACTCTTGAAGACCTAGACTGTATCCATCCAGATGACCTGGAATACATGGAGATAGTTCAGCAGATGGCTCTTCTCACTCACAGAGCCAAGAAGTTCTACAAGAGGACAGGAAGAAAATTTCCAAGCAATGCTACCAGTGGTAAGTTTGGGCTGGATAAAAGCAAAGTTAAGTGTTACAATTGTAACCTTATGGGTCACTTGCTAGGGAGTGTAAGGCACCTAGAGCAAATGGGGGTCAAACACAACTCAGACCAAACTACACCAACAATAACCCTCAGGCTGAGAAGACAAAGCAACATGCTGCGGTTGCTGTTGAAGAGGGAGGATTTGACTGGAGTTTTCAGGTGGAGGATGCTTCTCCAAACCAAGCATTGATGGCTGACCATGATGAAGCCAAGGTATTAGAACATCTTTGCTCCCCTGAATGCATTGCTAAAGTAAATAGATACAGGTCCTACAACCTAGAGATGAGATCTGATCTTGAGTCATTAAACATATTAAAATCTGATTTTAGAAAGTCTGAAAATGATTACAAGTTAAAGATAGAAGACTTGGAGAAAACCATTTCAGTACTAAAACATGAACATACAGATTTTAGAACTCAGATCCAAGATCTCATCACTAAGTTGACTAAGTGCCAGGCTGAGCTTGTGATCAGCAAAGCCCTGGCAGAGAAAAGTGTTCTTGAAGAAGAGACCTTCAAGAACATGATATCCTCATCCCTACACAATAAGGTTTGTTATCAAAATAGACAGGGACTGGGATCAAATGAGATAGCTCCTCCACACACAATCTTGTCTGTAAGATCTCCTAGGTGTGGAACTTGTGAAGATGAGCTTCCTCTCATAGATCCAATAAGTGAGGATGATGAAGAAGTGATAGTGAGGAATCCTCTGAGAAGAGTGAAGAAGAGGATTCCTCCAAGGGCCACTATCCTTCTGAGGAGAAGAAATTAACTGTGATGACCAAGTCCAAGAGAAAGAACTTGATCAGGAAGAGCAAAAGGAAAGCAAAGAAGGCTCAAGAAATCAAGGCTACCTTTGATGCTAAGCAGAAACAAGTGTTTATCTCTGCAGGTTTCAAAGCAATAAGGACTGAAGACATCCACCAAAGCTTCTTAGCCAAGAGTTCTGGTTCATGTTCAAATCATCTCAGTACAAAGAAGAAGACTGAGCTGCTGTGTACCACTGCTGCACAGCCTGGACCATCAAATTCCAAGAACAGTTCACAGCCCAAGGGAACTGTATCTGCATCTACCAAGATGAAGGTGAAAAAGGGATGTGACCAAGGCCAGTCTTGCTCTCAAAAGGAGATTTCTTTGAAGAAGAAAATGTTGTGTGTTATGTGTGAAAGTACTTCTCATATTGCCAAGGATTGTCCATACAATCCTAAAAGTACTATCCACATGACCAATACAAAGACTTCAAAGAATCTCAAGAAGTCTCAAGCTTCGGAAGGAAAGTCTGTTTCCTTCGGAAGCTCCAAATCAAAGAAGAAGGTAAATGGAAAATTACCTTCGGAAGCAAAGTTGGTCTCGGAAGAAAGGAGTTCTTCCGAAGTACTAAAGTCTACTGCAGTGACTGTAGATTCTTCCGAAGTATCAGTCATTAAAACTTGTGAAGCTCCAAAAGCTTCTAAGGTTTTGAAGGTCAAGTCCAAGACTCCAAAGGTGGTGTGGAAGTCTAAGAAAGACCAAATGACTGAGGTTTCTCCATCAACAACAGCTGAAGATCCCCTCTGTACAACCATAGGATCTATTACTGTTGCATTACCTTCTATTACACTTACTGAACCCAAGACAAGTAAGGCTTGGGTTTCCAAATGTAACTAATCATTTTCTTTGTGCAGGAACAGCTCAAGACAAACAAGAATGTCTGGATAATTGACAGTGGCTGTTCCAGGCACATGACAGGCGATAGGTCTTTACTTCATAATTTTGAGAGAATTGATGGAGGACCAGTTGCTTTTGGAGGAAATGAAGGTGGTTACATTTATGGAAGGGGCAAGGTCACAAATGGTAAGCTCAGCATTGAGAAGGTAAACTTTGTTAAGGAGCTTGGGTACAATCTTCTGAGTGTATCTCAATTTTGTGATCAGAGTCATAACATGCTCTTCACTGAGCATGAGTGCATTGTTCTCAAGCCTGGAGTGGTCATTCCTCATGAGCATATTCTGCTCAGAGCCCCCAGGAAAGGGAACATGTACAAGATGGATTTGCAAGAAACATCTCCCTCTGGAGAAGTTTCATGCTTTCTATCTAAAGCAAATAGTGATGAGTCTTTCCTATGGCATAAAAGAATGTGCCATGTAAACTTTAAGAATATGAATAAATTAATAAACATGATCTGGTAACTGGAATGCCAAAGAAAGAGTTTACAAGTGATGATCATTGTGTTGCATGCCTGAAAGGGAAGCAACACAAGGTATCTCACAAGCCTAAGGAAAAGAACTCCATCACTACTCCCCTACACTTATTACATATGGATCTCTTTGGCCCCACCAGTGTAATGAGTTTAGGAAGGACCTTATACTGTCTAGTGATCACAGATGATTTTACAAGATTCACTTGGGTTTTCTTTCTTAGACTAAAGATGAGACTCCTGAGATTCTAAAGAATTTCATCTTAAAGATTGAGAATCAATGTGATCACAAGGTCAAAACCATAAGATGTGATCAAGGAACTGAATTCAAGAAACCAATCCTTGATACATTTTGTGATGAAAAGGGTATTACAAGACAATACAGTGCTCCCAGGACTCCTCAGCAAAACGGAGTTGCTGAGAGGAGAAACAGGACACTTATTGAAGCTGCAAGAACTATGTTGTCTGACTCTAAACTGCCTATCACCTTCTGGGCAGAGGCAGTTAATACTGCTTGCTATGTGCAAAACAGAGTCTTAGTAGTTAAGACACATGGTAAGACTCCTTATGAACTTTGGCACAAGAGGAAACCTTTCATTGGTTTTCTCAGGTCATTTGGATGTCCCTGCACCATCTTGAATACCAAAGATCAAGTTGCCAAGTTTGCTGAGAAATCAGACGATGGACACTTCATTGGATACTCTTCTCAAGCTAAAGCTTATAGAGTATACAATCTCAGAACTAGAATCATTGAGGAGTCAGCCAATGTGACTTTCAATGAGCACACTCCCAGTGTGGCTGGTTCTGGTCCGGATTGGCTATTTGATCTTGATTTAGTTACCAACTGTTTTAATAAATCTTGTGAGCATGTTTCAGGATCTGCAGAAAATTTAAATACAGGTGATCCTGATCCAAGATTTGAGCTAGGAAGACCTTCAGCTCCAGTTGAAACTACTTCAGCAAATGAGGTTTCTATCAGCACAACAATGACAAATCCAGCTGATACATCTGGCATGCCTTCAAATTCCAGTTCAGAGGCTTCTCAACCAGATAAAGACATCTCAATTGCAGAAGATAACAATGGTGATGGTGAAGTGATCAAGAATCTCTTGATGCTAATAACCATACCATAGATGATAACATCAATGATGTCACACACTCATTGGATCAAGTTAATCTTGATAAGTGTGATAATGTGGAGGATCAATCTTCAAGACCAGATCTAAATTTCTCAAATTTGGATCTATCTCAGCAACTTGCTGTGATCCCTCAGCTAAGGATCCACAAGTCTCATCCTACCACAAACATCATTGGAGATGTTATCTCCGGGGTAAAGACAAGAGGGCAAACCCATGAAGCAAATGTTTGTCTTCACTCTTGTTTTCTATCCCAGTTAGAGCCAAAGAAAGTTGAGGAGGCTCTAAAGGATGGAAGTTGGGTTGAAGCTATGCAACAGAGCTGCTTCAATTCAAAAGGCAGAAAGTTTGGAACCTTTGTCCTCTTCCTCATGGGAAGACTACCATTGGAACCAAATGGGTTTTAGGAATAAAAAGGATGATAGAGGAATCATCATCAAGAACAAGGCAAGACTAGTTGTTCAAGGATACACACAAGAAGGGATTGACTACACTGATGTCTTTGCTCCTGTAGCTAGACTAGAAGCTGTTAGGATATTCCTGGCATTTGCTGCATCCAAGAACTTCAAGGTCTACCAACTTGATGTAAAGTGTGCTTTCTTATATGGAGTGATTGATGAGGAGGTTATGTCAAACAACCACCTGGTTTTGTAGATCCTGATCATCCTGATTATGTCTGCAAGCTTGACAAAGCTCTCTATGGGCTGCATCAGGCACCCAGGAAGTGGTATGAGACACTGTCTGAGTATCTCTGTAAACATGGTTACAGGAGAGGTACTATAGATGGAACTCTCTTCATCAAAGGACAAGGAAACGACATTCTGCTAGTTCAAGTATATGTGGATGACATCATCTTTGGCTCAACCAATTCAAGGCTCTGCAAAGACTTTGAAAAGCTGATGAAAGATAGATTTGAAATGAGTTCAATGGGAGAACTTAATTTCTTTCTGGGAATTCAAGTGAAGCAGGTTGAAGATGGCATTTTCATAAGTCAGTCAAAGTATGTTCAAGATATACTCAAGAGGTTCAACATGACTGATTGTAAGACTGCTAAGACACCCATAGCCAGAAACCACTCCCTTGGTCCAGATCTTGAGGGGGAGTGTGTAGATGAGCACTTATACAGGGCTATGATTGGGTCTCTTATGTATCTTACAGCTAGCAGGCCTGATATCATGTTTGCTACATGTATTTGTGCAAGATATCAAGCCAATCCTAAGATGTCTCACTTAATCACTGTGAAAAGGATTTTAAGATACCTCAAAGGTGCTTCAACACTTGGTTTATGGTATCCAAAGAATTCTAATTTCAATCTGTATGCCTATACAGACAGTGATTATGGTGGCTGCAACATGACTGCAAAGTCTACATCTGGGGGATGTCAATTCCTTGGTGGAAGGGTTGTCTCATGGCAATGCAAGAAACAAACCTGTGTGTCTGCATCAACTGCTGAGGCTGAATACATTGCTGCTGCAAGCTGCTGTGCTCAAGTGCTTTGGATTCAAAATCAGATGCTAGACTACGGATTTAACTTCAAAGAGACTCCTATCCACATAGACAACAACAGTGCTATCTATCACTGAGAACCCTGTGCAGCACTCAAGGACCAAACACATCAACATCAGGTATCATTTAATAAGAGATAACTATGAAAAGGGGTTAATTAAACTAGTCAAAGTTCACACAGATGAACAATATGCTGATCTGTTCACAAAAGCTTTTGATGAACAGAGATTTAAGTATCTGATATCAGCTATTGGATGATTAACTTTGAGTAGATTTTTTCTTAAAACTAATTCTAATTATTTCTTCTTAAAATATGTGTGTCCTAAGTTGTCTAGTTCATCACTTTCATAAGCTCATGTTTTCTTTGAATGAAAAACTCTTTTTGAAGACTTTCCTTAGATTCTTGAAAAAATTTCTGATACTTCGGAAGATAACTTTACCTTCGGAAGAAAAATATGTCTTCAAAATAAAGATGTCTAAGAATTTTACCTTCGGAAGAAGTCAAAATTTATCTTCCGAAGCTTAAAATTCTTAACTTAGACACTTATTCATTTTTAAGGACTTTTTCCTTCCGAAGCAAAAATTACTTTCGGAAGCTTTGTTCATTCTTATACAAAGCATCCAAAAGTTTATTTCTCTTCCGAAGCATAAATCTTTAAGACTCTCAGGAAAATTCTTCCGAAGTCACTTTAGCTTCGGAAGCTTTTTCAATCACAACTTCCGAAGACAAATTACTTTCGGAAGCTTTTCGAATTCCAAGAAAACTACTTTTGAGCAAAAAGGTAAACTACTTTTTCAGAGGTGGGACCGACATACGGATTTCAAAGTTTATCCTCTTTCATTAAACTTTATCTGAAATCCTTCTCTCTATAAACCCAACGGTTTCCCCCTTCTTCTATCATCTGCTTTTCTTCCATACCTAAAACCCAAAGCTTTCTCTCTGAAATTTCCTTCCCATTCTTTTCTCTTCATCTCTGAGCTACCTCACAATGGCTGACCTTACACACAGAAATGATCCTCACTTTGCCATGCAGCTACACAGACAACACAATCAGGTTGCTCTGTTATGCTCTGACAAAGATCCTCATTTCTCAGAGGTTTGCCGTTTCTTGTCTTTGTCTCACTTCACCTCCCTAACCATTGATCCTCCTCTATATGAGGATCATTTGCTTGAATTCTGGAAGACCTGCCAAGAGGTCATTATGGATGGGGAGAAGGCACTGTCTGCCACAGTGCAGGGGAGAACAATTTTCATCACTCCGGCCATCATCAACCGACATCTTCAGCTGGATGATGAAGCAGGTGAAGTGTTCTTCCCAAAAAAAGCGGTTAATCATTCCTTCGAGCAGATGGGCTATGAAGGAGATTTCTCTGTAAAGACCTTCAGGAAAGGGAAGGTCTCATCCCAGTGGAAATACCTGCTCCATGTGGTTATCCACAGCTTATCAAACAAGCATGGTGGATGGGACCAGATTCCTGAGGATCTCTCCTTTATAGTTCATGGGATGGTTCAGGGGGTCAAGTTCAGGTATTCACAATTTGTTTATACTAATTTACTTGCAAACTTAGACTCCTTAGAGTATTACATGTTTCCTAGATATGTTCAACACATTCTTAACTGTGAACTGGGCTCACAGTTGAGGGAAACAGGCAATATTCTTAAACTGGGACAGATGAAGCCCGGCATCTTTAAAATTATGAAGAAGCCAACTGTAGGCTTCTCAGGGGTAGAAACAGCCCTAGTCCCAAAAATGTTAGAGCTCATTGCTCAAGGTGACAACATAGCAGTCCAAGCTAGTGTTGAACCCACACCTACTGCTCTCCTACCCTCTTCACAACCTCCAATATTCATCACCTACAAAAGAAAATCCCAACGAACCCCTGCTCAGGCTATTGAGTCTGTGCAGGCCCCCAAATACTCAACCTTACAGGAAGAAGTGGACTCCAGAGCTCCCACTTCTCCTGAGGAGCAAACCACTCCCATTACTTTACCTATCAGGGCTGAGGTTCCTCAAGCTCACCTGATGAGCTCATTAGCCCAACAACTGTAAGCTTTCACTCTGAGTCTCAACACTCAGTGAACAACCTTCAGGGGACAGCTACCATCCCCAGCCTTTGGATCTAAACCAACCAATTCCCAACCTATCCTTTTACACTGATGAAGACTTAGGATTCAGTGAGTACCATGAGTCTCTCTTCTCCTCCCTACTCAAAGAGAGATGAGTACCTCTGACTCTCCTCAGTCTATCCCTCATCAGTCACCTATTACTGAGGTGGACACATCTGAACCTGTTCAGGATGTCCATATGGAAGAGGCTCTCACTTTTGAAAGTGATTACATCATTAAGACCTCAACCATGGCAACTCAGCCCATTGGCATCTTAATTGAGGTTGCCAGTGAGCAGAGGAAAACCAGCAGCCAAGAAACTCAAGCTGGTGGTGAGAGAGAGGACTTTGGTCCAATCCTCTCATCCCCCAGTGATTCTTCTGATGAAGATGAGGGGAATTGAGACTAAAGGTACAAAAATTGTCACAAACATGCACCTATCTAGTCTCTAAGGTTAGTCACTTGGAATCTCAGGTGACTACCCTGCAAAACAGGGTCAATGATCAGCAACTCCAGATTTCATATCTGCAGGAAAAACTAGCTGAGAGACCTTTAAGGAGAGCTCAACCAGGAACACAAGAACCTGTGGAAGTGACTGATTTATCCTCCAGCTCACCTATGCAAGTGGGTGATGCTACCAAAAAGGGGGAGAAAGTTATCACAACCACAGAACCTGGGAGTTCTTCAAAGAGAATGGACATAGAGGACTCACCATCCTCACTTGCTGTTGTGCATTCTCAGCAACTTCCTCAAGTTCACATTAATGTGGACTCTATAGACTCTCTCATCAGGAGTCTCTTTGAGGAAGGTATACCAAGGGCTGTCTCATCTCCACCACATGGAACTGGCAACTACATCATCAGATGGAGGTATGATGATGACAGAAGAGCCCTCATACTTCACAGAGTTCAAGGCCAACAAGAAGTCTTTCAGTTCCAAAGCCTGAGCTTCTATGAAGGACTGGATTTAGTCAACATGCCACTTGTCAATCCAAGCAAATCTAGACAAGCTGACAGGCTGGCTCAAAGAATCCAAGACAGGATCCTTGCAGAGTTCTCTCTAAGAAGGAGACTTAGGCAATCAGGCAATGTCATCGGTCAACTGGATGCTGAGGTGGACCCTAAGATTAGTTTCATAGGGGAAACCTTGGCTGAAGGCCCAGTGGCAGAACCTGAGACCCTTGTCTCACCATCAACAACTGCTGCTGCAGAGTCCAAACTCCATCTGAGACACCTGCTGGTGAAGGTGTTTCTCAGCTCTCTCTGGCCAGAGCATGGAAGCTACACCAAGCAATGAAGGCCAAGCCTCAATCCACCCTGAGTCACAAAGGTCTGTTGGTGACAAAGGGAAAAGGATAATGACTCCTGAGGAAATTGAGGAGGAAGAGAGAGAGAGGAAAAGGAGGCTAAGGGGAGAAAGTTCTTCTGGGTTATCAAAATTCATGCAAGCTGCAATCAGGGCTGCCCCCAGACCAAATACTCAAAATGATGAACAAAGGGCAGTCAGGATTAATTATTTACAGACCAGGAACTATGATGTGATGAAATCATCTCCCCCCCTTAGAAGAGTTGAATGAACTGGCTGACATGGAAGTGTTCAAGAGAGATAAAGGAGAAAGAGGATGCAAGGTTACTTCTCCAATTCAAAGAGGAGAGGAGACAGAAAAGACTTCACAAGCATACTCCCACTCTCTCTCCAGTTCAAGAAAGTCCTGCACAGGAAGATGTGGCTCCACAAGAACCTCAGGTAGATAAAGAAGAGGATAGAATCAAAATGATAAACTACCTGAGTGCCACAGGCTTCTATCAGGCAAATACACTTCTTCCCCTGTCCTATGACTTCATTGAGTTCGAGTACTTAAAGCAACTTGAGCTTGAGCTAGTCAAAGAAAGAAAAACAACCAAAAGGAAGCTAAGGGAAGAAGCTGCAAAGTCAAGAGCCATCATTCAAAAGAATGCAAAGAAGTCTGCTGACAGACAAAGAATGATGAGCTTCTTGAAGTCATATGGATTCTCCGGAAGGAGACTTGGTCCCATGTCTCTATCTACAATGGATGAGCATATAAGGGTAATCAAGCAGAAGATTAAAAGTGGTGAACTCATTGACTTGCACTCTCTTCCAAGTCAAGTCCCACCTGAAGTGGAGGTCAAGTTTGAACAACCAGAGACACCTGAACCAGAACCTCCAGCTGAGCCTCAGCAAACTTCATCTTCTGATCCAAGACAGGGTCAAACTCCCTCTCCTTCTGAACCTGTGAGGGAGGAACACCCAACTGAGAAAGACACTGATGATCAACATGGTGCTGCAGACCAGTCTTCTCAGTTAAAGACATTAAAGAGGAAGAAGAAAATGGCCTCTAAACCAAAGACTAAAAAGAAGAAGCCAAAGTCATCTACCTCTACACCCCAGGCTGAATCAGATCAACCTGAGGAAGTGCATGATGAGGCAGCCCAATCAACTCCTATGCAAGTGGCTCCTCTAGCAACTGAGACACCCATCTTATCCTGGACTTACTCTACCAATCCAGAAAGATGGAATGTTATCAGAGATCAAGGTGTTGAAAATGTCTACTCATGGCAAGACATAATCAACTTACCTCTGCATGATCTCTTTGAAATGAGAAGATACTATGAGAGTCTTGATGATCCTGACCATCAAATGAAGAAAGGGATGGTCTTGATTATCTGAAGACTACAAACATTTAAAGATCTTCTAAGTGTTTTGGTAGCATCAGCCTAGGGGGAGTTTGTAAGGATTCCTGAAGTCTGATGCAACCCAAAACTGCCTAAGTGTTCAGCAACATGCACTAAGTACTGAAGTGAAGAATGCTTCGGAAGAATTACACAAAGCATTAGAAAATACTCTAAGTGTAATATCTTCCGAAGCCAAGACCAATATCTTCCGAAGCCTAACATGAAGTCTTCCGAAGCTTGAAGAGACAAAGTCTTCCGAAGCTTCACCCTATGAAGACAGATTTCTTCCGAAGACTTTTAGTACACATGCTTTATCTGATGTACTGTTCCATAAAGCACCTTTTCCGCTGCGTCTCTGATAAGTCACCAACTTACAAGAGTTGGTGAAAAGGTCCATGCTTTTGGTAACTAACATTGAGGTCTTGAGTCTGAAACTTTCCACTTTATGTACTTTATCCTTTTTGTAATGTATAAGGATGTGAGCTATGGCATGTCATAGTCACAAGGTCAAAAGGCAGATATGCCTTTTGATCCTACAATTGATTTTGTTAGTGTCTAGTCAATTGTATCCAGCTGGCTTTCATAGTATAGCCGGCTGTAGGTTGTAGTATAAGTATTCCAAGTTCTTGTATCTTTCTTATGCTTTGTAACACTTGTAAAAGAACTTGAGAAAGCAATATACTGCTCCCTTGAAAACTATACTCTCTTGTTCTGTCTCTTGCTTTACTTGTGTTCTTGTATCACCTTTGGTTCCTAGTTCACTGTTTGATTAAAGTTTAGTTAATCTTCTCATGTGTTGTTGTGTTGTAATTGTGTTCAAACCCTTAAACGATCCTGCACAAGGGTGTTTCTACCTAAGAAGCCAACAGTTGGCTTTTTCAAATTTTAAAGATGTTAGGCTTCATCTATCCAGATGTAAGAATTTTATATGTTTCCATTAATTGTGAGCCCAGTTCATATTAAGAATGTGTTGAACATATCTAGGAAACATATAATACTTTAAGGAGTCCAAGTTGCAAGAAAATTTGTATAAACAAACTGAGAGTACCTGAACTTGACCCCTTGAACCATCCCTGCACTATGATGGAAAGATATTCAAGAATCTTTTCCTAGCCCCCATGCTTGTTAGCCAAGCTGTAGATGACCACATGAAGTAAGTACTTCCACTCAGAGGAGACCTTCTTTTTCCTGAAGGTCTTGATAGAGAAATCTCCTTCATAGCCTATCTGTTGGAAGGAGTGGTTAACAACTTCTTTGGGAAAGGACAATTCACCTTCCTAAAATCTAGTTGAAGGTGGGTGTTGATGATGGCTGGAGTGATGAAGATTTTCCTCCCCTACACTGTAGCAAAAGTGGCTTCTCCCATCCATGATGACCTCTTGGCTGGTCTTCCAAACTTCAAGCAAATGATCCTCATAAAGAACAGGATCAATGGTAAGGGATGTGGAATAGTTTGATAGAGCCAAAAACTGACAAACCTTTGAGAAACTAGTATCTTTCTCAGAATGCAATAGAGCAACCTGATTGTGTTGCCTGTGTAGTGGCATTGACAAATTTAGGACATTTCAGCAGTTGAGGTTGGCCATTTTAAAAAGCTTAGAGGTGAAGGAAGTGAAGAACAAGGGTGGTTTTCGGGTGAAATTAGGTTTAGGAAAACTTCAGAGGAAGAAGAGAGTGAAAAGAGGGGGGAACCGTTAGGTTATATATGAAATGGATCTCAGAAAAAGTTAATGAATGAGGATAAACTTTGAATTCCAAATGTCGGTCCCACTCAGAAAAGGGTTTTCTTTTACCCAAAATGTGTTTTCTTGGAAGTCAAAATCTTTCAAAGGTAATTTTTCTTCAGAAGTTTTGATGAAAAGCTTCTGAAGCCAAATTGGCTTCGAAAGATATTCCAAAGAGTTTTGAAAATTTTTCTTTGAAAGAGATCAACACTTGAAGGTTTTAATAAAAACTCCAAGAGTTAATTGCTTTCAGAAGAAAAATGTTCTTTAAAACATACAAGTATGTTAAGATGAAGTTAAGTTTTGGAAGATATTGTGAAAGTTTCTTCCGAAGGTAAATTCTCTTTTGTAGTTGTTTGTTTTGAAGACTTAAATTTCTTCCGAAGGTAAAAGGATATCTTTTAAAGGATCAAAATTTTTGAAAATCTAAGGAATGTATTAAAAAGACTTTTGTTCTTCCAAGTAAACAAGTCTTTATGAAGTGATAGAATAGACAACTTAGGACACATAGATGTTTTAGAAATAATATGATTAAGTTTTAAGAAAAGCTACTCAAAGTTAATCATCCCATAGCTAAAACTAGATACTTAAATCTCTGTTCATCAAAAGCATTTGTGAACAGGTCAGCATATTGTTGATTTATTTTAACTTTGACTAGTTTGATTAGTCCCTTCTTAAAATTATCTCTAATCAAATGTTGCCTGATATTGATGTGTTTTGTCCTTGAGTACCGCATAGGAATCTCTATGATATAGATGGCACTACTGTTGTCCATATGAATGGGTGTCTCTTTGAAGTTGAATCCATAATCTAGCATCTGATTCTGAATCCAAAGCACTTGAGCATAGCAGCTTGCTGCAGCAATGTATTCAGCTTTAGCAGTTGATGCAGATACACATGATTGCTACTTGCATTACCATGAGATAACCCTTCCTCCAAGTAACTAACATCCCCTGATATACAGACTTTGTAGTCATATTGCATCCACCATAGTAACTATTTGTATTACATAAAAGTAAAGTTGATATTCTTTGGATACCAAAGCCCAAGTGTTGGTGCACCTTAAGATATCTTAGAATTCTCTTGATAGTGATTAGGTGTGATATGTTGGGGTTGCTTGATATCTTGCACAAACACATATGGAAAACATGATATCAGGCCTGCTAGCTGTGAGGTACATAAGAGTCCCAATCATAGCCCTGTAAAGATGTTCATCCACATACTCCCCCTCAAGGTCAGGCCTAAGGGAGTGGTTTCTTGCTATGGGTGTCTTAGCAACCATACAGTAAGTCATATTGAATCTTTTGAGTATGTCTTGAACATACTTTGACTGACTTATGAAGATGCCATCTTCAACTTGATTCACTTGAATTCCTAGAACCATGGCAGTCATTTCAAATCTATCCTTTATCAGTTTCTCAAATTCTTTGCAAAGCTTTAGATTAGTTGACCCAAAGATGATGTCATGTACATATACTTGAACTAGCATTAAGTCATTCCATGTTCCTTTGATGAAAAAGTTCCATCTGTAGTACATGTTCTGTATCCATGCTGACAGAGATACTGAGATAAAGTCTTATACCACTTTCTTGGTGCTTGATACAACCCTTAGAGAGTTTATCAAGCCTGCAGACATAATAAGGATGATCAAGATGTGCAAACCCTGATGGTTGTTTGACATACACCTCTTTATCAATCACCCCATAAAGAAAAGCACACTCGACATCAAGTTGGTAGACCTTGATGTTCTTGGATGTAGCAAAAGCTAAGAATATCCTAATAGCTTCTAGGCTTGCAACAGGTTCAAAGACATCTGTTTAGTCAATTACTTCTTCTTGTGTGTACCCTTGAGCAACCAGTCTTGCCTTGTTTTTTATGACAAGTCCTCTATCATCCTTTTTATTCCTAAATACCCATTTGGTTCCTATAATCGTCTTCCCATGAGGAAGAGGACATTGGTTTATCCGCATTAAACAATGCGGACAAGAATTTTCTCATCCGCATTTGTCAAATGTGGATGACCGAACAAATGGGCATAATTATTTGTTCATCCGCATTAACCAATGCGGATGACCAACATACTAATGCGGATGATCAAGTGAAGAAATGTTGATCAAGTTAACTCATCCGCATATGTCAATGCGGATGAACAAGCAAAGATGCGGATGAAGACTTAGACTAGTTCTAATATAATAGTTCAGGGGTAGTTTAGTCATTTCATAAAAGGCATCTTGTCTGCCTATAAATAGAATAGATATCCTCGTACATGAGGTGATGGTAGACAGACATAGAGAATTTTTGTTGTAATTATTCTCTGTAATTCATCAACTTTCATATATACAATACAAAAGCATTTATGAGTAATTTTCTTGCATTGAATGTTCTTTGATTGTTTGTTTCCGCCATTCAATCACTGACTTGATTACCATATTCGATTCACAGTAGGAATCTCAATCTTACTCAACCCAGTCAATTGGTATCAGAGCCTTGGCTCTTGATTATATTTCAGATCTGTGCAAGAACTGAATAGAATTCGATTGATCTGGTAATCGAGTTGCTAGTAGTGAATATCATTATCTCTGCTTAGTAAATAGCAAAAATACTCCTCTCAACCACAAGAAAATCATTATAATTATAGATTTAATTCTAAACTCCGAACGAACTGCTTGAACAAGTTGGTCTAATCAATCTTAAAATCAACTAAATCTCTATTTACACAAGTTAAAATGGATTCTAACAGTTACTCAGAACTTGGTCATACACCTAAACTTCCTATGCTTAAACACAAATCTGAGTTTAAACAATGGAGAATAAGGTTTAGAAACTACATCACAGGTGTAGATCCTGATTTTTGGATATCAATATGCAATGGTCCACACATCCCTGTTACTATGTCTGTAGATCAAGCTGCAATTTACAAAACTGCTAGAATACCCATTAACGATTTAACTCTTGATGAAGAAGACTATAAGAAAATCAAGATTAACCTCAAAGCTTACTCAATTCTGACTCAAGCACTCAAGATGGATATGCTGAAAAGATTAGAGAAGTATGGAACTGCAAAAGCTGTGTGGGATGCACTGAAAATCATGTGTGAAGGAAGCAGTGAGGTGGCTGAAATCAACAAGGATAAGCTTGTTAATCAGTACAAAACATTCCACCACACTAAGGGAGAATCAATATCTAAACAACTGCACAGATTTGTACAGTTAGTAAATGACTTGGAAATCATGGGAGTCACTTACAAGATTAAAGAATTAAACAAGAAAAGCTTCATAGTCTCCTGAAAGCTGGAAACAAAATGTAACCATGCTGAAAAATACTTTTGCTCATGAGAGTACTACTTTAGACATCATGATAGCCAAAATTGAAGCTTTAGAACTTGATGAAAGAAGCAAAAATCTTGGTGGACCAAGAGTGATTGAGGCTTACAAAGTTCCATGAGAATCTCATTCTTTGGAAAATGCCTTCATCGCTGAGGAAGATGATTTTATCTCATCAAGAGATCAAATGAACAACACTGGGTTCATTGCAACTCCACCAATCAATCATCCATCAACCTCATCTCAAACACCTAAAGTCTCTACTGCTCCTCAAACCACTCCTGAAGTCTCAGGATCAAAAGAACAAAAGGCAACTTACAATGCCTTTGTTGCAAGCTTTGAAGCCTACTTGGGAGGAAGACTCACTTCTACTCATCTAATTCAGGAAGATTTAGAGGAAATGGATCCTCATGATGTGGAGGAAATGGATCTACAATGGCAAATGGCCATGATTGCCATGAGAGCCAAGAAATTCTTCAGAAAAGGAAGAAAGCTGAGCCTAAATGAAAATACAAAACTTGGATATGATAAATCCAAGGTGAAATGCTTCAACTATGGCATGGCTGGCCACTTCTCAAGAGAGTGCAATGCCCCAAGAGAAAAACCTATCAAAGGAACTCTCCAGGCCAATCATCATCACAACCCAACTCAAGCTATCACTTCAACAACCAAGCACAGAAGTATCATCATTCCCATCATCAACACACTTATCGGAATCAACCCTAGTTGACAAATCAAGCTCATGGAAGCACTCAGCCATCTGCTAGTGCCCTAGTGATAAAGCAAGATGGGGTATGTGACTGGAGTGTGTATGTAGAGGAAGTCAAGCCTCAATTTCAAAATCATGCTCTTATGGCTCACATCAACGATGGACCATCTCCAATGCCTACTAAGGTAAAATCTAACCTTTGTAGTGAAAAATGCATTAATGAATTGCAAGGTTATAGGGAGCACAACCATAAACTGGCTGATAAAATCAAAGAAGAAAAGGTAAAGTCAGAGATGATGAAGAGAGAAATAAAAAGCTTTGAAATCATAATTAAATCTCTCATCTCTAACATTAAAAAACTGCATGGTGAGAAGTACACTCTTCGAGCTGAGAATGAGCTACTTACTGAAAAGTTAGCTCAATCTAAGGCTCAACAATTTATGACTAAAGTGAAACTTGAAAAGTTTCAAATTCTTTAGTCAAGCTGCAAAAGATGCTTGATTCTCAAAAGGATCCAAAGGACATGTCAGGGATTGGGTATAATTCATGTCCGCTACCATACAATGACAACTACACTATCATGTCTGAATCTGTCTCACTCACTGAAGCAATTGAAACTAAAACTATGGAACCTAAATCTGTAGTAAAACACGTGACCAATCCTTAAAACAAACCTGATGTTTACATTGAAACAAATGAGGATAAAATCAAGTTAGGTCACCCAATCAAAATCAAAGAGTGTTTAGACAAGACAGTGACTGTCATGAAACCATCAAGCCCTGTAAAAGCAATTGTCCAATTTATAAAATTCATACCCTCTGTGTTACAAGGTAAATAAAAGACGTGAAGTTAGTGAAACCCACGCTAATAGCAGTTCTGTAATGGATCATATCTTCAAACATTAGCAAATCAGAAAAGGTTTCACTACAAAAGAAACAAACGGATGATTGAGTTCAACACTTAAAACATTATCAGACCCTCAGTCTTCAAGATTAAGGCAGGGGGTTGGGTTGGATATCTATAACAAGGGCACGTTGACCGTATATTGAAAAGAGGTGAGGAAATGGGTGAAGGAAAAAGAAACAGTCCAAAAATTCAAACAAAGGGTCTATTGTGAAAAAACTACAAAAAGGGCTGATTCTGATTATCCCCTAAAGAAAAGAAAGTGACCATAATGAAAATATCATTGAGTCACACAAGGAAAAAATCTGACTCCCCAAGAAACAAACAATGTATTGTGACATTGTGCAAAATGTTCAATCACAAGAAAGATGAATGTTTTTTAAACCATATTGTTCTATCTGTGACATGAACAATCATGTTGGACCAAAAGAACCAATGAGCCAAGATCAGAAAACCTCTAAGTCCCACACGGTATCACAACAACTGCTGAAAGCCTCATCAGTAGTTTGACAAGTGCTGAAGACTTCAACAGCTGAAGATCAAGTGCTGAAGACCTTAACTGCTGAAGAACCAAAGTGCTGAAGTACAACAGCTGAAGAACACAAGTGCTGAAGCTGAAAGACCAAAGTACTGAAGAACAACAGCTGAAGAGTTCACAAGTGCTGAAGATCAACAACTGATGTACAAAGTCTGAAGACAAAGACTGAAGACATCAGCTGATGATATCTACTGAAGTCATCAGCTGATGAAACGCCTGAAGGTCAAAGTCTGAAGATCAAGTACTGAAGCCTCAGTAGTTTGTCACAACTGCTGAAGAGTACTTCTTCAGTAGTTGTGATATCAGTAGTTTTATTTTCTTGTTTCAGTAGTTTTGTAAAACGACTGAAGAGCTTGTTCTTCAGTCGTTGTAGTTTCAGTAGTTTTATATTTTGTACTTAACTTGCTGATATGTTCTCAGTAGTTGTGAACATTTCAGTAGTTTGTTAAGAATTAGTTATTTCTGTATTGGATCTGCCAGTTGTCACTTTCCGTGATAACAGCAGTGACTGTTGCACTCTATATAAGGAGTGACAACCCATTGTAATCAGTGAGCGATATGAGCAATTGAATGGAATGTGATTGATTCGATTAGAAATATTCTACATCTATAAACATTCCTAGAAATCAGAAATTCATATTCTCTCCCTATAACCGTATGCGATCTTAACGCTTACAAGTATCGATTGCTTGCTACAATTTGTCTAATTCGTGTTTGTATTCCGCTGCTTTATATTCTGATACTCAAACTTGTGATCACTGATCCTGTCAAATGGTATCAGAGCAGGTTAATCATTGATCGATCTAATAATTGATCATTGAAACTGCTATTCAAGATCCAAGTTTGATTGAATTAGCTTTTGTTTTTGCAAGAAACGGTTATAGAGATTGAATTTTCTGTATTTCTGCTCATTCATCCTGAGATCTTTTCTTGGTTCTCATTGAGTTTGTTGTGGTTTGTCTAAAACTTTTTAAAACTTGAACTAAACTGTTTTTGAACTGAAAATGACCACTCCCTCCAATGATCCTCACAATACTGGTTCCTCAACCAAGCCTCCTATGCTGGTTAGGAATGAGTATAACATATGGCAAAGACGTATGCTCCATCACCTGTCTGTAACAGCGCAGGGTGGGACATCTGTGGTACATGGTCCACACAAGCCTATGGTGAATAACCCGGAAACCAATCAAATGGTTCCGAAGAGGAGGGAGCAATACTCAGATGAGGATAAAAAGTTGCTTGAGATTGATGCAAAAGCCCATGGAATTCTGGCCATGGCTTTGCCCAATGAAATCTATTCTGGGCTAATGCATCATGAAACTGCCCATGACCTCTGGATTGCTTTGAAAGAACAATTTGGAGGAACAGATGAGGTCTTGGCAAATAATAGAGAAATTCTTGCCCAACAATATGAGACATTCTCTCATAGAAAGGGTGAGACACTGACTCAACAATATGAGCGGTTTTCTTGTTTGATCTCTGAACTAAAAATGGTCAAACTTGAATACACCAATATTCAGATGAATAACAGATTTCTCAGATCACTGCCTGAGAGATGGGACACATATACTATTGTCCTACGCTCCAGTGCAAGTTTGGACAAACTATCTCTCACCCAACTCCATGGGAAATTGCTCACTTTTGAGAGAGAGATAGAACAGAAGAGAAAGCTGTCTTCATCTGGAAAGCTCACTGAAGACTTTATCAAGGCAACACTGCCTTGGTGGGTCATGAGTCAGAATATGCTGCATCTGAATGCCAGTATGATGAGCATATTAATTTCTCTTCGAGCACTTCTAATTCTGCATTTGTAAGTGTTGATGGTCAGTTTACTGGAGGTAATAATGACAATTTATGTTTCATTATGGATGATCTCAAGGGGATTGCTGATGATGATCTTAGAAGAGATGGATATTTTGAGCCAAATGGCCTTGATAAATATCAGATCTCAGAAGTTCTACAAAAGAACTGGAAGAAAATTCCCAGGACTCTCTGGCAAAACCAAAGTTGGTTTTGACAAGAGCAAGTTGAGGTGTCACAAATGCCAACGGCTTGGACACTTTGCAAGAGAGTGTAGATCAACTGGATCAAACTCTACTGCACCCTTTGTGACTTTTCTGGCAACAGTCAACAAAACAGAGGGCAACATCCTGTCACATCTAGTCATCATCCTCAACAACAATCTCCGGCATATTTTGTTCCTCAGGGTCAAATGCCTATCAGTACCCTTGTTATTACATGCCACAGTCAAGTCAAGTTCAAGTTCCTATGACCACAACCTCATGCATTACCAGAACCTCAGCCTTCCCTATCTCATCAACAACCTTCATCTCAACAACACAGCTTCTTCACCCCAGGAGTTGTTGACTGGAGCAGTTTACCAGATGACTTGTCTGGTCATGATCAACTGTTCTCAGGTGCTGGTCAACATGGTGGTGACAGTCCCTTTGGGAATCTAGCTCTTATGGCTTTGGAGTCTGCTGATACTTCATCTTCCAATGCCTCTACACCTCAGGTATCACAGGTATCCTCTGAGGCAAAAGCCAAATTATGTTCTGAACAATGCATAGCAGCATTTGCTTCCATTAGAGAAGCAAATGTAGCTTTAATTAATAAGAACATTGAGCTAGAACAAGTAATTTCCAAAAACAAAGCTGAGTTTGAGTTTGTGCTCAAAGATAAAAATGATGAGGTTTATAAACTGAATTGCAAAATAATTGATGATAAGGCTAGAGAAGATGTACTTTTAGAGAAGTACAAAGATCTCAAAGAAACCCTTGCAGTTACCCAGGTCGAGTGTGATAGATGGGTACAATCATGCAAAGGTTTTGAAATGCTTCTTAGTAAGCAATCTGCTTCAAATGTGAAGTTTGGAATTGGTTACAATCACACTGCTCCACCTACAGATTTTACCCCAAGAGCAGAGGTAGAATCTGATGGTGAGAGTGATAACCAATCCATCAAGTCATGTGATCTACCTTCTGATACAGCACAATCAGAAGTAGCAGTCAGTATCAAGTCCTCTTTGAACCTATCAGCTGATGTTGATGGTCCAAATGCTGACATTCACATGATCAATAAGTTGATCAACTCAGGAGTCAATCCTGAAGGTCCTGAAAGGACTGGAGAGCAGGATTCAACTCCTGAAGTTCAAACTTCAACTGCTGTCAGTACTGAAGAGAAGAAAACTGGCAGTAGAAAGAGTTTGAAGACTACTAAAGATGCTGTCAAGAAAGCAACCAATGCTTCCAAAGCATTGAAGAACAAGTCTTCTGTTGCTTCACCATCTTTAGTTGATGATCAACCTAAGATGAAGAAGAAACCATGTGAAGTATGTGGTTTGTTCAATCATCTTACAGATGATTGTTGGTACAAAAGAGGTTCCAAACTCAAACAAAAGAAGAAGAAATTAATGAGAAAATGGTAAAAATGAAAACTGAGTTTGAGACCACATTTGTATCAGCAACATCAAATCCTGTAACCCTTAAGTCCTTAAAGCAATCCAAAAAGGAAGGAGTTAAACAGGTGACAGCTGAGGGTGCTCAAAAGAAGAAGGTGCAACATAGGACCTTATCTAACTCCACTAGCAATGTGTCTGATGAGCTGAAAGCTTTATCACAAAATCAGACACAGCTGGTGATGATGGTACAACATCTGTTGGGTAGAGTTAACCAACTAGATTCTCCTATGTTGAAACCACAGAAAAGGAGGTCTAAGCCAAAGGACTCCTCTTCTGCACCATCTTCTCCTCTCAGGCTGTTGTTACAAATAAACATGCTAGTTTACCATCTATTGATGAGACCAGGCCCAAAACCAAAAAGGTTTGGGTCTCTAAAACTAACTGATTGTTTATTATTGCAGGGTTCTTCAACATGCCAAAATAGCATCTGGTATGTAGACAGTGGGGGATCCATGCACATGACTGGGAACATCTCTCTTCTTCATGACTACTCTCAAGGAAAGAAGGGATTTGTCTCTTTTGGCAATGATGCTAGGGGTTACATCATCGGTAAGGGCTTTGTCTCCAATGGAGAAATCAAATTTGATGATGTTAATCATGTGGAAAATCTCAAGTACAACCTCTTGAGTGTCAGTCAAATGTGTGATAAAGGCCATGTTGCCCTTTTCACAAGTCAAAACTGTAGGATTCTGTCATCCAAAGTTTTGCCCTTGATTGACAAGGTGTTGGATGATCACACTCTCCTGAAAGCCAACAGGACAGGAAGAGTGTATGCCTTAGATCTCTCTAAGAAGATAGATCTCAAAGGTAATCCTTGCCTATTTTCCAAAGCCTCTTTTCAAGAATCTAAACTATGGCACAGGAGGCTTGGTCATGTTAATCTCAAAAACATGAATCAGCTTAGCCACAATAGTTTAGTCAGAGGCTTACCAATAAAGGAGTTCCACTGTGATGAAACTTGCACTGCTTGTTTAAAAGGAAAACAGCACAAGGTCTCATTTCCTCCTATTGAAGTGTCCAAGTCCACTGCCTGCTTGCAATTACTGCATATGGATCTATTTGGTCCTGTGAGAGTAATGAGCATGGCAAAGAAGAAATACTGTCTGGTAATTGTGGATGATTACTCCAGATTTGTATGGACTTTCTTTCTACATTCAAAGGATGAGGCTGCTCAGAAGATTATCCACTTTGTGCTGTACATTGAGAAGCAGTATTCCCTTCCAGTCAAGTGTATTAGGAGTGATAATGGAACTGAGTTCAGAAATCATACACTTGATGACTTCTATCTCTCAAAGGGAATCAAAAGGCAGTTCAGCATTCCAAGGACTCCGGAACAAAATGGAGTAGTGGAGAGAAAGAACAGGACCCTCATTGAAGCTGCAAGGTCCATGCTGGCTGACTCAGGTTTGCCATTGACCTTTTGGGCCGAAGCTGTCAACACAGCTTGTTATGTGCAAAATAGAGTTTTAGTAAATCAGAGGTTGATGAAGACTCCATATGAAGTTCTCCATCATTTGGCTCCACTGATTTCATTTTTCAAAGCATTTGGGTGTCCCTGTTTTATTCTCAACACAAAGGATCAACTCCACAAATTTGATCCTAAGGTGGATGCAGGATACTTTGTTGGTTATTCATCTACTTGCAAAGCATACAGAGTCTTCAACTGCAGAACAAAGATGGTTGAAGAAACTCTACATGTTAAGTTTAATGAATCTCCAAAGGACAAGATTCCACAAAGTCCTGTGGAGTTATTTGATCTGGACATACTGCAATATGTTCCTTATCAAACTCCTGCTGTTGCTCCTGTCAACAGTTCACCACCTGGTGGTACTGCTGATGATGATGATGATTGCAGTACTCACCTCTTCAGGTTTAGTGATCAGCTGCCTGATTCAACTAGACCTGATGTTCCTGTAGCGCCAGTAGCACCATCCACAACAAATGCTGATGAGATTTCTTCGAATTCAACTTCCTTTGAATTACCATCCACTGATTGGTTTCAAGGAAATGATTCACCATCACCATCTGTTGCTGCTGAACCGGCTACAAACACTTGCACAGATCTCATTGTGTATCAAGATCTGAAGAATCACCCCATGTCTCAAATCATTGGTGATATCACTGCTGGAGTATCAACAAGAAGTCAATTGTCAAATTTCTGCTTCTATGCTCTCTTCATCAGTCAGCAAGAGCCAAAGAATTATCACATTGCTTTAAAGGACAATGGATGGGTTGATGCCATGCAGCTTGAGCTTCTTCAGTTCAAGAAACAGCAAGTGTGGGAACTGGTTCCTCTACCTCCAGGTAAGTGTGCAATAGGCACTAAATGGGGTTTAGGAACAAAACTGATGAAAATGGGCTTATTGTTAAGAACAAGGCCAGACTGGTTGTTCAGGGGTTTGCACAAGAAGAAGGTATTGATTATGATGAAACCTTTGCCCCTGTAGCCAGACTGGAAGCAATTCGATTGTTTTTAGCTTATGCTGCTTATCAAAAACTTAAAGTCTTTCAAATGGATGTCAAAAGTGCATTTTTGTATGGAAAAGTTAAAGAAGAGGTTTATGTATGTCAACCTCCAGGCTTTGAGGACAACAAACATCCTAATTGGGTGTATAAGCTTGATAAAGCTCTTTATGGGTTAAAACAAGCTCCCAGAGCCTGGTATGAGACATTATCAAACTTTCTTCTGGAAAACAATTTCACTAGAGGCTCCATAGACAAGACTTTATTTATTAAGAAAGCTGGGCAGCATAATCTACTTGTTCAAATTTATGTAGATGATATTATTTTTGCATCCTCTGATCCAAAGTTGTGTGATGCCTTTACAAAGTTGATGCAACAGAAGTTTGAAATGAGTGCCATGGGAGAATTACAGTTCTTTCTGGGGTTGCAAATCAAACAAAAGGCTGATGGAATTTTTATTCATCAATCCAAATATACAAAAGATCTTTTGCAAAAGTTTGATTTACAAAACTGTAAGCCCTGTTCTACTCCCATGAGCAGCACCACACAACTGGACTCAGATCAGAAAGGTAAAGTGGTTGATGAAACACTTTACAGATGTATGATTGGGTCCTTGATGTATTTAACAGCTTCTAGACCAGATATTATGTTTGCTACATGTGTTTGTGCTAGATTTCAGGCTGCACCTAAAGAGTCTCATCTGATTGCAGTCAAGAGGATCTTTAGATATCTGCAAGGCACTCCATCTCTAGGTTTATGGTATTCTACCAGACATTCTGGTAAATTAGTTGCTTTTTCTGACAGTGACTATGCAGGGTGTAAGTTGACCAGGAAATCAACTTCTGGTGGATGTCAATTCCTAGGCAACTGCTTAATTTCTTGGCAGAGCAAGAAACAGACCTCAGTTGCTACATCCACTGCGGAAGCAGAGTACATTGCTGCTGCAAGCTGTACATCTCAGGTACTCTGGCTTCAAAACCAACTTTTGGATTATGGCATTACAGAGACTAAGACTCCATTGTTAATGGATAGTGCTTCAGCTCTTTGCATTGTCAAAAATCCAGTCCAGCACTCTAGGACCAAACATATAGAGATCAGACATCATTTTATAAGAGATTGTTTTGAAAAAGGTCTGATTGATCCTAAGTTTGTGCCCAGTGCTGATGAGCTTGCAGACATTTTTACTAAGCCTTTGGATAGTTCAACTTTCCAAAACCTGGTGTTAAGGCTTGGTATGCTGCAGCTAGAATAGGTGACAACTACTGATGATCTCAGTAATTCATATTGATGATCATGAGTGCCTGTCACATATAAGTACTGATGAGCTCTTTTAACCTCAGTATTTTTATAACTACTGAAGGCTAAAAGTTCTCACAAGTACTGAAGTACTTCATCTGCTCTAAACTACTGAAGTAGTTACAACTACTGATGCAGTCATAACTACTGAAATCAGTAAAAACAGATAAGTACTGATGTCCTATGAAACAACTGAAATCAGCCATAAAGACTGATGAATGTGTTGAGGACAGTTTGAAACAGCTGAAAAGCTAAGAATTGACGAAAACAGCTGAAGAGAACTTTCTCCAGTCGTTTGTACCACTGCTGTTTCATTTTAAACAACTGAAGCAAAACCACGTCTTCAGCAGTTTTATAACTACTGATGACCAATACCAAGTCTTCAGTTGTTTACAACAGCTGATGACAAAACCACTGTCTTCAGTAGTTTCATAACTACTGATGACAAACACCATGTCCTCAGTTGTTTCAATCACCTGAAGTCAAAACCACGGTCTTCAGTAGTTTTCTAAACTACTGATGCCTAACACCGCGACTTCAGCTGTTTCAACGTCTGAAAGGATAATACCATGTCAACGGTCGTTTAAAACTACTGATGACTAACACCACATCCTTCAGTCGTTTCCTCACCCGTACCCTATAAATACCCTTAACCTGAGCTCTCCATGCTTATCTTCTTCAAACCTAACGTTCCTCTCCAAAAAACTTCCATGGCGTCTATGCAAATTAAACCGCGACACAACTGTGTTGCCTACCTCACAAAATCGCCGATCTGGACTAAGTTCGATACTGCTATCGATCTTATGGTTCAGTCCCCATACAACAAGGCATTCCTTCTGAACCCCGTTTTACATGCCGAATCCTTGAACCAATTTTGGATGAACGTTAATGTTACAACTGAGGAGAGCAACACACAATCCCTCCGGTCAGTCGTCAACAACAAAGAAGTAGTGATTACTCCTGCAACAATCCGTAAAATTCTTCAACTGAGTGATGCTACCTCTCCTGCTGGATATCCGAAGGGCACTATAGATCTATCATTTGCTCAGCATGGATATCAAGGTGATCTCAGTGCACCACCATCATGAAGAAACACTTTAATGACGCTGAGCGCCTGATCTTTCACATGGTCAATGTATGTTTGGCCCCTAAGACATCGTCTTGGGATCAAATGTCCACCAAATGGCAGCAGGTAATGTATTCTATCCTTGAGCAACAACCACTGAATTTTTCAGAATTAATATTTTCAGAGCTCAAAGATATGGCTCAAAAACTAACTGCCAACCGTTGGATACTCTATCCACGGTTCATAATGGCCATTATAATAGACCAGCTTAATGCTGAGGGACTTGTTGGCTTGGGAGTCCCTGCTACGGCTGTTTTGCCAGAAGTATACTCCCGGCACAACTCCGACCGGACACTCAAACTGGCTGCCAAGCTGCGAAAACCCACGCAGCTGGAACCCACAGCCACCACCTCCAAATCCAATGTCCCCACCAAACCCACCAAAAAGAAACCCAAAATGGCTACTCAGGGAATTGAGTCCCCTGAGGATGCTCCTGCACAACAAACGCAGGATATATCCACTAGTCCAAACCCCTAGTGGATACAATGACTCCTCCAGCCACAGCCGCTCAGGCTTCCTCTCAACAGGAGCCTGCAGCAACCCAAGGGGCACCTACTTATCTGGGATCTTCCTCACTTGAGGAGATTGCCATTGAAGAGCACCATCCACCCCAGGTGCACACTGCTTCTACCCCGTACCCCAAACAACCGCCCCTCACAGCCCAACTTTAATAGTTGCTCAAGTGCTGACTCAATTGCACTCCTCACCCCCTCCCCAGAAACCACTTATTACTGGGAATACCTCTACAATTGAGGGGGAGGAACACAGTGCACTTGAGAACCCACAGCACAGGGGTTTCCCAATTCTATCTCCTGGTGTAGAGAAGGAGCTTAGAATATCTAGTGAGGCTGCCACCTCCTCTGACTCAGCACATGACCAGAGTGAGGCTGGTAACATTGCTAAGACCTCCCTAGAGGCAACAGCTGATGATGGACATTGTCCTGAGGCTGGAAGTCCCCAGTACCAAGCACAAGGGGCACATGCACCAACTGGTCTACACCCAGTGCATGTAAATCCTGCTCTAAGCAGGAGGTCAGGTGATTCAGTATCAACTGATGATGACCTGAGCTTCTTCTTCGATGTAGTTGCTCAAAACACCATTCTAGAGGATGAGGTTAGCAGACTCAAAGAGCTGCTGGCCAAGATGTCTCAGGATGCAAGTCCATCTGCCACCATCATACACCCACAGATGGCACCTTCCCTTGAAGGTTCCCAAACACAGAGCCACCCCAAAATCAACCACCCGCCTCTGCTTCAGGCCCTACTTCTCAGGAACAGAACCCTCCTGAGCAAATAGGTGCTATCCTCCAAAACCCTCCCTCTCATCACCCCCATAATCACTGATATAGTGATCAAAGCCCTTGATGAGAGGCTTTCCTCAACATTACAGCCCCTGGTTGATGCTGCTGTCCACAAGACTCTTTCTGCGGTACCACAACCCTTCCTCCAATGCAACCAAAAAGGGGGGGTACTGCAGTGAAAGATAGAAAGAGGAAGAGATCTGAGGAAGAGGAGAGGAACAAGAAAAGCAACCTCTGCTCACGTACAAGCGAAAGAGAAGTGCTGATGATCATACTGCTGAAGAAAAATCCTTGGAGGAGCTGGTCAAAGAAGCTGACACCACACACAGCCGCTCCATGGATAAATAATGAACAACAACTATTCAGGCAGGGGTTTGACACAGCCACACTGGATAGTGAGATCAGAAGGTTAGAGGTACAAGAGATACAAACCCGATGGGCAGGGTACGATGCTCTTGAGAAAGAGAGGTTGGAAATAATGATCCGCTTTATTGCAAAATACTTGGGAAGATCATTAATGGAGATCCGCGCATGGTCCAGGGACAGCATTCTGGCTATAGCCACCAGAATCTGTCTGTCTGAGCAATTCAACAAAGGGATCATTGTGGAAGCCCTTGATGAGGCTGGGGCTGGCAAAAGGTTAGAGATGGCTAAACTTACAAAAGCAAAATTAACTACAAGGATGCTAGATCAACCTTCCCTTCCACCACTCAAACAGATCCTATCCCTCAAATCTCCAACCAACCTCTAAGCCAAAATCCAAACATCCTCTCTCTTCAAAACCAATCCCTTCACCAACCCAACCATCATCCAGTGATGTACCCCGTAGAAGGAGAAGGGTGCTGAGGATGGAAGAAGAAGCAGAAGAAGAGGATGAAGATGATAGTCTGCCACTCTCTGCTGTTCTGAAGCTACAAAACCCCAGAGTCAATCCATGATCACACCTGACTCTCAAAGGGAAATGGTCAGAGTCAAGATAGAAGAAGAAGAACAGCAGAAACAGCACGATGAGCAACTGTGAAGATGGTTGACAAGGAATTTCCTCAGTCATCATCTATTCAAGCCATGAAAGGGCATGCTCAAAGGCTGTACACTCTCAGACACACCTTTCAGTATCAGAAGGAGAGAGTGAGAGTATGGCCAGACCCCAGGGTGAGTTCTAGAATCCATAAAAGAACTATCCCACACAGATACAACGGCCAAGTACGAAAAACAATAGAATCTACCATCATGTTGGCCGTTGTAGTCTCACCTGGGAAATCATTGATGAATTCAAGAAGCTCACCAAGCAAAGAAGACACCTCAAGCCTTACTAGAAAACAAGATGATTAAGAAGGGGTTGTTATACAAAAAGCTTGAAGACATCCAAAAGAATGAGCTCCAGTTACTCCTTGAAGGCAACCATCCTGATGAATTGTATACAGGGAGGTAACTACGGTGGAGCTGAAAAATGGCAGGACCATGAAGTACTTATCAGAGTACTATGGTCCAGAGTTCTTCTTCGAAGGAGGAGCTGAAGAACTCTCTCAAGAGGAACAAATTGTTCTCCTTGAGGCCTATGTTCGTGAGTCGTACAGACTCATTATGGGGAAGTGAATCTCATGAATGGGATAACAACTCTGTGTCCAGTTCCCCAAAACAGAGTTCCCATTCATACTCTGCCAAACAAATATTTGAGGTTCTTCCCAGGCCGGAGCGTACATGGGTCATCTTCTCTACTGATCAAGAAGGAAAAAGACCAACATTTTTGCCATCAATAAGTGGGAGTATAAATAAGTTAGAGGTTTTGGCTGCATTGGTTCAGGGGGAGTTTGTTGGACCAAAAGAACCAATGAGCCAAGATCAGAAAACCTCTAAGTCCCACACGGTATCACAACAACTGCTGAAAGCCTCATCAGTAGTTTGACAAGTGCTGAAGACTTCAACAGCTGAAGATCAAGTGCTGAAGACCTTAACAGCTGAAGAACCAAAGTGCTGAAGTACAACAGCTGAAGAACACAAGTGCTGAAGCTGAAAGACCAAAGTACTGAAGAACAACAGCTGAAGAGTTCACAAGTGCTGAAGATCAACAACTGATGTACAAAGTCTGAAGACAAAGACTGAAGACATCAGCTGATGATATCTACTGAAGTCATCAGCTGATGAAACGCCTGAAGGTCAAAGTCTGAAGATCAAGTACTGAAGCCTCAGTAGTTTGTCACAACTGCTGAAGAGTACTTCTTCAGTAGTTGTGATATCAGTAGTTTTATTTTCTTGTTTCAGTAGTTTTGTAAAACGACTGAAGAGCTTGTTCTTCAGTCGTTGTAGTTTCAGTAGTTTTATATTTTGTACTTAACTTGCTGATATGTTCTCAGTAGTTGTGAACATTTCAGTAGTTTGTTAAGAATTAGTTATTTCTGTATTGGATGCCAGTTGTCACTTTCCGTGATAACAGCAGTGACTGTTGCACTCTATATAAGGAGTGAAAACCATTGTAATCAGTGAGCGATATGAGCAATTGAATGGAATGATTGATTGATTCGATTAGAAATATTCTACATCTATAAACATTCCTAGAAATCAGAAATTCATATTCTCTCCCTATAACCGTATGCGATCTTAACGCTTACAAGTATCGATTGCTTGCTACATTTGTCTAATTCGTGTTTGTATTCCGCTGCTTTATATTCTGATACATCAAACTTGTGATCACTGATCCTGTCAAATCCTCCACCAAAAATGCTATTCAAACAAGTATTGTTCAGCTGTGACATGAACATTATAATACATCTGATAGTTTACTTCAATCAAAAGGGTTTGGAATTCCCAAACACAAGCCCATCTCAAAAACACCACTATCACACATTCTATCAGACCTCATTTTTACAATGATCATCTAGGAACTTCGAGATCAACAAATGACAGAAACACTTGAAGAAATTGTGGAAGGGTCCAAAGAAAACATCTTACAATGAAACACAAACTGACGTCCAAAACAAAAACATCTTTTGATAATGAAAAACGAGCTAAATTTCTACAAAGAAATAGAGACAACGTTTCATTACTCATCTGAATCTCAATGGATGTTGATGAGATGACTCACCCATCATTACCAAAATCCCAGGACACCTCCAACTAACCACAATTAGGGAAAATACCAAGAAGTCACCTCATGAATAGGAACGGGAAACCCAAGACCATCATGGCTTGGGTTCCTTATTCTAATTAGTTCTTTTTGCTTGCAGGTTTACCACCAGGTCTAATAGCCTATGGTACGTAGACAGTGGATGCTCCCACACATGACTGGAGATCGTTCTCTCCTTCATGACTTGAAGCACATACAAGGAACCCTGTGGCATGGTGAGATTCAGAGGGCGGTAGAACTACAAGAGAAGGATTTGTGACAAACGGGATGCTGAGCTTTGACCGAGTGAACTACTGTGAACAAATGAATTTCAATGCTAAGAGTCTCCGATTGTGATAAGAAATATTCCACTCACTTTACAAACTTATTGCTGCATTCTGAAACCTGGATTTCAAATCTCTGAAGAATGGGTTGTCTTAAAGACACAGAGGAAGAATAATACATATGTCTTATGCATCACCTAAAGAGAAACATGTCTTTTGTCTAAAGCTCGTTGATGAGTCACAACTTTGGCATAGACATTTGTGGCACACAAACTTTAAATATATGAACACGTTGGTCAAAGGAAACCATGTCATTGGTCTTCCTCAAAAAGAATTTAATTTTATGATCAATGTTCAGCGTGCCTCAAGGAAAAACAACATAAATCGTCTCAAAAACCAAGCTTGTGAACACTAACAATACTCCATTGAAGCTACTTCACATGGATCTATTTGGACCAACTCATGTAATGAGTATGGGAAAGAAACAGTATTGTTTAGTGATCATTGATGACTTTTCACGATTCACATGGGTGTTCTTCCTACTTCATAAAAATGAGGCATCCCAAATCATACAAGAATTTATCACTAAAATTGAAAATCAACTTGATCTTAAGGTCAAAATAATAAGAAGTGATAATGGTACTGAGTTCAAAAACGAAAGTATGAGTTTCTTTTGTACAACCAAAGGCATTGCTCATCAGTTCAGTGCAGCTAGAACTCCTCAACAAAATGGGGTAGCTGAAAGGTGAAATAGAACACTAATTGAAGTAGCAAGAACGATGCTAGCCGATGCTAAACTGCCAATCACCTTCTGGGCAGAAGCAGTTAACACATCGTGCTTTGTACAAAATCGAACTCTTATTGTTAAAGAAAGTAACATGACATCGTGCTTTGTACAAAAGCAGTTAACACATCGTGCTTTCATAGGAAACCATTTATTGGATTCCTCAAATCATTTGATAGTCCTGTCTCAATATTAAACACCCGAGACTATTTGGGAAAATTTTCATCCAAGTCTGATGAAGGATTCTTTGTAGGTTATTCTTCTGTTTCAAAGGCTTATAAAGTGTTCAATCCTAGATTGAACATTATTGATGAATCAACAAATATTCAATTCAAGAAACATTGGTTTCACAAATCTACAAATGATCCCGACTGGTTGTTTGATATTGACACATTTACAAAGTCATTTGATCAATTTCACTTGTTTGATGCAGGAAATCTACATTCAAATTATACTTCATCAGCTATAGAAAGAAGAGATGATTTTCCCTTGATTCCTCCTACATTTGATGAACACATGAATGAAGATGTTCCTCTTCAAGCTGATCTATGAGATAACCATCACAAAACCTTAGCATTTCTACTGAAAGAGGTCCAAGCCTGGTACCTTCCTACTCAGATGATCTGTCAACCAAAGTTAGAAATCAAAACAGGTCTCTCCTCCAGTTGAAACACAAAGGACATCAAATGATGTAAGCAATCATAGTCCTACTAAAGCTGAAGCAGGAACTGAAACAAAGTATGACAATCTTCATAATTCAACAATAGTACTAGATGGGTGTGACTCTAACCATAATGAACTTAATGTCTCCAATCTTGATGTAACTATTGCTGGTGACAACATTCCATCCACAAGAATACACAAGAATCATCCAGTTGAAATCATTATTGGTGATCTTAATAAGAGGGTGACAAGAAGCAAGTCTATTATTGCAAACATCTGTTTGTTCTCATGCTTTCAATGTCAAACAGTACCCAAAAACATCAAAGAGTTACTTCAAGAAAATAGCTGGATTGAAGCAATGCAAGAAGAATTTCTCCAATTCAAGAAGCAAGAAGTATGGCAACTGGTATATCTTCCCAAAGGACAATACCCTATCGGTACCATATGGTTGTACAGGAACAAGACTGATGATAGAGGGATTGTCATCAGAAACAAAGCAAGACTAGTGGCACACGGATACACATAAGAAGAAAGAATCGACTATGACGAAGTGTTTGCACCTGTTGCCAGACTAGAAGCAATCAGAATCTTTCTTGCATATTCTGCATCCATGAAATTTATTGTTTATCAAATGGATGTAAAGTGTGCCTTCCTGTATTGAAAGATTGCTGAGGAGGTCTATGTGAGTAAACCACCTGGCTTTGAAGATCCAGATTTCCCTCACAGAATTTACAAGCTTGACAAAGCTCTGTATGGTCTCCATCAAGCCCCAAGAAAGTGGTATGAGAATTTATCATCCTTTCTTCTTGAACATGGATATGAAAGAGGAAAGATTGATCAGACTCTCTTCAGAAGAAAAAGAGGAAAAGATGTGTTGTTAGTCCAGATCTATGTAGATGACATTATATTTGGATCGACAAACAAGCAACTCTGCAAAGAATTTGAAGACCATATGCATTCAAAGTTCCAAATGAGTTCTATGGGGGAACTCACCTTCTTTCTAGGGGTGCAAGTCCAATAGACAGCAAATGGAGTCTTCATCAATCAATCAAAATATGTAGAAACCATGTTGAAGAAATTTCACTTTGCTGATTGTCAGTCCATCAGAACTCCTGTGGATACTACAGTAAAGATTGGACCTAATCCTGAAAGCAAACCAGTCTATTAGACTCACTATCGGTCAATGATCGGTTCATTTATGCATCTAACAGCCAGTAGGCCTAACATAATGTTTGGTGTTTGTGTGTGTGCCAGATATTAAGCTGATCCAAAAGAATCACATGTGAATGCAGTCAAGAGGATATTCAAATATTTGAAGGGCAAACCAGTTCTTGGGTTATGGTATCCAAAGGATGGAGAATTTAATCTTTATGCCTACACAGACAGTGATTATGGAGGATGCAACTTCAACAGAAAATCCACCTCTAGCGGTTGTCAATTTCTTGGTCCAGACTGGTATCTTGGCAATGCAAGAAGCAGACAAATGTATATGTATCCACTGCAGAAGCTGAGTATATTGTTGCATCAGCATGTTGCTCTCAGTACTCTGGATTCAAAACCAGATGCTTGATTATGGTTTTAGCTTCTTGCACACACCAAATTCTATTAACAACACATCAGTTGTTTTTATAACTAATAATCCAGTTCAACACTCATAAAAAAACATATTGAGATTAGATATCACTTTTAAGAGACTGTGCTGAAAAAGGTTTAATCAATTGATTCAAGTACCAACTAAAAATCAATTAGCTGATTTGTTTACTAAGGCATTCGAACCTAGTAGGTTTGAATTCCTGGTTCAGTCAATTGGCATGATTAACCTTGAGTAAAAACCATGAAAAACATCAAAAACAATTAAAAACATCAGATAAACACAAAAAGAAATCAATTTTGATGAAGAAAAGAATTCTGTGGGAAATGATATAATTACAGTCGTTATATCATTCACTGTGCTTAATTTCAAAATATGAATGACTAAAATGAATTACCAGATATGTTGGTAGGCTCAACTTTGAAGAAAAGATACATGCAGTGATGAATTAAAGACATTCAATTATGAAACACTCATTAGAAAGTACATGTATGTATTGGATTATTTGAATGCATGTGTGTGTAGTAACCTAAACACACCAGGTAATGATACTTTATGAATCTCTTCACCACATCATGTTCCATCTTTGTTTTGCTGAGCAAGACCTGATGAAACTTGCACATAGTGCAGATGTTATGATCCAAAAGATTCCTAATGTGGAACACATCCAAAATTGGATGAATCAACAAAATTAATACATTCCAAGTGGATGAACAAAAGAATCCTATCATCGATCACCTTCCAAAGTGAAGTGAAAAGAATCCTAATGTGGATCATCATGAAAAAGGATCAAAGTAAAAGAATCCCAATGAGGATCAGTGAAAATGAGATTTTATAACTTAAGTGACCTGGAAAGAAAAACTGTGAAAAAGTTCTACCATACATTGTACAAGGATGGTTGATCATTCCATGCTTGTGTGTGAGGTACACATTGAATAATTAAATCAACCAAAACATGATAAAAGTCATTTCCATCAAAATATTAACTGGTATGAGTTTAAGAGGACAAACATACCTTCAATCTTCATGTTCATAAATATGTCCATTTAATCATAAAGGATGCACATGTCTAATGTAAGACTTATATGATCCCAACAAAAGAGATAATTCTCTTCATTATTAATAATCATAATAAAACTCAAAAAAAATTTTAAATCTTTAAAGTTTCTATCCAAATGTGGATATAAACTTTAGGGGGAGTAAGTTAAAATTTTTGAGTAAGTCCAAATTTTTGTTTATTAACTTAACTTACCTTCAAAACAAAACAAAAAGAATTTTAGTGTTGTTGCAAAAAGTCATACCATTATATCGCAGCTTCTGTAGATTCTTAGAAGCATGATATGTCCAATATCTGTCAAAATTGGGAAACTTGTATCACTTGTCACATACAAGTTAATCCAAGCAAGAATTAACAACTTCAACAGTCAACTTCCAAAGAAAAATCAATCAAGGACAAATCTTCATAAGATGAATAATCAATTCAATCACATTAACTTATGATTAAGTTCAAAAGTTAATGCAGGTAAGTGCATTGGTTAATGCGGGTGAAGGTAACCCATGCATATAACCAATGCGGGTAACAGTATATTTTCAAGTGCAACTAATGCGGACAATTATTTTACTTTACCGCATTAGTGTATTACAAAAATACATGAAATTTTGAAGTGTTAAAATCTATGCGGAACAAGAATTGTTCTACCGCATTTGTCAATGCGGATAAAATTTTTTTCAAGTGTTCAACTGCATTTGTCCAATACGGATGAAATTTACACTTCCGCATTTGTGTTACCCATCCGCATTTGTGGATACACATCTTCAATGCTCATGTATGATCAAGCAGAGATAAGTGATCAATATCTTGTGAAATAATGATGATCAAGTAAATGTGTATTTTATTCTATCGCATTTGCTAATTTGCTGACAAATTTTATTCAACCGCATTTGCTACAGTGAGCAATGCTGAATAAGTTTTGTCAACCGCATTTGTTAGAGTGAATAAATGTTGATGAACTTAGTTCTTCCGCATTACAACTGTGAACAAATGCGGATAGAATAAATCAAAAGTAACAAAACTTCCGCATTTACAACAGTGACCAAATGCGGATAGTCAAAGTCCAAATTTTGTCTTCCGTATTTGCTACAGTTAACAAATGCAGATGACCAAAGGTCAAAAATTTACCCTTCCGCATTTGATACGGTGGTGACCGAACTTGCTCTTAAACTTGTAAAATCTTTCAAAATGCATTATTTGACTATTTAAAGGAATTTAAACGGGTCATTTATACTTTTCAAATTTGAGAGACTTCATAGTGAGATGAGCGCAAATACACAATACACCCAAGTCGATCATCTTCGTTATAAACAACCAAAGATTTTTGTGTGATTCCCCTCAACCTGTTCTTGTCATTGATTCTTAACCTATAGTTGCATCGAAAAACAAGGTGAAATTTCCAAAAATTTTGTCAGGACCCAACTTTCGGACTATTAAACCTAAATCAAATAATGAACCGAATGATAATGAAGAACACAAAAACTCAAGCTATTGATTTAATTTAATACACCTTTTTGACTTCAATGAACATGCAAATCAATAGAAATTTTACTCATCATGAAAATCTTCATAGTCATGTTTGGTGTAAAAACAGAGCACGGTGAACAAATTCACCAATATCACCATACCAATCTTTGCCAACCCATGATTACACTGCTGAAGTTCGAGACTCAACTAGCACTTCTAAAGCATCCAAATCATCTTCAAATGAGGAGGATAACCATGCTCAAATGTCTGTAAAGAAAGCAACTTCCGAGACTACTCCCTCAGAGAGCTTTGCTAAATCCAATGTAAACATGCCTGATGAAAAGATGAATTGATATCTGAGCTCCTATAAAAGGTTGAAAGGATGGAAAGAATATTGAATAGAAGGGCTAGAATCATTGATGATAGGATTCTAGAGCTTGTTGAAAAGGAGCAGGAGTTAAAAGAGCTTTAAGAAAAACATGAAGCTGAAAAGAAGGAGAAAGAGAAAGAAATTGAAAACTTAAAAGCTGCACTCAATCCTTCAAGAGAAGACGTGAGTGGCCATATTGATACTCTTGCTATTCAAACCATAGCTATGGAAGAACAAGAGAATATTATTGAAGAACAAGCTGAAATCATATCAAATCTCCAAAGTCAAGTTGAAACTCAATCTAAAAGGATCTCTGAACTTGAGTTGCTATTTGAAATTCAAAGAAGTGTTGCGACTGGAGAAACTAAAAATGATGAAGAAAAGGTTTTTAATGATGAGAAACAACCAACTTCTAATGATGATGAACAAGGAGAAAGTGAAATCCAACCAAAGAATGAGGAACAAAGTTTAGAAATGGTGCTTTATTCTGCGCAATCAGAGGCCACTCAGATTGAGAAAAATGAATTTGAAGAACTGATCAATGCTATGGATAGTTTTTCTTTAGAAGAATTCATAATAGATGAAGATTTTTAGGACATTGTTGCAGACCAAAAGACCACTTCTAAACCTATTGTATTCATCCACAATCTCCAGTTCCTTTGGAGAAAGAGTTGAACATGCAGATTGTCCCTACTGTGTCACAGACTAGAGAACAAAAAGAAATTATCAGAGAATGTGTGAAAAGGAAAAAGAAAAAGAAAAAGAAAAAGAAAAGGAAAAATAAAAGGAAAAAGAGAAGGAAGAAGTAGAAGTTAATGTTCATGAACAAATCACACCTGAAAAAATGTCTGAAGTGATTGAAACGGCTGAAACTTCAAGTCCACAACTTCAAACATACTCAAGAAAGAGAAAATATCTAGCTAAAAAGGCTAAGGGTAAAAGACCAGTGGTTGAAGAAGAAAGTGTTAAGAAACTAAAAGATGATCTAAGAAGCCTGCAGCAATAGCTGAATTTCTTGAAGAACATGAGCAGGCTAAAGCTCAATTAAAGAAACAAACTGTTACCATTGATCTAGAAGAAGGAGAGATAGCTGGAGGTTATGATGCTACAAAGGATGTTGATATGGATAGTCCATCGAAACCTAAAAAATCAGTTGAAGAAATGGTGTCAAAGGCTCAAACTGATGTTTTAATGATAAAAACTATGTTTTTGATCAATCATGGCTATGATCTAGATGAAGTCTTTGGGATGAGTTATGAATAAATGAAGGAAAATGAAGAAAAAGTGAAAAATCTGCTCGATCCAAGTGTTGAAACTGAGTATGAGAAATCGGTAATTAGAAAGGATTTTGTACCAAAATTGCCTCCCATGAAGAAATCAACTACAACTGAGTATGAAAGATCTTTTTCAAGGAAGGGTCCTCTGCCTAAACTGTCATCTATGAAGAAATCATCCCCAACTCCTAAACCACTATTTCCTGATGAAGGACTATCTTTCAAGCCAAGGGTTCACAAGAAGGAAGATTGGGAACATGAAAAATAACTCATTAAGGGCTACAACTCTTCAAATGATTAATGAGAAGAAAGAAAGACTCAAGAGGTTAGAAGAAGAAATATCAAGCAAAAAGGCAAGATATAGAGTATCAACTGAAGACATGATGCTGAATCAGAAAGATCAAGAACTATTGGCTCCTGTTCTACAAAAGTACCCTAATTGGTTTGCAGAACCCTCTCAGTTGAAATTACAAGAACTATTAACAACTGTAGAGTTAATTAGAGGGGTGTCTACTCTAAGAGGCAAAGTTGATCAGAAAATAATTTCCTGGAAGTATGATAGCATGTGGAACATGTTCATGGTAAAAAGAATCTTGGTGCAATTCTTTACTGAGTACTCTGCTCTAGTAAATGCCCTGGAGATACATGATTTAAAAGAACTAGCTCAACTGGAAATAATAAATCATTCAGCTATGTTCAGAGGATATGAATTTGAAAACATTCTCAAAATGTTTAGAATGACTGATAATTTCAATTCATTAAACACTGTTTGCATGAGGAAAGATAAGTCTTTTATTAATCCTCTTGAGAAGAAGAAGAACAAAGAAGCTGGAGAAGTGTGTTCCCTGAGTTGAAGGTGAAACCAACAGAAGCTTTGAAAAGGAAAATGGTGTCTGGTACTCATTCCTCCACATCCATCTCAAATGTGTATTATGATGAACAAACTTATGAGATGGTGATTGAAAGGAAGTAGGGAGGAAAGGAGGGTGCTTAAATAAGATTATTTGGTGGATATGAAGTAAGACTGCTTGCTGAATCTTACATTCACTATATCTATACAAGACACTTCAGGAAAATCAACAACAAGCGGGGTGAACAAGATATGCACTTCTTCCTAAAGTGCATCAAGTTGCTGAAATTAGCCTATGATCGCATCAATATAAAAAGAGATAAAAGAAAGAAAAAGAAGAGTCCTTACAACTTGGGAATATTGTGAAACTTGAGGTGGATGTGGGTGGAAGCTTGCTAATACACAGAGATGGTCTTTCTACACCCATTTGGGAGCCTATTTCACTAAAGAAGTTACCAATGGAAGCCATCTACAACACGAGCAAAATGAAGATACATGTGCTAAGTAGGTACAGGATGTCAGAAGAAACAGATTTTGCTAACATGATCAAAGCTATTCTGGATCCAACAAAAGTTGCATTTTTGCTTCCTCCAGAAGACCCAGCAGAATCCTCACAACATCAATCACCTCCCAAACATTAAAGAAAACTAGGTTGTATAATCCTTAGGGGGAGTATTGTTGCACCCGGAAAGGATCATAGATGCCAACTCAATGGGTGATTTGATAATTGCTTTGCTGGAATCCCTTAAAGTCCAAGAAGAAATACGGATGAAGATTCTGCTAAGAAAAAGAACAAAGGTTGTCTTCCGCATTTGTCAATGCAGAAGACATAAAGAAAATACGGACAAGTATTTGTTCTTCCGCATTGACAAATGCGGAAGACTAAAATTTAGTGCGGACAAGACTTTGCTCATCCGCATTTGTCAAATGCGGATGACCAAACAAATGCGCATAACTATTTGTTCATCCGTATTAACCAATGCGGATGACCAAACAAATGCGCATAAGTATTTGTTCATCCGTATTAACCAATGCGGATGACCAACATACTAATGCGGATGATCAAGTGAAGAATGCTGATCAAGTTAACTCATCCGCATTTGTCAATGCGGATGACAAGCAAAGATGCGGATGAAGACTTAGACTAGTTCTGATGTAATAGTTCAGGGGTAGATTAGTCATTTTGTAAAAGGCATCTTGTCTGCCTATAAATAGAATAGATATCCTCGTACTTGACGTGACGGTAGACAGACATAGAGAATATTTGTTGCAATTATTCTCTATAATTCATCTACTTTCATATATACAATACAAAAGCATTTATGAGTAATTTTTTTGCATTGAATATTCTCTGATTGTTTGTTTCCGCCATTCAATCACTGACTTGATTACCATATTCGATTCACAGTAAGAATCTCAATCTTACTCAACCCAGTCATGATCCAATGAGTATGTAACATCATTGATGTTGTCTTCAATAGGATGGTTATCAGCATCTAGAAATTCTTGATCACTATCACCATCACCATTCTCTCCTACATTTGAAGCTCCTACATTTGAATTTTGTGCCTCTATGTTGAAATTTGAATGCATTTTAGATGTATTAGCTAAATTGTTAGGATCTTGTATTTGAACGAAACACCAACTGATTAACGTGTTAAACCAAACCAAATAGTGCGGAATCCAATTTGAATGGCGATCCAATCAGTGAGAATGCATGTAGACACAATAATGTATTGAATCTAACATCAAGAATGGATTAGGAATCGATCTACTGCATTCTATGAACTTGGAGTACGAACTTAGAGGCTTCTGGACAGCTAGGGTACGTATGGAGTCGAAGTGTATTCAATGCTTATGTTTTTTCCACGAATTAAGTGGTATTTATAGGTTAGGGTTGCTCATTCGGGCGATTGAACCATTAGCATGGTCATTCATGCGATTGAGCCATGCGGTTGATCATTCGTACGACTGAGTGTTCAGTCGTGCGACTGAGTCAATCACATGAAGTTGTTCAGGCGTATGGACTATTTAGGCGCATGGACACTCAGTCGCATGCCCATTTGGACGCATGACCACTGTTCGGGTGCATGGTCCACTCGGACGCATGAGAACTTCACTTAACCAAGTTTGAATGGTTTCATTATTATAACATTATGCACATCAATGCAAACAATCACAACCAATATAATCTAGTCAATATGCGTTACACAACTCATTAATGAAATATTAAACATTATAAATCACAACCAAACATTCTCATTTCATTAAGTACCCAATATACACCAGTGTAAGACATTCAAGACATATTACATTAAGATCAGGATCTAGGTAAATATATGTATCAACAAACTCCCCCTTGGACCTAGATCTATCTATTGTCTAACATATTTCATAATTTCCTCAAACTTCTTGTACTTAGCTTCTCTGGTGACTCCTGTATTTAAAAGCAAAAATAGAGTCATATCACCTTCTGGAATTGTAAAGCTTGTACAATATCTTGTGAGTCATAGAACAGTGGCCACTTGTATAATGTATAAACATCATTTGCTGACAAGTTAGTGATCCATAATGGGTCAAACACCCTTATGGTTTCCATTGTACCATTTATGTTCAAGACTATCACGGCCTCTCTGGTTCTCCAATCATAGTACCACCATTTCAGGTGTGGAGTGAAGTCATGTGGCATCTCACGTAATGGGATCTTTGACATTGTACGTGGTGGACTCCACTCAACACTAACTTTGGTTTTCATGTTATGGTGTCAACCTCAGATCGTCTGATGTACCTTGTTGGTTGTTGAGGTTTGAAGTTGACCATCTGGTGTGGTACTCCCTCTTTAGGGCTTCTACAAACCAGCCTGACATCTTACGAGGGTCAGTGTATAGCAATTTTAACTTTGCTAACTGGTTAAGCTCAAAACCTAGAAGCGTCTTCAGGTCATGTGGGAATCTGAAGTACTCAATTCCTTCTCACGTTTAACAGCATAAACGTTGAGGTCTTCAAAATGTGCCCATGCTATGATCCTGCTTGTCACCTTTTGATGTTTCTTGACTTTATACAGCTTGGTGTAGACAGTTGACTTTGTAGCGCTGCGTTGGGCTCTTATCTCTTCAAAAAAATGCTGCCCATTCTGCCTTTTTTATGTTGACTTCGGCGTCTGTGGCTTGGGCTTCTCCTTATCCTTTTAGGACTCTTGCTCCATTTTATCCAGAGTCTCAAAAGTGTCACTGACAAGAGTGTCTCCTAGATTGGAAATGACATTCCCTCGTTGTTAGTGTACTCTGGATAGTGTTGTGTAGTGACATCTTCAATCTCGATCTCATCGACATCCTGAAGCTCATCGTCACTCTCTACATGCACTGTCAGAGCATCTTTCACAATCTCTTCAGCATTCAGCTTGAACATTTCGGCTATTTCTTGTCAGTGAGATTGTGAATGATTTCTCCTTCTTCAGGAGTATCCATTACCGAACTCCTGACAATACCCTGTAGATCAAGAATCAACGTGAGTTGAGTCTTGACCTGTTGGAGTGGAGCAATATCATATTCATCTCTTTGAAAGTTTGGATCTGCTTGATTTAGACATTCAACACATCAATCATTAGTTAGTAATCAAGACAAAAACATTAGTAATCAAAATATGAACATTCATTACATTAATTTGATACATGTTTCAAATACATATGATTCAAATAACAAAACAACTAAACATTACACTTGTCCTGGATCATCTGCTCTTCTGCTGATGGGGCGGATGTGGAGGCACCTTGATTTTATGCTCTTTTAGTCCTCCTTTCACTAACAGGCGTGGCACCCGCAGCAGGTGAGTCGTCATCATCATCACCAACCTCATCGTTTCTAGCATCACCAGCAACATAAGTATCATCATCATCATCATCATCCTTATCACTATCATCATCACTGTCATCTCCATCCCCTTCCTTGATCTTTAGGGGCTCTTCCTTGGATCCCTTGAGACGCAGCATGATGGTCTTGTTAGTGGTCTCCAACTCCTCAATCCTTTTTGCTGATTGGACATGATGCTTCTGGAGTTGGGACATCTCTGCACGCTGAGCATCCATCAGCTGGGCCTACTGAGATATCTGCAGAGCTTGGGCAGCAGTAAGGTCTACTACCTATCATAACTGAGCAGTCTTCTCTTTGTCTGCATCCAACAGCCTTAGCACCATACGGTTGAGTGCCGAGAGTTGTTCCTCTGCCCCACTGGGAGGCAGAGGTGATACTGATGTGTAGGAAGGGTATGATGGTGGTATAGCATGGTGGCTAGTGGTGGTGGTGGTGGTGGTAGTGGTGTAGATTGGGGGTGGTATTAGTTTAACAGGTGGAGGTATGGTGGTAGTAGTGGAGGGTGGAGGTGTGGTAGTGATGGTGGGTGGTATGGTAACGGTGGTAGAGGGTGTGGTAGAAGTGGTGGTAGCTGTAGTGGTGGTGGTAGTAGTGATGAAGGTGAGTCGTCTCTTCTTCTTCTTCATGCCGTGGGGCTGAGCCATCCTTTTCTTCCTCGATCCTATCGAGGAGGATGCTCCCCCTAGAACACGGCTTGGCTGATCGGGAGCATATGTCGGATCAGTGTCAGCCGCTCCCGACCCGCTAGGGCGTCCATCAACCGCCCGGAGCCCTCGTTCTGTGGGAACGACTTTAATGCCCATAGTCCAAGTCAGAGGCTCCACATCTGACTCCTCCTCCTCACCAGGTACGAAATCCTGGTGAAATCCAGCAGTCTCTGCTCCATCATGGGCAGATGCCGGAGATGCAATATTAGCAGTGGGGGCGCTTGGTTGGGTGGGCCTTGCATCTCCAGCATCACTGTTGTCATCATCATCGGAGTCGTTCTCCAGGAGCTGTAACTGCTCATCATCTGAGTCACTGTCTACATGACACCACTTACGCTTGCTGGTGCCACGTAGTTCTCCTCGGCCAGATGGCCTATAAGTCTCTTTACTAGGGGCTTGACCTGCTTTCCTCGGTAAACTCTCATATGACGCAATGTCGTATCACCACATTCTCTAAAGCCACCGCATCGTGGCTCTCCTTTGGAAGCGAGGGAAGCTTCTCGTCAAAAATAATCTGTAAGAACCTAGGGTACATCTAGCAGTTCTACTTCATCAAGCAAGGACCCCAAAGCCTTGACTGCTTATGAGGATGAAGGATAGGCCTGGAGCTTCTAGTTCGTCTCACCGGGAGAGTCTAGCATAGCTAGTTCTTGTCATCCGATTGGATCGGTAGACATCCGAGCATGTTCTTGACGGAAGGGTAAACAACATCAAACCAAAAGTCAAATAATAATACGAACAACAATTGAATGGTTTCATTGATAAAACCTAATGATTACAAGCTCCTTACGACATAGGAATCAATACTCTTCGCAAGGGGAAGATCGAGCATAATCTCCCCTCTCATCCGGCAGCCCTAGGCTCTAGGGTAGACTCCCTCTCAGATTCTCGTCTCCAGGTTTTCTATAAGGTAGGAGAAGATCGTGCTCGAAAAGCTGAAGGGGTGGTTCAGCACCAGTGCCACTTAGGCATTTTGTATCTTGTCTGAGAGGTCGTCAAACCCACCCCTTCTGGAAGCTATGCACTTCAGGATGACATGTGCCAAGTACTTATACTGGGGGCACAGGTTGCTCTTGTTGAGCACACCTGATTTTATGTCCCCAGTGTACTGAATCCTCAAAAAACAACCTCTCACCGTCAGTGGGTGAAGCCTGGTGGGGTGGCCAGCACCATCTCCCAACCCAAGTACACGCTGAATGTCTTTAGTTGTAATCTTTATGTCCATACCAAAGATGGAGCTCCGAATGCTGTATGGCTCTCGTGATCTATTAACAGATGCATTCTCCCAGAAGTCCTGTTGTATAGACCTGTAGGGAGTGCATGGAGTAGAAATAGCCTTGTGGATCCTTGATTTCTAGAGAAAAGCGATGATCTCTACAAACTCGGCACCATTCCGAGTTGTGTGGTCTAAATGAGCACATGTATTGTGCTTGGGGTTAATAGACCATCTATCAGCCATCGATCTGCAAAACAAGAGACATAGACATTAGATAATCACATAATACAATCCAGTCTTAATTAATTTGGTTGAATTCATCTTGGTTCATTCATGCGATTGAACTATGCGACTGTGTTTAGTCGGTTGTCCTATCATGCGACTGAACTCATTCGAGTGAGTGAATAGGCGACTGAGTTCAATCGGTCAGCTGAGCCTGCGATTGGTTCAGTCGGCCGACTGAGCTCATTCGTATGATACATTTGGCCGATTGAGCTATTCGGTCATCTCAATCGTGCAATTGGAGTTCATCCAGACGACCAGTCGCATGACCCACTGTTCGGTCGACTTAAGTTTGAATCTTGACCAATTCGTGAAATTAAATGTTGTGTAATCGCTTTGTAGACTCACAATCACATATGTAATAACCTAAAACCTTCAATTTTAACATTTTACTTGGTTTAAGTAGGTCATTATCCTATTTAGTGGTTCGATTCTTGTTTCATTTGAACATCACAAATTAGGGCACCATTTCTCCTGATTTCTGTGAGATTTCATCGTATTATAACTGTATAATCACACAAAATCGTCAGAAAGTCAATGGAAGTATGAAATCTTGGTCAGATGAAATTTTGGCAGAGTAACTGTAGGCTATGCGAAATAAGGGCGATAGGGGGTGATGAGTTGAATGCGATCGATTGGGCCCTATTTATATTCAATCTGAGTTCAATCGCCAACTGGACCCATTCGCTCGGTTCATTCGGGCGAATGGACCTTAGTCGGGCGATCGGCTCAGTCGATCACTTTCAGCCGACCGACTGGAGTTCAGTCGTGCGATGATTCATTCACATACTCTTATTCGATCAAATGGATCATTCTGATAAGCCATTCAGGTGAATGGTTCATACTCATGTCCATTCGGCTGTTTAATGCATGAGCATGGTCCATCGTATGATTTTTGTCGTACAGATGGTCCAATCGCACGTATGGGCCATACGTGTGGGTTAACCATGCGATTGGGCACATTCTTATCTTCAATTGTACGACTGGTCCATGCTCATGGTCCAATCGTGCGAATGTATCATACTCATGGTTTTTAACTTTATGCCAATTTTACATTTTGCGCCCTTTTAACTTTTGAATAAACGTTATGTGTATTTAATTATCTCAGACATGATCATTTTATCTTGAAAAACCTTTGATCACCTCAGACGTGATCCTTTTAAAACATTTTGTCACCTCAGATGTAACCCTTTTTTTGTTTGAAAGCACGTGTGGTCACCTCAGATGTGACCTTTTAGATGATAAGGTCCCTTATCAACTTCCATGACATAGTCCGATACTCAACAAATTGAAATAGACTAACTTTGTATAGAAATAAAAGAAATAATACTAAAAACTAAGACATGTTTTGTGTTTTTGTGAGGGTTAACATAATTTTTCTGAGAGAGCTACTTCAATCATTTAAACATACAGGGACCAATTTAATTTGGAATCATACACGGTACTCAAATCATTCAGGACACGTTATTTAAAAAAACTTTGATACTCTATTCTTGTTTTTCATGTGGAGTCATTTAGCAAATTTGGGAAATCATACTAGTACTCTTAGGTCCCCACACTGATTTGAACTTTCAAGAATTTTAGCCACAATGATTGTTAGTATACTTGTCCCCTTAAATCCATACACAAACTTTCAACACACATTGGTGATAGTTTAAGGTTTGTTTATTTCAACAAGCATTTATGGATCCCACACTTATATGGTAATCAACATTCCCTAGGAGATTTTTGAGCGGTCTCAGGGTAGTATTTCAAGAAGAAACTATTCATAGAACTTTCAAAGAGAAGCCAAGCCTCAGGTCAGTGCCACCGCACAGCAGAAAGGCAACAAACAACGATGACTTCTAGAATATATAGGTTATGCTTATCCTCAGGTCAGTGCCACCGCACAGCGCAGAGGCACATAACCTATCTTCTTGTTTGAGCAATTTCAATCTTTTTGCACAGATGTCACCAACAACATAAGTTATTAGTTTGATTGTATTTTCATTTTTATGTGCTTTTGCTCATGCTTTGATCTTACGCACACATTCGTGGCGTTTATTTTGCTCGTCACCCCTTATTGGAATCTTGTTGATTGTGTTAACCAGGGATAAGGTGTTATCCACAGCTAGTCAAACATTTTAGTTTAATCTTGAGATCACCAAAAAGGTCTAGTTATCTATTGTGTTGAATCTACCAACATATCATCTGTGGTCTACCAACCAGTAGGTCTACTTTCTTTGGGATACCTTAGTAGTCGCTAGCTTATCTATCATATTTCCTTTTATATTGCTCAGACTACACAGACTTATACTTGAGCTTTGCATCCTTTTCAATTTTGATTTTTAAAGTCCCAAATGGTTTTTTCCTATGTACTATCATATTCAAAAGATTGAATCAGTATCACACATACGATCTTATTTTTATCAGCTTGTCTCTCCTTCTCCCTCGTTTTTTGTGATTACTGCCTAAACCTATTCTCCCCCTAAACTTATAAAGCATCACTGATTTGCGTTTTAGGATTTTAATAGGCAAGGAAATAAGCCAATTGTAATTAAACTATTTAAAATTAAGCAAATAGAATAAAATAAAATAAAATAAAAATAGAAATTAAAGAATAAAAGGAATTAGACACGACGCATCGGACTATACATGGTCATCCTCAAGAATGACCTCACTTTTCTTTTTAACTCTGTTGACCTCTAACAAATATAAAAAAACGTGGTTTGTCAAATGCCTTTGTATAGAGGTCAGCACGTTGAAAATCTGTAATTATTTTTACCACATCGATTAAGTTATTTTCAAAGCAATCACGTATAAAGTGATATTTAATTCCGATATGTTTGGTCTTAGGATGTTGGACCGGGTTCTTGGTGACTGCAATTGCAGCAAAGTTATCAACAAAGATAGGAGTAGAAGAGAAATTCAAACTATAATCCCGCATTTGCTATTGAATCCATATGACTTGAGAATAGCAGCTTGCAGCAGCAACATATTCGGCTTCACAGGTTGACAATGCAACTGAGGTCTATTTCTACACTGCCAGGTTACTAATCTTCTCCAAAGAACTGACACCCTGCTGATGTAGACTTGTAGTTCATCTTGCAGCTGCCGTAATCCGAGTCGCTATACGTAGTAAGCTCAAAGTCATCATCATGAGGATACTACAATCCAAGTGTGGGTGTACCCTTCAGATAACGAAAAATCCGTTTGACCCCAATCAGATGGCTCACTTTCGGCTTTGCCTGATATCGTGAACATAGACAGTAGCATACATGATATCAGGTTGAGAGGTAGTGAGATACATAAGAGATCCAATCATCCCTCGGTACATAGTGGCATATACCAAATCCCCATTCTTGTCAGGTGCTACATCATGGTTTGTAGCATGTGGGGTTCCAGCTGGAGAAGCATTCTCCATGTCAAACCGACTGAGAATATCACCTACATACTTGGTCTCATGTAGGAAAATACCATTTGGTGTCTCATCCACCTGTAAACAGAGAAATAATTTCATTTCTCCCATTGCACTCATCTCAAATTCCATCTTCATTACTGCTTCAAACTATTTACATAATTCTTCATTCTTGGAACCATAAATTATATCATCGACATAGATTTGTACCAGCAGTAAGTATCCATCTTTTTCTTTGATAAACAATGCATAGTCAATGACTCCCCTGCGAAAACCATGTTTCACAAGATGAGTTGAGAGTTTCTCGTACCAGGCCCTCGAAGCTTGATGAAGCCCATATAACGCCTTGTCGAGTTTGTAAACTTTGTCCGATGATATGGATCCTCAAATCCCTCGGGTTGACTCACGTACACTGTCTCTCTGACTCACCATGAAGGAACGCACTCTTCACATATAGTTGATAAACTTTGATTTTCATATAAGATGCATAGGCAAGGAAGATGCGGATGGCTTCCATCTTTGCTACGGGTACAAACACTTCATTGTAGTCGATACCCTCAACTTGCGAAAACCTGAACAACAAGCCAAGCCTTGTTTCTGCTGATCACTCCGTGATCATATTTCTTGCATTTCAAGACCCATTTGGTGCCAATGACCTTATCACCTTTAGGTCTATCCACTAGAGTCCATACACCCAACTTCTTAAAATGAAGAAGTTCTTCTTGCATGGCATTCACCCAATCCTCATCATTCAGTGCTTCACTAACATACTTTGGCTCAAAGTGAGACACAAAGCAGCGGTAGGCACCATCATGAAGGTATCCCTTTTCCATCACAGAGGCATAATCAGCTGAGTACAATTGATTCCTAGTCTGAACCCCTAATCTCACATCTCCTATAACATTATCCAAAGGATGATAGACATTTACACGTGAGCCGGGAGTTGTTGGAATAACTACCTCAGAATCAAGATTGTGAATAGTTGGTTCTGGATCTGAGGCTATAGGAGTCTGAGGTTCCGAAGGCTTAGAAGCATCACTATCGAATGCTTGTGGACTTGTGGAAGGCGGAACCTGTACATCCTGGTTGTTTTGATCATTTTCCATAATTTCTTCATCAGAAGAAGAGTCACTCACATCAAGTGCTCCCCTTGAGTTGGTAGATGATTGACTTTGTGAACTGGATGGTGTTGAATCTTGAGATGGTGTGGTCAAGACATCATACATCATCTTATTTGCTAACTCATCTTCTCAAGAAAAAAGAGGTATCTTGAAGGACTTGAAGAATACAACATAGTCGAAGAAGTAAGCAGGCCCTTTTCTAGCAGGTGGTGTGATGTATCTCTGAACATCAACGTTACACCATACCTCTACTTGACCCGTTGAGTTGTTGTAAACTCTCTTGTTCGGTATGTTGTATCCTAGAAAGATCCCTTTATCAACCTTCTCACTGAGTTTTCCCTCCTGAGTCTTCTTCAGCAGGGTGCACGGAGCGCCAAACGGCTCGAGATACTCTAAGTTAGGTTTACGTCGTTGTAATAACTCGTAGCACATTTTTCCATGGCGTTTGACTACCAGAACTCGATTAAGCGTATAACACCCATTTGCCATGGCTTCATTCCAAAATTGAATAGGCAGTTTCGACTGTGCCAGCATAGTCCGAGCCGTCTCTATCAAGCTGCAATTCTTCCGTTCAGCAACCCCATTCGTCTGAGGAGTGTAGGCAGAGGTAAATTGATGCACAATTCCCTTTTCTTTGAAATAGGCCTCCATCCACTGATTCTTGAACTCGGTTTCGTTGTCTGAGCGCACCTGTCGTAGCTTTAGCTTCTATAGGGATTCCAGTGTAGTTACTAATTCCTTGAAGGATTCAAATGTTTCTGATTTGGATTTTAGAAACATTACCCAAGAGAATCTTGAGTAGTCATCAGTAACTACATAGCAATACAAGTCGCCTATGATGCTTCTTGTACTGACTGTACCAAACAGATCCATGTGAAGGAGCTCAAGAGGAAGTTCTATAGAATGAACTTTCTTTTCCTTATGAGACTTATTCGTCTGTTTGCCCTTTTTGCACGTAACACAAAAATCCTGGAGTTGGAAGTTTTTGACATTTACTCCTCTCATAAAATCATTCTGGACTAAGTGATTCATTTTCCTCGGATTTATGTGTCCCATTCTCCTATGCCAGGAGATGGAGTCCTTCTCTGTAGCTTTAGACAAGAAGCATTGGACTTCACGATCTGTTGTGGAGGCCTTTGAGAGATCCAAAACATAAAGATCATTATATCTTGAAGCTGACATTAGGATTTGGTCCTCCGGTATCATGTAGTACTTCTTCAAAACATAGCACTTCTTGTTTTCAAAGACTAATTTGAAGCCTTTATCACATATATGAGAAACTGAAAGTAAGTTATTTTGTAATTGTCGGATGTAGTTTACCTTATCAAACTTAACTTTCTCATTTCCCACTTCCCCTTGGGCTATGATGTACCCGCCTTTGTTTCCAGCAAATGAAACATGCCCTCCTTTAATTTGTCTGACGATTGATAAGAGAGCTTTGTTCCTGTCGTGCGCGTGGATGCTTCGCTATCTACAATCCACGTGTTAGTCTCAGCACTATAGCGAACACCCTACACATTCAATGAAAACATTAGTTCATGTTAGGAACCCAAGCCTTCATTGGCTTGGGTTTCCCTGAGGCATCACATATCATACATTCAACCCATTGACCATTCGAGGTTGAGGGAAGCTCAGATTTCTGTTTGTTCTAATTTTCAGACACTAAGGCAGACTTTTCTTTCCATAGAACAGCTTTGTGTAGGGCCTGTTTGTGATAAACAGACGACTAGCTGATGGGTTGAACTTTGGGTTCACTAGCCCTTTTTGGAGGCGTCACTGAGTTCCTCTTAAAAGAGCTAGGTGTAGATGCAGAAAGTTCAACTTTCCTCCTCGTGTCGGGTAATAAGGACAATGACACGCTATGTGACCATACTCTCCACAATTATAGTAGGATCTGCTTTCAACTTTACAGTTTATATATTTTGGTGGAGATGTAGATGTCACACAGTCAACCTTATTATATTTAGATTCAGACACTTCTTTATTAGATGTATGATTTGGTTTTACAAACTTAATTGCTTTACCTGGTTTTACATCTTTTATTTCTCATTTACCTAGACTTTGACATGATGCTCGTGATTGATTAGGTTTTATAGTGTTTTTGGGTTCAGACTTTACTTTGTTAGACCCTGACTTTAAATTAACCTTTTCAAACTCAATTTCTAGATTAACACAAGGCATTTTCCTTTTGCCTTTGAAGTGGCCTCCTTTTGTTTAGTGTCAGATTCATTGGATTTACATACAGAATCTGGATCACTAACAAGAGGAGTGGACACCACGTGATCCTTGATGGGGTTATTGTTAATCGGCTTACTTTTAGGGTTCATCAAGGTCTCACGTGGCGGTGGAACCACTTTGTATCCCAATCCCTCCCCATTGTTTCTCTCTCTCACTAAGTGCTGGACAATTGGAGATGAGCTTGTCCAACTATGCAGTTTTTGTTTTAAAGAGTTGACTTCTACTTCTCAAACTGTTTTCTGCTTCTTAGTGTCCTCTAGGGAGTTTAGATAGTACCTAATGTCATTTGCTTGGTTAAAAGCAACTACCTCTGTTTCCCTAAGCTGTTTATTCAATAGGTCAATTTTTTCCTTGTAACTGTGCTCGTTTTGTTTTAATACTCTATTTGCCTCAGTGCACAGTTCTAGATCCTTTACTAAGCTATCATTATGATCTAATAACCTAGCAAATTTAAAATCTATGCTTTCTTTAAATTTATTTCAATCTAAACAAGCATGACTATTAAACAACTGGTCAGTAGTACTTACCTGAGATGTTGAAGAGGAATCAGCCATGGGCGCGGAATCTGTTGTCTCTGGTTCTGGTGATTCTGACGTTGATGCAAATTTTTCTTCTTTAGGCAGGTGGTTGACCACATGTGCAGTGTCTTCAGAATTTGACATCGCGAGCTCTACTGCTATATCTCCCTCATTGGCAGAATCATCATCAATGTCCTCCAAACTAGCTATGTTAGACTCTCCCGGTGAGACGAACCGGAAGCTCCAGTCCTGTCCTTCATCCTCATTAGCAGTCAAGGCTTTGGGGTCCTTGCTTGATGAAGTAGAACTGCTAGATGTGGCCTCGTCCTGATGATTGAAAGATGAGAAGGGATTGCCATTCCCAGTCTTCTTTGGCTTCACACACTCCCGCTTGAAGTGTCCCTTCTCACCACAGTTGAAACAAATTACCTTTGACTTGTCGAAGCCAAAGGTTGTATCTTTGGTAGCAACCAAGTTCTGTCCGGTCTTTTTGACAAACTTCTTAGCTCGTCGGATAGCACTTGCCAAAGCCCACATTATGTCCATTCGTTCCAACTCCATTTCGTCCACCTATTCATAATCCTCATCTGCCAGGTGACAATTTGCTATCTTTCCGGCAACTAGTCCATCATAGGAGTGGACTATAGCAGCTAAGAGGTCCATGTGTTCTTTGGCCACCTCACAGTCACATTACTGAAATTATCAGTTTTCAGTTTTGCTGCATTAGTTTCAGGTATAATATACTGGGTGCCAGACGACCCTGATGTTTTGGACCCTGAAGTTGACGGTTGTGCTGGAATTGCTATGCTTGAGACGAAGGCAGACTGCAGTGGTGCTCCAGATGTCTTGGCCTGAGGAGTTGCATTATAGACTACAGGATTCTGATCATAGTTGGTCTTTTGGGCTCTGTACTTCATCCTATGCTCCTCTTCCCTCAGTTTCAGAATGAAGTCATTTATATCTAACTTCGAGAGCATCCCATTCTATGTGAGATTTGAAACGAAAGAAGCCCATTTTTCCGGTAGTCCATCAGCAAAGTTGGATACCTTATCCTCCATCGACGTAGTTACTCCATGAGTATGCATCTCACTCATCAAGTGGTAGAATCTGTCGATCACAACATCCAGGCCTTCCTTTCCCATTGAAGAGAAGTTGTCGAACTCCTTCTTCAAAGCTTTTGCCTTAATGGCCTTGAGTGAGGCATTTCCGTCATACCTCTTCTCCAACGCATCCCATAATTTCTTTGCATGAGTATACTCCGAATACTGATGGAAGATGTCCTTCGGAATAGACTGAGTGAGAAAAGCGTAGACTTTCTTCTCAACATTGTGTTTTACTTTCTGTGCATCCGACATGCCACTTAGTGTAAGCTTGACTCCATCAGCTCCGACTGGCATGCTGTACCCCGACTCTATTGCCTCCCAAAAATTTCTATCTACCCCATTTAAGTAGATTTCAAAACGTTGCTTCCATTGAGGGTAGTCTTCTAACGAGATAAGCTTCGGGGGTTTATTGTGAATTCCCACTTTGTTCTCCAACAGCAGTAGATTTGAATACATGTATCTCTACTTGCTGTGTATGCTGAAAATTGGTCCTCCATTTCACTTAACTTTACTATTTAACAAACTGCTGATGTATGCGAATGAAGGTATGCGATTGGGCTTATTCGGGCGATTGAACAAATGTGGATGGTTCAGTCGTGCGACTGGACAAATGCGGATGAGTCAGTCGGCCGAATGAACTAATGCGGTTGAACAGTCCAAATAAGGTTCTCAGTCGTACAAATGAGGTCCAATCGTGCGGTTGGAGAATGCGAATGAACTCAGTCGTGTGATTGAGCCAATCGTGCGACTGAACTTGCTGAAGCTTGATAATTCGTAGCTTAAACGTGTTTTGACCATAAAAACTCGAATTTTAACAAACCCTAATCGCCGTATGCCGTAAAACTAAACTTTTAGGTCAGGAAATGTCTAAGACTCCATTAGACACAAAACGATTGTGTTTTTGATGAAAAAAACACAATTTTTTATCAAAACTATTGAATCAACACGTAATCAAGAGCCAAGGCTTTGATGCCACTTGTTAGGATCTGGTATTTGAAGGAAACACCAACTGATTAACGTTTTAAACCAAACCAAATAGTGCGGAATCCTATTTGATTGGCGATCCAATTAGTGAAAACGCACGTACACACAATGTTGTATTGAATCTAACGTCAAGAATCGATTAGGAATCGATCTACCGCGTTCTATGAACTTGGAGTATGAACTTAGATGCTTCTGGACGGCTAGGGTATGTCTGGAGTCGAAGTGTATTAAATGCTTGCATTTTTTCCATGAATTAAGTGGTATTTATAGGTTAGGGTTGCTCATTCGGGCGACTGAACCATTAGCATGGTTCATTCATTCGATTGAGCCATGTGGTTGATCCATTCGCACGACTGAGTGTTTAGTCGTGCGACTGAGTAAGTCGCATGAAGTTGATCAAGCGTATGGACTATTTAGGCGCATGGAAACTCAGTCGCATGGCCATTTAGACGCATGACCACTGTTAGGGTGCATGGTCCAGTCAGATGCATGAGAACTTCACTTAACCAAGTTTGAATGGATTAATTACTATAACATTATGCACATCAATTCAAACAATCACAACCTATATAATCTAGTCAATATGCGCTACACAACTCATTAATGAAATATTAAACATTATAAATCACAACCAAACATTCTTATTTCATTAAGTACCCAATATTACACTAATGTAAGACATTCAAGACATATTACATTAAGATCAGGATCTAGGTACATATGTATCAACATGAATTAATCATTGTTGTGTTGATTGATTTTCCATTTGTGGGGTTAGTTACAACTAGAGCTGAAGTAGTGTTGCTTGAAGGTCTTCTTAGCTCAAATCTTGGATCAAGATCTCCTTTTGGTAAAATATTTGTAGATCCTAAAACATTCTCACAAGATTTGTTAAAACAGTTGGTAACTAAATAAGATCAAATAGCAAATCAAGACTAGAACAATTTACACCGGTTGTGTGTTCATTGAAGGTGACATTGGTTGACTCCTTAACTATTCTGGTTCTGAGATTGCATACTCTTTAATCCATAGCTTGGTAAGAGTATCCAGTGAAGTGTCCATCATCTGATTTCTCAGCAAACTTGGCAATTTGATCTTTGGTATTCAAGATGGTGCAAGGACATCCAAATGACCTGAGAAAACCAATGAATGGTTTCCTATTGTGACAACGTTCATAAGGAGTTGTACCATGTGTTTTAACCACTAAAACTTTGTTCTACATATAGCCAGGACTTAGAGCTAGACAACATGGTTCTTGTAGCTTCAATCAATGTCTAGTTTTTTCTCTCAGTAACACCATTTTGCTATGGAGTCCGAGGAGTACTGTATTGTCTTGTAATACCATTTTAATAAAAAAATGTATCAAGGATTTGGTTATTTAATGCAGTTCTTTGATCACATCTTATGGTTTTGACCTTGTGATCAGATTGATTCTCAACCTTTAACATGAAATTCTTGTGAATCTCAGGGGTCTCATCCTTAGTTCTAAGAAAGAAGACCCAAGTGAATCTTGTAAAGTCATCTGTGATCACCAAATAGTAAGAGGTCCTTCCTAGACTCGTTACACACTGATGGGGCCAAAGAGATCCATATGTAACAAGTGTAGGGGAGTAGTGATAGAGTTTCTTTCCTTTGGCTTATCAGATACATTGTGTTGCTTCCCTTTCAGGCATGCAACACAGTGGTCATCACTTGTAAACTTATTCTTTGGCATTCCAGGTACCAAATTTTTCTTAAAAAGTTTATTCATGTTCTTAAATTTACATGGCACATTCTTTTATTCCAGAGGAATGACTCGTAACTATTTGCTTTAGATAGAAAGCATGAAACTTCGCATGAGGAAGACGTTTCATGCAAGTCCATCTTGTACATGTTCCCTTTCCTAGGCGCTTGAAAAGGATATGCTCATGAGGAATGACCACTCCAGGCTCGAGAACAATGCTCTCATGCCCAGTAAAGAGCAGTTATGATTCTGATCACAAAAATGAGATACACTCAGACGATTGTATCCAAGCTCCTTGACAAAGTTTACCTTCTCAATGTTGAGCTTACCATTTGTGACCTTTGTTGAGCTATAAAAGATAGTCCATATTATCAAAACAGTGAAACTCATCAAAAGTCAACGTCACATCAAACTCAACAAAAGGCAAACTCGACACGTTTGAGACGAGGAACCGAGACGAGACGTTGAAGATTTAGATGACTAGGAGTTATATTGTAATAAATATATTTTGTTTGTAGAAAATATATTTTATCTTATTTTTAGTCATTTTATGTTTCATATGTAATTTCGTATTAATTAGCTAAGTCTAGGGAGTTAAGTGCAATTAGTGTATATTAGTCTAGACTATAAATAGGTTAATTGTCATTAGTGTTGGTTCATGGTTGGATGACCAATAGATGCAGGGATTATTTTTAAACACATATTTTGTAATCTAATTGAAGATCAAAGGGGTTTTTATTGTGATTATCATATTTTGATCTAATTCTTCATGATTTGATTCAAGTATGAGTATCTTGGGGTTACAATTTGGTATCAGAGCAATTTTGGATCAAATTCACTGAAGAGATGAAGATTTTTAGAGAGAGAAGTTGAGGTTTTGGTTGTTTTTGTTCAATATCAAGTTTTCATCAATTTTAGATCAAATTCGGGTGTATTTGATATGGAATTTGCTTGAATTTTGTTGGTTGTTGGTTGTGGAAGCTCTGTTAATCATCAGATCTCATATCCATTGACTTTTTGATGACTTCAGATTGATTTCGTATTGAAAAAGCTTTTCAGCTTCGTTCAGTGAAATTATTAGTTCATCTAGCGAAACTACGAGTTCTTCCAGCGAAACTACATGGGTTGTCCTCATTGAAGTTGTTTTCTACTTTCCTACAAAACTAATTTCATTGAACAAAAGTTCAACAGTGCTTGTGGGTGATTTACAAGCGAAATAGCTGCCCAAAGTATCATTGAACGAAAGTTCAAGCTTGTTTCGTGCAAACTTGTTAGCGAAACTAAGTTGTTTTAGGCGTTTGGCTAGCGAAACTGTTGCCGAAATTTCCAACGAAACTACTGTCGGCTTAGCGAAACTAGAGTTCATAGAGACACTAGCTCTGCGAAACTATAATTTCAGTAAAATTATCTGGTTTGTTCTTACCAGCATGGTTCTTTGACTCTGATACATTGTTTAATTCTTTTAATCTGCCAGTTTTCGACGATGATGCGTCCCTCTCAAATGTTCAAACAAATATTATTTCCTCAACCCCATCTCCTATCCATTCCACCTCTTCAGCAAATGATGTCACGTCAGTTGATGTTGGATCATCTTCTCCATCTTTTGATCTTTCACCAACACCTGTTTCTACATCTCTTCCTTCAACACCAACATCTATCCCACCACAACCTATTCCATCTCTCTCACCCTCTTCTACTCATTCATAATACAATCTGTCAGCGAAACTTCTCCAAACATCTTGCCTTTATCCACATAATTCAAAACTTTAAGAGATCATACTCATGATAACATTATTGGATCTATCATTGATGGTGTATAGACGCGGAGTCAATCTGGTTTGCTTAATATTTGTCTCTTCTCCTGCTTTATCTCTCAAATTATCTCGAAAAACATGCATGCAGCTCTCCAGGATCCTTGCTGGGTGGAATCAATGCAATTGGAGCTTCAACAATTCATGAAAATAAAATTATGGACTTTGGTTTACTTACCTCCAAAAAAGGCCCAATTGGTACGAAATGGGTTTTTAAGAACCCAACTGGTTGACCCTTGTTGGTAAGATTGTCTAGCATGACATTTAAAAATAATATTTTTCCCGGGGGAGAATTATTTTATAATTTTTCGGAAAAATATTTTTAGGGGGTTAATTGCAATAAACTAATCAAAAAATGGCTTTTGCAGAACTATTTATATCTTTCGAATTTGATAATCTCATAATTGCACAATGTCGGTTTAATAATTTTACAGCTTTAAAGAGTGAAAAGATGTCCGATTTTTTGATCGTTTTCTATTATTGGAAAATAATCTGAATAAGTTTGATACTCAATTCGGAAATCATGAACAAGTTCTAAGATTGCTTGATTCTCTCCCATCAGAATGGAGTTCACACGGCAAGTCGATTAAGCGAGATAGAGACTTTCGGGATTATAACTAATGGAGGTGATCTACAAACGGAAAGAGATTGAGTTAGATATTAAACGTCATGAGTACTATCAAGCGACATATCTAACTCCAAGGATCACTTCAAACTCCATAGAGAAACTAGAAGAGAGATTAGATTCTAGCACCAATTCCGGCGGTTTACCCAAACCTGGAACTGAAAAGGTATAAGAGGAGCATAAGCAGACATCAGTGGGTAAAGGTGGAGCTGAGTTGAATGATTCAGTTTGTAATGATAATAAGAAAGAGGAATTGAAGCGAAATACCAGAGATTGCAACTGCGAGAAGGCTCTTACTGCTGAAAGAGTCATATTGGATCTTCTATACGAGACAGTCCAGGATATGTGTTCTTCTGCTTGCAAAATTAGGCTATTTGGTTTGTATAAAGCTAATAGGTTACTTTTAGATAACCAAAAGGAATTAACCACCATAAACATAGAACTTTAAAAGAATGAAGCCAAGTATTTCATAAAATTAAATGATGCTTTAAAAGAAAATGATCATTTAAAACGAACTCTTCTTGAAAGAAATGTTGAAATTAATCTTTTAAACGAAAGAGTCACCTTGGCTGAAGTTGAAACAAGCAAGCTTACAACAAAGCTTGATAGATGGACCATATGCAGAATGAAATAGGAAGAGCTAATATGTAAACAAAGGGGAGCTAGCATTAAAACGGGAGTGGGATGTGGTGAAAATCCATACGTCTATCCTCCTCCTAGCACTCATTGTTACTATCCTATGCCTCAACCTCATCCATCTAATGATTTGATTGAAGCTGCTGAAATAATAGTTTACATGCATGTTTAAGTAGTGTTAATCTTAAAGAGGTTAGAGATGTGCATGATTCTCCTGTAGGTTTGGGATTCCTCAGGAAGGATTCTGATAAGAAGATTAATGATGATTCCACCTCTAATGCTCCAAAACCAATATCAGTTGCTTCTCCAACCTTCTTCAACAAATTCAAAACAGGTAATATTCCTTCATTTGTTCCTGTCAGGTTTGTTAAAGAAGGAATAGTTGTCGAATCCTTAAGCAATTAGAATCCGATAATCCAAGCGAACACATTAGGAGGTGTGAATCAAGATCCTTTGTAAGCAGATCTATGTATACGAGACTGGATAAGCTCAGATGATGAATCAAACATAGAGGAGTGTGTTGGTTCCTTACCATCGAGATATCTCCTGACATTGTCAAGTATCAAAAGCTTCCAAAAGCTGAATCAAGACCTATATGGATCTCATCTCCAACAGCAAAACAACCCAATCAATCAGTAAAGATCTCATTCACTGTTTAGCATAGGAAACTTTAGAACAACAAGAATCTGCTACAAGTTCAAAACCATCCTCATCACCACCTGCACAACACGGATTACAAAGCATCAAAAGCCTTTCAAGGCTTGTTTTGAGTGTGGAAAAGAAGGTCATGTGGTAAAGAAATGTACTCAAAGGCTTGCTACACATGGTAAAGGCAAAACAAATTGCTTCTCCAACTGTAAGTCTACAAAGAATGTTCTAGATGGTAAAGGCAACACGGGTTGCTTCTCTGGATCAAGATGTAGAAAGCACACGTCTTTGAATGGTTGGATGAGAAACCTTCCATCCAAACCTTTTCATGTGAAGCCGATTTCACATGATTCAAATATAAAATAACCAAAGGTTCAAACCCAAATTCTTTTCCTTCGAGTCTTAAGCAGAAAATGATTTCCAACTTAACTCATTCAAATCCAAATTAATTGAACTGAAACAAATTTGGCAAATTAAAAAGAAGAATACAGATATCCCCGATTGTTTAAAAGGTTATGTACAGAAGCAGGTTTCGTATGTTGACGAAAAAGGAACTTCCAGGACTACGATGGCATGAGTTCCTCTTTCAAACTAATCTATTTATAAGTGCAGAAACAATTCGGGAGGACTGTTAGTAATCCAGTTTACTTACAGAGATTATTCCTAATTCAAATTTGAGGCAGAACAAACAGGTTAAGGTCATGGTATTTTATCCATAATCTGAATTTTTATATGCACAATCATAGTTCTCACTTCATAATCACTACATATTTCTTGATAATTCATTTCTTATCTTGACAATCAGTGTAGTTTGGAAGAACTTCTTTGGTAAATTTTATTATTGTACAGTTTTATAAAAAAATTATATAAATAAATAAATAAAATAAGTTTGCAAAAACAAAATTTAGGGCGAGAGTATAAGTAAATAAAAATGAAAAGAGAAGTGGGAACATGGGTCGAGATGACGAGAAATGATTGTTTATCTTCTGGATATTCTTGTGTGTGCATGACTGGCGTTTAAAATGAGAAATGATGGTAACTGATGCTGCTCTCTGATTTACATCTTATTTTTAAGCACAAATAATAGAACAACAAATAGTTTCTTTAATGATGTTTGGTAGACTCAGCCTGACGAATAATGTAAACAGCAGTATGATGATTTAAATTAAAATATATGCTAAAGGATATATGGTTTTACGTAATCATTTTGGCCTGCACAAAAACTGAGTCCTGACAAAAATTAGATTGAGAATTGATATTTCACCCACTATGATACAAATCATATAAGCCATATCTTTAAGCCATGATTGGTATATTTATGTGTCTTGTGTTTGTGCTTATCTCCTCTGTTGTACGGAAGAACTGACCTGGAGTGATGATCTCCTTTGCTGTACGATAGTACTAACCTGGAGCTCTCATCGGCACATGACTAAATGGTCATGTGCTTTGTTATACATGAGTATAGACTTGGAGCTCTCACCATTTTTGTCTAATGTGTGTCAAATCATCTAACGATGAATTCATCATAGAATGCAATATTCTGTTGATAATCACTTGCACACTAATGCACAAGCCTTGCTCTATAAAGATCGTAACAAAATTCAAGAAATCCTGAGGTTGGGTGAGGGTTTTTCGCCTAATGATTGTGGGGTCCTATTATTCTAAAGTATTTAATCAACCTTTAATGAATCATTTGTTGCTTGTTGAAAAAGATAGGGCTTGATTTTATGTGGACAAACATATCAGCAATCATTATTGATCTGTTTAAGAATTTCAAAATCATTCCAAGACTATGATTAGATTCAGTTATCAGTGTAATCTCATTGCTTGTTGATGATTAATTTCATCTTTGTGCTAAAGTATATCTTGAGGATGTGATCTCATGATTGATACAGTTCTCGGTTATAAAAAAATTTATGGATAATAAAATGTTATAATCAATGTATATAACAAAAATAAAAATTATAATAAATTTTCATTTCTAAATTCTTTTAGGTCTTCCATATTATGTTGTTACAATTTTTTCATTTTTCATGCATTTCATAGAATTTACCGACTGGCGAACATGGGTTCGCTTGTTTTCAAACACAAATAAACACGGATTTATTTTGTTAAAATGAAATGATCTAATTAGAAATGTCGAGATTGTGTTTGTGAATGTGGTTCAGATATCTACTCTAACTGATGGCCGATCATCAGTTGAGTAGTGTACTTGATCAAAGAACCTGTTACTCAAGTTTGTAGAAGATAGCGAGCTAAGAATCCTCCTCCTACATCTTCTGAAGCACTCAAGATTAGAGATTCGAGAAAGTTGTTCCAATATCCTTGCAAAGGTTGCTTTTAAAAAGGGGAAGCACATAAATAGGGGGAGCATATGAGATGAATAATCTTTCTCATTAGATTCAGAAAGATTCAAATTGAAGATCTTTCAACTGTTGACTTCTCAGGGCTAAATTCGTATGAAGACGTTGATATGATAGACTAAGGGGGAGTATTGTTGGAGCTGTAAAAGATAGTCTATATTATCAACATAGTAAAAGTCATCAAAAGTCAACGTCACGTCAAACTCAAAAAAGTCAATCTCGACACGTTCGAGACGAGGAACCGAGACGAGACATTGAAGATTTAGATGAGTAGGAGTTATATTGTAATAAATATATTTTGTGTGAACAAAATATATTTTAACTTATTTTTAGTCATTTTTATGCTTCATATGTAATTTTGTATTAATTAGCCTAAGTTTAGGGAGTTAAGTGCAATTAGTTAATATTAGTATAGACTATAAATAGGTTAATTGTCATTAGTGTTGGTTCATGGTTAGATGACCAATAGATTGAGGGATTATTTGTAAACACATATTTTGCAATTTAATTGAAGATCAAAGGGGTTTTGATTGTGATTATCGTATTTTGATCTAATTCTTCGTGATTTGATTCAAGTGTGATTATCCTTGAGTTATAGACCTTGCCCCTTCCAGTAATGTAACCACCGGTATCTCCTCCAAAAACAACTGGTCCTCTATCAATCTTTTCAAACTTTTGGAGTAATGACCTATTGCCTATCATGTGCCTGGAACAACCACTATCAATGATTCATACATTTATGTTTGTCTTTAGCTGTTCCTGCACAAAAAAGATGGTTAGTTAAATTTGGAAACCCAAGACTTATTGGTCTTGGGATCATCAAAATTAGTTAAAGGTAATGAAACATTAATAGATCCTATAGTCATGTTTTGAGGATATTTTGCTGATGATGATGGAGAACATTTAGTCATTTGGTCTTTCTTTGTCTTCCACACCACCTTTGGAAACCTAGACTTGACCTTCAATACTTTGGAAGTTTTGTTGACTTTGGAAGTTTTGATGACTGAAAATTCAAAAGATCTTGCTAGCACTATAGCAGACTTTGGTGCTTCGAGTGTATTCCCTTCTTCCGAGTTCCGAAGGCAATTTTCCACTTGCCTTCATCTTCATTTTGGAGCTTCCGAAGGAAAAAGATTTTTTTTCCAAAGCTTGCTTCTTCTTGAAACTCTAAGAAGTCTCTTTCTAAGTAATGTGGATAGTACCCTTTGGATTGTATGGACAATCCTTCACAAGATGAGAGGCACTCCAACACATGACACAATCCATTTTCTTCTTCCTAAGAGCCTTCTTCTATGAACAAGGCTGAACGTGATCACTTTTCTTCTCTACCTTCATCTTTGCAGATGCAGTGGAAGTTCTGCAAGACCGGTGAAGGGGGTCACTTACAACACAACAACACAAAGAGGAGATTTACCAAAACTTAATCAAACAGTGAACTGGATTAACCACAAGTAAGACACTAAGAACACAAGTAATGTAAGATACTATTCACAAGAGCACAAGTATATGGTTTTCAAGAATGTGGTATATTGCTTTCTCTATGTTCTATTACAAGTGTTACTAAGCATAAAGGAAAGATACAAGAATATGAGATACTTATACTACATCCTACAGCCGGCTATACTATGAAAGCCAGGTGGATACAATTGACTAGACACAAACAAAATCAATTGTAGAGTCAAAAGGCAGATTGCCTTTTGACTAGTGACTATGACATGCCATAGCTCATATCCTTATCTATTACAAAAAGGATAACTTAAATGAACTTTAAAGTTACAGACTCAAGACCTCAATGTATAGTTACCAAAAGAATGGACCTTTTCACCAACTCATGCAAGTTGGTGACTTTACAAAGATGTAGCGGAAAGGGGTCCAGCTTTATAGAAAAGTACATAAGATAAAGCATGTTACTAAAAGTCTTCGGAAGAAACTTTTCTTCAGGAGTGGAGCTTTAGAAGACATTGTATTTGAAGCTTAAGAAGACTTCATCTTTGGCTTCAGAAGATATTGGTCTTGACTTCGGAAGATTTCACACTTAGAATATTTCTGTTGCATGTGTGAAACTTCCAAAGCATTCTTCTTCAGTACTTGTGCAGCATGCATGCTCATATACTTTGGTTGCTTCAGCCTCTATACATATTCTCTACAAACTCCCCCTAGGCTGATGCTACCAAAACTCTTGAAGACTTCAGATGTCAATAGTCCTTATCAGGATGATAACCAACCCTTTCTTCATAAGATGATCAGGATCCTTCAGAGTACCAAAGTATCTTCTCATGTCTAAGAGATCATGCAGAGGCAACTGAAACATGTCTTTCCAAGTGTAGACATTCTCAATGCCATGATCTCTGATGACATGCCACCTTTCTGGATTTGTAGTGTATGTCCAGGACATGATAGGTCTTTCTGATGCAAGAGGAGCTATTGGAATAGGAGATGATGGAGCATCCTCTGGCTATTTAGAAAAGGATGCATCCTTCTTCTTCTTCTTTGGCTTTGGTTTAGAAACCATCCTTTTCTTTCTCTTTACAACTTTTAACTGAGAAGACTGGCCTGCAATACCGGATTGATCTTCATTGTCTTTCTCAGTTGGGTCTTCTACTCTCACAGGTTCAGATTTAAGTGAGTCTAACCATGCTATGGATCAGAAGATGAAGCTTGCTGAGATTCAGCAGGAGGTCCAGGTTGTAATGTCTCTGGTTGTTCAACCTTAACCTCCACTTTAGGTGGGGCTTGACTTGGAGGGGAATGTAAGTCAACTAGCCCTCTACTCTTGACCTTCTACTTGATCACCCTGATATGCTCATCCATAGTGGATAGAGACATGGGGCCAAGTGTCCTTCCGGAGAATCCATACAGCTTCAAGAAGCTCATCATCCTCTGCCTGTCAGCAGATTTCTTCATGCTTTTGTGGATGATGGCTCTTGACTTAGCAGCTTCTTCCCTCAGCTTTCTTTTAGTTGTATTTCTTTCTCTAACTAGCTCAAGTTCATGTTGTTTGAGATACTCAAACTCAACATAGTCATAAGTCAAGGGAAGAAGTGCTTCTGCTTGATAGAGGCCTGTGGCACTCAGGTAGTTGATCATCTTGATCCTTTCTTCTTCTTTATCTACTTGAGGTTCTTGTTGAACCACATCCTCATATGTAGGGCTTTCTTGAACTGGGGAAAGGGTAGGCATATGCTTGTAGAATCTTTTCTTTCTTCTGTCTTCTTTGATTTGAACTAGAAGCTCTGCATCTTCTGCCTCCTTTTCCCTTGACCTTTCTAGGTCAACCAGTTCATTTACTCCTCTAAGGGGAGAGAGATGACATTGTCTATATCATAGTTCCTTGTCTGCAAATAGTTTATCCTTACTGCCTTTAACTCATCATTCTGACTATCTCATCTGGGGGCAGCCCTGATTGTAGTCTCCATGAGTCTTGCAGACCAGGAAAAGGAACTTTCTCCCCTTAGCTTCCTTTTCCTCTCTCTCTACTCCTCCCTCTCTTCTCCTCCTTAATCTCCTAAGATGTCATTTTTCTTTTCCCTTTGTCACTCACAGACCTTTGTGACTCAGGGTGGAGAGAGCATTGGCCCTCATTGCTTGATGCAACTTCTAAGCTCCAGCCAGAGAGAGGTTGAGAATCACCTCCACCAGCAGGTGTCTCAAAAAGGGCATTGATCTCTGTAGCAGTTGTTGGTGATAAGACTAGGCTCTTAGGTTCTATCACTGGGCCTTTAGTCAAGGTTTCCCCTATAAAGCTAATCTTAGGGTCTACCTCAACATCCAGTTGACCGATGAGATTGCCTGATTCCCACAGTCTTCTTCTTAGGCTAAACTCTGCAGTGATCCTGTATTGAATTCTTTGGGCCAACTTGTCAGCTTGTCTTGATTGGCTTGGATGGACAAAGGGCATGTTGACTAAATCCAGACTATCATAATAGTTCAGGGTCTGAAAATTGAAGATCTATTGCAGTCCTTGAACCTTTATGATGATTAGGGCTCTCTTGTTGCTGTCATACCTCCACCTAATGATGTGATTGGAATATGGTGAGATGACATGGCCCTTGGAATCCCTTCCTCAAACAGACTCTGTATTAAGGAGTCTATTTAGTCCATATAAATATGAACTTGAGGAAGTTGTTAAGTAGGCACAATTGCAAGTGAGGATGGTGAGTCCTCAATGTCCATACTCCCTCAGGAACTCCCGGGTTCTGTAGTAGTGATGACTTTCTCCCCCTTTTTGGTAGCATCACCCACTTTCATAGGTGAGCTAGGAGTTAGGTCAACCACCTCCATAGGTTCTTGTGTTCCTAGTTGAGGTCCTCTTAAAGGTCTCCCCGCTAGTTGTTCCTTAAGGTATGAAATCTTAAGTTGCTGATCATTGACCTTGTTCTACAAGGTAGTCACTTCAGATTCAAGGTGACTAACGTTGGAGACTAAATAGGTGCATGTTTGAGATAGCTTTTGCACTTTTTGTCTTAAATTCCCCTCATCTTCATTAGAAGAATCATCAGGGGATGAGATGATTGGACCAAAGTTCTCACTCTCACCACTAGCTTCAGGTTCTTGGCTGCTGGATTTCCTCTGCTCACTTGCAATTTCAGTTGAGATGTCAGTTGGCTGAGTTGCCATGGTTGAGGTCTTAATGATGTAATCACTTTCAAAAGTGAGAGCTTCTTCCATATGGACATCCTGAACAGGTTCAGAAGTGTCCATCTCAATTGTAGGTGATTGATGTGGGCTAGAAGTAGGAGACTCAGGAGCATTCATCTCTCTTTGAGTAGGGGAAAATAAGAGAGAATCATAGTACTCACTGAAACCTAAATCTTCATTAGTATAGAAGTCAAGGTTGGGGATAGGTTGATTAAGATCTAAAGGCTGGGGATGGTAACTGTCCCCTGAAGGTTGGTCCCTGAGTGTTGAAATGCAGAGTGATGGCTTAAGGCAGTTTGGGAGAGGTGGCTAATGAGCTCATCAGGCTGAGCATGAGGAACCTCAGCACTGATTCTTGAAGAGATGGGAGTGGTCTGCTCCTTAGGAGAAGTGGGAGCTCTAGTTTCCACTTCCTCCTATATGGCTAAGTGTATGGGAGCCTCCATAGACTGAATAGTCTGAGCATGGGTTTGTTTGGATTTTCTTTGGTAGGTGATGGTGATTTGTAGTTGTGTAGGTGGTTGGGATGTTGCAGATGCAGGTTCAACACTAGCTGGTGCTGCTAGGTTGTCACCTTTAGCAATGAGCTCTAACATTATTGGGACCAAGGCTTTTTCTACCCTAGAGAAGCCAACAGTGGGCTTTTTTCGTATTTTAAAGATGTCGGGCTTCATCTGTCCCAATTTAAGAATGTTACCCATTCCCCTTAATTGTGAGCCCAGTTCATAGTTAAGAATGTACTAGACATATCTAGGAAACATGTAATATTCTAAGGAGTCTAAGTTGGCAAGTAAATTAGTATAAACAAATTGAGAATACCTAAACTTGACCCCCTAAATCATTCCATGGATAATGAAGGAGAGATCCTTAGGAATCTGGTCCCATCCACCATGCTTGTTTGATAAGCTGTGGATAACCACATGGATGAGGAATCTCCAATGGGATGAGACCTGCCCTTTCCTGAAAGTCTTGAAAGAGTAATCTCCCTCATATCCCATCTGCTCAAAAGAATGATTGGCAGCTTCATTTAGGAAGAACACCTCACCTTCTTCATCATCCAGCTGAAGATGCATGTTGATGATGGCCGGAGTGATGAAGATTGTTCTCCCCTGCACTATTAGAAAAGTGCCTTCTCCCCATCCATAATGACTTCTTGGAAGGTCTTCGAAAATTCGAGCAGATAATCCTCATAGAGTGGAGGATCAATGGTTAGGGAGGTGAAGTAATTGGACAAAGCTAAGAAACGGCAAACCTCTAACAGAGCAACATGGTTGTGTTTCCTGTGTAACAACATGTAAAAGTTCGGGTCATTTCTATGAACAGGGTTGGCCATTGTGAGGTAGCTTAAGGATGAAGAAAGACAGAAGAAAGAAATTTTAGAGAAATTTGGGGTTTTAGGTTTGGAGGAAGAAGCATATGATAGAAAGAGGGGGAAACCGTTGGGTTTATATGTGAAAAGGATTTCAGACAAAGTTCAATGAAAGAGGATAAACTTTGAAATCCGGATGTCGGTCCCACCTCTAAAAAAGTAGTTTAGTTTTACTCAAAAAGTAGTTTTTTTGGAAGTCAAAAAGCTTCCGAAGGTAAATTATCTTTGGAAGTTTTAAAGAAAAAGCTTCCGAAAGTAAAATGACTTCGGAAGAATTCCTAAGAGTTTTGAAAATTTTGCTTCGGAAGAGAAATTAAGACTTGAATGCTTTGTACACAAAAGAACAAAGCTTCCGAGAGTTAATTTTCCTTCGTAGAAAAAGGTCATTGAAAACATTTAAGCGTCAAAGAAAATTTTTAAGCTTCGGAAGATATTTTAAAAATTTCTTCCGAAGGTAAAATACTTGGGCAGTTATTTGTTTTAAATGCATAAATATGTTCCGAAGTTAAAAAACATAACTTCCGAAGGATCAAAATTTTCATAAGTCTAAGGAAAGTCTTCAAAAAGATTTTCATCCAAAGAAAAACAAGAGCTTACGAAAGTGATGAACTAGACAACTTAGGACACACATGTTTTAAGAAATAATAAGAATTAGTTTTAAAAAAAACCTACTCAAAGTTGATCATCCTAATAGCTGATACAAGATATTTAAATATCTGTTCATCAAAATCCTTTGTAAACAGATCAGCATATTGTTCATTTGTGTGAACTTTGACTAGTTTAATTAATCCCTTTTCATAATTATCTTTTATTAAATGATACATGATGTTGATGTGTTTGGTCCTTGAGTGCTGCACAGGATTTTCTGTGATTGAGATACCACTATTATTGTCTATGTGAATGGGAGTCTCCTTGAAGTTGAACTAATAGTCTAGCATCTGATTTTTAATCCAAAGCACTTGAGCACAGTAGCTTGTAACAGCAATGTATTCAGCTTCAGCACTTGATGCAGAGACACATGATTGTTTCTTGCATTGCCATAAGACAACCCTTCCACCCAAAAACTGACATCCCCTAGATGTAGACTTTACAGTCATGTTGCAACGACCATAATCATTATCTGTGTAAGCATACAGATGAAGTCAGGATTCTTGGGATACCATAAACCAAGTTTTGAAGCACCCTTAAGGTATCTTCGAATACTTTTTGACAGTGATAAGATGAGACGTCATAGGATGGCTTGATATCTTGCACAGATGCAAGTGGCAAACATGATATGAGGCCTGCTAGAAGTAAGATACATAAGAGACCCAATCATAGCTCTGTATAAGTGTTCATCTACACACTCCCCCTCAAGATCAGGTCCAAAGGAGTGGTTTTTAGCTATGGGTGTCTTAGAAATCTTACAATCAGTCATATTGAACCTCTTGAGTATGTCCTGAACATACTTTGACTTACTAATGAAAATGCCATCTTCAACTTGCTTCACTTGAAATCCCAAAATTGAGTTCCCCCATGGCACTCATTTCAAATCTGTCCTTCATCAGCTTCTCAAAGTCATTGCAGAGCTTTGGATTAGTTGAGCCAAAGATGATGTCTTCCATATATACTTGAACTAGCAATAAGTCAATTCCCTTTCCTTTGATGAAGAGAGTTCCATCTATAGTACCTCTCCTGTATCTATGATTGCAAAGATACTCAGATAGTGTCTTATACCACTTCCTGGGTGCCTGATGTAGCCCATAAAGAGTTTGTCAAGCTTGCATACATAATCAGGATGACCATGCTCTACAAAACCAGGTGGCTGTTTGACATACACCTCCTCATCAATCACTCAATAAAGACAAGCACACTTCACATCAAGTTGAAAGACCTTGAAGTTCTTGAATGCAGCAAATGCCAAGAATATCCAGTCTTGCTACAGGAGTGTTAGAGCATATATAGTCATATATAGTGTTTCTGTCGCTTGTCGAATAGTCTAGGCTTAATGTTATACACCTGATATGTTGTAAACACATAAAATTGGGTCACTCTCAAGAGCATATGCGAATAACACTCAGTAGTACAACTGAGCCATGCTAATGGACCAGTCGTGTGACTGAGAGATGAGATTGGGGCATTCGCAAGACTAAACCATAAGTAAGGTCCAGTCGTACGATTGAACCATATGCATGGTCCAATCGCACGAATAGGCCCAGACGCATCTAATATGGGCCGAAGCCTATATATACCAGTTTCAATGTGTAGAGAGATTAAGGATTTCTAAAGGTTTTGGGGAGGAAGTCTGCGCGGAGCCTAGGGCTGCCGGATGAGAGGGGAGATCATGCTCGATCTTCCCCTTGCCAAGAGTCTTGATACTTATGTTGTAACGAGCTTGTAATCGTTAGGTTTTATCAATGAAACCATTTAATTATAGTTCGTATTATTATTTGACTTTTTGGTTTGTGTTGTTTATCCTTCCACCAAGAACATGCTCGGATGTTTATCGATCCCGTAAAACCGACTTAACAATTGATATCAGATCCGGTTACTGTTGGAATGATCTAACAATCATTCTAGCAACCCGAGCTCTTGATTTCTGGATCAAAGTTCAGATCTTGACGTTAACCCACTTCGTGTTCTTCGTGTTTTGCCCAGATCTTGTTACGTGCGTTGCTTCTATGTTAAAATCAAATTCGAAACCATGTTCCTATCACCCTGTTGAATCTGATGATGTCTACTTTGTTTCAGTTCATGTTGAATTCGTCAGATTAGGGTTTTGGGCAGCACTGCCGGCTGCAGATCTGAAAATCTGTGCGCAGACCCGTTAATGCGACTGGGCCATGTGATTGGATGATTTCGTATGAATGAGCCATGCGAATGAACCATTCGTGTGACTGGACCAGTCGTATGTTCAGTCGTGCGACTGGACCAGTCGTATGTTCAATCGCACGAATGAGACATCCGCATTGACTCATCCGCATTGACTCATCCGCATTGACTCATCCGCATTTGTTCCAGACCAAAAAAAAGGAGTCTGGAACAGCTTCCTGCATAGATTTGAAGATGAGCAAAGCATATTCACCCTAAGGTTCTTTTGTCAAATAAGTTCGATGTGTACCCCATTATTCGTCGGACTTCCAGAATAGGTGAATGTATTTGGAACACGAAAGAGAGAAGAGAAGATGAAAGCAGTCCTTGCTGATTTTGTGGGGTAGTCAGGAGCATCTGACTACTTATGGGCCAATCAAGTTATATTTATCCGCACAGAAAGGATTCTGCTTCTTAAGGGGAATCCATGTATAGAGAAAGTGAAGATGCAATCAGAAAGTGATGATGTGAACTGGTTTCCAATGATGAATCTTCATGCATGCTGATTTGATTGATATTGTCAGCTGTGGATTGGAACCTTCAACCTTTTGCCCAATACACCGTGTGAAGACGCAAGGAGATCACAATGTCTATATATTGGGATATGCTGAATGTGAGGGGGAATTTCTATAGGTGGTGATGTTAATCAGGTTAGCCTGTGTGAAGATTAAAGCAATGGAAAACTATTCGTATCATTATCTGGAAAAATCAGTCATATGGGGAATCTTGCTGCTATGATGGTGTTCTGCAAAGTAAACGAAAGCTATTGTGCCTAAATTCGTTTTCAGGGATGTGATAGTAACCTGACAGATCAGCAACGTTGGCTAATAAGGTTTTCGTTTTATTCTATTAGCAACCAGAGCAAAGATTGACTGAAGATTGTAAGAGGTGTTATCTACTATTCGCAAGCAACATACAAGGGGGAATTTGTTGGAGCATATATAGTCATATATAGTGTGTTCGTCGGTTTTCGAATAGTCTAGGCTTAATGTTATACACCTGATATGTTGTAAACACATGAAACTGGGTCATTTGCAGGAGCATATGCGAATGAGAATCAGTCGTACGATTGAGCCATGCTAATGGACTAGTCGTGCGACTGAGAGATGCATTGGGGCATTCGTAAGACTAACCATAAGTATGGTCCAGTCGTACGATTGATCCATACGCATGGTCCAGTCGTACGATTGAACCATATGCATGGTCCAATGGCACGAATGGGCCCAATCGCATCTAATATGGGCCGAGGCTTATATATACCAGTTTCAATGTGTAGAGAGATTAAGGATTTCTAATGGTTTTGGAGAGGAAGTCTGCCCGGAGCCTAGGGCTGCCGGATGAGAGGGGAGATCATGCCCGATCTTCCCCTTGCCAAGAGTCTTGATTATTATGTTGTAACGAGCTTGTAATCGTTAGGTTTTATCAATGAAACCATTCAATTATAGGGTGGATACCAATTGTTAAGTCGGTTTTACGGGATCGATAAACATCCAAGCATGTTCTTGACGGAAGGATAAACAACAGCACAAACCAAAAAGTCAAATAATAATACAAACTATAATTGAATGGTTTCATTGATAAAACCTAACGATTACAAGCTCGTTACAACATAAGAATCAAGACTCTTGGCAAGGGGAAGATCGAGCATGATCTCCCCTCTCATCCGGCAGCCCTAGGCTCCGGGCAGACTTCCTCTCCAAAACCTTTAGAAATCCTTAATCTCTCTACACATTGAAACTGGTATATATAAGCCTCGGATCATATTAGATGCGACTGGGCCCATTCGTGCGATTGGACCATGGGTATGGTTCAATCATACGACTGGACCATGCGTATGGTTCAATCGTACGGCTGGACCATGCGTATGGTTCAATCATACGACTGGACCATACTTATGGTTCAGTCTTACGAATGCCCCAATCGCATCTCTCAGTCGCACGACTGGTGCATTAGCATGGCTCAGTCGTATGACTGAGGCTCATTCACATATGCTCCTGCGAATGACCCAGTTTCATGTGTTTACAACATATCAGGTGTATAACATTAAGCCTAGACTATTCGACAAGCGACGGACACACTATATATGACTATATATGCTACAATAAGGAGCAAAGACATCTGTATAGTCAACTCCTTCTTCTTGCGTATATCCTTGAACAACTAGTCTAGCTTTGTTCTTGTGATAATGCCTTTATCATCCTTCTTGTTCCTAAACACCCATTTTCTTCCAATGGTAGTCTTCCCATGAGGAAGAGGACAAAGTTTCCAAACTTTCTGTCTTTTGAATTGAAGCAGCTCCTTTTGCATAGCTTCAACCCAACTTCCACTTCAAAGCCTTATCAACTTTCTTTGTCTCTATCCGGGATAAGAAACAAGAGTGGAGACAAACATTTGCTTCATGGGTTTGTCCTCTTGTTCTTACCCTGTGACAACATTCCATGATGTTTGTGGTTGGGTGGGACTTGTGGATCCTTAGCTGAGGGATCACATCAAGTTGCTGAGAAAGATCTAAGTTAGAGAAATTTAGATCTGGCATAGAAGTTTCACCTATCACATCAGCACACTTATCAAGAGAGACTTGATCCAAGGAGTGTGTTACATCATTGATGTTGTCATATATGTTGTGGTTATCAGCATCAATAAAGTCTTGGTCACTTTTACCACTACCATCATTGTCTTCTGCAATTGAAGCATCTTTATCTAGTTGTGGAGCCTCTGAGCTGGATTTTGAAGGCATACCAGATGTATCAGCTGAGTTTGTCATTGTGGTGCTGATAGAAATCTCATTTGCAGAAGTAGTGCCAACTGGAGCTGAAGATGTATTACTTGAAGGTCTTCTCAGCTCAAATCTTGGACGAAGATCACCTGTATTTAAATTTTCTGCAGATCCTGAAACAGTCTCACAAGATTTGTTAAAACAGTTGGTAACAAAATCAAGATCAAAGAGCCAATCATGACCAGAACCAGCCACACAGGGTGTGTGTTCATTGAAAGTCACATTGGCTGACTCCTCAACAATTCTAGTTCTAAGATTTTATACTCTGTAAGCCTTAGCTTAGGAAGAGTATCCAATAAAGTGTCCATCATCTAATTTCTCAACAAATTTGGCAATTTGATCCTTGGTATTCAAGATGGTGCAAGGACAACCAAATGACCTGAGAAAACCAATGAAAGGTTTCCTCTTATGCCAAAGTTCATAAGGAGTCTTGCCATGAGTCTTAACTACTAAAACTCTGTTCTGCACATAGTAGGCAGTGTTGACTGCCTTTGCCCAGAAGGTGATAGGCAGTTTAGAGTCAGACATCATGGTTCTTGCAGCTTCAATCGGTGTCCTGTTTCTCCTCTCAGCAACACCATTCAGCTGAGGAGTCCTCGGAGCACTGTATTGTCTTGTAATACCTTTTTAATCATAGAATGTATCAAGGATTTGGTTCTTGAATTCAGTTCCCTGATCACATCTTATGATTTTGACCTTGTGATCAGATTGATTCTCAATCTTCAAGATGAAATTCTTCAGAATCTCAGGAGTCTCATCCTTAGTTCTAAGAAAAAAGACCCAAGTGAATCTTGTAAAGTCATCTGTGATCACTAAACAGTAAGAGGTCCTTCCTACACATATTACACTAGTGGGGCCAAAGAGATCCATATGTAACAAGTGTAGGGGTGTAGTGATGGAGTTCCTTTCCTTAGGCTTGTGAGATACCTTATGTTGCTTTCAGGCATACAACACAATGGTCATCACTTGTGAACTCTTTCGTTGGCATTCCAGTTACCAAATCATTCTTAATAAGTTTATTCATGTTTTTAAAGTTTACATGGCACATTCTATCATGCCATAGGAAAGACTCATCACTATTGGCTTTAGAAAGAAAGCATGAAACTTCTCCAGAGGGAGATGTTTCTTGCAATCCATCTTGTACATGTTCCCTTTCCTGGGGGCTCTAAGCAAAATATGATCATCCAAAATGACCACCCCGGGCTTTAGAACAATGCACTCATGCTCAGTAAAGAGCATGTTATGACTCTCATCACAAAATTAGGATACACTCATAAGATTGTACCCAAGCTCCTTGACAAAGTTCACCTTTTCAATGCTGAGCTTACCATTTATGACTTTGCCCCTTCCTGAAATGTAACCACCTTAATCTCCTCCAAAGGCAACTGGCTCTCAATCAATCCTTTTAAAGTTCTAGAGTAGTGACCTATTGCCTATCGTGTGCCTGGAACAACGACTGTCAATGATCCAGACATTTTTGTTTGTCTTGAGCTATCCCTGCATAAAAAATGATTAGTTACATTTTAAAACCCAAGCCTTACTTGTCTTGGGCTCATTAAGAGAAACAGAAGGTAATGCAACAGTAATAGATCCTATGGTTGTGCTAAGAGGATCTTGAGCTGTTGTTGATGGAGAATTTTCAGTCACTTGGTCTTTCTTAGACTTCCACACCACATTTGGAGTCTTGGACTTGACATTCAATACTTCGGAAGCTTTTGATACTTCGGAAGTTTTGACGACTGATCCTTCGAAAGATTCTGCAGACACTGTAGCAGACTTCAGTGCTTCGGAAGTATTCCTTCCTTTCGAGACCAACTTTTCTTCCAAAGGCAATTTCCAACTTGCCTTCTTCTTAGATTTGGAGCTTCCGAAGGAAACAGATTTTCCTTCCAAAACCTGAATCTTCTTAGAACTCTTGGAAGTCTTTGGTTTGATCATGTGAAGAGTACCCTTAGGATTTTATGGAAAATCCTTAGCAAGATGAGCAGTACTTTCACACATAAAACACTCTATTTTCTTCTTCCCAAGAGCCTTCTGTTGGGAATAAGACTGACTTTTGTCACATCCCTTCTCCACCCTCATCTTTGTAGATGCTGAGACAATCCTTTTAGGCTTGGGACTGTTCTTGGAGTTTGATGGTCCAGGCTGTGTAGCAGTGGTACATAGCAGATCAGTCTTCTTCTTGGTACTGAGATGATTTGAACAAGAACCAGAGCTCTTAGCAGAAGAGTTTAGGTTGATGTCTTTAGTCTTTACTACTTCAAACCCTTCAGAGATAAACACTTGTTTCTGCTTGGAGTCAAACATATCCTTGATCTCTTGAGCCTTCCTTGCTTTCCTTTTGCTCTTTTTGATCAAGTTCTTCCTCATTGACTTGGTCATCACAATCTTCTTCTTCTCCTCAGAAGGATAGTGGCCCTTCTTAGAATCCTCCTCTTCACTCTTCTCAGAGGAATTCTTCACTATCACTTCTTCATCCTCTTCACTCAAAGGATCTATGAGTGGAAACTCATCTTCACAAGTTCCACACCTAGGAGATCTTACAGACAAGATTGTGTGTGGAGGAGCTATCTCATTTGATCCTAGAACCTGCTTGTTTTGATAGCACACTTTGTTGTACATGAATGAGGATATCATGTTCTTGAAGGTCTCTTCTTCAAGAACACACTTGTCCGCCTTGGCTTTGCTGATCACAAGCTTAGCCTGGTACTCAGTCAGCTTGGTTATGAGATCCTTGATTTGAGTCCTAAAATCTGTATGCTCATGTTTTAGAACTGAAATTGTTTTCTCTAAGTCCTCTATCTCCAGTTTATATCAGTTTTAGACTTTCTAAAATCAGCTTTTGAAATGTTTAAGGACTCAAGATCAGATCTCATCTCCAAGTTATAGGACCTGTATCTATTTACTTTAGCAATGCATTCAGGGGTACAGAGATGTTCTAATACCTTGGCTTCATCATGATCTTCCATCAGTGCTTAGTTTGGAGAAGCATCTTCCACCCGAAAGCTCCTGTCAAAGCTTCCTTCTTCAACAGTAACAGCAGCCTACTGCTTTGGCTTCTCATTCTGGGGAGCTTTGTCAGTGTAGTTCCGTCTGGACTGTGCTTGGCCACCATTTGTTCTAGGTGCCTTACACTCTCTGGCAAAGTGGCCCATCAAGTTACAGTAGTAACACTTGACTTTGCCTTTGTCCAGGCCAAACTTTCCATGGTTTGCATTGCTTGGAAACTTCCTTCTAGTCCACTTGTAGAACTTCTTAGCTCTGTGAGTGAGAAGAGCCATCTGCTGAACTATCTCCATGTACTCCAGTTCATCTGGATGGATACAGTCCAGGTCTTCAAGGATGAACAGAAAGCTGCCACAACTTTCATCAAAAGACACAAATGCTTGAGAAGAGCTTGTCACTTGGAATGGGCTTCCTTGAGTGTAGTTCTCCCTTGGTGTCTCTCAGAAGGTGGTGAATGACCTTTTGGTGAGTTGTCAGGGGAGCATATGAGATGATATTAGGGTTCTATGCTATCCCTTTCAACCACATGTAGGGCTGAACCCATTTGATTTTTGGAGTTGCCAGATGAACCCTGCATGTTCATCTCCATCTGGTAGCCACTGAGAATTCCATATAACTCTATCAGAGTAAGAGTTTTTAGTTTCTCATTCCCCTTGATCATGACACAGTAGTGTGTCCACTGCCTAGGAAGTGAGGACATGAACTTCCTTACAATGTCCATGTTCTCAAGAGGAACTCCTCCATCCATAAGGGTATCCACAATCTCAACACACCTGAAGTATTGTTGAGTCATGGTTTCACATTTTTTGAAGGTGAAGTTTTCAAACTGCTGCTTCAGGAGATTGTTCTTGTTCTCCTTGGCTTCAGAGGAACTCTCATACATCAGTTTCAGTGCATCCCACAGCTGCTTGGCTGTTTTGCACTTCTTGAAACCTCTGTATACAGAGTTTGGAAGAGCAGTCTGAAGGGTTGTCATAGCTTTTCTATCAATCTCTAGTCTCTTCCTGTCTTTATCAGAGTAGTTCGCCACAGGCTTGGGGATCATACCAGCACTAGTAGCAGAGGGGGTGCTAGGTATGTAAGGTCCATTTTCAACAGACTCCCACATTCTTGAGTCTAGAGACTTGATGAAACCTTCCATTCAGAGGCACCAGGTATCAAAGTCATTTAGAGTGATCAGTGGGGACTTGTTCATAGTTCCAATTTCCATATTAGTCTTGGAAATGGTTGTCATTTGAAAAGTTTAGTATTTGTGTGTGTGAGGGATCTTAAGATGGTGAGATCTTATATCAAGAGCCTGGAAAAGCTCTGATACCAAATGCAGGACCGATGAAAAGGGTCACTTACAACAAAACAACACAAAGAGAAGATTTACCAAAACTTAATCAAACAGTGAACTAGATTAACCACAAGTAAGACACTAAGAATACAAGTAATTTAAGAGACAGAACACAAGAGCACAAGTATATGGTTTTCAAGAATGTTGTATATTGCTTTCTCTATGTTCTATTACTAGTCTTACTAAGCATAACGGAAAGATACAAGAACATGAGATACTTATGCTACATCCTACAGCCGGCTATACTATGAAAGCTAGCTAGATACAATTGACTAGACACAACCAAAATCAATTGTAGAGTCAAAAGGCAGATTGCCTTTTGACTAGTGACTATGACATGCCATAACTCACATCCTCTATTACAAAAAGGATAAAGTACACGAAGTAGAAAGTTACAAACTCAAGACCTCAATGTACAGTTACCAAAAGCATGGACCTTTTCACCAACTCATGCAAGTTGGTGACTTTACAGAGATGCGACGGAAAGGGGTCCAACTTTATAGAAAAGTACATCAGATAAAGCATGTTACTAAAACTCTTCGAAAATTTTTTTTCTTCAGGAGTGGAGCTTCGGAAGACTTTGTCTTTGAAGCTTTAGAAGACTTCATCTTTGGCTTCAAAAGATATTGGTCTTGGCTTCGGAAGATTTCACACTTAGAATATTTATGTAGCATGTGTGAAACTTCCGAAGCATTCGCCTATAGTACCTGTGCAGCATGCATGCTGAAATACCTTGGTTGCTTCAGCCTCTATACATATTCTTACAAGTTCCTTTAGGGTGAGAACTTCATATGGAGTTGGATGGTTCAGGTTGTGCAGTAGTGGTACATAATTGATTAGCCTTCTTCTTGCTGCTCGGAGGAGTTGAAACTAAATTAGAACTCCTGTACTAGAGTTCAAGTTAGTATCTTCATTCTTTACCACTTTAAAACCTACAAAGAGGAAAACTTGTTTATGCTTAGTGTTGAAGGTGGCCTTGATCTCTTGAGCCTTCTTTGCTTTTCTGTTCTTCTTCCTGATCAAGTTCTTTCTCATAACTTGGTCATCGAGTCTTATTACTCTCATAAGAAGGATAGTGACCCTTCGTAGAATCCTCTTCTTCACACTTCTTAAAGGCATTCTCCATTATCACTTCTTCATACTTATCAGTCAAGGGGTTTATGAGAGGAAGCTCATCTTCATAAGTTCCACACCTGGGAGATCTTACAAACAAAATTACGTATGGAGGAGCTATCTAATTAGATCCTAGTCCCTGCTTATTATGTTAACAAACTTTTGCATGCAAGGATGAGGATATAATGTTCTTGAAGGTCTTTTATTCAAGAGCTCATTGTTCTGCTCTGGCTTTGCTGATCACAACCTCAACTTGGCATTCAAACAACTTAGTTACGAGATTTTCTATCTGAGTCCTGTAATTTGAGTGATCATGTTTAAGAGTTGAAATAGTTTTCTCTAAGTCCTCTATGTTTAACTAATAGTCATTTTCAGCTCTTTTAAAATCATATTTTAATATATGCAAGGACTCTGAATCAGATCTCATCTCTAAGTTGTAGGACCTGTATCTATTAACTTTAGCAATACATTCAGGTGTACAAAGATGTTCCAATACCTTTGATTCATCATGGTCAGCCATCAGTGCTTGGTTTGGTGTTAGGTCTAGGATCAATAGATCTAGTTAATTTTGTATAGGCTTAGTACTTGAATTAATATATCTAATGAATTGTTGTAATTCATTATTGTGTATGCATTATATATATATAGGTTACCCCATTTATATGTGTGTTGATTTATGTAATGTTGCAGGTACGAACATTATACTTGGGCCATTTGTGAATTACATCCGTAGATATGTTTCTTACAAGTAAAATTACATCTAAAGATCCTCTACCGATGAACAACCAGAACTGAAGAACAAGATTCCTACGGAAGAACAAATCAGCTTCGGAACAACAAGAATTCATACGGAAGAACAAATCAGCTTCGGAAGAAAAGATTCCTACGGAAGAACAAATCATCTACAGAAGAACAAGACTTCTACGGAAGAACAAACTCCTACGGAAGACACTATTCCTGTGGAGTCCAAACACTTGTATAATACAAGTGTTACAAGTCAACAAGTCAACAAGGCAGTTATGCGAATCCCAAGAATCCAATGATTCCTTAACTGAAACAATCAAATCCTAAGAGATCCGGTGTTTCCTATAACAGAAACATCATTGTCTATATATATGGATCCTAGGTTTCGATTCAAGGACGATTGATTAGACGATTGATTAAACGTCAATAATAATAGCAATACAACAATTCCACAAATAGCAACATCCCATCAATTCACTCAATCAAACCCTAGCAGCCGTCACATCATTCATAACAAACTTTGATATCATTCACTCATTATTTTGTAATCATTCACATATTTTAATGAAATACATATTATTCATTAATTGTGTTTCTGTTAGTGTGTTCTTGAATCTTCATTGATATTGAAATTTAATACAAAACAATTAAACCAAGCCAACGTTGATTCCGTAAACGTTGACTTGTCTTCGACTAACACTGATAATTCCTTACTGTGATCCTTGGATTCATAGGTGGTATCAGAGCCAAGTGCTCATTGATTTAGATCGATTAATCTATGAGTGTTAGTTGTATTTAATGGCTTTGAATTCTGTAGATTTGTCAGTTTTTACTGATTAGATCTATTGTTTTTAAAAGAATTTTGTGTGAAACTTGTTTGTCGTTCAACAACAGTCGATTAGATTAACTTGTATATATATTCAAATCAATTGAATAGCAGATCCTGTTGATAATTCTCATCAATTAACATCATGAGCAACTTCAGTGGATCATCTTACCAACCACTAAAGTTGGAAACAAAAGCAAATTTGAAATCCTGAAAAATCAAGTTCAGGAATCATGTGAACTACACAGATTCTGACTTGTGGGAGTGCATCACTGAAGGTCCTTATATTCCACCCACCCTTGGGCCGGATTATAATGATAAAAATCAACTAATTAGTACCAAAGATCTATCACTTGATGATATCAAAAAGGTCAAAGTTGATAAAAAAGCATACAGTTTGCTTAGTATGGCTTTACCTAAAGAGATATTGATCAGGTGTGAGAACTACAAAACAGCAAACTCCTTGTGGAAGATACTTCATACTCTTTACGAAGGGAGTGATGAGATCAGAAGCATAAGGAGAGACACCCTCAGGTCACAATATGAAACATTTCATCATATTCAGGGTGAATCAATTCCTTAACAACTTCATAGATTCATGCAGTTGGTAACTGAGATGAATATTTTGGAGTTGAAATATACCAATGAGGAATTAAACAAGAAAATGCTCCACACTTTGCCAGAAAGTTGGAAGCAAACAGTATCCATGTTCAAGAATACTATAGATCTCAAGTCAACTGGTCTAGATACACTGGTTACAAAAGTAGAAGCTCTTGAAATGGATGAAAAATCAAGAAACAAGAGTGTGAGAACCCATGTCTCACCTTATCACTTCAAAGAAACAATAATGCTGGAAGTGCATTTATTTCAAACAATGAAAGTGATAACTCTTGGGCTTTGAGTGATAATAAGGAGAAAGTTAGCCTTTATGCTTCTAAACCCTCAAAGAAATCATCTCAAAGTAAAAATCAAAAGGATAAAGGAAGAACTGCTGATAGAAAAGATACAACTGCAACAACAGCAAAGTCCTCACAATCAAACAATCAGTCAAAACCAATCACTATGATATTGGATTCTGAAGAATAAAAAGCGGCCTTTGCAACTTTTAGTTCTAGTTTTCAAGCATATCTGGGAAGCTCTCTAACGTCAGCAAATATCTGCCAACAAGACTTAGAAGAACTACATCCTGATGTAGTGGAAGAAATGGACCTACAATGGGAGAAGGAAATGATTGCTTATAGAGCAAAGCAATCTCAGAGAGAAACAAGAACTTGGCAGCAGCCAGTAAAACATCAAAGATTGGTGTTGACAAATCAAAGGTAAGATGCTTCAAGTGCAATCTCTATGGACATTTCTCTAGAGAATGTAATCAACAGTCATATCCAGAGATGAGACAACATCAGCAGCACCAGCAACATCAGACTGAACCTCATCAACAATCAAACTCTCAAAGATCTCTACACAGACAATCTCAACTGATCAATACAACCCCACCAGCCACCAATGAATCAGCTGGACCAAGCAACTCAAAAGAGTCAGGGCTGATCAAACTTCAAGATGGAACATGTGTTGGTAGTATGTATGAAAAAGAAGTGTTGGAAGGAATCAGCATTGATGGCTCATATGGAACACAAAGTTCCTCCAATGGCTAGAGAGGTAAAAGAAAGGTTGTGTTCATCAATATGTGTTGTGGAAGTTGAACGTTATATAGTCCATGCTCAACAGTTGGCTGACAAAGTAAAAGAAACTATGATTTTGAATGAATCCCATGTTAGAGAACATAAATTGTATCAAATCAAAATTAACTCTTTGCAAAAGGATTTAGATAAATTTGTTTATGAAAACTATAGCCTAAAAGCCCAAGTTGAGCATCTGACCACTTCCTTAACAAAATCCATGGCTGATCATGCTTCAACTGAAGTGAAACATCAGAAGTTTCAATTATCATCTCAGCAATATGAGAAGCTATTAAATTCTCGTATTGAATCAAAAAATAGGTATGGGTTGGGTTATAATGTCGTTGCACCACCTATGAATGATAATTACACATCTCTACCTGAAACAATGACCAACACTCTGTCAAATCATTTGTGCCTAGCACCAAAATTGAAACAGAATCAACTCAAATACACATTAACATAAAGCTGAGGTGAGTGAAACTGAATCCTCTGAATTAGAATCTTTAAATCAAAATGATTACGATAATTTTGATGACTTGGATGATTCTGATGAACCTGATGTTGATCAAATGACCATTGGTAAGAATGTTCATATTAAAACCGGTATTCCAAAAGTGATTGAAGAATCAAAGCTGCACTATCCTCCAAAGCAGAGAAACATGCTGAAGACTATCTGCAAGAGGATTGCTGAACTCAATGAAGGACTTCAAGAACTAAATCATCAAAAAGAATTTGATAGCTGCGGATCAACTGAAGAAGTACTTTTATCCTATGCAAATAAAGGTAAGAAGAAACAAGTATCAACTAATGAAAAGAAAAATTCTCCAATAGAAGATCTAGGCAAAGCAAAGTCTGTTGAATCCATAGAACTTCTGTGGAAGAAGAAAGTCGAATCTACAGATGAGGTACCAAAAAGAGAAGCTGTTAACAAACAAAAGATGTTGAATCAGAAGCAACAAAAGTCACCAAATGACAAGAAAGATTCAATTGATGATACTTCAAAGAACAGCAAGAACAAATCAAATTCTTCAAAAGAGGAAACGAAGACTCCCAAACTAAACAAGAAAAAGAAGAAAGATGAGCCTAAAGAGAATCTGAAGAAATGTATTGCAAGTGGTGTGATATGACAAATCACAATACAGAAGACTACTACTTCAGTAGTTACTGTTCCATATGCAATATGAACAATCACATGACTTCAGAGTGTTACTTCAACAAATTTTATGCTATTTGCAACAAAAATAATCATTCAACTCAGGATTGCTATTTAACAAAAAGAACAAAAGCAAAAGCACAATGAAGTCAAAACTGATTTGACAGAATCAAACTCTCAATCTACTGAAAGTCAAGATGATTCAAAGCAAAAGAAGGTAAATCAAAAGCAACAGTCAAAACCAAAGTAGAAATCTTTTGAAGATGCTAAATCAGTGAAGAAAACAACATCAAGCCAATCCAAACACCTCATAAAAAGGTGGACTTGACTGAGAAGAAGTCAATCAATAGTGATAATTTCTTTGATCATTTTGAAAAGGGATCACATGTGTCTCAATCAAAAGCAAAAGATGATGAAACCTTCAAAAGTGTAGGTTCATCTTCTAAATCAAAATATCAACCAAGGAAAGATAAGGTCAAGGAACAATTAATTAAGAAAGAAGACTCCAAAGCTTCTGCATCTGCTTCAACAGAATCATCCTCACCACCATCAAATCAAAATGAATCAACTAGATATGAAATTATTACTAAAACTTCAGGATTAAGTCATGAAGGAGTAAAAATTTTAAACATTGTTGACAAACCCAAGATCATTAAGACTTGGTTTGTCAATTCTAACTGATTATTTTTGAATGCAGCAACAATATTGGAGAGCTGACAACAAGTGGTATGTTGATAGTGGTTGTTCCAGGCATATGACAGGAAACTGTTCACTTCTCCATGACTTCAAACATAAAAATGCTTCTTATATGGCATTTGGTAGGGATAAAAAGGGAGGTAAAATTGTTGGTGATGAAATGATAAAAAATGTTGTGCTCAATTTTGAGAAAGTAAATTATTGTGAAAATTTACAGTATAGTTTACTAAATGTGTCTCAAATTTGTGATCAAAATTATACCACATTGTTTGATAATACTAATTGTTACATTCTTAAGCCAAGATTTAATGTTCCAGAAGAATAGATCCTCCTCAAACCAGCAAGAAAAGGAAACACTTATGTTTTGGATAGGAACAACACATCACTCACAAAACATGAAACATGCCTTCTATCTAAGCTATGAGAAGATGTATCTCAATTATGGCATAGAAGGCCTATCCATTCTAACATGAAAAACATGAATAAATTAGTGAAAAATGACCTGGTCATTGGATTGCCAAACAAAGAGTTTCATTGCTCAACTCACTATTCTTCTTGTTACAAAGGAAAACAACATATAGTGTCACATAAATCCAAAATTATCAATATTAATACTACAACACTCAAATTGCTTCACATGGATCTGTTTGGTCCCACTAATGTGATGAGCATTGGAAAAAGGCAATATTTTTTGGTGATAGTTGATGATTTCAAAAGATTCACATGGGTGTTTTTCTTATAACAAAAAAAATGAAAAATTAGAAACATTAATGGACTTCGTGATCAAGATTGAGAATCAACTTGATACAAAAGTTAAAATTTTTAGGCGTGACAATGGTACTGAATTTGTCAATTTTGAACTGGATTCCTTTTGTAGGAGCAAAGGTATTGGAAGGAAATTCAATACACCAAGAACTCCACAACAAAATGGAGTTGCTGAAAGAAGAAACATAACTCTCATTGAAGCAGCCAGAACAATGCTAGCTGATTCATAATTGCCCATCATATTTTGGGTTGAGGCTGTGAATACTACATGCATGTTCAAAACAGAACATTAATTGTAAAAGAACATAACAAAACTCCTTATGAGCTCTTGTTTAAAAGAAAACCATACATAGGTGACAGGATCAGCGATCACACGTTTGATGTATTAGGATACAAAGCAGCAGAATACAAACTAGAATTAGACAAATTGTAGCAAGCAATCGATACTTGCAAGCATTAAGATCGCATACGGTTATAGGGAGAGAATATATATTTCTGATTTCAAGGAATGTTTATAGATGTAGAATATTCTAATCAAATCATTCGTTCATTCCATTCATTCCTCCATACTGGTTACAATAAGTTGTCACTCCTTATATAGAGTGCAACAATCACTGCTGTTATCACGGAAAGTGACAACTGGCAGATCTAATACAAAAATAACTAATTCTTAACAAACTACTGAAATGTTCATAACTACTGAGAACATATCAGCATGTTAAGTACAAAATATAAAACTACTGAAACTACAACGACTGAAGAACAAGCTCTTCAGTCGTTTTACAAAACTACTGAAACATAAAAATATAAAACTACTGATATCACAACTACTGAAGAAGTACTCTTCAGCAGTTGTGACAAACTACTGAGGCTTCAGTACTTGATCTTCAGACTTTGACCTTCAGGTGTTTCATCAGCTGATGACTTCAGTAGATATCATTAGCTGATGTCTTCAGTCTTTGTCTTCAGACCTTGTACATCAGTTGTTGATCTTCAGCACTTGTAAGCTCTTCAGCTATTGTACTTCAGTACTTTGGTCTTTCAGCTTCAACACTTGTGTTCTTCAGCTGTTGTATTTCAGCACTTTGGTTCTTCAGCTGTTGAGGTCTTCAGCACTTGATCTTCAGCTGTTGAAGTCTTCAGCACTTGTCAAACTACTGATGAGGCTTTCAGTAGTTGTTGTGATACCATGTGGGACTTAGAGGTTTTCTGATCTTGGCTCATTGGTTCTTTTGGTCCAACAAACTTCCCCTGAACCAATGCAGCCAAAACCTCTAACTTATTTATTCTCCCACTTATTGATGGCAAAATGTTGGTCTTTTTCCTTCTTGATCAGTAGAGAAGATGACCCATGTAAGCTCCGGCCGGGGAAGAACCTCCAATATTTGTTTGGCAGAGTATGAATGGGAACTCTGTTTTGGGGAACAGGACACAGAGCTGTTATCCCATTCATGAGATTCACTTCCCCATAATGAGTCTGTACGACTCTCTTGTGTAGGCCTCAATGAAGGTGATTTGTTCCTCCATGGTTAGCTCTTCAGCACCTCCTTCAAACAGTGATTCTGGCCCATAATACTCAGACAGGTATTTGGCCTGTTTCCCATTCTTTAGCTCCACAATTGTTATTATTCTGTAAGCAAACTCATCCGGGTGATTAGCTTTGTAGGCCTTCTTGAAGTCTTCTGACTTCCTCATTTTTCCTGGAGCAACTGGAGCTCATTTTTCCTGACTTCCTCAAGCCTCTTGTAAACTAACCCCTTTTTCACTATTTTGTTTTCCAGCATCTTCTGAGGGGTTAGATTAGCTTTGTAGGCCTTCTTGAAGTCTTCTAGGATTTCCCAGGGTGAAACTACAAAGACCAGAGAGATCACTTCATCTACGATCTTTTTCACCTGGCCAATGTATCTCCGAGGTATATTGTTCTTATGAATTCTGTGAGAGACCCTGGGATCAGGCCAATCCTCACTCTTTCCTTTTGATATTGAAAGGTATGCCTGAGAGTGTAAAGTCTGAGGGCTTGCTCCTTCATATTGATTATAGAAGATGTGGCTGCATAAGCTTTGTCAACTCTCTTCAGCAGTTCCTCATCATGCTGTTTATGAAGCTCTTCTTCTTCTAGCTTCACTTTAACCATTTGTCTCTGGACTTCAGGAGTAATTGCTGAGGAGTGACTTGTGGCCTTAGGCAACTGAATCACAGCTGAGAGCGGCAGCCTGTCTTCATCATCTTCTTCATCTTCTTCTAGCCTCAATATCCTTCTCTTCTTCTTCAAGGGTATATCATCGGCTATGGGTTTTGAGGGTAAGGGAGTTGGTTTGGTGGGTTGTGTTTTGGGTGGTTTTGGTGTGGGAATGTTGACAGGCTGTTCTAGCATCCTTGAGGTGAGTGTGGCTTTTGATTGCTTGGCTAGCTCAGTCCTGCTCCCAGCACCCGCTTCATTCAAAGCTTCAATAACAAGCCCCTTAGTGTATGCTTCAGACGAACAGATCTTGGTGGTGATTGCCAAAATACTGTCCCTGGACCAAGCTTTGATTTCAATCATTGATCTTCCAAGATATTTTGCAATAAATCTTATCATGATTTCAAGCCTTTCTCTTTCTAACACTTCATAACTTGCCCATCTATTCTGGATTTCTTCAATCTCTAGTCGTCAAATCTCAGAGTCAAGTTTATTGGTGTCATGGCCTTGCCTAAACAGCTGATCAATGATGTTGTCCATTGATCTGCTGTGTTCGGCATCAGCCTCTTTTATCAGTAGCTCCAAGGCTTTATCTTCAGCAATGTGCTTATCAGCACCTTTCTTTCGCTTGTAGGTGAGCATTGGTTGCTGTTCTTTCTCCTCCTTTTGGGCTTGCTTCGCTTCCTTCTTTTCCTCGGATCTTTTCCTCTTCTTTTCTTTCACTGCAGTACTCTCCCCCTTTTTGGTTGCATTGGAGGAAGGGGTTTGTACCGCAGAAAGAGTCTTTTGGACAGCAGCATCAACCAAGGGCTGTAATGTTGTGGAAAGCCTCTCATCAATGGCTTTGATCACTATATCAGTGATTATGGGTGTGATGAGAGGGAGGGAATTTTGGAGTACAGCACCTATTTGCTCAGGAGGGTTCTGTTCCTGAGAAGTAGGGCCTGAAGCAGAGGCAGGTGGTTGATTTTGGAGTGGCTCGGTGTTTGGGAAACCTTCAAGTGAAGGTGCCATCTGTGGGTGGATAGAGGCAGATGGTCTTTCTGACGGGTTTGCTAGAACACAAAATCCATGTTTAACCTTTTAAACATTCTGAAAAACACAGCGGAAATATGGCTTTTAAAACGATTTTTAAAGCTGAAAATCTTATCTTCTATATGTTCATATGTTATGAAAAACAAAACCAAATCATGAGGATCATTCTTATGTGAATAGACAAGCTATGTCAATACATAACGTACATAAAATCACAGCTTGAACAAGCTGTGACAACTACCTTGTTCCAGCACCAAATGTCGACCAAAATGGGTTTTGATGCTTGTTCTTTTGGCCAAGACTTCAAGGAGGAGTCCTCAAGTGCTTATACCCCAAGCCTTGTGAAGCATACACAACTCTTGCTAGGGAGAGATCACCAAATCAAGACAAAAAACTTCTTCAAAAGCTGCTGCCCGCCGCCGAGACCTAGAGAGAGTGTTTTTTTGAGTTTTTGTCTTTCAAAGTTGCATGTAATGTGTGTAGTAGATGAGATTTTTGAGTCCAAGACCAAATAAATGTGTGTTGGTTGTCAAAACTAGTTTGGTCCAATAGGATGAGAGGGGAGGGGCGGCCAAAAGGGGTTTAAAACCCTTTTCCCTCTCAAAACTATCACACATTAAAATGTCACTTATACTAGACATACAATTAATTGTATGTACAAGATATATAATATAATTACATACTTATACAATTAACCATTTAATTTATAAGCTGTAATTTCTCACTTATTATTTGGTGTCATCTAACTAATTTAAACAACACATCAAATAATATTGTTGAACAAAATATCCTAATAAGTTGTTCCCACTTACATGCAACTATTAGAAAACCATTTTCTAATTGGTGTAAATATTTAATTGCATGATCACATCATCAATTAAATATTTAATTGGCGTTTGCCAAGCTTGTTGTTGGGTATAACCCGACTTGGATCATAACGTACTAACCAGATCAATATTCTAAGTGTCTTGGGCACACAGAATCCAACAATCTCCCACTTGCCCAAGATTCATAGAAGATTGATGCAAGCAGTAAATACCACCTAACAACGGTTCACTACCCTTAATACGCATGACTTGTGGCCATTCAATAACATCATCCCTTTCAAGTACCCTACTTGAAATGATTTAGGTGAATCAATCATCTATCCTTTTGTTTCAGATGTCATGTCAAATCCAAGAACACAGAATGATCATTTCTTGTTGATGTAACTTATCAGGCCTTAGACATCTAACTCTCAACGAATAAGAGGAACAAATTCCATCTTGACTACATATGTTTCTCACAGACACCTCATGTCATACCTGAATATACCCTTATGTACTGTCCACTAATCAGAACAGTGAAGAAGAAGCTCAAGGTATAATACTTGGTGAATATCAAAACCAATATGTATCTCAGGTCGGAGGATACCAAATGATATTCGCCTTACTCAAAATTACTTATGATCAATCAATAAGATTCCATGTAGTAAAATTTGAGATGCGGGTTAGTCCAATATTTGTATCCCACAAATATCTATGAACCTTGGTAGCAACCCATTGCTCTATATTCATCCTTATGAATATCAACCAATCCAAGTTCATAATAGTCTTACCTTCAAACTTGTTCCCACAAGTGTGAACAACTACGGACATTTAGAGTAAACATTTTACTCATGGATTAAACATGCTAAATTGGAATATTATTTGAAACATTATAACCAAATAATTTTATTCAAATAATAGAAAGTTCCACATATCCAAATACAAAATTTATAGATCAAATCCAATCACTAGAATATCGAAGTCCCATGGCACAAGTATGACATTCATGCTTTGCCTTTTCAAGGAGCTTCGTGAGAGGATCCGCAACGTTTTGATTCGTGTGAACTTTGCGAATACATATCTTTCCCTTTTCAACTTCATCTCGTATGTAGTTGAATCTCCGCTCATATGCCTAGTCTTTTGATGAGCACGGGGTTCCTTGATTTGTGCAATCGCACCCTCGTTATCACAAAAGATCTCTAGGGGGTCCTGAATGGAGGGGACAACCCCTAGATCGGCAATGAATTTCTTTAACCATGCAGCTTCTTGAGCTGCCAATGAGGCGGCGACATATTCTGATTCTGTAGTTGAAAGCCACCACATCCTGCTTGGAGCTCTTCCAAGAGACCGCTCCTCCATTCAGAATGAAAATGTATCCGATTGTGACCGTGAATCATCACGATCGGTTTGGAAACTCGCATCCGTGTAACCTTTTACAACGAGTTCCTCGTCACCAGATCCATAGATCAGGAACATATCTCTTGTCCTCCTTAGGTACTTAAGTATGTTCTTAACAGCCATCCAATGACTGTTTCCAGGATTCTGCTGGTAACGGCTTGTCATGCTTAAGGCGCATGACACGTCCGGTCGAGTGCATATTATTGCATACATGATGGATCCTATAGCAGATGCGTATGGGATTGCCTTCATTTTATCTTGCTCTTCCTTTGAGCTTGGACATTGAGTCGTACTCAATATCGTTCCTCTTTGAATAGGTACGGTACCTTTCTTAGAATTCTCCATCTTGAACCTCTTCAAGATTTTATCAATATATGCACTTTGATTCAAACCAATCAACCGCCTTGATCTATCCCTATAGATCTTTATTCCCAGAATATAGGCGGCTTCACCAAGATCCTTAATGGAAAAACAACTTCCAAGCCAGTTTTTTACACCTTCCAAGGTCGGAATGTCATTTCCAAATAGCAGTATGTCATCAACATACAATACTAGGAAAGTTATTGTGCTCCCACTAGCCTTCTTATATACACATGCTTCATCAGCGTTTTTGATGAAGCCAAATTTCTTGACTTCCTCATCAAAACGATGATTTCAGCTTCTCGATGCTTGTTTCAATCCATAGATTGATTTCTTTAACTTGCATACTTATTAGGATGTGTTGGATCGACAAAACCTTCAGGCTGAACCATATAGACATCTTCCTCAAGGTATCCATTTAGGAAAGCGGTTTTGACATCCATTTGCCAAATCTCATAATCATAATGAGCAGCTACGGCAACAATATCCTTATAGACTTTAGCATCGCAACAGGTGAGAAGGTTTCATCATAATCAACCCCTTGAGTTTGAGTGAAACCTTTTGCTACAAGTCTAGCTTTATAAGTATCCAAGTTTCCATGCATATCTGTTTTCTTCTTAAAACCCACTTACTTCCAACTATCTTGGAGTTAAGAGGTGGTACAACCAAGTCCCATACTTGATTGTCATACATGGATTGCATCTCAACGTTCATGGCTTCAAGCCATTTGTCACAATCCGTGTTGGACATTACATCATGGTATGTGGTTGGTTCATCAGAATCTATCACATAGCATCCATCCATGAAAAATCCATATCTTTCAGGTGGATTACTAGTTCTACCACTTCTGCGAACGTGTTGTGTGTATTGATCAACCACTTGATCATCCTCAACATCCTCATGTTGAGTGCTAGTTTCAACCAAATGTGCATCGGGCTGTGGTTCTTGATCTTCCTCAAGATCCACTGTTCTACTGCTAGCTCCTTCCATAAGGAACTTTGCTTCTAAGAACACCCTTTCTGGCAACAAACACCTTTTGTTCCATTGGATCATAGAAATAACATCCCATAGAATCTCTAGGATATCCAATAAAGATACACTTGGTGGATCGGACATCCAATTTGTTTGGGGTGGGAGTCTTAACATAAGCCTCACATCCCCAAACCCTTAAGTACGATAGGGATGGAACTCTTCCATGCCATATCTCAAAAGGTGTCCTTTCCACCTTTTTGGTTGGGGCCATGTTTAGAATACGAGCCGCGGAGAGCAAAGCGAAACCCCAAAATGATAGAGGTAATGTGCTTCTAGCCATCATAGATGGGACCATATCCAATAAGGTTCGATTCCTCCTCTCAGACACACCATTATGTTGTGGTGTTCCAGGTGGAGTGAGTTGTGAGACAATCCCACAACTCCTAAGATGATCTTGATAGGCATCACTTAGGTATTCACCTCCTCTATCGGTGCGAAGAACTTTAATTGACTTGTTGAGTTGATTTTCTACTTCATTCTTGAAGATTTTGAACATTTCAAAAGCTTCATCTTTGCGCCTTAATAAGTACACATACCCATAGCGACTATAATCGTCGGTAAAGGTAATGAAGTATTTATCACCATTCCTAGTCGTTGGCTTAAAAGGACCACATACATCCGAATGTATGATTCCTAATAAATCCTTTGCCCTTTCGGTAGTTCTACTAAAGGGTGCGTTAGTCATCTTACCTTGTAAACAAGATTCACAAACATCAAATGAATCATATTCATTTGTTTTTAAAAGACCATTCTTTTGAAGTGTTTGTAAACGTTTCTTGTTTATATGGCCAAGACGACAATGCCAAAGATAGGTATCACTTAAGTCCAACTTGAGTTTCTTGGTGTTAGTTTGGTACAATGAACTATTTAAAGTATTTTCATGAACCAATTCATAAATACCATTAATGGGAATAGCTTTAAAATAGAACATTCCATTAAAAGAAACATGGATATTTTCCTCAACGAATGATAATACATATCCAAATTGTTTTAACAGGGCTACAGAGATAATATTCCTAGTCAAACTAGGAGCATACAAAACATTGTTCAAAATACTTCCAAACCATTTGGAAGTTTCAAGATGTAGTCACCACGGCTTCTACTTGAACTTTAGCCCCATTGCCCATGTAGAGGCTCACATCCCCTTTCTTGAAGTCACTACTTCTTTTGAACCCCTGCAACAAATTGCAAATGTGAGTTCCACATCCGGTATCTAATACCCATGTGTTAGAGGATATCATGTTTAAATCAATATGGATCATGTATTGTACCTGAGGTCTGCCCGGCATCCCTCTTTGCTTTCAACTCTTGGAGATGGACAGGACAATTCCTTGCCCAATGTCCAATCTCCCCACACTTGAAGCATGGGTCATTAGTAGCAACCTTTTGCTTCTTCTCTTGTGGTTGGGAGGCACCCTTGCCACCCATTTCCCTTTTCCCAAGTAGGTCCCTTACCCTTGGCAACCTTTGCCTTAGGTGCGGGACGAGGCCTTTTATTGTTCCCACCTTCATTGATGGTGAGAACGGGTAAAACCCTTTTACCCATGGCTGCCTCGGCCGTTTTGAGCATTGAGTGAAGTTCACCAATGCTTTTGTCCCATGCATTCATGTTGTAGTTCAACACGAATGTCTCGAACCTCTTGGTAAGGCCATTGAGGATCAAATCCGTGGCCAATTCCTTCGAGACGGGACAATTAAGCCTCTCGAGGCGGTCAATGTGACTTTTCATCTTAAGTACATAAGATGAAACAGATTGGTTGTCGTCCATACGACATGCATGGAGCGCTCGAACCGTTTCGAAGCGCTCAACCCTTGCTTGCTGTTGGAACGTTTCCTTCAGCTGGGTTATCATGTCATAAGCCCCGTGGTGTTCATACTCCTTTGAGATCCAGAGTCATGCTCGCTAGCATGAGACAAGACACTTGGACGGAGTCCTCAGTGTATTTCAGCCAATCATTAAAGGCCTCCTCATCATCCTCGCTAGGTTGATCGGGGATAGGGTCGTCTAAAACATACGATCGTCTCTCTTGCTTGAGAACAATTCTCAAGTTTCGATACCAATCGATGAAGTTGTTATGGTTTAGACGTTCCTTTTGGAGGATCGCTCGTAGACATTGGTTGGACGCGGATGAGTTATCGGAATTATCATTATTAGAGGCCATCTACAAAATTTAACAAAGTTTTATTTAGTATTTTCGATATTGTAACTTTAATAACAAATGTCTTACAAGACTTTTCATATTAAAATCTAGAACCCAATATTACATTTAAATTGTGGTTAGGTGACCTTTATCCCACGTTTTAAATTAATAAGGTGGTCAACGTTTGACGATTGCAACCATTTGCAACTTCTAGTGGTATGGGATCGACTCTTGAACATCATATGTAAAGTCGGCATGAAAATCCCATCAACACCATTTGGAAACCACATTGTAGGTGATCCATTTAACATGGTTTGCAAATCAAGACATCTACTTACACCACATGTGAGTTTGCCAAAACAAATGGTTAGGTGACCTTTATCCCATAAGTAAGGCATTCTCACCTCAAATCACAAGTTCCTTCAAAATGGTTGGGTGACCTTTATCCCACTAAGAGTTCCCAAGTGACTCAAGTGTTGTGTAAAAGGACGGTGTTGATCTCGTTTTAAAATATTAGAGATTTCTTAATTCTAGTTTAGTAAATCCTATGTACTTGTATTTGCATGCTTTAAATACAAGATACCTTATGGTTCTTTGATTAAAACCAATTTTAATCTTTAAGTCATTAAACCATTTTAATTACTTTTATTAACTTTTAAGAACAAACAATTTTCAGCTTGTTAAGTTTGTAATGAGTTTGTAATGAATATCCAAGTACTAACCAAACAATCAAACAACAAACAATCAAACAAGCATATATATATACAAACATGAGTGCATAACCATAGCTACTAAGTTGACAACACTTGTTTGCCATCACAAGTGTTGTCATAAGGTCTTTTCTAAGGTTGAAATCAACACTAAATCCAGGTCATCTTAGACCTCACTTGAACTTGCATCCATATGCTTCAAGTTCCATGTCTTTGATGTCCATCTTTGGGTCTTGAACTTGTGCATCTTCCTTTTACAAAATTGTATCCTAATACATTTTTCTAATAAAAGAAATGCACCTAATCTATTACAAACCCAAATGAATGAAAATTACAATCCAAATAGTGAACAAAATAACAACCCAATTGAATGAAAGAATACAACCAACACAAGCATCCAAAACATCACAAGGTCAAAGGCTAGGTTATGCACACTATCATCAAATGATCATAACATCAAAACATATAATGAAACCCCTTTTAAAACCACCAAATTTCAGCCAACATAAACTGAAATTTTTGGTTTTAAACATTGTCTAAACAATCAACACATCAAAATATGTATCTTTCAAGATCTAATCACTAGCATGTGTGATACGATCTTGAAAGTTGGGGAATCATTCAACCAAACAATAACAGCCCAAAATCAGTCTATAACTAGTTTATAAAATCCTTAAAACAAAATTAAAAGAAATAACAAGCAAGTCATCCACATAACCGGCTCTAGATACCATTGACGGGTTTGCTAGAACACAAAATCCATGTTTAACCTTTTAAACATTCTGAAAAACGCAGCGGAAATATGGCTTTTAAACGATTTTTAAAGCTGAAAATCTTAACTTCTATATGTTCATATGTTATGAAAAACAAACCCAAATCATGAGGATCATTCTTATGTGAATAGACAAGCTATGTCAATACATAAAGGTACATAAAATCACAGCTTGAACAAGCTGTGACAACTACCTTGTTCCAGCACCAATGTCGACCAAAATGGGATGTTTGATGCTTGTTCTTTTGCCAAGACTTCAAGGAGGAGTCCTCAAGTGCTTATACCCCAAGCCTTGTGAAGCATACACAACTCTTGCTAGGGAGAGATCACCAAATCAAGACAAAACTTCTTCAAAAGCTGCTGCCCAGCCGAGACCTAGAGAGAGTGTTTTTGAGAGTTTTTGTCTTTCAAAGTTGCATGTAATGTGTGTAGTAGATGAGATTTTTGAGTCCAAGACCAAATTAAATGTGTGTTGGTTGTCAAAACTAGTTTGGTCCAATAGGATGAGAGGGGAGGGGCGGCCAAAAGGGTTTTAAAACCCTTTTCCCTCTCAAAACTATCACACATTAAAATGTCACTTATACTAGACATACAATTAATTGTATGTACAAGATATATAAATATAATTACATACTTATACAATTAACCATTTAATTTATAAGCTGTAATTTCTCACTTATTATTTGGTGTCATCTAACTAATTTAACACACATCAAATAATATTGTTGAACAAAATATCCTAATAAGTTGTTCCCACTTACATGCAACTTATTTAGAAAACCCATTTTCTAATTGGTGTAAATATTTAATTGCATGATCACATCATCAATTAAATATTTAATTGGTGTTTGCCAAGCTTGTTGTTGGGTATAACCCGACTTGGATCATAACGTACTAACCACATCAATATTCTAAGTGTCTTGGGCACACAGAATCCAACACTTTCTCCCTGTGAGAGTTGGTCAAGTAGGTTTTGCAAGCCTACTGACTTTCTCTTCAGGATTGTGTTCTGGGCAAGAACATCATAGAAAAAGCCCAGGTCATCATCAGCCGAAGCTGAATCAGCTGACCTCCTGCTTAGAGCAGGATTTACATGCACTGGTGTAGACCAGTTGGTGCATGTGCCCCTTTGCTTGGTCTGGGGACTTTCAGCCTCAGGACAATGTCCATCATCAGCTGTTGCCTCTAGTGAGGTCTTAGCAATGTTACCAGCCTCCTCTGGTCATGTGCTGAGTCAGAGGAGGTGGCAGCCTCACCAGATATTCTAAGCTCCTTGTCTACACCAGCAGATAGAAGTGGGAAACCCCTGTGCTGTGGTTCTCAAGTGCACTGTGTTCCTCCCCCTCAATTGTAGAGGTATTCCCAGTAGTAAGTGGTTTCTGGGGAGGGGGTGAGGAGTGCAATTGAGTCAACACTTGTGCAACTATTAAAGTTGGGCTGTGAGGGGCGGTTGTTTGGGGTGAAGGGATAGAAGCAGTGTGCACCTGGGGAGGTTGGTGCTCTTCAATGGAAATCTCCTCAAGTGAGGAAGATCCCAGATATGTAGGTGCCCCTTGGGTGGTTGCTGCAGGCTCCTGTTGAGAGGAAGCCTGAGCGGCTGTGGCTGGAGGAGTCATTGTATCCACTAGGGGGTTTGGACTAGTGGATATATCCTGCATTTGTGTTGCAGGGGCATCCTCAGGGGACTCAATTCCCTGAGTAGCCGTTTTGGGTTTCTTTTTGGTGGGTTTGGTGGGGACTTTGGATTTGGAGGTGGTGGCTGTGGGTTCCAGCTGCGTGGGTTTGCGCAGCTTGGCAGCCATTTTGAGTGTCCGGTCAGAGTTGTGCCGGGAGTATACTTCCGGCAGAACAGCCGTAGCAGGGACTCCCAAGCCAAAAAGTCCCTCAGCATTAAGCTGGTCTGTAATAATGGCCATTATGAACCGTGGATATAGTATCCAACGGTTGGCAGTTAGTTTTTGAGCCATATCCTTGAGCTCTAAAAATATTATTTCAGAAAAATTAAGTGGTTGTTGCTCAAGAATAGAATACATTACCTGCTGCCATTTGGTGGACATTTGATCCCAAGACGACGTCTTAGGGGCCAAACATACATTCACCATGTGAAAGATCAGGCGCTCAGCGTCATTAAAGTGTTTCTTCATGATAGTGGAGGCACTGAGATCGCCTTGATATCCATGTTGAGCAAAGGATAGATCTATGGTGCCCTTCGGATATCCAGCAGGAGAAGTAGCATCATTCAGTTGAAGAATTTGGCGGATTACTGCAGGAGTGATGACTACTTCTTTGGTGTTGACGACCGACCGGAGGGATGGTGTGTTGTTTTCCCCAGTGGTAACAGTAACGTTCATCCAAAATTGGTGCAAGGATTTGGCATGTAAGATGGGATTCAGAAGAAATGCCGTGTTGTATTGGGACTGAACCATAAGATCGATAGAAGTATCGAACTTAGTCCAGATGGGCGATTTAGTGAGGTAGGCAACGCAGTTGTGTCGCGGTTTAATTTGCATAGACGCCATTGAGAAGAGGGAAGTTTTGGAGAGGAACGTTAGGTTTGAAGAAGATGAAGCAATGAGAGCTAAGGTAGGGATATATATAGGGTACGGGTAAGGAAACGACTGAAGGATGTGGTGTTAGTCATCAGTAGTTTTAAACGACCGTTGACATGGTATTATCCTTTCAGACGTTGAAACAGCTGAAGTCGTGGTGTTAGGCATCAGTAGTTTAGAAAACTACTGAAGACCGTGGTTTTGACTTCAGATGATTGGAACAACTGAGGACTTGGTGTTTGTCATCAGTAGTTATGAAACTACTGAAGACAGTGGTTTTGTCATCAGTTGTTTTCGTCAATTCTTAGCTTTTCAGCTGTTTCAAACTGTCCTCAACACATTCATCAGTCTTTTTGGCTGATTTCAGTTGTTTCATAGGACATCAGTACTTATCGTTTTACTGATTGCAGTAGTTGTAACTGCATCAGTAGTTGTAACTACATCAGTAGTTTAGAACAGATGAAGTACTTCAGTACTTGTGAGACATTTAGCCTTCAGTAGTTATAAAAACTACTGAGGTTAAAAGAGCTCATCAGTACTTATATGTGACATAGGTACTCATGATCATCAGTATGAATTACTAAGATCATCAGTAGTTGTCACTTATTCTAGTTGCAGCATACCAAGCCTTAACACCAGGTTTTGGAAAGTTGAACTATCCAAAGGCTTAGTAAAAATGTCTGCAAGCTCATCAGCACTAGCACAAACTTAGGATCAATCAGACCTTTTTCAAAACAATCCCTTATAAAATGATGTCTGATCTCTATATGTTTGGTCCTAGAGTGCTGGACTGGATTTTTGACAATGCAAAGAGCTGAAGCACTATCCATTAACAATGGAGTCTTAGCCTCTGTAATGCCATAATCCAAAAGTTGGTTTTGAAGCCAGAGTACCTGAGATGTACAACTTGCAGCAGCAATGTACTCTGCTTCAGCAATGGATGTAGCAACTGAGGTCTGTTTCTTGCTCTGCCAAGAAATCAAGCAGTTGCCTAGGAATTGACATCCACCAGAAGTTGATTTCCTGGTCAACTTACACCCTGCATAGTCACTGTCAGAAAAAGCAACTAATTTACCAAAATGTCCGGTAGAATACCATAAACGTAGAGATGGAGTGCCTTGCAGATATCTAAAGATCCTCTTGACTGCAATCAGATGAGACTCTTTAGGTGCAGCCTGAAATCTAGCACAAACACATGTAGCAAACATAATATCTGGTCTAGAAGCTGTTAAATACATCAAGGACCCAATCATACATCTGTAAGTGTTTCATCAACCACTTTACCTTTCTGATCTGTGTCCAGTTGTGTGGTGCTGCTCATGGGAGTAGAACAAGGCTTACAGTTTTGTAAATCAAACTTTTGCAAAAGATCTTTTGTATATTTGGACTGATGAATAAAAATTCCATCAGCCTTTTGTTTGATTTGCAACCCCAGAAAGAACTGTAATTCTCCCATGGCACTCATTTCAAACTTCTGTTGCATCAACTTTGTAAAGGCATCACACAACTTTGGATCAGAGGATGCAAAAATGATATCATCTACATAAATTTGAACAAGTAGATTATGCTGCCCAGCTTTCTTAATGAATAAAGTCTTATCTATGGAGCCTCTAGTGAAATTGTTTTCCAGAAGAAAGTTTGATAATGTCTCATACCAGGCTCTGGGAGCTTGTTTTAACCCATAAAGAGCTTTATCAAGCTTATACACCCAATTAGGATGTTTATTGTCCTCAAAGCCTGGAGGTTGACATACATAAACCTCTTCTTTAATTTTTCCATACAAAAATGCACTTTTGACATCCATTTGAAAAACTTTAAGGTTTTGATAAGCAGCATAAGCTAAAAACAATCGAATTGCTTCCAGTCTGGCTACAGGGGCAAAGGTTTCATCATAATCAATACCTTCTTCTTGTGCAAACCCCTGAACAACCAGTCTGGCTTGTTCTTAACAATAAGCCCATTTTCATCAGTTTTGTTCCTAAACACCCATAGTGCCTATTGCACACTTACCTGGAGGTAGAGGAACCAGTTCCCACACTTGCTGTTTCTTGAACTGAAGACGCTCAAGCTGCATGGCATCAACCCATCCATTGTCCTTTAAAGCAATGTGATAATTCTTTGGCTCTTGCTGACTGATGAAGAGAGCATAGAAGCAGAAATTTGACAATTGACTTCTTGTTGATACTCCAGCAGTGATATCACCAATGATTTGAGACATAGGGTGATTCTTCAGATCTTGATACACAATGAGATCTGTGCAAGTGTTTGTAGCCAGTTCAGCAGCAACAGATGGTGATGGTGAATCATTTCCTTGAACCAATCAGTGGATGATAATTCAATGAAGTTGAATTCGAAGAAATCTCATCAGCATTTGTTGTGGATGTTGCTACTGGAGCTACAGGAACATCAGGTCTAGCTGAGTCAGGCAGCTGATCACTAAACCTGAAGAGGTGAGTACTGCAATCATCATCATCATCAGCAGTACCACCAGGTGGTGAACTGTTGACAGGAGCAACAGCAGGAGTTTGATAAGGAACATATTGCAGTATGTCCAAATCAAATAACTCCACAGGACTTGTGGAATCTTGTCCTTTGGAGATTCATTAAACTTAACATGTAGAGTTTCTTCAACCATCTTTGTTCTGCAGTTGAAGACTCTGTATGCCTTGCAAGTAGATGAATAACCAACAAAGTACCCTGCGTCCACCTTAGGATCAAATTTATGGAGTTGATCCTTTGTGTTGAGAATAAAACAGGGACACCCAAATGCTTTGAAAAATGAAATCAGAGGAGCCAAATGATGGAGAACTTCATATGGAGTCTTCATCAACCTCTGATTTACTAAAACTCTATTTTGCACATAACAAGCTGTGTTGACAACTTCAGCCCAAAAGGTCAGTGGCAAACCTGAGTCAGCCAGCATGGACCTTGCAGCTTCAATGAGGGTCCTGTTCTTTCTCTCCACTACTCCATTTTGTTCTGGAGTCCTTGGAATGCTGAACTGCCTTTTGATTCCCTTTGAAGATAGAAGTCATCAAGTGTATGATTTCTGAACTCAGTTCCATTATCACTCCTAATACACTTGACTGGAAGGGAATACTGCTTCTCAATGTACAGCACAAAGTGAATAATCTTCTGAGCAGCCTCATCCTTTGAATGTAGAAAGAAAGTCCATACAAATCTGGAGTAATCATCCACAATTACCAGACATTATTTCTTCTTTGCCATGCTCATTACTCACACAGGACCAAATAGATCCATATGCAGTAATTGCAAGCAGGCAGTGGACTTGGACACTTCAATAGGAGGGAATGAGACTTTGTGTTGTTTTCCTTTTAAACAAGCAGTGCAGGTTTCATCACAGTGGAACTCCTTTATTGGTAAGCCTCTGACTAAACCATTGTGGGTAAGCTGATTCATGTTTTTGAGATTAACATGACCAAGCCTCCTGTGCCACAATTTAGATTCTTGAGAAGAGGCTTTGGAAAATAGGCAAGGATTGCCTTTGAGATCTATCTTCTTAGAGAGATCTAAGGCATACACTCTTCCTGTCCTGTTGGCTTTCAGGAGAGTGTGATCATCCAACACCTTGTCAATCAAGTGCAAAACTTTGGATGACAGAATCCTACAGTTTTGACTGGTGAAAAGGGCAACATGGCCTTTATCACACATTTGACTGACACTCAAGAGATTGTACTTGAGATTTTCCACATGACTAACATCATCAAATTTGATTTCTCCATTGGAGACAAAGCCCTTACCGATGATGTAACCCCTAGCATCATTGCCAAAGGAGACAAATCCCTTCTTTCCTTGAGAGTAGTCATGAAGAAGAGAGTGTTCCCAGTCATGTGCATAGATCCCCCACTGTCTACATACCAGATGCTATTTTGGCATGTTGAAGAACCCTGCAATAATAAACATCAGTTAGTTTTAGAGACCCAAACCTTTTTGGTTTTGGGCCTGGTCTCATCAATAGATGGTAAACTAACAGGTTTATTTGAAACAACAGCCTGAGAGGAAGAAGATGGTGTAGAAGAGGAGTCCTTTGGCTTGGACCTCCTTTTCTGTGGTTTCAACATAGGAGAATCTAGTTGGTTAACTCTACCCAACAGATGTTGTACCATCATCACCAGCTGTGTCTGATTTTGTGATAAAGCTTTCAGCTCATCAGACACATTGCTAGTGGAGTTTGATAAGTTCCTATGTTGCACCTTCTTCTTCTGAGCACCCTCAGTTGTCACCTGTTTAACCCCTTCCTTTTTGGATTTCTTTAAGTACTTAAGGGTTACAGGATTTGATGTTGCTGATACAAATGTGGTCTCAAACTCAGTTTTCATTTTTACCATTTTCTCATTAATTTCTTCTTTTTGTTTGAGTTTGGAACCTCTTTTGTACCAACAATCATCTGTAAGATGATTGAACAAACCACATACTTCACATGGTTTCTTCTTCATCTTAGGTTGATCATCAACTAAAGAGGGTGAAGCAATAGAAGACTTGTTCTTCAATGCTTTGGAAGCATTGGTTGCTTTCTTGACTACCTCTTTAGTAGTCTTCAAACTCTTTCTACTGCCAGTTTTCTTCTCTTCAGTACTGACAGCAGTTGAAGTTTGAACTTCAGGTGTTAAATCCTGCTCTCTAGTCCTTCAGGACCTTTAGGATTAACTCCTGAGTTGATCAACTCATTAATCATGTGAATGTCAGCATTTGAACCATCAACATCAGCTGATAGGTTCAAAGAGGGCTTGATGCTGACTGCTACTTCTGATTGTGCTGTATCAGAAGGTAGATCACATGATGTGATGGATTGGTTATCACTCTCACCATCAGATTCTACCTCTGCTCTTGGTGTAAAATCTGTAGGTGGAGCAGTGTGATTGTAACCAATTCCAAACTTCACATGTGAAGCAGACTGCTTACTAAGAAGCATTTCAAAACCTTTGCATGATTGTACCCATCTATCACACTCGACCTGGGTAACTGCAAGGGTTCTTTGAGATCTTTGTACTTCTCTAGAAGTACTTCTTCTCTCTAGCCTTATCATCAATTATTTGGCAATTCAGTTTATAAATCTCATCATTTTTATCTTTGAGCACAACTCAAACTCAGCTTTGTTTTTGGAAATTATTTGTTCTAGCTCAATGTTCTTATTAATTAGAGCTACATTTGCTTCTCTAATGGAAGCAAATGCTGCTATGCATGGTTCAGAACATAATTTGGCTTTTGCCTCATGGATACCTGTGATACCTGTGGTGTAGAGGCATTAGAAAATGAAGTATCAGCAGACTCCAAAGCCATAAGAGCTAGATTCCCAAAAGGACTGTCACCACCATGTTGACCAGCACCTGAGAACAGTTGGTCATGACCAGACAAGTCATCTGGTAAACTGCTCTAGTCAACAACTCCTGGGGTGAAGAAGCTGTGTTGTTGAGTTGAGCTTGTTGATGAGATTGGGAAGGCTGAGGTTCTGGTAGTGCATGAGGTTGTGGTGTCATAGGAACTTGAACTTGATTTGACTGTGGCATGTATAACAAGGGTACGGATATGGCATTTGACCCTGAGGAACAAAATATGCCGGAGATTGTTGTTGAGGATGATGACTAGAGGTGACAGGATGTTGCCCTCTGTGTTTTGACTATTGCCAGGAAAAGTCACAAAGGGTGCAGTGGAGTTAGATCCAGTTGATCTACACTCTCTTGCAAAGTGTCCAAGCCTTTGGCATTTGTGACACCTCAACTTGCTCTTGTCAAAACCAACTTTGGTTTTGCCAGAGAGTCCTGGGAATTTTCTTCCAGTTCTTTTATAGAACTTTTGAGATCTGATATTTATCAAGGCCATTTGGCTCAAAATATCCATCTCTTCTAAGTCATCATCAGCAATCCCCTTGAGATCATCTATGAAAACATAGATTGTCATTATTACACCCAGTAAACTGACCATCAATACTCACAAATGCAGAATCAGAAGTGCTTGAAGAGAAATTAATATGCTCATCATACTGGCATTCAGATGAAGCATATTCTGACTCATGACCCACCAAGGCAGTGTTGCCTTGTACAAAGTCTTCAGTGAGCTTTCCAGATGAAGACAGCTTTCTCTTCTGTTCTATCTCTCTCTCAAAAGTGAGCAGTTTCCCATGGAGTTGGGTGAGAGATAGTTTGTCCAAACTTGCACTGGAGCGTAGGACAATAGTATATGTGTCCCATCTCTCAGGCAGTGATCTGAGAAATCTGTTATTCATCTGAATATTGGTGTATTCAAGTTTGACCATTTTTAGTTCAGAGATCAAACAAGAGAACCGCTCATATTGTTGAGTCAGTGTCTCACCCTTTCTATGAGAGAATGTCTCATATTGTTGGGCAAGAATTTCTCTATTATTTGCCAAGACCTCATCTGTTCCTCCAAATTGTTCTTTCAAGGCAATCCAGAGGTCATGGGCAGTTTCATGATGCATTAGCCCAGAATAGATTTCATTTGGCAGTGCCATGGCCAAAATTCCATGGGCTTTTGCATCAATTTCAAGCAACTTCTTATCCTCATCTGAGTATTGCTCCCTCCTCTTTGGAACCATTTGATTGGTTTCCGGTTATTCACCATAGGCTTGTGTGGACCATGTACCACTGATGTCCAACACCCTGCGCTGTTAACAGACAGGTGATGGAGCATACGTCTTTGCCATATGTTATACTCATTCCTAACCAGCATAGGTGGCTTGGTTGAGGAACCAGTATTGTGAGGATCATTGGAAGGAGTAGTCATTTTCAGTTCAAAAACAATTTAGTTCAAGCTTTTAAAAGTTTTAGACAGACCACAACAAACTCAATGAGAACCAAGAAAAGATCTCAGGATGAATGAGCAGAAATACAGAAAATTCAATCTCTATAACCGTTTCTTGCAAAAACAAAAGCTAATTCAATCAAACTTAGATCTTGAATAGTAGTTTCAATGATCAATTATTAGATCGATCAATGATTAACCTGCTCTGATACCATTTGACAGGATCAGCGATCACAGGTTTGATGTATTAGGATACAAAGCAGCGGAATACAAACTAGAATTAGACAAATTGTAGCAAGCAATCGATACTTGCAAGCATTAAGATCGCATACGGTTATAGGGAGAGAATATATATTTCTGATTTCAAGGAATGTTTATAGATGTAGAATATTTCTAATCAAATCATTCGTTCATTCCATTCATTCCTCCATACTGGTTACAATAAGTTGTCACTCCTTATATAGAGTGCAACAATCACTGCTGTTATCACGGAAAGTGACAACTGGCAGATCTAATACAAAAATAACTAATTCTTAACAAACTACTGAAATGTTCACAACTACTGAGAACATATCAGCATGTTAAGTACAAAATATAAAACTACTGAAACTACAACGACTGAAGAACAAGCTCTTCAGTCGTTTTACAAAACTACTGAAACATAAAAATATAAAACTACTGATATCACAACTACTGAAGAAGTACTCTTCAGCAGTTGTGACAAACTACTGAGGCTTCAGTACTTGATCTTCAGACTTTGACCTTCAGGTGTTTCATCAGCTGATGACTTTAGTAGATATCATCAGCTGATGTCTTCAGTCTTTGTCTTCAGACCTTGTACATCAGTTGTTGATCTTCAGCACTTGTAAGCTCTTCAGCTGTTGTACTTCAGTACTTGGTCTTTCAGCTTCAGCACTTGTGTTCTTTAGCTGTTGTACTTCAGCACTTTGGTTCTTCAGCTGTTGAGGTCTTCAGCACTTGATCTTCAGCTGTTGAAGTCTTCAACACTTGTCAAACTACTGATGAGGCTTTCAGCAGTTGTTGTGATACCATGTGGGACTTAGAGGTTTTCTGATCTTGGCTCATTGGTTCTTTTGGTCCAACAATAGGATATCTTAAAGTCTTTGGATGTCATGTATCTGCTTTAAACATAAGAGTCATTGGGAAAATTTTCAAAAAAGCTTATGATGGTTTCTTTGTTAGATACTCTTCAACATCTAAATCATATAGTGTTTATATTCCACAACATAACATTGTGGAAGAAACTCCTAATGTATCCTTTGATGATCCGTATTTACTAAGTCTGTTAAAGGTTCATCATGGTTGTTTGGCATAGATGCTCTAACTAAATCATTTAACTATGATCATTTGAACACTGCATGATGTGATGAAGTATGCTATCCATTTGTTCCACCTCATATGATTAAAGTAACATTATCTGCTGATCCTCCAAGGATTCATCCATACTTGGTGGAACACAAAAGCAGCTGCTGCAGACACTACTTGTGGAATGAAGATGGTGCATCCGGAGATGTGAATGTTGTCCCTTAAACAGATCCATGCTCTCAAGTGAATACAACAAATATTGAAAATGTTTCCGAAGAAGTTTCTTGTAACTCCTACTGAAGAGCAAAATGATTCCGAAGAAGATCCTGTAACTCCTACTGAAGAGCAAACCAATACTGGAGATGCTTCTACAGCCCATACAGAAGACACTCATGATCCTTCACCTCATGTTGAACATTTTGACTATTTCTTAAACTCTCAACCTGGGCTGGATCAGTCTGAGGCAATGGAAAGGACTAACCTGGAATCATCTATACCAGTTGAATCAACTGCATCAATGAGAATCCATAAGACTCATCCAGTCAACAACATCATTGGAGATCTTACAAAGAGAACTATAAGGAATCAAAGTGGTACTGCCAACCTTTGTCTTTTCAGTTGTTTTCTTTCTCAAGTGGTCCCTCCAAACATCACTGCTGCTTTAAAAGAAAATAGTTGGATTGAAGCTATGCAAGAAGAGCTTCAACATTTAGAAAGCAAAAGGTATAGTCTCTAGTTGATTTGCTTGAAGGACAACATCCTATAGGCACAAGGTGGCTATACAAAACATACTGGATGATAGAGGGATTATTGTAAGAAACAAAGCAAGGTTGATTGCACAAGGATACACACAAGAAGAAGGAATAGATTATGATGAAGTTTTTGCACTAGTTGCAAGAATTGAGGCAATAAGAGTGTTTCTAGCTTATGCATCATATAAGAAGTTCACCGTGTATCAGACGGATGTCAAGTGTGCATTCCTATATGGGAAGATTGATGAGGAAGTTTATGTGTCACAACCCCTGGTTTTGAAGATCCTCATTATACCCATAGGGTATACAAACGGGATAAAGTCTTGTATGGTCTTCATCAAGCACCAAGAAAGTGGTATGAAACACTATCATCTTTCTTGCTCAAGCATGGCTACAAAAAAGGAACCATTGATCAGACACTCTTTCTCAAACAAGAACATCAAGATCTCTTAGTTGTTCAAATATATGTTGATGACATCATATTTGGCTCAACTAATAAAAGATTGTGTGTAAATTTCGAAGAGCTGATGAAATCTGAATTTCAGATGAGTTTAATGGGTGAATTAACCTTCTTTCTTGGTCTTCAAGTTCATCAAAAACCAGATGGGATGTTCATAAATCAAGAAAAATACATACATCAAATTTTGAAGAAATACAATCTTGCTGAAGTATCCTTATGCAAAACACCAGCATCAACAATTGACAAGATTGTTCCTAATCCTTCAGGAAAATCTATTGATAAAAAATTATATAGATCAATGATAGGTTCACTTATGTATCTAACTGCCAGTAGACGTGACATTATGTTTGTTGTGTGTATGTGTGTGCTAGGTACCAATCTGATCCAAAGCAGTCTCATCTGAATGTTGTAAAAAGGATCTTCAGACACCTCAAAGGAAAACCAGGACTTGGTCTTTGGTATCCAAAGGATGGAGACTTTACACTCTACTCATACTCAGACAGTGACTATGGTGGATGTAATAGTAACAGAAAATCAACAACTGGTGGATGTCAATTCATCGGACCAAGGCTAGTATCATGGTAGTGCAAGAAACAAACCAATGTATTTGTATCCACAGCTGAGGCTGAGTACATAGCTTCTTCAGCTGTTGCTCTCAAGTCCTTTGGTTGCAAAACCAATTGCTTGACTATGGTTATAACTTCCTTCAAACTTCAATTTATATAGACAATTCTGCTGCTATGTTTATAACTGCTAATCATGTGCATCATAGTAACACAGAACATATTGAGATAAGATATCATTTTCTGAGAGATTGCTCAGAAAAGGGTTTGATTAAGTTAATCAAACTGGATACAACAAATCAACTTGCTGATTTATTCACTAAAGCCTTTGATTCAGTCAGATTTATTTTTCTGGTTGAATCTCTAGGCATGATTAACTTAAATTAATCAATTTAAACAAACAAAATACTGTGTGTAATGATGCTTCAGCATGACATATGCATGGGAAATGATAGTACACTATATCTTTACTTATTCCTGAATTCATAAATAACAATAAATCTAAGAAAGTTTCTTGATGTGTGAGTAGATTCATCTTGAGTGGAAACTACACTAAGTGCATGCCAAACAAATGCTAGGTGAATGTTTGTGGGTAACTTCTTTTTGAGAACACAGAGTGAGTCTTATTCTGATGTGACCAAATCACTCATCTAAACACACTATGTACCAACAATTTATAATATCTATCTTTGCAAATCATACTCCCTCTGTTTTGTTTGAACAAAAACCTGGGTGTATGATCACCATACTGAATTTCAGTTACAAAAGGTGAAAAGATCATGATCCTCATCATCCCTTTGTTTTATGTGAACAAAGACCTGGGTTAAAGGTACCCTCTTTTACATGAGTAAAGACCTGGTGACCTCATGATGAGCATATCTAAGCTCTCAAAAGAATCCTATATGATCAATTGTATATTAATCTAGAGCTTCTACAACATTGCATTAATGAGATGCCAACTACATCTCAAGATAGAACTTATAACTTAAAGTACATAGTTCTTATTTGTGAAAAAGTGATGATTTGTCTTGAAAAGGGAGGAAAAAATCTTTGTGAATTGAATGTGAAGCCCATAACAGTTAATTCCAAATCAATATGAAAACATGATAAACAGCATGCCTAGTTGCTACATGAGCTCTTGTATGGATTTAAGAGGACAATATACTTGCAATCATAACTTTGTTCACGTACCAATTTAACGAAATAACTCATCAGGATGAGGCTTAGTATTATAGTATGATCCTATCATATGTGTATATATGTCTGATCATCATCATACTGTTAAATGTCACTCATGCTATTCTTCTTAGAAATTTATGATAAATGCTTAATGTCATTATTAATCACAAATTTAGGGGGAGTAAAATTCATGAAGTTAAGTTTATCAATCAACAGCTTTCTCTATTTCATTATCAATTTGAAGGAATTGGAATCTGAGCACCATCTTAGCTCCTGGATACATGAAATTTTCTTTAAAATCATTTAAAACTTTCTTGTGCTAAATTTTCATGTATACAAAGTCAACAAGGTCCAAAAGAAATAAATGGTTCTAAGCAATGGACTTGGACCATACAACAATAATTCTCTGCATTGTGCCATCTTAAGCATCAGCAGAAGCTACAGTGCCATCTTAAGCATCAACAGAAGCAACAGTGTTCAAAATTTAAATGTTTATCTGTAGATTGGTAAACTACTGACGAACAAAGATTAACAAATAATTTAATTTCACGGTTTGGTAATCTGTGAAAATGTAAGTTATACTTCATCAGTAGATGTTGATCCGTAGATGATCTGCGCAAGAATATGTTGAGGGTCCCACTTAATTAATGGGGTAAAATTAATGTGTGAGAGAGTATAAATGGTGTTGTTGACTTCTCAAATTCATTATTCACTTTTTCAGTTCACTTTTTTAGACCTAGAAAAACACACTCTCGAAAAAAATTTTCCCTCTTTCATAACATTCAAATCTTACCAATTCAAAACATTAAACAAACATATATCTGTGTTCTTATCCTCTGTTTTCAAGGTAAAACATGACGTAATATTCAAGAATGTGTTTGAGTTTTGTTTAATCTCACAACTATTCGTATTCTCATATCAATAATGTGATTCTAATGAAATCTTTTTCTTATGAACAGATGGATAATCGATTTGTGAGAGAGCACAATGTGTGTGCTTTCTTAAACCCAAACGACCCTGTTTCAGAAGGGTGTCAAGATATTATTTGATATCTAAGAAGATCTAGGTTGTTCTATGCCTTATCAGCAGAGCCTGTGATTCACCAATCACACATCAATGATTTCTGGAACTCCGCCCAAATAGAGGAAGATGGTCGAGTTATTGTTGCTGATGTGAAGAATCGAAGGCTGAGAATCAATGAACAGACAATAAGAAGGATTCTTGAGTTGGGAGATGTTAAAGCTGGTCATCTTAATGTGTTCGAAAACAAATACATAGAGAAAGTTTTTCTCCTGATGGGGTATGATGGTGATTTCGAGAATGGAGAAATCAAGAAAGGAAGACTCTACAAGCCATACAGATTTCTCTGCCACGCATATCTTAAGTGCATCTCAAACAGAAAATCTAGACTTGATAGATTTTCAAGGCATATCTCTTCTGGCATTGTTGGTGTTTTGAGGGAAGAACCTACAATTACTCAAAGTACATCTTCAACTGCTTATGTGATCACATAATAGTGCAGAAGGCTGACAAGATATATATGTTTCCAAGGTTTCAGCAATTAATCATTAATGTTGATCTGCTTGGAACTATTGTGGATGGTGGTGTATTCGTTCAAGCACACCTTGGCAGATCTGTACTAAATAAAATATCTGGGAAATATGAAAGACGTGACATGCCCATGTTTGATCTTATGATAGATGCTCATGCAAACATTCCTCAAGAGCTTACGTGGGAAGATCAACAAGAGGTCATCAACCAACTCTGTTCAAAACACTCAATAAGTAGATACATCACCCCTACATCATCAACCTCAACCATCTCTACCACAACCACCACCAACCAAAACACTCAACCAATCTCTCCAATTTACTCTCAATCACCAAATCAGCTTCAAATGCAACCTTTTCAACAACCTCCAAATCCAGAAAATCATCCACTGAGAGCATTTATACTGGGGAGACAGAGTTAGCCTCACAAGCAAGTACAGTTCAACTATCAATAACCAAAACTGAATCCTCTGTACTCTCAAATGAAAGTGAACTAGTCTCTCCGGTCACTGATCATCATCAACAACAACAACCACATCAAGAACCGGAAGTTCAAGTTATTGAGTCCAGTTCAAGCTCAGCAAGTGTAGCCCATGAAGAAGTAAATTTTGATGACATTGCTCCTCAACATCAGGAAGGAGAAGAAGAAGCAAACTATGTTGATCTGATTGCATACAATGAAGATGATCTGAGTGATAATGACATCCCTTTAAGCAAAAGTTTTGGAGGCAGAGTACAACAAGCTTGTAGTGAAGTCCAACTTCAGAAAGCACAGGATTAAGGAGCTGAAAGGAATAATTGCGAGAAAGGATGAAATGATGATACAACTAGAATCAAGAATCAAAAGCTTGAGAGAAGATGTCGTGTGCAATAATAAAGTGATTGATGCCCTTCTTCAATAAGAGTCTGAACTCAAAGAAGCAGTAAAGAAAGGGAAAGATGAAAATGAGAAGCTAACAGTGAAAATTGATGAAATCAATGACACTCTCTATGATCAATCAGCTCTGTTAAGAAGAAAAGAAGAAGAGATTGATGAACTAAAAATAAAGATATGTGCTCTTGAATCAACTCAACTAAAGAAACCTACTGAATCTTCTAAGCAACTCATTCAATACTCAAGGAAGAGGAAGTATTTAGGCTCAAAAAAGATTAAAGTAATCAATGTGAAGATTCTACTAAACGGTCAAGGCATACCTCTTCTAAGCACACTCCTTCTATGGAAAATTCAACATCAAAGCAAGCTACTATTGATGAATCTGAGAGTGATGCTGAATGCAAAGAGCTGATTGAAGATGAACCTATCAAAGCTCAAGAAGAATCTAAGACTAATGTTCTTCTTACAACAAAAGAAATCATGGAAGAGAGGCCTGAGTCATCTGTTTTTATGACCCTGATCAATCATGGGTTCCCATTTTACATGGTTGAAAGAATGAACTTGACTGAGATGAAAGGTATGCTAAAAGAGTTTGAGCTTGCTAGGTTCATAATTCCAAATTGTGACTATGAAGCATTCACCACTTTTCAAGCCATTCAAAAAATCAAGAAAGATCTAGGCCATTGTGACACTGCTAAACTCACCAAGTACAATACGGTATGTTGGCTTCAGGGACACAATTACAAGGCTTATCAGCTTAATGGATGAACTGTAGGTGAACTAAGAAGAATGATGGAACATGTAATGAATGTTGAACTTGATAGTGGAGTCAGATTCAGAATTGAAGCTCCAAACCCATCATTTGAGCAACAAAGCAAACTCTCTGCTCATCCTATAACTGATGAATCTAAAGATCAACACAAAGGCAAACACAACTGATCAGAGAACCAAGGGCAGTCATTCCTGGGAAAGTGTGGCCATTAGGGACAACTGTCAGAGAGATCACTGAACAGAAATCAACTCTCATAGAGCTATATGACCATATCACAACCCCCAGTTCTAAAGAAGAGAATAGGATTATGGCCTGGAAATTTGATCCAGACTGGGATTGTGCAATTGAAAAGAGAACCTCTGGAAGAATTCAATATTTCCATGGTACAGAGGCTGTACTGAGACTTCATGAGAAAGACATCAAGGATCTACAGACTCTTACAATGTCTAACAATCTAATTCACTCAAGGGGAAGAGATTTCTCTATGTTGGTGGGAAAGTTAAAGACAAAATTCAAAGATCATGTGATTAGAGAAGCAAAAAGAGAGGATGTTGAGCACAAAAGAAGATTCAAGAGAAAGAAAAGATTAGGCACCAACTCATCCTTATTAGTTGATAATGAATTTCTAAGAAGAGTTGGTTGTTATAATAGGAAAACAGTAGTCATCAAAGTCATTGGAGGAAATCAATACACTATTCTCATAACTGAGTGGGGATATGTTTAAAAAACAAAAGAAATGGTGTTACTGAGGAACACTGATGGAAGGAAAGGTGACAAAATAAGAATCTTCGACCCTGTAGAGATCAAAATGCTTCATCAAAACTACACATCATTCTTACATGATAAATTCTTACCAAAGCTTATAGATGAAAAAGCTCAGAATGATTTATGCTTATGCATTCATATGATACAAGTTGTGGATAAGCTACATGCAAAAGCATACAAAAGAAGAAGATATAATGCTGGGATGCTGAAGGGAGCTAACATTGAAGATATATCAGAACTGAGAATCTCAGAAGAAGATGAGCTGGAGATTGTTAACAATCAATGTGTTATGGAAACACTCACCACTGAAGAAGACATTTTCAGCCTAAGCTTTGAGACTCTAAAGAGGATATGCAGAATGGGGATCAAGTACAAGTACGATGATCAAAACGAGGCGGTATCATACTTTAACAAAGGGATGGTGGCAAGGATGAAAGAACTTTCAGTTTTGAAGAACTGATTACAAGTATCTAAGCCTAATGGGGAGTATTGTTAGGTCTAGGATCGGTAGATCGAGTCAATTTTGTATAGGCTTAGTACTTGAATTAATATCTGTAATGAATGGTTGTAATTCATTATTGTGTATGCTTTATATATATAGGTTACCCATTTATATGTGTATTGATTTATGTATGGTTGCAGGTACGAACATTATACTTGGTCAATTTTTGAATTTGACCAAGTGTAAGTAACATCTACGCATGAACATTTTGTTCTTCCATAGATATTTTTCTTACAAGTAAAATTACATCTGAAGATCCTCCACAGATGAACAACCAGAAGTGAAGAACAAGATTCCTACGGAAGAACAAGATTCCTACGGAAGAACAAACCAGCTTCGGAAGAACAAGAATTGATACGGAAGAACAAATTAGCTTCGGAAGAACAAGATTCCTACGGAAGAACAAATCATCTATGGAAGAACAAGACTTCTATGGAAGAACAAATCCTACGGAAGACACTATTCCTGCGGACTTGTATAATACAAGTGTTACAAGTCAACAAGTCAACAAGGCAGTTATGTGAATCCCAAGAAATCCAATGATTCCTTAACCGAAACAAATCAAATCTCAAGAGATCCGGTGTTTCCTATAACAGAAACCTCATTTTCTATATATATGGATCCTAGGTTTCGATTCAAGGACGGTTGATTAGATGATTGATTAAACGGCAACAATAATAGCAATACAATAATTCCACAAACAGGGAACATCACATCAATTCACTCAATCAAACCCTAGCAGCCGTCACATCATTCATAACAAACTTTGATATCATTCATTCATTATTTTGTAATCATTAACATATTTTAATGAAATACATATTATTCATTAATTGTGTTTCTATAAGTGTGTTCTTGAATCTTCATTCATATTGAAATTTAATACAAAACACTTAAGCCAAGCCAACGTTGATTCCACAAACGTTGACTTGTCTTCGACTAACAGTGATAATTCCTGACTGCGATCCTTGGATTCACAGGTGGTATCAGAGCCAAGTGGTCGATGCCCTTCTTTAACAAGACTCTGAACTCAAAGAAGCAGTAAAGAAAGAGAAAGATGAAAATGAGAAGCTAACAGTGAAAATTGATCAAATCAATGACACTCTCTATGATCAATCAGTTCTGTTGAGAAGAAAAGAAGAAGAGATTGATGAAGTAAAAATGGAGATATGTGCTCTTGAATCAAACCAACTAAAGAAACCTGCTGAATCTTCTAAGAAGCTCACTCAATACTCAAGGAAAAGGAAGTATTTGGTCTCAAAAAAGATTCAAGTAATCAATGTTGAAGATTCTCGTAACGGTCAAGGCATACCTCTTCTGAGCAAACTCCTTCTATGGAAAATTCAACATCAAAGCAAGCTACTATTGATGAATCTGAGAGTGATGTTGAATGGAAAGAGCTGATTGAAGATGAATCTAACAAAGCTCAAGAAGAATCAAAGACAGATGTTCTTCTTACAACAAAATACATCATGGAAGAGAGGCCTGAGTCATCTGTGTTTATGACCCTGATCAATCATGGGTTCCCATTGGACATGGGTTAAAGAATGAACTTGACTGAGATCAAAGGTATGCTGAAAGAGTTTGAGCTTGCTAGGTTCATAATTCAAAATTGGGACTTGAAGCATTCACCACTTTTCAAGCCATTCAGAAAATCAAGAAAGATCTAAGCCATTGTGACACTGCTAAACTCACCAAGTACAATATGGTATGTTGGCTTTAGGGACACATTTACATGGCTCATGAGGTTAAAGGAAGAAGTCTTGGTGAACTAAGAAGATTGATGGAACATGTAATGAATGTTGAACTTGATACTGGAGTCAGATTCAGAACTGAAGCTCCAAACCCATCATTTGAGCAACAAAGCAAAGTCTCTACTAATCCTATAACTGTTGAATCTAAAGATCAACACAAAGGCAACGACAAACTGATGAGAGAACCAAGGGCGGTCATTCCTGGAAAAGTGTGGCCATTAAGGACAAATGTTAGAGAGATCACTGACAGAAATCAACTCTCACAGAGCTATATGATCATATCTTAACCCCCAGTTCTAAAGAAGAGAACAGGATTATGGTCTAGAAATTTGATCCAGACTGGGATTGTGCAATTATAAAGAGAACCTCAGAAAGAATTCAATATTTCCATGATACATAGGTTGTACTGAGACTTCATGAGAAAGACATCAAGGATCTACAGACTCTTACAATGTCTAACTATCCAATTCACTCAAGGGGAAGAGATTTCTCTATGTTGGTGGGAAAGTTAAAGACAAAATTCAAAGATGATGTGATTAGAGAAGCAAAAAGAGAGGATGTTGAGCACAAAAGAAGATTAGAGAGAAAGAAAAGATCAGCCACCAACTCATCCTCATTAGTTCATGATGAATTTCTAAGGAGAGTTGGTTGCTCTAATAGGAAAAGAGCAGCCATCAAAGTCATTGGAGGAAATCAACACACTATTCCCATAACTGAGTGGAAAAAACAAAAGAAATGGTGTTACTAAGGCACACTGATGGAAGGAAAGGTGACAAAATAAGAAACTTCAACCCTGTAGAGATCAAAATGCTTCATCCAAGCTACACATCATTCTTACATGATAAATTCTTCCCAAAGCTGATAGATGAAAATGCTCATAATGATTTATGCTTATGCATTCATATGATACAAGTTGTGGATAAGCTGCATGCTAAAGCATACAAAAGAAGAAGATATAATGCTGGGATGCTGAAGGGAGCTAACATTGAAGATATATCAGAACTGAAAATCTCAAAAGAAGATGAGCTAGAGATTGTTAACAATCAGTGTATTGTGGAAACACTCACCACTGAAGAAGACATTTTCGGCCTAAGCTTTTAGACTCTGAAATGGATATGCAGAATGGAGATCAATTACAAGTACGATGATCAAAAGGATGAAGTATCATACTTTAACAAAAGGATGTTGGTAAGGATGAAGGAACTTTCAATTTTGAAGAACTTATTACAAGTACCTAAGCCTAGGGGGGAGTATTGTTAGGTCTAGGATTAGTAGATCGGGTCAATTTTGTATAGGCTTAGTACTTGAATTAATATCTATAATGAATAGTTGATATTCATTATTGTGTATGCATTATATATATAGGTTAACCCATTTATATGTGTGTTGATTTATGTATGGTTGCAGGTACGAACATTATACTCGGTCAATTTCTGAATTTGACCAAGTGTAAGTAACATCTACGCATGAACATTTTGTTCTTACGTAGATATGTTTCTTACAAGTAAAATTAAATCTGAAGATCCTCTACAGATGAACAACTAGAACTGAAGAACAAGATTCCTACAGAAGAACAAATCAGCTTCGGATGAACAAGAATTCCTACGGAATAACAAATCAGCTTCGGAAGAACAAGATTCCTACGGAAGAACAAATCATCTACGGAAGAACAAGACTTCTAGAGAAGAACATACTCCTACGGAAGACACTATTCCTGCGGAGTCCAAACACTTGTATAATACAAGTGTTACAAGTCAACAAGTCAACAAGGCAGTTATGCGAATCCCAAGAAATCCAATGATTTCTTACTGAAACAAATCAAATCCCAAGAGATCCGGTGTTTCCTATAACAGAAACATCATTATCTATATATATGGATCCTTGGTTTCGATTCAAGGACGATTGATTAGACGATTGATTAAACGGCTAAAATAATAGCAAGACAACAATTCCACAAACAGCGAACATCACATCAATGCACTTAATCAAACCCTAGCAGTCGTCACATCATTCATAACAAACTTTGGTATCATTCATTCATTATTTTTTAATCATTAACATATTTTAATGAAATACATATTATTTATTAATTGTGTTTCTGTTAGTGTGTTCTTGAATCTTCGTTGATATTGAAATTAATACAAAACAATTAAACCAAGGCAACGTTGATTCCGCAAATGTTTTGTCTTCGACCAACACTAGTAATTCCTGACTGCGATCCTTGGACTCACATTTAGAGATACATCTTCCTCCTGAAAGCTCTAGTCAAAGCCAACTTCTTCAACAGCAACTACAGTTTGCTGCTTTGGCTTCTTATTCTGGGTGGTTTTCTTGGAGTATTTTGGTCTGGTTTGTGCATAGGCACCATTTGTTCTTTGTGGCTTGCACTCTCTTCCAAAGTGTCCCAATTGGTTATAGTTGTAACACTTCACTCTGCTTTTATCCAAGCCAAACGTTCACTGGGGTTGAGTAAGAATGATATTCTTACTATGAATCGAATATGATAATTAAGTCAATGATTGAGTGGCGAAAAACAAACAATAAAAGAACATTCAATGCAAAGAAAATACTCATAAATGATGTTTGTATTGATATATAAAAGTTGATAAATTACAGAGAATGATTACAACAAAAATTCTCTATCTATCAGCCGTCACCTCAGTACGAGGTAAACTATTCTATTTGTAGGCAGACAAGATGCCTTTGCAAAAGACTAAACTACCCCTGACCTATTACATCAAAAAGTAGTCTAAGTCTTGATCCGCATCTCTGCTTGTTCATCTGCATTGACAAATGCGGATGAGATAATCTTGGTCAGGATCTCCACTTGATTATCCGCATTAGTAAGTTGGTCATCCGCATTGGTTAATGCGGATGAACAAATAGTTATGCGCATTTGGTTGGTCATCCGCATTTGTCAATGCGGATGAGAAAATTATTGTCTGCATCTTCTTTTGTTCTTCCGCATTAGTCAATGCGGAAGATTAACTTTTTCAGCATTAGTATTATGTCTTCCGCATTAGTCAATGCGGAAGAGTAAACACTTGTCCGCATTAGAGTTATGTCTTCCGCATTAACTAATGCGGAAGATAACACTTGTTATTTTCCCTTAGCAGATTTTCATCTGCATTTGTTCTTGGACTTGTGGGATTCTAGCTGAGCAATCATCAATTCACCCATTAAGTTTGAATGTATGATCCTTTCAGGGTGCAACAATACTCCCGCTAAGGATTATACAGCCTAGTTTTCCTCAATGTTTGGGAGGTGATTGATGTTATGATGATTCAGCTGGGTCTTTTGATGATACAAAAGGAGCAGCTTGTCATGGATCTAGAATTGCTTTGATCATGTTGACAAAATCTTGAGCCTCTAACATTTTGTCCTTGCTCAGTACATGAATCTTCAATCTGCTCATATTATGGATTGCTTCAAGTGGTAGCTTCTTCAAAGAAATAGGTTCCAAAGAGAAACTGTTGAAAGTCCATCTCTATGAATCAATAGTGAACCATCTACATTAACTTCAAGCTTGACAATGTTGCCCAATTGGATAGGTGTCTCTTCTTCTTCTTTTCTCTCTTTTTGCACTGATCTGATCATAGGCCATCTTTAGTAGTTTGATACATTTCAGAATGAAATGTAGATCTTCTTCACCCAGTTTGTTTGATATCTCTCTGAAGTGTCTTGTATTGTTGTATTGAATGTAGGATTTATCCAGTAATCTCACTTCATAACCACTAAATAATCTGATCTCGGCACCCTCTTTTCCTCCCATTTCCTCTCAATCACTAACTCATATGTCTTCTCATCATAAAACACATTTGAAATTGGAATTGAGGAATGTGTACCAGCTACCATTTTTATTTTCAAGGCTTTAGTAGGTTTGACTTTAAGTTCAAGGAATACAACTTTTTCAGCTGGTTTTGTTTATTTCTTTTCCAGTGGATTCTTGAATGTTTTGTATTTCATCATGCATTTTGCTTTCAAAGTGTTGAAGTTGTTTGTTCTTTTGAAAATTTTGAGTATTCCTTCAAATTCATAGCCTCTGTACATGGCATTGTGGTTGATCAGCTCTAGGTTGGCCAGTTCTTTCAAGTCATGAATCTCAAGTGCATTTACCAAAGCAGAGTATTCAGTAAAGAATTGCACTAAGCCAGAGATCCTTTTGACCATAAACATGTTCCATGCACTATCATACTTCCAGGCAATAATTTTTTGATCTGTTTTGCCTTTTGGAGTACATATTCCTCTGATCATCTCAGCAGTGGTCAACCCTTCTTAAAGCTTCAGTTGAGAGGGTTCAGCAAACCACTCTGCATATCTATGAATGACAGGTGCAAGATAATCTTGATCTTTGTGAGTAAGACTCATGTCATGTGCATACACTCTTGCTCTTGGCTTCTTGTTAAGCACCTCTTCTTCTAACTGCTTTAATTTTTCTTTCTTCTCATTCATCATCTTGAGAGTAGCAGGTCTTAAAGAAATTGTCTTCATGGCTTCTTATTAAGCACCTCTTCTTCTAACTGCTTTAATTTTTCTTTCTTCACATTTATCATCTTGAGAGTAGGAGCTCTAAAAGAATCTGTCTTCATGTTAGCCAAGTTTCTTTTGTGAAGCCTTGACTTGTGAGGTAATCCTTCATTTCCTTATCAGTCATACTGTAAGGATTAGGAAATAGTGGCTCATGAATTGGAGATGATCTTTTCATTGATGATAGCTTGGATAGAGGAGTCTGTCTTGGCAATGGTCTATCATACCCAGATGTTTTCTACACAGAAGAAACTTTATGCACAGTAGTATCTTTGAAGATTGCCTTTTCATACTCAGATTCAATTGTTGGATCAAGCAGCCTTTTTACTTTCTCTTCCTCCTCCTTCATGCCTTCATAAGTCATTCCAAACACTTGATCAGGAGCATAACCTTGATTGATCAGAAACATGGCATTAATCATCAAGTCATCAGTTTGTGCTTTGGATACCATGTCTTCCACAACCTGTTCGGCTTTCATGGGACTGTCCATAAGAACATCCTTTTCAGCTTCATATTCACCACCAATCTCGCCTTATTCTAAATCAATTGCACCAGCCAATTTCTTCAATTGGGCTTCAGCCTGCTCATGTTCTTCCAAAAATTCAGCAATTGCTGCTAGACTTCTGGGGCCATCTTTTTGTTTCTTGACTGGTTCTTCTTCAACTATTGGTCTCTTACCTTTAGCTTTTTCAGTTAAGTATTTCCTCTTTCATGTGTAAGTTTGAAGTGGAGGGCTTGAATCTTCACCGTTTTCTATTACTTCAGGCATTCTCTTGGTTGTTGTTTGTACTTGTTCATCCACATTCATTTCTTGCTTTTCGTTCTCTGATTCTTTTTCTTTCTCTCTTTCTTGTTCAACCATTTCTCTTATTCTTTCTTTTTGTTCTTCAGTTAGAGACACTACAGGAATAATCTGCCTGTTCAGCTCTTTCTCTAAAGGTTCTTGAGATTTTGGAATTAACACAATTAGATCAGAATCAGCTTTTAGGTTGTTTACAAAGTCCCAGAAATCACTATCAACACTGAATTCTTCAAAATTCAAGTTGTCTAGTGTGCTAACTAAGCTTTTTCAGTGTGATCAGCAAAGGTTTCTCCAGAATAAATCACCATTTCTAAACTGTGTTCCTCATGCTCTGTCTGACTTGTATTACCCTCTTGTTCTTCATTTTCATCAACTGACTGGTTGTCATCAACATCAACCTTTTCTTGTTCTTCTTTCTCATCATCATCATCATCCATTTCATTTCTTTGGATCTTAATCATCATTTCAAGCTCAGATATCCTTTTGATCTTGCTATCAATTTCTTTTTCAAGTTTGGAGATGGTATTAGCTTGTTCTTCTATGATATTTTCTTGTTCCTCCATTGCTATTGTTTGAATTTCAAGAGTGTCAATATGTCCATTGACTTCTTCTCTTGAGTGGTTAAGGGAAGCCTTTACAACTTCAATTTCCTTATCTTTCTCAATCAATTCATCCTTATGTTTATCTTTAAGATCTTTCAGCTCTTGTTCCTTCTTATCTAGTTCCAGAATTCTATCATCTATGATTCTTGCCTTTTGTTTAGAATTCTCTCCATTCTTTCAATCTTTTGCATCAATTCAGTAATCAGTTCATCGTTCTCATCTGGTCTGTTAAAATTTGAATCAGCAAAACTCTCTGAAGGAGTAGGCTCAGAACTTATTGCTTTTGCAGGCATATGAGTATGATGATCATCCTCATCAGAAGATGATTTCGAAGCTTTGGAAGCACCGGATGATCTTCCTACATCAGCAGGGTAATCTTGTGATGGCAATGGTTGAAAAGGGGATATAGGTGATTGTTGTGGTGGTGATATTAGAGATGGTTGTGGTGATGGTTGTGGTGATGGTTGTGGTGATGGTTGTGGTGAATGTTGTGGTAATGGTTGTGGAGTTGAAAGTGGTGGTGATTGTGGTGATGGTATTGGTGATGGTTGGGCAACAGGTTGTGGTGATTGTTTTGGTGATGGTATTGGTGATGGTATTGGTGATGGTTGAGCAATAGGTTGTGGTGATGGCTGTGGAGATGGTTGTGCTTCTTGATTTATCTGTTGCAACATCCAAGGCAGAAGAGGAGTGTGAGCCGCACTATAAAATTTTGTAGGGTCTCTCTTCTTTATATACTTATAAGATCTGCATCATAGTGTGGAATGTCAAGCACTAGTCCTTCAGTTGCAATGTTAGGAAATGATTTATTGATTAGACATTGAATGAATCAGGGATACATCAGAAACTTGTATCTTAATCCTTCTCTAATATTTGAAACCAGGCCATTGAAAACATATGCGGACATATTGAATGGCCTGTTGGTGCATAGAGCATAAATAACTGATGATGTGAGGACTGGAATATCATTCCATCCTGTCTTTCTCTTTGACAAGCAGTGCTGAAACATATGAATAATGAATCTCCATGGTAGATCAACCAATCCCTTAACAATCTGCTTAGCTTCATAACCTCCTTCATAGCCAATTTCAGCAAAAAATGTTGTTATGTCTTCATCACTCAGTTCCAAAGGAGCATTTGCATCATCGCCAAACCTTAGACATCTTCTAATTGATTCTTCACTAATGATCAATATGTGTTCACTGTTAATTCTCCCAGTAAGTGTTCTAATGCCATCAGCTTCAACAACCTCAGCTGTGTTCCAGAAAGACCTTATGAGATTCTCATAGATAGTTGGTCTGACTGTGATGGCATATGCTATCCTTGTGGTATTGATGAATCTGATGATGTCTCTCGGTCCTTCTACTTCTGGGACATCAGGGTTTAAATAACCGCTGACTTTATGGAGCTTGCTCCATGTAAGATTTTCCATGTAATCTGCACAAGAGACATGTGTGTTAGTTATCAGTTTTGACTTTGAGTTAACAAGGAAGACTGCTTGTTATTTCTATTGAATTATTGTAATGGCAAATGATGAACTTGTGATTTAACAATCACAGTTTCAATGTTTGAACCATTAGAGAGGTATTGTTTCATTGATTTGTTTCAAATGTGTAATTTCAACATGCTATGTTCTTACAACGAACATGAATATCAAGATTTTCACGGTGACAGTAATTTCTGTTGGTTTTCATGCTCGTTGAAGTCGAAGAGGTGTATTATGTTACATCAATGAAGCATGTTTATGTGTTCTTCCTTATCATTTGGTTCTTGACTGATTTAGGTTTATCATTCTGAAACTTGGTTTTGATTAAACTTCTTATGAAAATTTCACCTTATTTCTGATCCGAATGTTGTTTTAGAATCGATATCAAAAGTCGATTGAGAAGATTCACATGAAAATCTTTGAATGTTTATAACGATGATGATGATTGAAGATTGTGTACTATATGTTTGCGCTCGTCTCACTATAAAGTCTCTCAAATTTGAAAATTATTAAATGACCCGATTGAATTCCTTTAAATAGTCAAATAATACAACTTGAAAAGTTTTACAAGTTTAAAAGCAGATACAGTCACCACTGTAGGAAATGCTGATGGTTAAATTGTTGGACTTTTGGTCATTCGCATTTGTTGACTGTAGCAAATCTGGAAGGTTAATCAGTTTGAGTTTTGGTCATCCGCATTTGTTAACTGTAGCAAATGCAGAAGACAAACTTTTGACATTGACAGTCCGCATTTGGCTACTTTTGGTCATCCGCATTTGTTGACTGTAGCAAATGCGGAGGACAAATTTTTTACTCACTGTCCGCATTTCACTATTGTTGCAAATGCGGAAGTTTTGTTTCTTAATTAATTTTTTATTTTTCCGTATTTGTGTACTGTTGCAAATGCGGAAGTTAAACTTGAAACCTTTGGTTATCCGCATTTGTGTTGTAGTAAATGCGAAAGAATAACTTGTGTTCTTCAGCATTGTAACAAATGCGGTAGAGTTGCTTGTTTTATCCAATCCATATTTGTACACTATATCAAATGCGATAGAACAAAGTCAATCAACAGTTGTGCAACTATATCAAATGCCGTTGACAACAGTCAACGCACTGTAGCAAATGCGATAGAGACCTGTTCATCCGCATTTGTTAACTGTATCAAATACAGTAGAGTAAATTCCATATTTACTTCACACACTAATGCGGTAGAGTAAAATCATTTTCCGCATTAGTTGCACTTGAAAATTACTATTGTTACCCGCATTAGTTACATGCATGGGTTACCTTCACCCGCATTAACTAATGCACTTACCTGCATTAGCTTGTGAACTTAATCAAAAGTTAATGTGATTGAATTGATTATTCATCTTATGAAGAGGTGTCCTTGATTGATTTTTCTTATGAAGTTGGCTGTTGAAGTTGTCAATTCTTTCTTGGATTGACTTGTATGTCACAATTAATACAAGTTTTCCAATTTTGACAGATCTTGGACTTATCATGCTTCTAAGAATCTGCATAAGCTGAGATATAATGGTATGACTTATTGTAACAACACCAACTAAAATTCTTTTTGTTTTGTTTTTGAAAATTAAGTTAATAAACAAAAATTTGGACTTACTCAAAAATTTTAAATTACTCCCCCTAAAGTTTATGTCCATATTTGGAGAGAAACTTTAAAGATTTAAAAACTTTTTGAATATTATTTTGGTTAATATTAATAATGAAGAGAAAAAAAATCTCTTTGTTGGGATCATATCAGTCTTACATTACACTTGTGCATCCTTTATGATTAAATGGACATGATTATGAACTTGAAGATTGAAGGTATGTTTGTCCTCTTAAACCCATACCTGGTTGATGTTTTGATGCAAATGACTTTTATCATGTTTTGGTTGATTTATTATTCAATGTATACCTCACACACATAAGCATGAAATGATCAACACTCCTTATACAATGCATGGTAGAACTTTTTCACAACTTTTCTTACTAGGTTACTTAAGTCATGAAATCTCATTTTCACTGATCCTCATTGGGATTCTTTTAATTTGATCATATTTCATATTGATCCACATTGGGATTCTTTTCACTTCACTTTGGAAGGTGATCCATGATAGGATTCTTTTGTTCATTCACTTGGAATGTATTACTTTGTTGATTCATCCAACTTTGGATATGTTCCACATTGGGAATCTTTTGGACCATGACATCTGCACTTTGTGCAAGTTTCATCAGGTCTTTGTTCAGTAAAACAAAGATGAATCATGATGTGGTGAAAGAGATTCATAAAGTATCATTACCTCGTGTGTTTAGGCTACTACACACATGCATTTAGATAAGCCAATACATACCTGTACTTTGTGATGAGTGTTTCACAATTGAATATGTCTTTAATTCATCACATCATGTATCTTTTCTTTCAAGTTGAGCCTACCAACATATCTAGTAATTCATTTCAGTCTTTTACATTTTGAAATTAAGCACAGTGAATGATACAACGACTGTAATTATATCATTTCCCTGAGAATTCTTTTCTTCATCAAACTTGATTTCTTTTTGTGGTTTTCTGATGTTTTGAATTGTTTTTGATGTTTTTCATAGTTTTTACTCAAGGTTAATCATGCCAATTGACTGAACCAGAAATTCAAACCTACTAGGTTCAAATGACTTGGTAAACAAATTAGCTAATTGATTTTCAGTTGGTACTTGAATCAATTTGATTAAACCCTTTTCAAGACAGTCTCTCAAAAAATGATATCTGATCTCAATATGTTTTGTTTTTTAGTGCTGAACTGGATTATTAGTTATAAAATAGCAGCTGCGTTGTCAATAGAAATTGGTGTGTGCAAGAAGTTAAAACTATAATCAAGCATCTGGTTTTGAATCCAGAAAACTTGAGAGCAACATGCTCATGCAGCAATATACTCAGCTTATGTTGTGGACACAGACACATTTGTCTGCTTCTTGCATTGCTAGGATACTAGCCTGGACCAAGAAATTGACAACCGCTAGAAGTGGATTTTCTATTGAAGTTGCATCCTCCATAATCATTGTCTGTGTAGGCATAGAGATTAAATTCTCCTTCCTTTGGATACCATAACCCAAGAGCTGGCTTGCCCTTTAGATATCTGAATATCCTCTTGACTGCGTTTATATGTGATTCTTTTGGATCAGCTTGATATATGGCACACACACAAACACCAAACATAATGTCATGCCTACTGGCTGTTAGATACATAAGTGAACCTATCAGTGATCGATAGTTAATCTGAGCCACTGATTTGCCTTCAGGGTTAGGTCCAATCTTCACTTTAGTATCCACAGGAGTTCTCATAGACTGACAGTCAGCAAAGTGAAATTTCTTCAACATGGTTTCTACATATTTTGATTGGTTTATGAAGATTCCATCTGCTGTTTGTTGGACTTGCACCCGTAGAAGAAGGTGAGTTCTCCTATAGCACTCATTTGGAACTTTGAATGCATAAGATCTTCAAATTCTTTATAGAGTTGCTTGTTTGTCGAGCCAAATATAATGTCATCCACGTAGATCTGAACTAACAACATGTCTTTTCCTCTTATTCTTCTAAAGAGAGTCTGATCAATCTTTCCTCTTTCATACCATTGTTCAAGAAGAAAGGATGATAGAGTCTCATACCACTTTCTTGGTGCTTGATGAAGACCATACAGAGCTTTGTCAAGCATGTAAACTCTGTGAGGGAAATCTGGATCTTCAAAGCCAGGTGGTTGACTCATATAGACTTCTTCAGCAATATTTCCATATAGGAAGGCACAGTTTACATCCATTTGATAAACAGTAAATTTCATGGATGCAGAATATGCAAGAAAGATTCTAATTGCTTCTAATTTGGCAACAGGAGCAAACACTTCGTCGTAGTCGATTCCTTCTTCCTGAGTGTATCCCTGTGCCACTAGTCTTGCTTTATTTCTGACGACTATCCCTCTATCATCAGTCTTGTTCCTATACAGCCATCTGGTACTGATAGGGTATTGTCCTTCGAGAAGATCTACCAGCTGCCATACTTCTTGCTTCCTGAATTGGAGCAATTCTTCCTACATTGCTTTAATCCAACTATTGTCTGGTATTGTTTGACATAGAAAGCATGAGAAGAAACCGATGTTTGCAATACTGGACTTGCTTCTAGTCACCCTCTCATTAAGATCACCAATAATGGTTTCTACTGGATGATTCTTGTGTATTCTTGTGGTTGGAATGGTGTCACCAGCAATAGTTACATCAAAATTGGAGACATTCAGTTGATTATGGAGAGAGGCACATTCATCTTGTATAGTTGTTGAATTATGAAGATTGTCAACTTCTGTTTTAGTAACTGCTACATTTTCAGCAGCACTAAGATTGCTTGCATCATTTGATGTACCTTGTGTTTCTACTGGATGAGAAGCCTATTTTGGATTTCTGATCTCATTTGACAAGTCATCTGAGTGAGATGGTACCAGGCTGGGACCTTCTTCAGAAGAAACACTAAGGTTTTATGACAGTTGTCTAATGGGATCGGCTTGAAGAGGAACATCTTCATTCAAATGTTCATCAAATGTAGGTGGAATCAATGGATAGTTATCTCTTCTTTCTACCATTGATGAAGTATCACCTGAATGTATATTTCCTGCATTAGACAAGTGAATTTGGTCAAATGATTTCGTAAATGTGTCAATATCAAACAACCAATCAGGACCATTTGTAGATTTGGGAAACAAATGTTCTTTGAATTGAACATTTGTAGATTCATCAATAATGTTCAGTCTAGGATTGAACACTCTATAAGCCTTTGAGACGGAAGAATAAGCCACAAAGAATCCTTCATTAGACGGAGTTCTAGCTGCATTGAATTGATGCGCAATGCCTTTGGTTGCACAAAAGGAACTCATATTTTCATTTTTGAACTCTGTACCATTATCACTTCTTATTATTTTGACCTTAAGATCAAGTTGATTTTCAATTTTTGTGATAAATTCTTGAATGATTTGGGATGCTTCGTTTTTATGAAGTAGGAAGAACACCCATGTGAATCGAGAAAAGTCATCAATGATCATTAAACAATACTGTTTCTTCCCATACTCATTACATGAGTTGGTCCAAAAAGATCCATGTGAAGTAACTTTAATGGAGTATTGTTAGTGTTCACCAGCTTGGTTTTGTGAGACGATTTGTGTTGTTTTCCTTTGAGGCACGCTGAACATTGATCAATAAAATTGAGTTCTTCTTGAGGAAGACCAATGACATGATTTCCTTTGACTAACTTGTTTATATTTTAAAGTTAGTGTGCCCCAAACGTCTATGCCAAGTTGTGACTCATCAAATGATGCTTTATTCAAAGGAATGTTTCTTCCTTAGGTGATGCAGAACACATGTTTAAGACATATGTATTATTCTTCCTTGGAGTCTTTAAGACAACCCATTCTTCAGGAATCTGAAATCCAGTTTTCAGAATGTAGCAGTGAGTGTCTGTAAAGTGAGTGGAATATTTTTTGTCGCAGATCTGAGACACGCTTAGTAGATTGAAATTCAGTTGTTCACAGTAATTCACTCTGTCAATGCTCAGCATCCCGTTTGTCACAAATCCTTCTCCTATAATTCTACCACCTTCTGAATCTCGACCGAATGCCACGGTAGTTCCTTGTATGTACTTGAAATCATGAAGAAGGGAATGATCTCTAGTCATGTGTCGGGAGCATCCACTGTCTACGTACCATAGGCTATTAGACCTGTGTGGATGAACCTACAAGTAAAAAGAGCTAATTAGAATAAGGAACCCAAGCCATGATGGTCTGGGTTTCCCGTTCCTATTCATGATAATCACCTCCTAGTATTTCCCTCTGAATTGTGATTTGGATGGAGGTGTTCTGGGAGATTTTTGATGATGAATTGGTCGAGTCATCTCATCAACATCGACTGAGGATTCAGATGAATAATGAAATCGTTGGTCTCTATTTCTTTGTAAAAATTTATCCCGAGTTTCATCATCAAAAGTTGGTTTTGCTCAGGAAGGACAAGTTTGTGTTCATTGTAAGATGATTTCTTTGACCCTTCCTTAAATCCTTCAAATTATTTCTATCATTTGTTGATCTAGGTGTCCTAGATTGAGTATTATGAAGATGAGGTCTAACAGAGTGCCTCACAGTAGATGTTTTTTAGATGGGCTTGTGTTGGGGAATTCTCAACCCTTCTGATTAAAGTAACAGTCAGATGTATTATGATTGTTCATGTCACAGATTGAACAATACTTGTTGAAATAGCAATTTTTGGTGGAGTGGTTATTCATATCAAAGATAGAACAATATTGATTGAAGAAGCATTTATCTGTCTTGTGATTAAACATGTCATGAATATCATAATACTTTTGTTTGTTTCTTGAATCATATTTTTCCTTGTGTGACTCAACTGATATTTTCTTTTGATGAGTCACTTTCTTTTCCTTAGGCGATGAATCAGAATCAGCCCTTTTAGTAGTTTGCTTCACAACACTACTTTTGTTTAATTGTTTGGGTTGTTTCTGTTTGTTCAGCCTATTTCTTAATTCTTTCTCAAACTGGTCAACATGTTCCTTGTTACAGATATCAAACCCAACTCCCTACCTTAACCTTGATGACTGAGGGTCTGATGAAGTTTTATGTGTTGAACTTAGTTTTATAGTTTGTTTCTTTTTCAATGAAACCTTTTCTGATTTGCTTGAATTTTGTGGAGATATAATCTCATTATCAAAACTACTCTCAGTAGTGGGTTTCACTATCTTGACATATTTCCTTTTGCCTTGTAAAACAGATGGTATGAATTTTATAAAAGGTACAATCGCTTTTACAGGGCTTGATGGTTTCATGACGCTCACTGTCTTGTCTGAACACTCTTTGATTTTGATTGGGTGACCTAACTTGATTTTATCTTCATTGGTTTCAAAATAAACATCAGGTTTGTTTTGAGGATTTGTCACTTGTTTCACTACTTATTTAGGTTTCATAGTTTTAGGTTCAATTGATTCAGAGAGTGAGACAGACTCAGGCATGACAGTGTAATTGTCATTGTATGGTGGAAGACATGAATTATACCCAATCCCTGACATATCCTTTGGATCCTTTTGGGAATCCAGCATCTCTTGCAGCTTGACTGAAGACATTTGAAACTTTTCAAGTTTCACTTCAGTCATTGATTATTGAGCTTTAGCTTGAGCTAACTTTTCAATAAGTAGTTCATTTTCAGCTGCAAGAGTGTATTTCTCACCATGCAGTTTTTCTATGTCAAAATGAGAGATTTGATTTTGATTTCAAAACTTTTTAGTTCTTTCTTCATCATTTTTGACTTCACTTTTTCTTCTTTGATTTTATCTACTAGTTTATGGTTGTGTGCCCTATACTCTTGTAATTCATTTATGCATTTTTCACTACAAAGGTTAGTTTTTACCTCAGTAGGCATTGAAGATGGTCAATCGTTGTTGTGAGCCATAAGTGCATGATTTTGGAGTTGAGGCTTGACTTCCTCAGCATACACACTCCAGTCACATATCCCATCTTGTTTTATCACAAGGGCACTGGCAGAAGGCTGACTGTTTGCATGAGCTTGATTTGTCAGCTATGTTTGATTCTGGTATGTTTGTTGATGATATTGCTGTTGTTGATTGTTGGAGTGATAGCTTGAGTTAGGCTGTGATGATGATTGGCTTGGAGAGTTCCTTTGATAGTTATTTCTTTTGGGTGCATTGCACTCTCTTGAGAAATGGCCAGTCATGCCACAGTTGAAGCATTTCACCTTGGATTTGTCATATCCAAGTTTTGTGTTCTTATTCAGGCTCAACATTCTTCCTTTTTTGAAGAATCTCTTGGCTCTCATGGCAATCATTACCATTTGCCACTGTAGATCCATTTCCTCAACATCATCAGGATCCATTTCTTCCAAATCTTCATGAATTAGGTGGGCAAAAGTGAGTCTTCCTCCCAGGTAGGCTTCAAAGCTTGCAACAAAGGCATTGTAAGTTGCCTTTTGCTCTTCTGATCTTGAGTCTTCAGGAGAGGTTTGAGGAGTAGTGGAGACTTTCTGTGTTGTGATGAAGTTGATGGATGATTGAATGGTGGAGTTGTAATGAACCCAGTATTGTTCATTTGCTCTCTAGATGAGATGAAATCATCTTCCTCAGTGATGAAAGCATTTTCAACAGAATGAGATTCTGAAGGAAATTCGTAAGCCTCAATCAATCTTGGTCCACTCAGGTTTCGGCTTCGTTCATCAAGTTCCAAAGCTTCAATCTTGGCTATCATAATGTGTAGAGTGGTACTCTCAAGATCAAGAGTATTTTTCAGCATGGTGACATTCTACTTCCAGCTTTCAGGGAGACTGTGAAGTATTTTCTTGTTAAGTTCTTTAACATTGTAAGAAACTCCCATGATTTCCAAGTGATTTACCAACTGTACAAATCTGTGCAATTGTTTTGATATGGATTCTCCTTTGGTGTGGTGGAAGGTTTCATACTGATTGACCAACTTGTCTTTGTTAATTTCAGCCACCTCACTGCTTCCTTCACACATAATCTTCAGTGCATCCCAAACAGCTTTAGCAGTTCCATACTTTTTCAATCTTTTCAGCACATCCATCTTGAGTGCTTGAGTCAAAATGAGTATGCTTGGAGATCAATCTTGATTTTCTTATAGTCATCTTCAACCAGAGTTAAGTATTCAATGGGTATTCTAGCAGTCTTGTAAAGTGCAGCTTGAGCTGTTGATAGAGTAACAGGGATATGTGGACTCTTACATATTAAGATCCAAAAATCAGGATCTACACCTGTGATATAATTTCTAAACCTTATTCTCCACTATTTAAACTTAGATTTGTGTTTAAGCATGGGAGGTTTAGGTGTATGACCAAGTTCAGAGTAACTGTCAGAATCCATGTTGATTTGTGTAAGTACAGATTTAGTTGATTTTAAGATTGATTATGTTTGATGAGTCCAACTTGTTCAATTTCGAAGTTCAGAATGAGTTCTTGTAATTATTTTCTTTTTGTTTGATAGGAGTATTCTTGCTGTTTAACAGGAGTATTCTTGCTGTTTACTAGGAGTATTCTTGTTGTTTACTAAGTAGAGATGATGATATCCACTACTAGCAACTTGATTACCAGATCAATCGAATTCTATTTAGTATGTGCACAGATCTGAAAGAGAATCAAGAACCAAAGCTCTGATACCAATTGAATGCGGTTGAGTAAGAGTGAGATTCTTACTGTGAATCGAATATGATAATCAAGTCAATGATTGAGTGTCGGAAACAAACAATCAAAGAACATTCAATGCAAAGAAAATACTCATAAATGCTATTTGTATTGATATATGAAAGCTGATAAATTACAGAGAATGATTACAACAAGAATTCTCTATCTATCAGCCGTCACCTCAGTACGAGGTAAAGTATTCTATTTATAGGCAGACAAGATGCCTTTACAGAAGACTAAACTACCCCTCACCTATTACATCAGAAACTAGTCTATGTCTTGATCTGCATCTCTGCTTGTTCATCCGCATTGACAAATACGGATGAGATAATCTTAATCAACATCTCCACTTGATCATCTGCATTAGTAAGTTGGTCATCCACTGGAAGCACTACTTGGAAGCTTCCTTCCTATCCTCTTATAGAACTTTTTGGCTCCGTGAGTGAGAAGAGCCATCTACTAGACTATTTCCATGTACTCCAAATCTTCTGGATGGATACAGTCCAGGTCTTCAATGGTGAATATAAAGTTTCATGTGTTTTCATCAGAAGACACAAAGGCATGTGAAGAGCTTGTCTCTTTGAATGGGCTTCCATAAATGTAGCTTTCTCTTGATGTCTCTAGGAAGGTGATGAAATGACCCTTTTATGAGTTTTAAGGGTAGCATAACAGATGATGTTGATGTTCTATGTTATCCTTTTCAACCACAAGCAGTGCTAAACTTATTTGATTGTTGGAGTTACCAGGTGAACCTTGCATGTTCATCTCCATCTGGTATCCACTGAGAATACCATACGACTCTGTCAGGGTGAGATTCTTAAGGTTCTCAGTCCTCTTGATAACCACACAGTAATGTGTCTATTGCCTAGGAATAGAGGACATAAACTTCCTTACAATGTCCTTGTTCTCAAGAGTTACTCCTAAATCCACTAGAGTTTCCACAATCTTAGTATACCTGATGTATTGTTGAGTTATGGTTTTACCTGTTTTAAAGGTGAGGTTCTCAAATTGTTGCTTCATGAGATCCTTTTTGTTCTCCTTGGCTTCAGTTGACCCTCATACATCAGCTTCAATGCATCCCACAACTACTTGGCTATTTTGCACTTCTTGAAGCCTCTATATATGGAGTTTAGAAGAGTAGTTTGAAGGGCTCTCATGGCCTTCTGATCAATCTCTACTTTCTCTATGTCTTCATCAGAATAATCAGCCACAGCCTTTGGAATCATACCACCTCCAGAAGCAGCTGAATAGGTGCTTGGTATGTAAGGTCCTGAGACAACAGATTCCCACATGCTGGAGTCTTCTGACTTGATGAAACCTTCCATTCTTTGGCACGAGTGTCAAAGTCTTCAAGAGTGATTAGTGGAGACTTTGTCATGGTTCCAGTTCCCATATCAGCTTTAGTGATAGCTTCCATTTTAGATGTTAAGTATTTTGTGTGTGTGACGGATATTAAGATGGTGAGATCTTATAATCAAGAGCCTGGAATGCTCTTATACCAATTGCAGGACCGTATAAGGGAGTTCTAGTTACATACAACACAACCCACAATGAGGAGAATAGTTTAGAACACTTAACAGATCAAATATGGAACTGGTAACACAAGATTGACACTTAGAACACTAGCAAATATGAGACAAGACAAGAACAGAAGCAACACAAGTGTTTTGGTTTTCAAGGATGTTGTATGTTTCTCTCAAGTTCTTTTACAAGTGTACAAGCATTGAGATAAGTTACCAAGACTTGAGCTACTTATACTACATTCTACAGTCGGCCATACTTTGAATGCTAGCTCGATACATGATCTAGACAACAAGAAAACCAATGAAAAGTCAAAAGGAAGATTTCTTGTTGACAAGTGACTATGACATGTCATAGCTCACATCCTAATATATTACAAAAAGGATAAAGTACATAAAGTAAAAAAGTAAAGGACTCAAGACCTCAATGTATAGTTACCAAAAGCACGGACCTTTTCACCAACTTGTGTATAGGACCATTTAAGGGTTGGTCACATACAACACAACACACAATCAAGAGAGTTGAGTTAAAACACTAAAAAGAACAAATGGGGAACTAGCAACCAGTCACACTTTAATACTAAGAAACACAAGTAGTAAAGAGATAGAACAAGAACAATAACAATAACACAAGTGTTTGATTTTCGAGAACGTTGTATATTGCTCTCAAGTTCCTTACAATTGTTTACAAAGCATAAAAGCGTAAAAATTTACAAAGGAACATTAGATACTTTATACCACATCCTACAGCCGGCCATACTTTGAAGGCCAGCTAGATACATGATCTAGACAACAACAAAATCGATGTAGAGTCAAAAGGAAGATTGTCTTTTGACTTGTGACTATGACATGCCATAGCTCACATCCTAATATATTACAGAAAGGATAAAGTACATAAACTAGAAAGCAACAAACTCAAGACCTCAATGTATAGTTTACGAAAAGCATGGACCTTTCACTAACTTGTAAAACTTGGTGAGTCAAACAGAGTTGTAGTGGAAACATGGTCCAACTTTATGGTAAAAGAAACATTGGATAAAACATGTACTAAAAAGTCTTCATAAGAAATCTATCTTCATGAATTTTCTTCGAATGACTTTGTCTATAAAGCTTCGAAATACTTCATATTTGGCTTCGGAAGATATTGGTCTTGGCTTCAGAGTGTGAAACTTCTGAAGCATTCTACTCCATACTTATATGCATGCATGCAAGATTGACTTTGGATGTTTTGGGTTGCATTAGCCTTACAGGAATCCTTTCAAACTCCCCCTAGGTTGATGCTACCATAACATTTGAAGACTTCAGATATTTATAGTCCTCATCATGATAATGACCAAACCTTTCTTCATTAGATGGTCAGGATCACTCGAACTCTCATAATGTCTTCTCATCTCAAAGAGATAATGTAGAGGTAGATTGTGTTAGAACTTGTATGCCCAAGACACATACAAGATTGATGTGGTTAGTACGTTAGGATCCAAGTCGGGTCACACCCAATAACAAGCTAAACAAACACCACTAAATATTTTTTGTAGATAAGATCATACAATAAATATTGACACCAATTTAGAAAATAGGTTTTCTAAAACTTTGCTTTTGTAATAGAACAACATTATATGGATAATTTGTTCATGAGATTTTATTTATTTTATTATTTAAGTGTGTTAAATAATTACAAATAAAAGTGTGTTAATATTATAAAATTAAAAGATGTTTTAATTTTATAAAATTATGGGTTAAGAGTGTAACATTTTATTAGAAAATGAAATGGGGGGAACCCATTTGAAAACAAGACTTCAGCCGCCCATATGTGGCCTTGGAAATCCATTTTGTGTCTTAGTTTTTACAAGACATTAACCATTCTTGCACTCCTCCTTTAGCACACTCTCTCTCACACACTTGCAAATAACTTTCTCTTCTTGCTTGGCTGAAAATTTCGAATGTTTTGGTTGAACTTGAAGAACTTCTTGGCTGATTTTCGGGTTGCTCAAGAAGGAGTTGGGTCTTGGTGTTTTACTACCTAACAAGTTAGGTGTTTAAAGTGCTTGTGGGTACACAACTTGAGGCTTTCTCTCTTGGGGGATGGACATTCAAGAGCATCATCATCTTCAGCTCATCCATACTTCAACATCTTGTTCTTGAAAGGTAGTTTCAAGAACACCCTAGGTTGTTCTTTTTGTTTTGATAGCATGTCATTTCAAATATATATATATGATCCTTGTTCTTGGGTTTTGTTTTTGGTTTAAAATGGTCCAAATTTCAGATTGTTTACCACACTTTAAACCCTCTTATCCGCTGCATTTTTTAGTTTAAATGGTTAAACTAGCTTTGATAAACTTGTAACAAAGCCCAACAATGGCATCTAGAGCCGGCTATGTGGTATACATGCTTCAAGAGTTCTTGAAAAGTTAGTTTTCATGGACTTTTTCAACCCATTAGGGGCTGTTTTGTGGTGGATGGATGAATCCCTTATGTTTCAAGGTTTAATCTCACATGCTTTAGTATAAACCTTGAAAGATTAACATCAAATGGTTGATTGTGTTGCTTGGACAAAACCCTAAAGTTTTGGTTCATGTTGGCCAGAACTTTAAGGTTATAAAAATGGTTTCATTGTTGTTCTTGGATGTTGTATATGATACATATTTTGGTGCATAACATAGCCTTGACCTTATGTGTTTTGGATTGGTTGATTGTGATTTTGTCATGTTGGTTTTCTTTCTTGAAAGGGTTGTAATATTTGTGTTTGTATTTTGGGTTGTAATTTATTTATTCATTAGTTATGTAATAAATAGATTCAGTGCATATCTTTTATTAGAAAAATTGTATTAGGATATGATTTTGTAAAAGAATATGCACAAGATGAAGACCCAAAGAAGGACACAAAAGACATGACACTTGAAGCATTTGGATGTGGATTCAAGTGGGAGTTCATGGACACATATGTTGTGTCATTGTTGACCCTTAGGAAAGACCTTATGACAACACTTGTGATGGCAAACAAGTGTGGTCATCTTAATGACCATGGTTATGCACTTATGTTTGTATGATTATGCTTTTTTGGTTGTTTATTGTATGATTGTTGGTTTATATTTGGATATGTATTCAAACTCATTAACAAACTTAACAAGCTGAAAATTGATGGTTATTTATCATTAAGTGGTTAATAAAAGGTTGTTAAAAGGATTAAAAATTTTAATAAAAGGGGTTTTATTAAAAGTGACCATAGGGTACCTTGTATTTGAAAGCATGCAAATATAAGGTACATAGAGTTTTCTAAACTAAGATTATGAAAACTTAAAATTTCTTTTATCAACAAGTTTAACACCGTCCTTTTGCACAACACTTGAGTCACTTGGAAATTCTTAATGGGATAAAGGTCACCTAACCGTTTTGAGAGAACTTGTGATTTGAGGTGGGGATACCATATTTGTGGGATAAAGGTCACCTAACCACTTATGTTGGAAAACTCACATGTGTGTGAAAGTAGGGTAACTTGATTTGCAAACCATGTTAAATGGATCACCTACAATATGGTTTACAAAGGTGTTGATGGGATTAACATGCCGACTATACATATGATGTTTTAAAGTCGATCCCATACCTCTAGATGTTGTAAAGGGTTGCAATTGTCAAAACGTTGACGACCTTGTTAATTTAAATAATGGGATAAAGGTCATCTAACCACTATTTAAATGTAATGTTGGATTCTAGAATTTTAAAATTGTGTAAGACACTTAAACGGGGGCTTTAATTATTATAATATGAACAATATCGAAAATACTAATATTGAAATTTGTTAAATTTTCTAGATGGCCACCAACAACAATGAAAATAATGATATCTCGTCCGCTCACTCATTATCACTAAGAACCATTCTCCAGAAAGAACGTCTAAACCATAACAACTTTAAAGATTAGTTTCAAAACTTGAGAATTGTTCTCAAGTAAGAGAAATGATCATATATTATAGACGATCCAATTCCTGATCAACCTAATGAGGAGGATGAGGAGGCCTATAATAATTGGGTGAAATACACTGAGGACTCAGTCCAAGTATCTTGCCTCATGTTGGCAAGTATGACTCCAGATCTTTAAAAGGAGTATGAACATCATGGAGCATACAACATGATAATCCAGTTGAAGGAAATGTTCCAACAACAAGAAAGGGTAGAGCACTTAAAAACGGTTCAAGCACCCCACGCATGTCATATGGATGACACCCAATCTATTTCATCTTATGTACTTAAGATGAAAAGCCACATTGTAAGGCCCGTTCCTAGGACGCTTACAGTTGGATCCTCATCGCACATAAAACATATAATTACATTTGTATTTCATAAAGCATCGCAGCGGAAACATTTAAAAATAACATTTCATTTCAATATAGTAGCTTTTGCCGAATAATACATCGTTAATCAGTTACAAAATACATTGTTGCATTACATCACAAAAGCATTATATAAATGGGTGCCATCCCAAAAGAGCTGAGTAGACACCTCGTGCCATCCTCAGCATTCATTACCTGCCAACTGGAAACACATCAAAGTCAGCGTTGCTGAGAGAGTTCTGGTTTTATAAAATAAAACATACTTTTCTTTCGTTAAAACCGTTCTTTACTTTCATGCGATCATACAACATACGTACACATAGATAATATCATTATTATCATCATCATTTGTTAACTTCTGCTCATTCATTCATTCTTTCATTCGTTCGTTCATCATTACATATTTTCCTTTCGTTATCACTATGAACATTACCTTTCATGCTCATGATACTGGGCCTAAGCCTATAATAGACCTTCATTCATGGTGCACCGAACCTCTGGCCACAATACCTAAAATAAAGTTCAGGTATACCATTGCCATGTGCTATGCCCTTCATGCTCATGGTACTGGACATAAGCCTATAATAGACCTTCATTCACGGTGCCCAGCACCTCTGGTCACAATACCTAAGGCAAGCAACTATGGTTCCATACATATGGTCTATCACAAAGAAAGAACCCAATGTGCATCCTCCCGGGTTACTAAACCCACAAACCGTTGGGCTTGCAAGACTTTCTTTACTTTCTTTATTCATTAATGCATGCATTCTTCCTTTATGTTCCTTTTTCATTATCTTTCACTTTACGTTACATAATACTTTCATTTCATTCTTTAGCATTCAACACAAATTCACGGGAAAGATAAACATACATCATAATAAAGAACATAACATACACACAACATCATTATCATACAGGGCAACATCATACATACATAGCATGCATAATCATGCAACATCATCATATGCACCAATCATACATCATAACATGCCCATCATAACAACTAGACCTCAAACAGTCAACCTACATAGCCCCGAGAACCTCCCAAGTCAAGCCTACATTTCACCCTTTTCCCAGGAGTCAAAACAGTCTAAGGTTCATCCGCATTTGCTATAGTTCATCTGCATTTGCCCCTTGTTCATCCGCATTTCTCATGCTTCATCCACATTTTCCCATGCTTCATCTGCATTAGTCATCCGCATTCGTTCACACTTATACTTTCTCATTCGCATTAGGCTTACTCATCCGCATTAGCCATCCGCATTTCCCATACTTAAGTCAATGCTCATCCGCATTGACCTTACTCATCCACATTAGCCATCCGCATTTTCCATACTTAAGTTAATGCTCTTCACATTGACTGTTCATACGCATTAGCCATCTGCATTTCCCATACTAAAGTTAATGCTCGTCCGCATTAACTGTTCATCCGCATTTCTTCCCATTACTCGTCCGCATTGACTTTACAACACTTAGGCAGATTCAAAAACTTAACACATGAGCCTAAAACATTAGATTACATCACCATACATCATTTATCATGTTCTAAGCTTAAATCTTACCCACTAAGCCTTAGAAATCAACATACATCCACAAGCATGAACATAGTCACACATCACATCATAACATCAACATACACACAATCAAGCATACGGGTTCAAAACCCAGTTTAATGAAAACATACATTCATGCATTTCCAGCCCCAAAAATCGGTTAAAAACATGTAAAAGGGGGGTTCTAGAACTCACCTTTGCAGGTCTTGAGTATGGCTTTCTTCCAAACTTGTTTGCAAATTGAATTCAACCGCCTAGAACCCACTAAAAACATACCCAAACACATATAAACACACATAAGCATAAACCCGAGGACATAACCGGTTAAGAACACCATAAAAACATGAATTCTTACCTTGAATTCTCATTTTTCTTCTTCTTTCCCATCCAACCGAGAGTTTTTCTGCTTCCTGATGCTCTCTCTCTCTAAAATAGGAAAATTTGTGTGTAGAAAGGGTGATGGGTGGCCATGCCACCTTTATCACCAACTTTTCAAACATTTTGTCCTTTTGGACACTTTTTACCCCTAGACTTGGGTTTTATTTCTTTTCCTTATTTTCTTTCACTTTATTCTTCTTTCTTGGCTTTAAAATACCCAGTGTTACACACATCAACCACCTCGAAAGGCTGAATTGTCCCATCTTGAAATAGTTGGCTACAGATTTGATCCTCAACTCTTTGTCAAAAAGGTTTGACAACTTTGTCATGAATTATAACATTAACAGGTGAGACAAGAAATAAGTGAGCTTCCCTCTATGCTAAAAACTGCTGAGGCGGCCGGTTTTACCCGTTCTCACTATCATGAAGGTTGGAACAAGAAGAGGCCTCACCCCACACCCAAGGCAAATGTTGCTAAGGTAAAGTGTACGTTAGGGGAAAGAGGAAGGGAGTGGTATGAGCGCCACCACAAAACCAACGGAGAAGGAGCAAAAGGTTGCTTCGAATGACCCATGCTTTAAGTGTGGGGAGATTGGACATTGGGCAAGAAATTGTCCAGTCTATCTCAAAGAGTTGCAAGCTAAGAGGGATACCGAGCAAACCTCAGGTATAATTTTCATGATTCATATTGATCTAAATTTAATATCCTCTAACACAAGGGTATTGGATACCGGATGTGGAACTCACATTTGCAACTTATTGTAGGGGTTCAAAAGAAGTAAGGACTTCAAGAAAGGGAATGTTAGCCTCCACATGGGGAATGGGGCAAAAGTTCAAGTTGAAGGCCGAGGGGACTACATCTTGAAGCTTCCAAATAGTTTGGAAGCAATTTTTAACAATATTTTGTATGCTCCTAGTTTGACTAGGAACATTATTTATGTGCCTAATTAAGACAATATGGTTATGTTTTAACATTTATTGAAATGAAATTCATGTTTCTTTAATGGCATATTTTATTTTAAAGCTATTTCTATTAGTGGTATTTATGAATTGGTTCGTGAAAACACATTATATGATAGCTCATTGTACCAAACCACCACCAAGAAATTCAAATTGGATTTGAGTGATACCTATCTTTGGCATTGTCGTCTTGGTCATATAAACAAGAAGCGCATACAAACACTTGAAAAGAACGGTCTTTTAAAAGCAAGTGAATTTGATTCATTTGATGTATGTGAATCTTGTTTACAACGTAAAATGACTAAGGCACCTTTTAGTGGCAAATCCGAAAGGGCAAAAGATTTATGAGGCATCATACATTTGGATGTATGTGGTCCTTCTAAGCCAATGACTAGGTACCATGAAGATACTTCATTACCTTTACTGACGACTATAGTCGATATGGTTATGTGTACTTGTTAAGACACAAAGATGAAGCTTTTGAAATGTTCAAGAACTTCCAAAATGAAATAGAAAATCAACTCAACAAGAAAATAAAAATTCTTCGCACCGATAGAGGAGGTGAATACCTAAGTGATGCTTTCAGAGATCATCTTAGAAGTTGTGGTATTATCTCACAACTATCTCCACCTAGAACACCACAACATAATGGTGTGTCCGAGCAGAGAAATCAAACTCTATTGGATATGGTTCGTGTTACGATCAATGATCTACGTTTGATTGATTAGAGAGTATAGCAGCGGAATTCTAACAATGAATTAGCCAATTCACAAGAACAAAGAGATATTCAATGTAAGAACAAAAACGGTTATAGACAGAGAATTCTGCAATAATATTTCATCCAATATTCGCTTTCGTGGTAACGGAATGTCACAATTACAATTAGGTCAACACCTCTTATATAAGAGATGTGACGTCTGCTGATGTCACTTGATAGTGACATCTAACAGAATTTATTACACACTGCTGATAGTTAACACAACTACTGAAGATGTCAAACAGCTGACATCTTCTTACAAAATGCTAAGTGTTAACTATTATTACAACTACTGAAAAGAAACTACTGAAACTATAACAACTGGAGAACATACTCTTCAGTTGTTTTACAAATACTGAAACTATAACAACTGAAGAACATACTTTTCAGTTGTTTTACAAATACTGAAACAAAAAAACTACCGAAAGGTAAACCATCACAACAACTGAAGAATGCTTCTTCAGCTGTTGTAACAAACTCTGAAGGCTTCAGTATTTGTACTCGAGCTTCAGCTGTTGTCATCAGCTGATGTCTTCAGTCTTTATACTTCAGCTGTTGTACTTCAGTACTTTAGTCTTCAGCTGTTGAAGTCTTTAACACTTTAAAACTTCAGCTGTTGTTCTTCACTACTTTAGTCTTCAGCTGTTAAGTCTTCAGCACTTTAGAACTTCAGCTGTTGTTCTTCAGTACTTTAGTTCTTCAGCTGTTGCAGTCTTCAGACTTTGTCAAACAGCTGATCAAGTCTTCGGCAGTTGTTGTGATGTCTGTGGGACTTAGAGGTTTTTCTGATCAGGCTCATTGGTTCTTTTGGTCCAACAAACTCCCCCTGAACCAATGCAGCCAAAACCTCTAAACTTATTAGAGTTGTCCCACTTATTATGGCAGAAATGTTGGTCTTTTTGTCTTCTAGACCAGCTCAGAAGTGACCCTTTTTTAAGCACCGGCCAGGGAAGAAGTCTCAAAGATTTGTTTGGCAAAGTATGAATGGGAACTCTGTTTTGGGGAATTGGACACAGAGTTGTTACCCCATTCATGAGATCTATTTCCCCATGATGAGTCTATACGACTCTCATGTGTAGGCCTCAAGGAAAGTGATTTGTTCCTCCATGGTTAGCTCTTCAGCACCTCCTTCAAACAATGATTCAGGCCCATAATACTCAGACAGGTATTTGGCCTGTTTCCCATTCTTTAGCTCCACAGTTGTTATTATTCTGTAAGCAAACTCATCCGGGTGATTACCCTCTAGGAACAACTGGAGCTCATTTTTCCTGACTTCCTCAAGCCTCTTGTAAACTAACCCCTTTTTCACTATTTTGTTTTCCGGCATCTTCTGAGGGGTTAGATTAGCTTTATAGACTTTCTTGATGTCCTCTAGGATTTCCCAGGGTGAAACTACAAAGACCAGAGAGATCACTTCATCTACGATCTTTTTCACCTGGCCAATGTATCTCTGAGGTATGTTTTTCTTATGAATTCTGTGAGACACCCTGGGATCAGGCCAAATCCTCACTCTTTCCTTTTGATATTGAAAGGTATGCTTGAGAGTGTAAAGTCTAAGGGCTTGTTTCTTCATATTGATGATAGAAGATGTGGCTACATAAGATTTGTCAACTCTCTTAAGCAATTCTCATCATGCGGTTTATGAAGCTCTTCTTCTTCTAGCTTCACTTTAACCATTTGTCTTTGGAATTCAGGAGTAATTGCTGAGGAGTGACTTGTGGTCTTAGGCAACTGAATCACAGCTGAGAGTGGCAGCCTATCTTCATCATCTTCTTCATCATCTTCTAGCCTCAATACCCTTCTCTTCTTCTTCAAGGGTATATCATCGGCTATGGGTTTTGAGGGTAAGGGTGTTGGTTTGGTGGGTTGTGTTTTGGGTGGTTTTGGTGTGGGAATGTTGACAGGCTGTTCTAGCATTTTTGAGGTGAGTGTGGCTTTTGATTGCTTGGCTAGCTTTGATTTCGATCATTGATCTTCCAAGATATTTTGCAATAAATCTAATCATGATCTCAAGCCTTTCTCTTTCTAACACTTCATAACTTGCCCATCTATTCTGGATTTCTTCAATCTCTAATCGTCGAATCTCAGAGTCAAGTTTATCGGTGTCATGGCCTTGCCTAAACAGCTGATCAATGATGTTGTCCATTGATCTGCTATGTTCGCATCAGCCTCTTTTATCAGTAGCTCCAAGGCTTTCTCTTTTTCCTTCTCTTTATCGGACTCCACATTCAACTCCAACTCCTTTTCCACTACTATCCCTTCTGTTTCTTTCTCCTTTTCTTTCTCCACTGTACTCCTCTTTCTTTTTGCTTTCACTGACTTAATCTCCCCCTTTTTGGTTGCATTGGTTGCAAGGGGTTGATTGCCAGAAAGCTGTTTGCCCACAACCTCTTCTATCAATGGTTGTATTACTGAGGAAAGCCTTTCATCAATGGCTTTGATCACTATGTCAGTGATTCTGGGTGTGATGAGAGGAGGGAATTTTGAAGGATAGCAACTATTTGCTCAGGAGGGTTCTGTTCCTGAGAAATAGTGCCTGAAGCAGAGGCAGGTGGCTGAGTTGTTGGAGTGGCTCAGTGTTTGTGAGACCTTCAGATGAAGGTGCCATCTGTGAGGTGGTAGAGGCAGATGGTCTTTGTTCCTAGTAGTTTTGGCAAGCAGCTCTTTGAGTCTGCTCACCTCCTCTTCCAGGATGGTGTTTTGGGTGATTACATCGTAAAAGAAGCCCAGGTCATCATCAGTAGTTACTGAATCACCTGACCTCCTCCTGATAGGATCAGGATGAACATGCACTGAGTGTAGCTCAGTTGTAGCATGTGCCCCTTTGTCTTGGAACTGGGGACTTCCTGCCTCAGGACTTTGTCCTTCATCAGCAGTTGCCTCTGGTAAGGTCTTAGTAATGGTACCAACTACAACCTGATCATATGCTGAAGCAGGAGAAGTGGCAGCCTCACCAGAAGTTCCAATCTCCATTGCTACACTAGGAGAAGGAACATTGTAACCCCTATGCTCTGGGTTCTCAGCTGCACTTTGGTCCTCCCCCTCAATGGTAGAAGTATTCCCAGTTGTAATTGGTATCTGGGGAGGGGGTGAGGAGTGCAACTGAGTCAGCACTTGTGCAACAAGTAATGTAGGACTTTGGGGGCGGTTGCATGTGGTGATTGGGTGGAAGCAGATTGCACCCAGGGTGAATGGTGCGCTTCAATGGTAACCCTCTCAAGGAGATAGGTTCCAGCAGTGTAGGTCCCTAATGTTGGTTGCAACAAGATCCTGTTGAGAGGATACCTGTGCAGCTGTGGCTGGTTGAGTCAGTGTCACAACTGGGGTTAAGACCAGTGTGTGGTTCCTGTGTTTGTGGTACAGGGGCATTCTCAGGGGACTCATCTCCCTGAGTAGCCTTTTTTGGCTTTTTGGATTTGGGTGTAGTGGGGACTTTGGTTCTGGAGGTGGTGGCTGTGGGTTCCAACTGCGTGGGTTTTCGCAGCCTGGCAGCCTTTTCAACGTTTGGTCAGAGTTGTGCCTGGAGTATACTTCAGGCAAAACAGCCGTTGCAGGGACTCCGAGACCAACAAGTCCCTCAGCTTTTAGCTGATTCTCTATTATGGCCATAATGAACCGAGGATATAATATCCAGCGGTTAGAAATATATTTTGAGGCCATGTCCTTAAGTTCCAGAATAATGATTTTAGAGAAGTTTAGGTTCTGGTGCTCAAGGATAGAGAATAGTACCTGCTGCCACCTTGTAGACATTTGATCCCAAGAGGAAGTCTTAGGAGCCAAACAGACATTTACCATGTGAAATATGAGACGTTCAGCATCATGGAAATGTTTCTTCAGTATGGTGGAGGCACTAAGGTTGCCCTGATATCCATGGTGAGCAAAGGATAAATCAGTTGTGCCCTTTGGATATCCAGCAGGAAAAGTGGCATCATCCAGGTGTAGGGTTTGACGAAGTATATCGGGAGTGATGACCACTTGGTGGTTGTTGACGACCGACCGGAGAGACTCTGTGTTGTTCTCCCCAGTGGTGAGGGTGACGTTCATCCAAAACTGGTTAAGGGATTCAGCATGAAGGATTGGATTGAAAAGAAAGGCCGTTTTGTAGGGTGACTGGACCATAAGATTAATAGTGTTATCGAACTTAGCCCAGAATGGCGATTTGGTGAGGTAAGCTACACAGTTGTGTCGCGGTTTGAGCTGCATGGTCGCCATTAATGAGAGAGAAGTTTTGGAGATATGAACGTTAGGTTTGAAGAAGATGAGGCTCTGAAGGATTAGGTCGGGGATATTTATAGGGTACGGGTTAGAAAATGACTGAAGGGTTTGGTGTTAGTCATCGGTAGTTTTCAAACGACTGTTGACATGGTATTACCCTTTCAGACGTTGAAACAGCTGAAGTCATGGTTTTAGGCATCAGTAGTATAAAACTACTGAAGACCATGGTTTTGACTTCAGATGTTTGAAAACAACTGATAACTTGGTATTAGTCATCAGTAGTTGTGAAACTACTGAAGACATGGTTTTGTCATCAGTTGTTGTAAACAGCTGATGACTTGGTATTAGTCATCAGTAGTTGTGAAACTACTAAAGACGTGGTTTTGTCATCAGTTGTTGTAAACAGCTGATGACTTGGTATTAGTCATCAGTAGTTGTGAAACTACTCAAGACATGGTTTTGTCATCAGTTGTTTAGGATGAAACAGCAGTTGTAGAAACAACTGAAGAGAAAGTTCTCATCAGTAGTTTTCGTCAATTCATAGCCTTTCAGCTGTTTCATACTGTCCTCAACACTTACTCATCAGCCTTTTTGCTGTTTTCAGTTGTTTCATAGGACATCAGTACTTATCTGTTTTGACAACATCAGTAGTTACAACTACATCAGTAGTTGTTACTTTATCAGTTGTTGTAACAGAAGCATCAAGTGTATGGTTTCTGAATTCAGTTCCATTGTCACTTCTTATACACTTGACTGAAAGGAATACTGCTTCTCAACATAGAACACAAAGTGAATAATCTTCTGAGCAACCTCATCCTTTGAATGTAGATGAAAGTCCATACAAATCTGGAGTAATCATCCACAATTACCAGACAGTATTTCTTCTTTGCCATGCTCATCACTCTCACAGGACCAACTAGATCCATATGCAGTAATTGCAAGCAGGCAGTGGATTTAGGCTCTTCAATAGGAGGGAATGAGACTTTGTGTTGTTTTCCTTTTAAGCAGTGCAGGTTTCATCACAGTGGAACTCCTTTATTGGTAAGCCTCTGACTAAACTATTGTGGATCAGCTGATTCATGTTTTTGAAATTAACATGACCCAGCCTTCTGTGCCACAGTTTAGATTCTTGAGGAGAGGCTTTGGAAAATAGGCAAGGATGGCCTCTGAGATCTATTTTCTTGGAAAGATCTAAGGCATACACTCTTCCTGTCCTGTTGGCTCTCAGGAGAGTGTGATCATCCAACACCTTATCAATCAAATGCAGAACATTGGATGACAGAATCCTACAGTTCTGACTGGTGAAAAGAGCAACATGGCCTTTATCACACATTTGACTGACACTCAAAAGATTGTACTTGAGATTTTCCACATGATTAACATCATCAAACTTTATTTCTCCATTGGAGACAAAGCCTTTTCCAATTATGTGACCCCTAGCATCATTGCCAAAAGAAACAAACCCCTTCTTTCCTTTAGAGTAGTCATGAAGAAGAGAGCTGTTCCCAGTCATGTGCATAGATCCCCCACTGTCTACATACCAGATGCTACTTTGGCATGTTGAAGAACCCTGCAATTATAAACAATCAGTTAGTTTTGGAGACCCAAACCTTTTTTGGTTTTGGGCCTGTTCTCATCAACATATGGTAAACTAGCAGGTTTGATGGAAACACAGCCTGAGAGGAAGAAGATGGTGAAGAAGAGGAATCCTTTGGCTTGGACCTCCTTTTCTGTGGTTTCAACATAGGAACATCTAATTGGTTAACTCTTCCCAATAGATGTTGAACCATCACAACCAGCTGTGTCTGATTTTGTGATAAAGCTTTCAGCTCTTCAGACACATTGGCATTGGAGTTTGATAAGTTCCTATGTTGCACCTTCTTCTTTTGAGCAATCTCAGCTGTTACCTCTTTAACCCCTTCCTTTTTGGATTTCTTTATGGACTTAAGGGTTACAGGATTTGATGTTGCTGATACAAATGTGGCTTCAAACTCAGTTTTCATTTTAACCATTTTCTCTTTAATATCCTCTTTATGTTTGAGTTTGGATCCTCTTTTGTACCACAATCATTTGTAATATGATTGAACAAGCCACATACTTCACATGGTTTCTTCTTCATCTTATGTTGATCATCAACTAAAGAGGATGAAACTACTGAAGACTTGCTCTTCAGTACTTTGGAAGCATTGTTTGCTTTGTTGACTTCCTCTTTAGTAGTCTTCAAACTCTTTCTACTGACAGTTTTCTTCTCTTCAGTACTGACAGTAGTTGGAGTTTGAACTTCAAGTGTTAAATCTTTCTCTCCAGTCCTTTCAGACTTTCAGAATTAACTCCTGAGTTGATCAACTCTTTGATCATGTGAGTGTCAGCTGTGGAACCATCAACATTAGCTGATAGGTTCTGAGAGGGCTTAGTGCTGACTTCTACTTCTGATGGTGCTGTATCAGAAGTAGATCACATGATGAATGGATTGGTTTTGCTCTAACCATCAAATTCTACCTCTGCTCTGGGAGTAAAATTGTAGGGGCAGTGTGATTATACCAATGCCAAACTTCACATTGGAGCAGATATGCTTACTAAAAGCATTTCAAAACCCTTGCAAGAATTTACCCATCGATCACACTCTACCTGGGTAGTTGCAAGTTTTTCCTTGAGATCTCTATACTTCTCTAGAAGTTCTCTTCCCTAGCCTTATCATCAGTGTTTTGGCATTTAAATTTGTAAATCTCATCATTCTTATCATTAGCACAGACTCAATTCAGCTTTGCTTTTGGAAATTGTTTGTTCTAGCTCAATGTTCTTGTTAATTAAGCTACATTGCTTCTCTAATAGATGCAAATGCGGCTATGCATGGTTCAGAACATAGTTTTGGCTTTTGCCTCAGAGGATACTTGCCAGGATCAGCGATCACAAGTTTGATGTATTAGAGTTCAAAGCAGCGGAATAAGAACAGGAATTAGACAAATTGTAGCAAGAAATTGATACTTGTATGCATTAAGAGCACATACGGTTATAGTGAGAGAATATATTTCTGATTCAAGGAAGGTTATATATGGAATATTTCTGATCAAATCATTCACTTTATTACAATAAGTTGTTACTCCTTATATAGAGTGCAACAACCACTGCTGTTATCATGGAAAGTGACAACTGGCAGATCTATTACAAAAATAACTAAATCTTAACAAACTACTGAAATGTTCACAACTACTGAGAACATATCAGAGTGTTAAGTACAGAATATAAAACTACTGATTAGAAACTACTGAAACTACAACGACTGAAGAACAGCTCTTCAGTCATTTTACAAAGTTACTGAAATATAAAACTACTGAAACTACAACGACTGAAGAACAAGCTCTTCAGTTTGTTAAACAAACTACTGACTAGAAATATAAAACTACTGATATCACAACTACTGAAGAAGTACTCTTCAGCAGTTGTGACAAACTACTGAGGCTTCAGTACTTGATCTTCAGACTTTGACCTTCAGATATTTCATCAGCTGATGACTTCAGTAGATATCATCAGCTGATGTCTTCAGTCTTTGTCTTCAGATTTTGTACATCAGTGTTGATCTTCAGCACTTGTAAACTCTTCAGCTGTTGTACTTCAGTACTTTGGTCTTTCAGCTTCAGCACTTGTGTTCTTCAGCTGTTCAGCTTCAGTACTTGTGTTCTTCAGCTGTTCAGCTTCAGTACTTGTGTTCTTCAGCTGTTGTACTTCAGCACCTTAGTTCTTCAGCTGTTTAAGTCTTCAGCACTTGATCTTCAGCTGTTGAAGTCTTCAGCACTTGTCAAACTGCTGATGAAGCTTTCAGCAGTTGTTGTGATACCATGTGGGACTTAGAGGTTTTCTGATCTTGGCTCATTGGTTCTTTTGGTCCAACAAACTCCCCCTGAACCAATGCAGCCAAAACCTCTAAGTTATTTATTATCCTACTTATTGTTGGCAAAGATTGGTCTTTTTCCTTCTTGATCAGTAGAGAAGATGACCCATGTAAGCTCCGGCCTGGGAAGAAATCTCAGATATTTGTTTGGCAGGGTATGAATGGGAACTCTGTTTTGGGGAACTGGACACAGAGTTGTTATCCCATTCATGATATTTACTTCCCCATAATGAGTCTGTATGACTCTCGAACATAGGCCTCAAGGAGAACAACTTGTTCCTCCTGAGAGAGTTCTTCTACTCCTCCTTCGAAGAAGAACTCTGGACCATAGTACTCAGATAAGTACTTCATGGTCCTGCTATTTTTCAGCTCCACTGTAGTTACCTCCCTATAGACAAATTCATCAGGATGGGTGCCTTCAAGGAGTAACTGGAGCTCATTCTTCTGGATGTCTTCAAGCTTTTTATATACCAACCCTTTTAATCATCTTGTTTTCTAGTAAGGCTTGAGGGGTCATCTTTGCTTGATGAGCTTTCTTGAATCATCAATTATTTCCCAGGGTGTGACTACAATGGCCAACATGATGGTAGACCTATTGTTTTTCTAACCTGGCCATTGTATCTGTGTGGAATAGTTCTTTTATGGATTCTAGAACTCACCCTGGGTCTGGCCATACTCTCACTCTCTCCTTCTGATACTGAAAAGTGTGCCTGAGAGTGTACAGCCTTGAGCATGCCCTTTCATGGCTTGAATAGATGATGACTGAGGAAATTCCTTGTCAACCATCTTCAATAGTTGCTCATCGTGCTGTTTCTGCTATTCTTCATCTTCTATCTTGACTCTGACCATTTCCCTTTGAGATTCAGGTGTGATCATGGGTTGACTTCTGGGTTTTGGTAGCTTTAGAACAGCAGAGAGTGGCAGACTATCATCTTCATCCTCTTCTTCTTCTTCTTCCATCCTCAGCACCCTTCTCCTCCTTCTAGGTGCATCACTGGATGATGGTTGGGTTGGTAAGGGAATTGGTTTTGAAGAAAGGATGTTTGGTGTTGGGCTTAGAGATTGGTTTGGAGATTTGAGGGGTAGGCAGTGTTTGAGTGGGTGGAAGGGAAGGTTGATCCAGCATCTTTGTAGTAAGTTTCGCCTTTGTAAGTTAGCCATTTCCAACCTTTTACCAGCCCTAGCCTCATCAAGGGCTTCAACAATAATCCCCTTGTGGAATTGCTCAGACAGACAGATTCTGGTGGCTATAGCCAGAATACTGTCCCTGGTCCACGCGCGAATCTCCATTAACGATCTTCCAAGTATTTTTCAATGAAGCGGATCATTATCTCCAATCTCTCTTTTTCAGAGCACATCATACCCAGCCCATCGGGTTTGAATCTCTTGCACTTTCAACCTCTGATCTCACTATCCAATGTGGCTGTATCAAACCCTTGCCTGAAGAGTTGTTCAATTATTTTATCCATGGATCGGCTGTGTGTAGTGTCAGCTTCTTTTACCAGCTCTTCCAAGGTTTTGTCTTCAGTAGGTTGATCCTCAGCACTTTTCTTGCGCTTGTAAGTGAGCAGTGGTTGCTTTTCTTTCTCCTCCTCTTGGGCTTGCTTCTCTTCCTTCTTTTCCTCTGTTCTTTTCCTCTTCTTTTCTTTCACTGCAGTACTCTCCCCCTTTTTGGATGCATTGGAGGAAGGGGTTTGTACCGCAGAAAGTGTCTTTGCACACAGCATCAATCAAGGGTTGTAAAGTTGAGGAAAGCCTCTCATCAATGGCTTTAGTCACAATAGCAGTGATTATGGTGTGATGAGAGGGAGGGAATTTTGAAGTACATCACCTATTTGCTCAGGAGGGTTCTGTTCCTGAGAAATAGGGCCTGAAGCAGAGGCAGGTGGTTGAGTTTGGAGTGGCTCAGTGTTTGGGTAACCTTCAACTGAAGGTGCCATCTGTGGGTTGGTGGAGGCAGATGGTCTTTCTCCTTGTGAAGTTAGTCAAGTAGGTTTTGAAGCCTACTGACTTTCTCTTCAAGGATGTGTTCTGGGCAAGAACATCATAGAAGAAGCCCAGGTCATCATCAGCGAAGCTGAATCATCTGACCTCCTGCTTGGAGCAGGATTTACATGCACTGGTGTAGACCAGTTTGTTGCATGTGCCCCTTTTGCTTGGTACTGGGGACTTCCAGCCTCAGGACAATGTCCATCATCAACCTGTTGCCTCTAGTGAGGTCTTAGCAATGTTACCAGCCTCATTCTGATCATGTGCTGATTCAGAAGAGGTGGCAGCCTCACTAGATAGTCTAACCTCCTTATCTACACCAGGAGATAGAAGTGGTAAACCCCTGTGCTGTGGGTTCTCAATTGTACTGTGTTCCTCCCCTCAATTGTAGAGGTGTTCCCAGTAGTAAGTGGTTTCTGGGGAGGGGGTGAGGAGTGCAGTTGAGTCAGCACTTGTGCAACTATTAAAGTTGGGCTGTGAGGGGCGGTTGTATGGGGTGAAGGGATAGAAGCAGTGTGCACCTGGGGAGGTTGGTGCTCTTCAATGGCAATCCCCTCAAGTGAGGAAGATTCCAGATGTGTAGTACCCCTTTGTGGTTGTTGCAGGCTCCTGTTGAGAGGAATCCTGAGCGGCTATGGCTGGAAGAGTCATTGTATCCACTAGGGTTTGGACTAGTGGATATATCCTGCGTTTGTGTTGCAGGAGCATCCTCAGGGGACTCAATTCCCTGAGTAGCCGTTTGGGTTTCTTTTGGTGGGTTTGGTGGGGACTTTTGATTTGGAGGTGGTGGCTGTGGGTTCCAGCTGCATGGGTTTGCGCAGCTTGGCAGCCATTTGAGTGTCTGGTCAGAGTTGTGCGGGAGTATACTTCCGGCAGAACAGCCGTAGCAGGATTCCCAAGCCAACAAGTCCCTCAGCATTAAGCTGGTTTGTAATGATGGCCATTATGAACCGTGGATATAGTATCCACGGTTAACAGTTAGTTTTTGAGCCATATCCTTGAGCTCCAAAATATTATTTCTGAAAAGTTTAGCGGTTGTTGCTCAAGAATAGAATACATTACCTGCTGCCACTTTGTCGACATTTGATCCCAAGACGAAGTCTTAGGAGCCAAACATACATTCACCATGTGAAAAATTAGCGTTCGGCGTCATGGAAGTGTTTCTTCATGATAGTGGAGGCACTGATTGCCCTTGATATCCATGTTGGGCAAAGGATAGATCTGTGGTGCCCTTCGGATATCCAGCAGGAGAAATAGCATCATCCAGATGAAGAATTTGGCGGATTATTGCAGGAGTGATGACCACTTCTTTGTTGTTGACAACCGACTGGAGAGATGGTGTGTTGTTCTCCCCAGTGGTAATAGTAACGTTCATCCAAAATTGTTGGAGGGATTCGGTATGTAGTATGGGATTCAAAAGAAATGCCGTTTTGTATTGGGACTGAACCATAAGATCGATAGCAGTATCGAACTTAGCCAGACAGGCGATTTAGTAAGGTAGGCAACACAGTTGTGTCGCGGTTTAATTTGCATGGACGCCATTGAGAAGAGAGAAGTTTTGGAGAGGAACGTCAGGTTTGAAGAAGATGAAGCATTTAAGGATTAGGTCAAGGATATTTATAGGGTACGGGTAAGAAAACGACTGAAGGATGTGGTGTTAGTCATCAGTAGTTTTAAACGACTGTTGACATGGTATGATCCTTTCAGACGTTGAAACAGCTGAAGTCGTGTGTTGGGCATCAGGATCAGAAGTTAGAAAACTACTGAAGACCATGGTTTTGACTTCAGATGATTGAAACAACTGAGGACTTGGTGTTTGTCATCAATAGTTGTGAAACTACTGAAGACAGTTTTTAGTCATCAGCTGTTGTAAACAACTGAAGACTTGGTATTAGTCATCAGTAGTTATAAAACTACTGAAGACATGGTATTGCTTCAGTTGTTTAGAATGAAACAGCAGTTGTACAAACGACTGAAGAGAAAGTTCTCATCAGCTGTTTTCGTCAATTCTTAGCTTTACAGCTGTTTCATACTGTCCTCAACACATTCATCAGCCTTTTTGGCTGATTTCAGTTGTTTCATAGGACATCAGTACTCTCTGTTTTTACTGATTTCAGTAGTTGTAACTGCATCAGTAGTTGTAACTACATCAGTAGTTTACAACAGATGAAGTACTTCAGTACGTGTGAGACATTTAGCCTTCAGTAGTTATAAAAACTGCTGAGGGTAAAAACTCATCAGTACTTATATGTGACATGGTTACCAAGATCATCAGTACTTATTACTAAGATCATCAGTAGTTGTCACTTATTCTAGCTGCAGCATACCAAGCCTTAACACCAGGTTTTGAAAGTAACTATCCAAAGGCTTAGTAAAAATGTCTGCAAGCTCATCAGCACTAGGAACAAACTTAGGATCAATCAGACCTTTTTCAAAACAATCCTTATAAAATGATGTCTGATCTCTATATGTTTGGTCCTAGAGTGCTGGACTGGATTTTTGACAATACACAGAGCTGAAGCACTATCCATTAACAATGGAGTCTTAGTCTCTGTAATGCCATAATCCAAAGTTGGTTCTGAAGCCAGAGTACCTGAGAGTGCAACTTGCAGCAGCAATGTACTCTGCTTCAGCAGTTGATGTAGCAACTGAGGTCTGTTTCTTGCTTCTGCCAAGAAATCAAGCAGTTGCCTAGGAATTGACATCCACCAGAAGTTGATTTCCTGGTCAACTTACACCCTGCATAGTCATTGTCAGAAAAAGCAACTAATTTACCAAATGTCCAGTAGAATACCATAAACCTTGAGATGGAGTGCCTTGCAGATATCTAAAGATCCTCTTGACTGCAATCAGATGAGACTCTTTAGGTGCAGCCTGAAATCTAGCACAACACATGTAGCAAACATAATATCTGGTCTAGAAGCTGTTAAATACATCAAGGACCCAATCATACATCTGTAAGGTGTTTCATCAACCACTTTACCTTTCTGATCTGTATCCAGTTGTGTGGTGCTGCACATGGGGGTAGAACAAGGCTTACAGTTTTGTAAATCAAACTTTTGCAAAAGATCTTTTGTGTATTTGGACTGATGAATGAAAATTCCATCAGCCTTTTGTTTGATTTGCAACCCCAGAAAGAACTGTAATCTCCCATGGCACTCATTTCAAACTTCTGTTGCATCAACTTTGTAAAGGCATCACACAACTTTGGATCAGAGGATGCAAAAATGATATCATCTACATAAATTTGAACAAGTAGATTATGCTGCCCAGCTTTCTTAATGATAAAGTCTTATCTATGGAGCCTCTAGTGAAATTATTTTCCAGAAGAAAGTTTGATAATGTCTCATACCAGGCTCTAGGAGCTTGTTTTAACCCATAAAGAGCCTTATCAAGCTTATACACCCAATTAGGATGTTTATTGTCCTCAAAGCCTGGAGGTTGACATACATAAACCTCTTCTTTAATTTTTCCATACAAAAATGCACTTTTGACATCCATTTGAAAAACTTTAAGGTTTTGATAAGCAGCATAAGCTAAAAACAATCGAATTGCTTCCAGTCTGGCTACAGGGCAAAGGTTTCATCATAATCAATACCTTCTTCTTGTGCAAACCCCTGAACAACCAGTCTGGCTTTGTTCTTAACAATAAGCCCATTTTCATCAGTTTTGTTCCTAAACACCCATTTAGTGCCTATTGCACACTTACCTGAGGTAGAGGAACCAATTCCCACACTTGCTGTTTCTTGAACTGAAGAAGCTCAAGCTGCATGGCATCAACCCATCCATTGTCCTTTAAAGCAATGTGATAATTCTTTGGCTCTTGCTGACTGATGAAGAGAGCATAGAAGCAGAAATTTGACAATTGACTTCTTGTTGATACTCCAGCAGTGATATCACCAATGATTTGAGACATAGGGTGATTCTTCAGATCTTGATACACAATGAGATCTGTGCAAGTGTTTGTAGCTGGCTCAGCAGTAACAGATGGTGATGGTGAATCATTTCCTTGAAACCAATCAGTGGATGGTAATTCAAAGGAAGTTGAATTCGAAGAGATCTCATCAGCATTTGTTGTGGATGGTGCTACTAGAGCTACAGGAACATCAGGTCTAGCTGAATCAGGCAGTCATCACTAAACCTGAAGAGGTGAGTACTGCAATCATCATCATCATCAGCACCAGCAGTACCACCAGGTGGTGAACTGTTGACAGGAGCACAGCAGGAGTTTGATAAGGAACATATTGCAGTATGTCCAAATCAAATAACTCCACAGGGCTTTGTGGAATCTTGTCCTTTGGAGATTCATTGAACTTAACATGTAGAGTTTCTTCAACCATCTTTGTTCTGCAGTTGAAGACTCTGTATGCCTTTCAAGTAGATGAATAACCAACAAATACCCTGCATCCACCTTAGGATCAAATTTATGGAGTTGATCCTTTGTGTTGAGAATAAAACAGGGACACCCAAATGCTTTGAAAAATGAAATCAGAGGAGCCAAATGATGGAGGACTTCATATGGAGTCTTCATCAACCTCTGATTTACTAAAACTCTATTTTGCACATAGCAAGCTGTGTTGACAGCTTCAGCCCAAAAGGTCAGTGGCAAACCAGAGTCAGCCAGCATGGACCTTGCAGCTTCAATGAGGTCCTGTTCTTTCTCTCCACTACTCCATTTTGTTCTGGAGTCCTTGAATGCTAAACTGCCTTTTGATTCCCTTTGAAAGATAGAAGTCATCAAGTGTATGATTTCTGAATTCAGTTCCATTGTCACTCCTAATACACTTGACTGGAAGGGAATACTGCTTCTCAATATACAACACAAAGTGAATAATCTTCTGAGCACCTCATCCTTTGAATGTAGAAAGAAAGTCCATACAAATCTGGAGTAATCATCCACAATTACCAAACAATATTTCTTCTTTGCCATGCTCATTACTCTCACAGGACCAAATAGATCCATATCAGTAATTGCAAGCAGGCAGTGGACTTAGGCACTTCAATAGGAGGGAATGAGACTTTGTGTGTTTTCCTTTTAAACACAGTGCAGGTTTCATCACAGTGGAACTCCTTTATTGGTAAGCCTCTGACTAAACTATTGTGGGTAAGCTGATTCATGTTTTTGAGATTAACATGACCAAGCCTTCTGTGCCATAGTTTAGATTCTTGAGAAGAGGCTTTGGAAAATAGGCAGGGATTGCCTCTTAGATCTATTTTCTTGGAAATCTAAGGCATACACTCTTCCTGTCCAATTGGCTTTCAGGAGAGTGTGATCATCCAACACCTTATCAATCAAATGCAGAACTTTGGATGACAGAATCCTACAGTTCTGACTGGTGAAAAGAGCAACATGGCCTTTATCACACATTTGACTGACACTCAAGAGATTGTACTTGAGATTTTCCACATGATTAACATCATCAAACTTGATTTCTCCATTGGAGACAAAGCCCTTTCCAATTATGTAACCCCTAGCATCATTGCCAAAAGAAACAAATCCCTTCTTTCCTTGAGAGTAGTCATGAAGGAGAGAGCTGTTCCCAGTCATGTGCATAGATCCCCCACTGTCTACATACCAGATGCTACTTTGGCATGTTGAAGAACCCTACAATAATAAACAATCAGTTAGTTTTGGAGACTCAAACCTTTTTGGTTTTGGGCCTGGTCTCATCAATAGATGGTAAACTAACAGGTTTATTTGGAACAACAGCCTGAGAGGAAGAAGATGGTGAAGAAGAGGGATCCTTTGGCTTGGACCTCCTTTTCTGTGGTTTCAACATAGGAGCATCTAGTTGGTTAACTCTACCCAACAGATGTTGAACCATCATAACCAGCTGTGTCTGATTTTGTGATAAAGCTTCCAGCTCATCAGACACATTGCCAGTGGAGTTTGATAAGTTCCTATGTTGCACCTTCTTCTTCTGAGCACTCTCAGCTGTCACCTGTTTAACCCCTTCCTTTTTGGATTCTTTGAAGACTTAAGGGTTACAGGATTTGATGTTGCTGATACAAATGTTGTCTCAAACTCATTTTTCATTTTTACCATTTTCTCTTTAATTTCTTCTTTTTGTTTGAGTTTGAACCTCTTTTGTACCAACAATCATCTGTAAGATGATTGAACAAACCACATACATCACATGGTTTCTTCTTCATCTTAGGTTGATCATCAACTAAAGAGGGTGAAGCAACTGAGGACTTGCTCTTCAGTGCTTTGGAAGCATTGTTTGCTTTCTTGACTTCCTCTTTATTAGCCTTCAAACTCTTTCTACTGATAGTTATCTTCTTTTCAGTACTAACAGTAGTGGAGTTTGAACTTCAGGTGTTAAATCATGCTCTATAGTCCTTTCAGGACTTTTAGAATTTACTCCTGAGTTGATCAACTCATTGATCATGTGAGTGTCAGCAGTGGAACCATCAACATCAGCTGATAGGTTCTGAGATAGGTGATGCTGACTTCTACTTCTGATTGTGCTGTATCAGAAAGTAGATCACATGATGAGATGGATTGGTTATTCTCTCACCATCAGATTCTACCTCTGCTCTTGGAGTAAAATCTGTAGGTGGAGCAGTGTGATTGTAACCAATGCCAAACTTCACATTGGAAGCAGATTGCTTACTAAGATGCATTTCAAAACCTTTGCATGATTGTACCCATCTATCACACTCTACCTGGGTAACTGCAAGGGTTTCTTTGAGATCTTTGTACTTCTCTATAAGTACCTCTTCTCTAGCTTATCATCAATTATTTGGCATTTCAGTTTATAAATCTCATCATTTTTATCTTTAAGCACAGACTCAAACTCAGCTTTTCTTTTGGAAAAAAATTGTTCTAGCTCAATGTTCTTATTAATTAAAGCTACATTTGCTTCTCTAATGGAAGCAAATACTGCTATGCATGTTTCAGAACTAATTTGGCTTTTGCCTCAGAGGATACCTGTGATACCTGAGGTGTAGAGGCATTAGAAAATGAAGTATCAGCAGACTCCAAAGCCATAAGAGCTAGATTCCCAAAAGGACTGTCACCACCATGTTGACCTGCACCTGAGAACAATTGTCATGACCAGACATGTCATCTGGTAAACTGCTCCGTCAACAACTCCTGGGGTGAAGAAGCTGTGTTGTTGAGGTGAGTTTGTTGTTGAGATTGGGATGGCTGAGGTTTTGGTAGTGCATGAGGTTGTGGTGCCATAGGAACTTGAACTTGATTGACTGTGGCATGTAATAACAAGGGTAAGGATATGGCATTTGACCCTGAGGAACAAAATATGCAGGAGATTGTTGTTGAGGATGATGACTAGAAGTGACAGGATGTTGCCCTCTGTGTTGTTGACTATTGCCAGGAAAAGTCACAAAGGGTGCAGTGGAGTTAGATCCAGTTGATCTACACTCTCTTGCAAAGTGCCAAGCCTTTGGCATTTGTGACACCTCAACTTGCTCTTGTCAAAACCAACTTTGGTTTTGCCAGAGAGTCCTGGAAATTTTCTTCCAGTTCTTTTGTAGAACTTCTGAGATCTGATATTTATCAAGGCCATTTGGCTCAAAATATCCATCTCTTCTAAGTTGTCATCAGCAATCCCCTTGAGATCATCCATAATGAAGCATAAATTGTCATTATTACACCCATAAACTGACCATCAACACTCACAAATGCAGAATCAGAAGTGTTTGAAGAGAAATTAATATGCTCATCATACTGGCATTCAAATGAAGCATATTCTGACTCATGACCGACCAAGGCAGTGTTGCCTGGTACAAAGTCTTCAGTGAGCTTTCCAGATGAAGACAGCTTTCTCTTCTGTTCTATCTCTCTCTCAAACGTGAGCAGTTTCCCATGGAGTTGGGTGAGAGATAGTTTGTCCAAACTTGCACTGGAGCGTAGGACATTAGTATATGTGTCCCATCTCTCAGGCAGTGATCTGAGAATCTGTTATTCATCTGAATATTTGTGTACTCAAGTTTGACCATTTTTAATTCAAAGATCAAACAAAGAGAACGCTCAAATTGTTGAGTTAGTGTCTCACCCTTTCTATGAGAGAATGTCTCATATTGTTGGGCAAGGATTCTCTATTATTTGCCAATACCTCATCTGTTCCCCAAATTGTTCTTTCAAGGCATTCCAGAGGTCATGGGCAGTTTCATGATGCATTAGCCCAGAATAGATTTCATTGGGCAGTGCCATGGCCAGAATTCCATGGGCTTTTGCATCAATTTCAAGCAACTTCTTATCCTCATCTGAGTATTGCTCCCTCCTCTTCGGAACCATTTGATTGGTTTCGGGTTATTAACCATAGGCTTGTGTGGACCATGTACCACTGATGTCCAACAACCTGCGCTGTTAACAGACAGGTGATGGAGCATTCGTCGTTGCATATGTTATACTCATTCCTAACCAGCATTGGTGGCTTGGTTGAGGAACCAGTATTGTGAGGATCATTGGAGGGAGTAGTCATTTTCAGTTCAAAAACAATTTAATTCAAGCTTTTAAAAGTTTTACACAGACCACAACAAACTCAATGAAAACCAAGAAAAGATCTCAGGATGAACACCAAAAATACAGAAAATTCAATCTCTATAACCGTTTCTTGCAAAAACAAAAGCTAATTCAATCAAACTTAGATCTTGAATAGCAGTTTCAATGATCAATATTAGATCGATCAATGATTAACCTGCTCTGATACCATTTGTCAGGATCAACGACCACAAGTTTGATGTATTAGAGTTCAAAGCAGCGGAATAAGAACAGGAATTAGACAAATTGTAGCAAGAAATCGATACTTGTATGCATTAAGAGCACATACGGTTATAGTGAGAGAATATATTTCTGATTCAAGGAAGGTTTATAGATATGGAATATTTCTGATCAAATCATTCACTTTATTACAATAGGTTGTTACTCCTTATATAGAGTGCAACAACCACTGTTGTTATCACGGAAAGTGACAACTGGCAGATCTATTACAAAAATAACTAAATCTTAACAAACTACTGAAATGTTCACAACTACTGAGAACATATCAGAGTGTTAAGTACAGAATATAAAACTACTAATAGAAACTACTGAAACTACAACGACTAAAGAAACAGGCTCTTCAGTCGTTTTACAAAGTTACTGAAATATAAAACTACTGAAACTACAACGACTGAAGAACAAGTCTTCAGTCGTTTTACAAAACTACTGAAACTAGAAATATAAAACTACTGATATCACAACTACTGAAGAAGTACTCTTCAGCAGTTGTGACAAACTACTAAGGCTTCAGTACTTGATCTTCAGACTTTGACCTTCAGATGTTTCATCAGCTGATGACTTCAGTAGATATCATCAGCTGATGTCTTCAGTCTTTGTCTTCAGATTTTGTACATCAGTTGTTGATCTTCAGCACTTGTAAACTCTTCAGCTGTTGTACTTCAGTACTTTGGTCTTTCAGCTTCAGCACTTGTGTTCTTCAGCTGTTCAGCTTCAGTACTTGTGTTCTTCAGCTGTTCAGCTTCAGTACTTGTGTTCTTCAGCTGTTGTACTTCAGCACTTTAGTTCTTCAGCTGTTGAAGTCTTCAACACTTGATCTTCAGCTGTTGAAGTCTTCAGCACTTGTCAAACTGCTGATGAAGCTTTCAGCAGTTTTGTGATACCATGTGGGACTTAGAGGTTTTTTGATCTGGCTCATTGGTTCTTTTGGTCCAACAGATACCATGATACCTTTGGTATAGAGGCATTAGAGGATGAAGTATCAGCAGAATCCAAAGCCATAAGAGCTAGATTTCCAAAGGGACTGTCACCAGTGTTGACCAGCACCAGTGAACAGTTGTTCATGACGAGACAAATCATCTGGTAAACAGCTCCAGTCAACAACTCCTGGGGTGAAGAAGCTGTGTTGTTGAGGTTGAGTTTGTTGATGAGATTGGGAAGGTTGAGGTTCAGGCAATGCATGTGATTGTTGTGAAATGGGAGCTTGAACCGGATTAGGCTGAGGCAAGTAATAGCAGGGAAAGGATATGACATTGGACCCTAGGGGACAAAGTATGCAGGAGATCTAGGGTGTGAATGATGACCAGAACCAGCAGGATGTTGCCCTCTGTTTTGTGGACTAGTACTAGGAAAAGTCACAAAGGGTGCAGAAGAGTTAGAACTAGTTGATCTACACTCTCTTGCAAAGTGTCCCAGCCTTTGGCATTTGTGACACCTCAACTTACTCTTGTCAAAACCAACTTTGGTTTTGCCAGAGAGTCCAGGAAATTTCCTGCCAGTTCTCTTGTAGAACTTCTGAGATCTGATATTAATCAATGCCATTTGGCTCAGAATATCCATCTCTTCTAGATCATCATCAGCTATTCCTTTCAAATCATCCATGATGAAGCATAGATTGTCACTATTACTGCCAGAATGACTATCAATACCAACAAATGCATGATCAGAACTATTTGAAGAGAAATCAATATGCTCATCATAATTGCTTTCAGATGCAGCATATTCTGACTCATGACCAACCAAGGCAGTCTTCCCTGGTACAAAGTCATCAGTGAGCTTTCCTGATATGGACAGTTTCCTTTTCTGCTCTATCTCTCTTCGAATGTAAGCAGTTTCCCATGAAGTTGGGTGAGAGATAGGCTATCCAGATTTGCACTGGAGCGTAGGACAATAGTGTATGTGTCCCATCTCTCAGGCAGTGATCTGAGGAACCTGTATTCATCTGGCTGTTGGTGTATTCCTATTTCACCATTTTCAGCTCAGAGATCAAGCATTAAAACGCTCAAACTGTTGAGTCAGTGTCTCACCCTTTCTATGAGAGAATGTCTCATATTGTTGGGCAAGGATTTCTCTATTGTTTGCTAAGACCTCATCTGTGCCACCGAATTGTTCCTTCAGGGCATTCCAGAGATCATGAGCAGTTTCATAATGCATAAGCCCTGAATAGATTTCATTAGGCAGTGCCATGGCCAGAATTCCATGGGCTTTAGCATCAATCTCAAACAGTTTCCGATCTTCATCAGAGTATTGTTCCTTCTTCTTCGGAACCATTTGATTGGTTTCCGGATTGTTCACCATAGGCTTATGTGGTCCATATACCACAGATGTCCAACAACCTGAACTGTTAACAGACAGGTGATGAAGCATTCTTCGCTGCCATATGTTATACTCGGTCCTAACCAGCATCGGGGGCTTGGTTGAGGAACCGGTATTGTGAGGATCATTAGAAGGAGTAGTCATCTCAGATTCAATCAAATTCAATTAAGCTATATAGATTTAGAACAAAAACACAACAACCAATTGAACCAAGAGAGATCTCAAAATAAATGAATGAAAGCATCAGAAATTCAATAATCTATAACCAGTTCTTGCAAATATGCTAATTCAATTAAACATAGATATTAATTAGCAGTTTCAATGATCAATTGTTAGATCGATCAATGATTAACCAGCTCTGATACCACTTGTTACGATCAGTGATCTACGTTTGATTGATTAGAGAGTATAGCAGCGGAATTCTAACAATGAATTAGCCAATTCACAAGAACAAAGAGATATTCAATGTAAGAACAAAAACGGTTATAGACAGAGAATTCTGCAAATAATATTTCATCCAATATTCGCTTTCGTGGTAACGGAATGTCACAATTACAATTAGGTCAACACCTCTTATATAAGAAATGTGACGTCTGCTGATGTCACTTGATAGTGACGTCTGCTGATAGTTAACACAACTACTGAAGATGTCAAACAGCTGACATCTTCTTACAAAAATGCTAAGTGTTAACTATTATTACAACTACTGAAAAGAAACTACTGAAACTATAACAACTGAAGAACATACTCTTCAGTTGTTTTACAAATACTGAAACTATAACAACTGAAGACATACTCTTCAGTTGTTTTACAAATACTGAAACAAAGAAAACTACTGAAAGGTAAACCATCACAACAACTGAAGAATGCTTCTTTAGCTGTTGTAACAAACTCTGAAGGCTTCAGTACTTGTACTTGAGCTTCAGCTATTGTCATCAGCTGATGTCTTCAGTCTTTATACTTCAGCTGTTGTACTTCAGTACTTTAGTCTTCAGCTGTTGAAGTCTTCAGCACTTTAGAACTTCAGCTGTTGTTCTTCAGTACTTTAGTCTTCAGCTGTTGAAGTCTTCAGCACTTTAGAACTTTAGCTATTGTTCTTCAGTACTTTAGTTCTTCAGCTGTTGCAGTCTTCAGACTTTGTCAAACAGCTGATCAAGTCTTCAGCAGTTGTTGTGATGTTTGTGGGACTTAGAGGTTTTTCTGATCAGGCTCATTGGTTCTTTTGGTCCAACAGTTCGATCTATGATGGGTAGAAGCTCATTGCCTTTATCATTTTGGGGTTTCGCTTTGCTCTCTAGGGCCCGTATCTTGAATATGGCCCCAACCAAGAAAGTGGAAATGACATCTTTGAAATATGGCATGGAAGGGTTCCATCACTATCATATTTAAAGGTATTGGGTTGTGAGGCTTATGTTAAGACTCCCATCTCAAACAAGTTAGAAAGTCATTCCACTAAGTGTATCTTCATTGGATATCCTAGAGATTCTATGGGATATTATTTCTATGATCCATGAGAACAAAAGGAGTTTGTTGACAAGAAGGCTGAGTTCTTAGAAGCTAAGTTACTTATGGAAGGAACTAGTAGTAGAACTATGGATCTTGAGGAGGATCAAGAACAACAAAACGGTACATGTTTGGTTGACACTATCACTCAACATGAGGATGTTGAGAATGATCAAGTGGTTGATCAATATACACAAAAGGTTCACAGATCTGGTAGAATTAGTAATCCACGTGAAAGATATGGATTTTTCATAGATGGATGCTATGTGGTAGATTCCGATGAACCAACCAGTTATCATGATGCAATGTCCAATTTGGATTGTGACAAATGGCTTGAAGCCATGAACGTTGATATGCAATCCATGTATGACAACCAAGTGTGGGACTTGGGTGAACCACTTCTTAACTCCAAGATAGTTGGAAGTAAGTGGGTTTTCAAGAAGAAAACCGATATGCATGGAAACTTGGATACTTATAAAGCTAGACTTGTAGAAAAAAGTTTCATTCAAACTCAAGGGGTTGATTATGATGAGACCTTCTCACCGGTTGTAATGCTGAAGTCTATTAGGATATTATTTGCCATAGCAGCTCATTATGATTATGAGATTTGGAGAATGGATGTCAAAACCGCTTTTCTAAGTGGGTATCTTGAGGAAGATGTCTATATGGTTCAACCTGAAGGTTTTGTCGATCCAAGACATCCTAACAAGGTATGCAAGTTAAAGAAACCAATCTATGATTGAAGCAAGCATCAAGAAGTTGGAATCACCGTTTTGATGAAGAGATAATCAAATTTGGGTTCATCAAAAACGCTAATGAAGCATTGTATATAAGAAAGCTAGTAGGAGCATCATCACTTTCCTAGTATTGTAAATCGATGATGATGAGTCTTGTCACATGTAAAACTCTTAGTTTAACCTTTTAAACTATAGAAAACGCAGTGGAATAAGAGGTTTAAAACATGGTTTATAATCTAAAAATTTTTGCCATATTAAACCACAAACAAAAATCAAGAATGAGGATCATAATAATATGTGAAATAGTGTGCTATCAAACAAAACAAAACAACCATAGGGAGTTCATAGAATCAACCTTTCTAGAACAAGATGATGTGGATGAAAATAGGTAGATGATGATGTTCTTGAATGTGTCTAGCCTTCCAAGGAGAAGGCCTCAAGAAGTGATACCCACAAACCCTTCAAACACCTTGCTTGTTAGGATGCAACACCAAAGATATCTCTTCCAAAACCAAAATTTTCAGCCTCTTTTCCAACTTACAAAATCTGAAATTGGCCCTGGTTTTGGAGGTTCTTTTGCTTGTAATTTTTAGAGAGAAGTGTGAATGAATGAATGGAGTGTAAGAGAGAGAGGAGAACCACACTCAAAAACCAAAGCAAAAAGGCTGGTTCCAATGACCCCTTTTTGGGCGGCCGAAGGTTGAGTTAAAATGGGTTTTCCCCCCATTTTGTAATTCACAATTTTCTCCTTTTAACCTTAACTTTATAAAATTAAAACCTCTTTTAATTTCATAACAATAACACACTTTTATTTGTTATTATTTAACCAACTTAAATAATGAAACAAGTAATATCTCATGAACAAACTATCCATATAGTATTGTTGTATTACAAAGCAAAGTTTTAGAAAACCATTTTCTAAATTGGTGTCAATGTTTATATGTATGATCTCATCAACGTTTGTTTAGCTTGTTATTAGGTATGACCCAACTTGGATCATAACGTACTAACCACATCAATCTTGTATGTGTCTTGGGCATACCAGATCCAACAATCTCCCACTTGCACAAGATTCATAAAAGATTGATGCCAGCAGTAAATACCACCTAACAACGGTTCACTACCCTTAATAGGTATGACTAAGTGCCATTCAATAACATCATCTCCTTCAAGTACCATACTTGAAATGTTTTGGGTGACCAATCATCTATCCTTTTGTCACAGATGTCATGTTAAATCCTAGAGACACAGAGTGATCATTCTCCATTGATTTAACTTTATCAGGCCTTAGACATCTTACTCTCAACGAATAAGAGGGACAAATCCCATCTTGATAACATACGTCTCTCACAATTACCTTATATCATACCTGAACTCAGACTTATGTACTGCCATGTTTCAGAACAGCGAAGAGATAAGTCAAAGTATAATATTCGGTAAATATCAAGACCTAATATGTGTCTCAGGTCAGAGGATACCAAATGATGTTCCCCTTTACTCAAAATTACTTATGATCAATCAGAAAAACTCTATGTAGTAATGTTTGAGATGCAGGTCAGTCCAATATTTGCATCCCAGAAATATCTATGAACTTTGGCAACAACCTTTTGCTCTACATTCATCTATATGAATGTCTGCCAATCCAAGTTCATAATAGCATTACCTTCATGCTCGCTCCCACAAGCATGAACAACTACGGACATTCTGAGTAAATACTTTACTCATGGATTTTAAACATGCAAAATAGGAATATTAGTTGAATCATTATAACCGAATAATTCATTCAAGTAATAAAGGGTTACAATATCTCAATACATAAATAAAGATCAAATCCAGTCACTAGAATATTGAAGTCCCATGGCACAAGCATGACTTTCATGCTTTGCCTTTTCAAGAAGCTTTGTGAGTGGATCCGCAATGTTTTGATCCGTGTGAACTTTGCGAATACATATCTTTCCTTTTTCAACTTCATCCCTTATGTAGTTGAATCTTCATTCAATGTGCCATGTCTTTTGATGTGCACGGGGTTCTTTGATTTGAGCAATCCCACCCTCCTTATCACAAAGAATTTCTAGGGGGTCCTGAATGGAAGGGATCACCCCTAGATCGGCAATGAACTTCTTTAACCATGCAGCTTCCTGAGCTGCTAATGAAGCAGCAATGTATTCTGACTCTGTAGTAGATAATGCCACCACATCTTGCTTAGAGCTCTTCCAAGAGATTTCTCCTCCATTGAAGATGAAAATTTATCTCGATTGTGATCGTGAACCATCCCGATCAGTTTGGAATCTCGCATCCGTTTAACATTTTACTACGAGCTCTTCTTCACCAGATCCATAGATTAGGAACATATCTTTAGTCTTCCTTAGGTACTTAAGTATGTTCTTAACAGCCATCCAATGACTGCTTCCAGGATTTTGTTGATATCGGCTTGTCATGCTCAAGGCGCATGACACGTCCGGTCTAGTGCATATCATTGCATACATGATGGATCCTATGGCAGATGCATACGGGATTCCCATCATTTTGTCTTGCTCATCCTTTGAGCTTGGACATTGAGTCTTACTCAATATCGTTCCTTTTTGAATAGGTACGGTACCTTTCTTGGTGTTTTCCATCTTGAACCTTTTCAAGATCTTATCAATGTATGCACTTTGATTCAAACCTATCAACCGCCTTGATCTATCCCTATAGATCTTTATTCCTAAAATATTGGCGGCTTCACCAAGATCCTTAATGGAGAAACAGCTTCCAAGCCAGGCTTTTACACCTTCCATGGTTGGAATGTCATTTCCAAATAGTAGGATGTCATCGACATACAATACTAAGAAAATGGTGATGCTCCCACTAGCCTTTTTATATACACATGCTTCATCAGCGTTTTTGATGAACCCAAATTTGGTTATTTCTTCATCAAAACGGTGATTCCAACTTCTTGATGCTTGCTTCAATCCATAGATTGATTTCTTTAACTTGCATACTTTGTCAGGATGTTTTGAGTTGACGAAACCTTCAGGCTGAACCATATAGACATCTTCCTCATGATATCCATTTAGAAAAGCAGTTTTGACATCCATTTGCCAAATCTCATAATCATAATGAGCAGCTATGGCAAATAATATCCTAATAGACTTTAGCATTGCAACTGGTGAGAAGGTTCATCATAATCAACCCCTTGAGTTTGAGTGAAACCTTTTGCTACAAGTCTAGCTTTATAAGTATCCAAGTTTCCATGCATATCGGTTTTCTTCTTGAAAACCCACTTACTTCCAACTATCTTGGATTTAAAAGGTGGTTCAACCAAGTCCCATACTTGGTTGTCATACATGGATTGCATCTCAACGTTCATGGCTTCAAGCCATTTGTCACAATCCAAATTCGACATTGCATCATGAGAGGTGGTTGGTTCATCTGAATCTACCACATAGCATCCATCTACAAAAAACCCATATCTTTTAGGTGGATTACTAATTCTACCAGATCTGCGAACGTTCTGTGTAATTTGATCAACCACTTGATCATTTTCAACATCCTCATGTTGAGTGCTAGTATCAACCAAACGTATATCGGTTTGTGGTTCTTGATCCTCCTCAAGATCCACAGTTCTACTACTAGTTCCTTCCGTAAGGAACTTAGCTTCTAAGAACTCAGCCTTCTTGGCAACAAACTCCTTTTGTTCCAATGGATCTTAGAAATAATATCCCATAGAATCTCTGGGATATCCAATGAAGATACACTTAGTGGAACGGCTTTCAAGCTTGTTTGAGGTGGGAGTCTTAACATAAGCCTCACAACCCCATACCTTTAAATATGACAGTGATGGAACCCTTCCATGCCATATTTCAAAAGGTGTCGTTTCCACTTTCTTGGTTGGGGCCATATTCAAAATACGGGTCGTAGAGAGCAAAGCGAAACCCTAAATTGATAGAGGCAGTGAGCTTCCAGCCATCATAGATCGAACCATATCTAATAGAGTTCGATTTCTTCTCTCGGACACGCCATTATGTTATGGTGCTCGAGGTGGAGATAGTTGTGAGACAATACCACAACTTCTAAGATGATCTCTAAAAGCATCACTCAGGTATTCACCTCCTCTATCGGTGCGGAGAATTTTTATTTTCTTATTGAGTTGATTTTCTACTTCATTTTGGAAGATTCTGAACATTTCAAAAGCTTCATCTTTGTGTCTTAACAAGTACACATAACCATATTGACTATAGTCATCGGTAAAGGTAATGAAGTATCTTTCATGGTACCTAGTCATTGGCTTAAAGGGACCACATACATCCGAATGTATGATGCCTATTAAATCTTTTGCCCATTCGAACTTGCCGCTAAAAGGGGCCTTAGTCATTTTACCTTGTAAACAAGATTCACATACATGGAATGAATCATAATCATTTGCTTTTAAAAGACCATTCTTTTGAAGTGTTTGTACGTGTTTCTTGTTTATATGACCAAGACGGCAATGCCAAAGATAGGTATCACTCAAATCCAATTTGAGTTTCTTAGTGGTCGTCTGGTACAATGAGCTATTACATAATGTGTTTTCATGAACCAATTCATAAATACCATTAACAGGAATAGCTTTAAAATAAAACGTGCCATTTAAAGAAACATGAATTTCATTCTCAATAAATGACAAAACATAACCATATTGTCTTAGTTGGGCAACATAAATAATTTTCGAGTCAAACTAGGAACATACAAAATATTGTTCAAAATTACTTCCAAACCATTTGGAAGCTTCAAGATGTAGTCCCCTCGGCCTTCAACTTGAACCTTTACCCCATTGCCCATGAAGAGGCTCACATCCCCTTTCTTAAAGTCCTTACTTCTTTTGAACCCCTGCAATAAGTTGCATATATGAGTTCCACATTCGGTATCCAATACCCATGTTTTAGAGGATATTAAATTTAGACCAATATGGATCATGAAACATGTACCTGAGGTTTGCCCGACATCCCTCTTTGCTTGCAACACTTTAAGATGGACAGGCAATTTCTTGCCCAATGTCCAATCTTCCCACACTTAAAGCATGGGTCATTTGAAGCAACCTTTTGCTTCTTCTCTGTTGGTTTTGGTGGTGGCGCTCTTACCACTCCCTTTCCCTTTCCCCCAATGTGCCCTTTACCTTGGCAACATTTGCCTTGGGTGCGGGGTGAGGCCTCTTCTTGTTCCACCTTCATTGATGGTGAGAACGGGTAAAACCCTTTTACCCATGGCCACCTCGGCAGTTTTGAGCATAGAGTGAAGCTCACTTATGTTCTTGTCCCACCCGTTCATGTTATGATTCATGACAAAATTGTCAAACCTTTTTGACAAAGAGTTGAGGATCAAATCCGTAGCCAACTCTTTCGAGACGGGACAATTCAGCCTTTCGAGGCAGTCAATGTGGCTTTTCATCTTAAGTACATATGAAACAGATTGGGTGTCGTCCATACGACACCCATGGAGTGCTCGAATCGTTTCGAAGCGCTCAACCCGTGCTTGTTATTGGAACGTTTCCTTCAACTGGGTTATCATGTCGTACGCTCCATGATGTTCATACTCCTTTTGGAGATCTGGAGTCATACTAGCCAACATAAGGCAAGATACTTGGACCGAGTCCTCGGTGTATTTCACCCAATTATTATAGGCCTCCTCATCATCCTCACTAGGTTGATCGGGAATCGGATCGTCTAATATGTATGATCGTTTCTCTTGCTTGAGAACAATTCTCAAGTTTCGAAACCAATCAATAAAATTAGTATGGTTTAGACGCTCCTTTTGGAGAATGGTTCTTAGTGATAGAGAGTGAGCGGTCGAGATTTCATTGTTATCATTATTGTTAGTGACCATCTACAAAATGTCACAAAGTTCGATTTTAGTAATTTCGATATTGTTCATATTTTAATAATTAAAACCCCTTTTAAGTGTCTTACACAATTTTAAAGCTAGAATCCAATGTTACATTTAAATAGTGGTTAGGTGACCTTTATCCCATTATTTAAATTAACAAGGTAGTCAACGTTTTGACAATTGCAACCCTTTGCGACTTCTAGGGTATGGGATCGACTTTAAACATCATATGTATTGTCGGCATGTTAATCCCATCAACACCTTTGTAAACAATATTGTAGGTGATCCATTTAATATGGTTTGCAAATCAAGTTACCCTACTTGCACACACATGTGAGTTTTCCAACATAAGTCGTTAGGTGACCTTTATCCCACAAATATGGTATCCCCACCTCAAGTCACAAGTTCCCTCAAAATGGTTAGGTGACCTTTATCCCATTATGAGTTTCCAAATGACTCAAGTGTTGTGCAAAAGGATGGTGTTAAACTTGTTTAAAGGGAATTTAAGTTTCATAATCTTAGTTTAGAAAACTCTATGTACCTTATATTTGCATGCTTTCAAATACAAGGTACCCTATGGTTCACTTTTTATAAAACCTTTTTTTATTAAAACCATTAATCCTTTTAATAACCTTTTATTAACCACTTAATGATAAAGAACCAACAAAAATTTCAGCTTGTTAAGTTTGTTAATGAGTTTGTAATGCATATCCAAACATCAACCAAACAATCAAACAACAAACATCCAAACAAGAATAAATATATAAACATGAGTGCATAACCATGGCCACTAAGTTGACCACACTTGTTTGCCATCACAAGTGTTGTCATAAGGTCTTTCTAAGGGTAAAGATGACACATCAAGATGTGTCCATGAACTCCCACTTGAATTCACATCCAAATGCTTCAAGTGTCCATGTCTTTGTGTCCTTCTTTGAGTCTTCATCTTGTGCATCTTCTTTTACAAAATTCATATCCTAATACAATTTTTCTAATAAAAGAAATGCACCTAATCTATTATTACATAACCAAATGAATAAATAAATTACAACCCAAGATATAAAACACAAATTACAACCCTTTCAAGAACAAACCAACATGACAAAACACAATCAACCAAAACAAACACATAAGGCCAAGGCTATGTTATGCACCATAATATATAACACATCCAAGAACAACAAAGAATCCATTATTTCAGCCCTAAAGTTTCAGCCAACATAAACTAAAACTTTAGGGTTGTACAAACAACATAATCAACCATTTGACATAATTCTTTCAAGGTTTATACTAAAGCATGCAATAATCTTGCATGCTTTAGTATAAACCTTGAAAGGGTTGTAATTATTATGATCCTCATGCCATTGAAAAGGTCCATGAAAACTAACTTTTCAAGACCTTTTGAAGCACACATTCCACATAACGGCTCTAGATGCCATTGATGAGTCTTGTCACATGTAAAACTCTTAGTTTAACCTTTTAAACTATAGAAAATGCAGCGGAATAAGAGGTTAAAACATGGTTTATAATCTGAAAATTTTTGCCATATTAAACCACAAACAAAACTCAAGAATGAGGATCATAATAATATGTGAAATAGTGTGCTATCAAACAAAACAAAACAACCATAGGGAGTTCATAGAATCCACCTTTCTAGAACAAGATGATGTAGATGAAAATAGGTAGATGATGATGTTCTTGAATGTGTCTAGCCTTCAAAGGAGATGGCCTGAAGAAGTGATACCCACAAACCCTTCAAACACCTTGCTTGTTAGGATGCAACACCAAAGATATCTCTTCCAAAACTGAAATTTTCAGCCTCTTTTCCAGCTTACAAATCCGAAATTGGCCCTGGTTTTGGAGGTTCTTTTGCTTGTAATTTTTAGAGAGAAGTGTGAATGAATGAATGGAGTGTAAGAGAGGAGAACCACACTCAAAAACCAAAGCAAAAAGGCTGGTCCCAATGACCCCTTTTTGGGGGGCCGAAGGTTGAGTTAAAATGGTTTTCCCCGCATTTTGTATGTCACAATTTTCTCCTTTTAACCCTTAACTTTATAAAATTAAAACCTCTTTTAATTTTATAACAATAACACACTTTTATTTGTTATTATTTAACCAAATTAAATAATGAAACAAATAATATCTCATGAACAAACTATCCATATAGTATTATTGTATTACAAAGAAATGTTTTAGAAAACCATTTTCTAAATTGGTGTCAATGTTTATATGTATGATCTTATCAACAAATAAACATTTATTGGTGTTTATTTAGCTTGTTATTGGGTATGACCCGACTTGGATCATAACGTACTAACCACATCAATCTTGTATGTGTCTTGGGCATACAAGATCCAACATATGACATTTTACTATTGGAAATGTCATTCGAACCTTGGAGGGTGTAAAAGCTAGCTTGGAAGCTGTTTCTCCATTAAGGATCTTGGTGAAGCCGCCTATATTTTGGGAACAAAGATCTACAGGGATAGATCAAGGAGGTTGATAGGTTTAAATCGAAGTACATACATTGATAAGATCTTGAAAAGGTTCAAGATGGAAAACTCTAAGAAAGGTACGGTACCTATTCAAAGAGGAACGATATTGAGTAAGACTCAATGTCCAAGCTTAAAGGATAAGTGATGTGCTCCAAATTATACATAAAAATCCTATCAAAAGCACATCAATTATTCCTTAATATCTTCCTTAAAATGATGAAAATACACTTAAAAGTCTTAAATTGTGTTTTCAGGTGTTAAAATGGACAAGATGGACAAAAGAAGCATATTTAGCAAGAAATTGAAGTAATCCGAGCTTTGGAGCCCAAGCATGGGGTCGTGCCTCTTAAAGCACACTCCCATGCTTTGCCAAAAACACACCCCCATGCTAAATTAACACACCCTCGTGTTTGGACATCTGAAAAGGACAAAAACATTGTTCCCTAAAAGTAGACACGGGGTCGTGCCTTTTAGGCACGAGGTCATGCCCGACATAACCTGCATGTACGAGCCGACCAACTTTCGTAAGCATTGTACTAGCACGGGGTCGTTCCTTTTAGGCATGGGGTCGTGTTAAACACTCCGGAAAGCCTATAAATAGAAGTGTAAGTTCACCAGTTTTGGTAAGCTTTGGTGGGAGAGTTACTCTACAAAACTCTCCCGGGAATCAGGACTTCAAGGTCATTTGGAGGCTCGGGAGGTGCATACAACACTTGGAAGAAGCTCGGGATCGTCCAAACGCCATCCATTGTGGATTATTGGTTTGATTGTTCCATTTCACCGATGATTACATATCTATCTTCTTTGTTATATGTTGTTATGTTCAAGCTCATTATGAGCTAAACTCTTTTTATCATCCTAATCAGATGAAACTAATGTAATTTGTGATGAACTAATGGTGTGATAAATATTATGTTAATGTTATGGTGGTCTTGGGAAAACTATTGATGGGTAGCATCTACATTTGAACGGGAAGTTATAAATTTATGGTTTGTGATTGTGATCGTCATACAAAGTTGAAAACCCCTATGATTAACTTTCATTCGCGAAACCGGTCTTCATAATAAATCCATGGCTAATGAACTAGAAGTGGTTATTAGAAATCATATCACTTTAACTTTCTAATCATTTGCGGGTTCCCTTTTATTAGTCCGGAAACTTCAGTAATTGTTACGGTTTTCTAAAATTAATGGTATGTTAGGAAGGAACCTGATCAACTCTCTTTTTGACATTAAGTTATGTTTTCAGAAATCGTATGTCAAATAGGTCACAAAAGATTTACCTACATTATAGGGCTTTGATATAAGCAGTAAAACTCAGTCTGACAGTATCAAATCACTACGGCAGCAGGATAGACCAGAAATCGTGCCAGCTCATCTTTATAAACATTAACATAATTACATTAATCCATATCTTTAAATCACACAACAAATTCATCACGGTTACATAAGTGGAATCTAATTAGGATGATAACTTTTATTCCCTGGTTTTAAACCCAAACGCTTCAAATCGTAGTTTACTTCCTTTCTATCATTGTTTATTTTTAAATCCTAAAAATCTTTCCAATGCAAATTATCATTTTCTTTAACAAAAACCAAATCTGATAGTCAAACATCAAGTTTGTTGAGTAGGCTAGGTGTGTCCACGGATTGATACTCGGTTCTTACCAACACTATATTACCACACGATTGGAACAATGCCTTTTGAGTGTGTGGTTTAGCATTAGTAATAAACAATTAAAACTGAATCTGTGCAATAAATCTTTATCAAATTATATATACTATCCACACATCAATCAAGTTTTTGGCGCCGTTGCCGGGGACACACGGCAGTTTGAAAGACAAACCAAATTTTTGACTATCTTGTATATAACTTGTTAATATATTTTTGTTTAAACTTCATTTTTATTTTTAGGTAGTTTGCCCTAGTTAGTTTAGGTACTTTTGCCTGATTCATTTTAAGCCTTAGTTAGTTTATGCTTCTTTAAGTTAGTATATGTCCGACTCGTCTAGTTCTGAACTTATTCCGCCTCTTCCAGAACCTGAACGACTTTTCCGTCAAAGATTGCGCAAAAGGTCACAACAAGCAGCACCAGTCATTGAAGAAGATATTTTGGAAGATACACCATCCAAAGAAGACATGGCTAACCAAGACGAGGAAACGAAGATGACACACTATGCCACACCGTCAATAGATGGTTATGAGTCTAGTGTTGTCCAACCAACAATAGCGGGCAACAATTTTGAGATTAAGTCTAGTATTTTCCAACTCGTAGAAAACTCTATTCAGTTCCATGGGTTACAAGACGAAGATCCTAATGCTCACATATCATGATTCCTTCGTATCTGTGCTACCTTCAAAATCAATAATTGTTCAGACGACGCCATTCGACTAAGACGTTTTCCATTTTCACTTCGAGGCCGAGCCATCGCTTGGCTTGATTCACTTCTGCCTGGTTCCATCACCACATGGGAGGAAATTGCTGAACAATTCCTTTTGAAATACTTTCCACCCAATCGTACCGCCAAACTAAGAAGCAGCATCACAAGTTTTCGCCAAGACAACGATGAATCATTACACACAGCATGGGAGAGATATAAAAGTTTCCTTCGGAGATGCCCACATCACGGACTTGATCTGTGGCTGCAGTGTCAAACCTTTTACGATGCAATCAGTGGAGCCCACAAGCAAGCGGTAGACCAAAGTGCGGGAGGAGATTTCGGAAGTGTCACGCCAAAAGAAGCATACCAAGCCTTAGAAAGAGGAGCTAAGAAGAGCTTTTGTTACAATCCCTTAAGAACCAAACCTAGTTCTAAAGGTATTCACCAATTAGACTGTGAAACCCTAATTGCCTCCCAATTAGAACAATTGCAAAGCGAGCTAAGGAAAACTCCAACACGATGCAACACATGTGGAAATTCACACAAGACCAATGAATGCCCACAAGGCATTATGATGGTTCAAGATGTTGACTACGTAGGAGGCCCAAACAACTCATACAACAACAACTCAAATTGGAGAAGCAACTCGAATTACAGAGATGCTGGTAATAACCAACAATCATCTGGATTCAACTGAAGGCCACCTTACCAACAACAGAAACCACCATACCAAGGACCAAGCAGTAGTAACCAAGACCGTAGAGCATCATCAATGGAAGACTTATTACAACAGTTGTTGTTAACCACACAAGCCACAGATGAGTATATCTGGAAATCTGATCGAAGAAATAAGGAGAGGTTCCAAAGAAACGAAGCTGACATCAAAAGCAACAAAGCATCATTGCAAACCATAGAGCACCAAGTAGGTCAAATAGCACAACAGCTATCTGAAAGACCTCAAAGAGCTTTGACTAGTAACACTGTAACAAACCCTAATGCTCAAGTCAAAGCCATCACCACCAGGAGTGGCAAACCCACTCAAGGTGATGCACCCGCATTACAACCCATCCTTGAAGAGGTAGAAACTGAAACTCCAAGTAATGCGAGTGATAAGCAAAATCAACCTGTTGTTATTGAAGAACCAGCCAAGAAATACGTTCCACCACCACCTTATGTTCCACCACCTCCATATCCAGGTCGTTTGAGACAACAAAGAATGGACGCACAATATGGCAAATCCCTTGGGTTGTTCAAGCAACTCCACATCAATCTGCCCTTGGTGGAGGCCTTAGCACAAATGCCAAACTACGCTAAGTTTCTAAAAGGTGTCTTGTCAAAAAAAAAGAAAGTGGAAGATTTATCACACATGGTTTTGAATGAAGAATGCTCGGCAGTTCTTCAAAACAAACTACCTCAAAATATGACTGATCCAGGAAGTTTCACCATACCTTGCCTAATAGGTAATCTTTCTGTCAGTAACGCGTTAGCTGATTTAGGTGCGAGCATTAACTTTATTCCTTATGCGGTTTTCAAAAAATTAAACCTAGGTGACCCTAGACCTACCCATATGAGCATCTAGTTAGCTGACTGTTCTGTTAAATATCCGAGGGGCATCATTGAAAATATCTTAGTTAAAATTGATAAGTTTGTATTTCCTGTTGATTTTGTGATCCTTGACATGGACGAAGACAAAAATGTTCCACTTATCCTAGGTCGACCTTTCTTAGCGACTGCTCGAGCCCTTATTGATGCTTGTACAGGCAAACTCACGCTTAGAGTAAATGAGGAGGAAGTAACTTTCGATATAGGCCAATCCATGAAACACCCTCAACATCATGATGACTCACTCTATTACGTTGATGCCTGCGATTTAATCATAAGTTGTCATTTGGAGAAAACTCTTCAAAATGAAGCTTGCAACACTCTATAGAAGCATTTGAGATCATGAGCAAGACCTAGAACCAAAAGCCAACCTTCTATAGAAGACCCTATAGTTTTAGAGGTCAAAGAACTTCCATCTCATCTTGAATAAGCCTTTCTTGAAAACACAACTCAACTTCCTGTCATAATCTCATCTGCCATATCAATTGATGAGAAGAAGAAGTTGCTCAATGTGCTCAAGGCACACAAACGAGCAATTGCATGGAAAATCATGGACATCAAGGGAATCAATTCATCCTTTTGCACTTATAAAATATTGATGGAAGAGAACTTCAAATCTGTTATTCAACCTTAAAGACATTTAAACCCGAGCATGCAAGAGGTGGTGAAGAAAGAAGTAATCAAACTACTAGATGCCCGTTGAGTTACCCTATTTCTGATTCACCTTGGGTCAGTCCCGTACAAGTTGTTCCAAGAAAGGAGGAATGACTGTTGTAACTAACGAGAAGAATGAGGTTATTCCCACTCATACGGTTACCGGAGGGAGAGTTTGCATAGACTATCATAAACTCAATGACGTGTTGGACCAAAAGAACCAATGAGCCGGATCAGAAAAACCTTTAAGTCCCACAGACGTCACAACAACTACTGAAGACCAAAACAGCTGAAGACAATAGCTGATTACAAAGTCTGAACACAAGTGCTGAAGACAAAGTCTGAAGACAAGTCCTGAAGACAAAGTTTGAAGACAAGTGCTGAAGACAAAGTCTGAAGACAAGTGCTGAAGACAAAGTCTGAAGACAAGTGCTGAAGACAAAGTCTGAAGACAAGTGCTGAAGACAAAGTCTAAACACAAGTGCTGAAGACAAAGTCTGAAGACACAAGTGCTGAAGACAAAGTCTGAAGACACAAGTGCTGAAGACAAAAGTATCAGACGTTGTCACAACAGTTGAACAGGTCTTCTTCAGTAGTTGTGACGGTTTACCTTTTAGTAGTTTTATGTTTTATCTGTTCATTAGTTTGACACAACAGCTGAAGAATACTTCCTCAGTTGTTGTGCTCATCAGTAGTTTTATGTTTTTCAGTAGTTTTGTAAAACGACTGAAGAGCTTGTTCTTCAGTCGTTGTAGTTTCAGTAGTTGCTTATCAGTAGTTTCATATTTTGTACTTAACACTCTGATATGTTCTCAATAGTTGTGAACATTTCAGTAGTTTGTTAAGAGTTAGATATTTTGTAAGAGATCTGCCAGTTGTCACTTTCCCGTGATAACAGCAGCGATTGCACTCTATATAAGGAGTGTCAACCTATTGTAATAAGTGAATGATTTGATCAGAAATATTCGATATTATAGAAACATTCCTTGTTACAGAAATATATTCTCTCGTTATAACCGTATTTGTTCTTAATGCATACGAGTATCAAATTCTTGCTACAATTTGTCTAATTCTAGTTCTTATTCCGATGCGTTACGCTCTATTACATCAAACTTGTGATCACTGATCCTGACAAATGGTATCAGAGCAGGTTAATCATTGATCGATCTAATAATTGATCATTGAAACTGCTATTCAAGATCCAAGTTTGATTGAATTAGCATTTTTTTCAAGAAACGGTTATAGAGATTCAATTTTCTGTGATTCTGGTCATTCATCCTGAGATTTTCTCTTGGTTTTATTGAGTCTGTTGTGGTCTATGTAAAAACGTTTAAAAGCTTGAATTAAATTGTATTTGGACTGAAAATGACTACTCCTTCCAATGATCCTCATAATACTGGTTCCTCAACCAAGCCTCCAATGCTGGTTAGGAATGAGTATAACATATGGCAACGACGAATGCTCCATCACCTGTCTGGTAACAGCGCAGGTTGTTGGACATCAGTGGTACATGGTCCACACAAGCCTATGGTGAATAACCCGGAAACCAATCAAATGGTTCCGAAGAGGAGGGAGCAATACTCAGATGAGGATAAGAAGTTGTTTGAGATTGATGCAAAAGCCCATGGAATTCTGCCATGGCACTGCCCAATGAAATCTATTCTGGGCTAATGCATCATGAAACTGCCCCTGACCTCTGGAATGCCTTGAAGAATAATTTGGAGGAACAGATGAGGTCTTAGCAAATAATAAGAAATCCTTGCCCAACAATATGAGACATTCTCTCATAGAAAGGGTGAGACACTGACTTAACAGTTTGAGCGGTTCTCTTGTTTGATCTCTGAATTAAAAATGGTCAAACTTGAGTACACCAATATCCAGATGAATAACAGATTTCACAGATCACTGCCTGAGAGATGGGACACATATACTATTGTCCTACGCTCTAGTGCAAATTTGGACAAACTATCTCTCACCCAACTCCATGGGAAATTGCTCACATTTGAGAGAGAGATAGAACAGAAACGAAAACTGTCTTCATCTGGAAAGCTCACTGAAGACTTTGTACCAGGCAACACTGCCTTGGTTGGTTGTGAGTTAGAATATGCTTCATCTGAATGCTAGTATGATGAGCATATTGATTTCTCCTCAAACACTTCTGATTCTGCGTTTGTGAGTGTTGATAGTCAGTTTACTGGGTGTAATAATGACAATATATGCTTCATCATGGATGATCTCAAGGGGATTGCTGATGATGACTTAGAAGAGATGGATATTTTGAGCCAAATGGCCTTGATAAATATCAGATCTCAGAAGTTCTACAAAAGAACTGGAAGAAAGTTCCCAGGACTCTCTGGTAAAACCAAAGTTGGTTTTGACAAAAGTAAGTTGAAGTGTCATAAATGCCACAGGCTTGGACACTTTGCTAGAGAATGCAGATCATCTGGATCTAATTCCTCTGCACCTTTTGTGACTTTCCCTGGCAATAGTCAACAACACAGAGGGCAACATCCTGTCAATTCTAGTCATCATTCTCAACCACAATCTCCTGCATATTTTGTTCCTCAGGGTCAAATGCCATATCCTTACCCTTGTTATTACATGCCACAGTCAAATCAAGTTCAAGTTCCTATAGTACCACAACCTCATGCACTACCAGAACCTCAACCATCTCAATCTCATCAACCTCCTCAACCTTAACAACACAGCTTCTTCACCCCTGGAGTTGTTGACTGGAACAGTTTACCGGATGACATGTCTGGTCATGAACAACTGTTCACAGGTGCTGGTCAACATAGTGGTGACAGTCCTTTTGGGAATCTGGCTCTCATGGCCCTGGAGTCTACTGAGGGTTCCTGCTCAAATGCATCATCTTCACAGGTAACTCAGGTATCTTAAAGGCTAAAGCCAAGTTATGTTCTGAATCATGCATTGCTGACTTTGTCTCCATTAGAGAGGCAAATGTAGCATTAATAAATCAAAAACTTGAGTTTGAGAAAACCATTTCCAAAAGAAAAGCTGAGTTTGAGTCTGCTCTTAATAGTAAAAATGATGAGATTTATAAGCTTAAATGCCAATTAAATGATGAAAAGGCCAAGCTAGAGGTTATTATGGAAGACCAGAGAAGTCTCAAAGAAACACTTGCAGTCACCCAGGTAGAGTGTGATCGATGGGTACAATCATGCAAAGGTTTTGAAATGCTTCTTAGTAAGCAATCTGCTTCCAATGTGAAGTTTAGTATTGGTTATAATCACACTGCTCCTCCTACAGATTTTGCTTCAAGAGCAGAAGTGAAATCTGATGGAGAAAGCAATAACCAATCCACCTCATCATGTGATTCACTTTTTTATAGAGCATCATCAAAAGTTGAAGTCAGCACTAAGCCCTCTCAGAACCATCAGCTGAGGTTGATGGTTCCACTGCTGACACTCACATGATGAAAGAGATGATCAACTCAGGAGCTATTTCTGGAAGTCCTGAAAGGACTGGAGAGCAAGATTTAACACCTGAAGTTCAAACTCCAACTACTGTCAGCACTGAAGAGAAGAAAACTATTAGTAGAAGAGTTTGAATACTACTAAAGAGGAAGTCAAGAAAGCAAATAATGCTTCCAAAATTGAAGAGCAAGTCTTCAGTAGTTTCATTCTCTTTAGTTGATGATCATCATAAGATAAAGAAGAAACCATGTGAAGTATGTGGTTTGTTCAATCATCTTACAGATGATTGTTGGTACAAAAGGGGATCCAAACTCAAACATAAAGAGGAAAGTAAAGAGAAAATGGTTAAAATGAAAACTGAGTTTGAAGCCACTTTTGTACCAGCAACATCAAATCCTGTAACCCTTATGTCCAAAAAGAAATCCAAAAAGGAAGGGGTTAAACAAGTAACAGCTGAGATTGCTCAAAAGAAGAAGGTGCAACATAGGAACTTATCAAACTCCAATGCCAATGTGTCTGAAGAGCTGAAAGCCTTATCACAAAATCAGACACAGCTGGTTATGATGGTTCAACATCTATTAGGAAGAGTTAACCAATTAGATGTCCCTATGTTGAAACCACAGAAAAGGAGGTCCAAGCCAAAGGATTCCTTTCTTCACTAGTTTCTTCCTCTCAGGCTGTTGTTTCCAACAAACATGTTAGTTTACCATCTGTTGATGAGAACAGGCCCAAGACCAAAAAGGTTTGGGTCTCAAAATCTAACTAATTTGTTGTATTTTGCAGGGTTCTTCAACATACCTCAGAGGCATCTGGTATGTAGACAGTGGAGGATCCATGCATATGACAGGAAACAGATCACTTCTTAATGACTACTCTCAAGGAAGGAAGGGGTTTGTGTCATTTGGTAATGATGCAAAGGGTTACATCATCGGCAAAGGCTTTGTTTCCAATGGGGAAATAAAGTTTGATGATGTTAACCATGTGGAAAATCTCAAGTACAACCTCTTGAGTGTTAGTCAAATGTGTGACAAAGGCCATGTTGCTCTTTTCACCAGTCAGAACTGTTGGATTCTATCATCCAAAGTTCTAAGTTTGATTGATACGGTGTTGGATGAACACACTCTCCTAAAGGCCAACAGGACAGGAAGAGTGTATGCCTTAGATCTTTCCAAGAAAATAGATCTCAAAGGTCATCCTTGCCTATTTTCCAAGGCTTCCCCTTAAGAAACTATCTATGGCATAGAAGGCTGGGTCATGTTAATCTCAAAAACATAAATCAGCTCATAAACCATGGTTTAGTAATGGGACTGCCTATGAAGGAGTTCAAGTGTGAAGATAACAGCACTGCTTGTTTAAAAGGAAAACAACACAAAGCTTCATTTCCCTCCATAGAAGAACCTAAGTCCACTGCCTGCTTACAGCTTCTCAACATGGATCTCTTTGGTCCTGTGAGAGTGATGAGTATGGCTAAGAAGAAATACTGTCTGGGAATTGTGGATGATTACTCCAGATTTGTATGGACCTTCTTCTTGCATTCAAAGGATGAGGCTGCGCAGTCCATTATGAACTTTGTGTTACACGTTGAGAAGCAGTATTCCCTACCAGTTAAGTGTGTGAGGAGTGACAATGGTACTGAATTCAGAAACCACACACTTGATGAGTTTTACTTATCAAAGGGAATCAAGAGGCAGCATACCATCCCAAGAACTCCTGAGCAAAATGGAGTAGTGGAGAGAAAGAACTGGACCCTTATTGAAGCTGCAAGGTCCATGTTGGCTGATTCTGGACTGCCAATGACTTTTTGGGCTGAAGCTGCCAATACAGCTTGCTATGTACAGAATAGAGTTCTAGTAAATCAGAGGTTGATGAAGACTCCATATGAAGTTCTTCATCATTTGGCCCCTCTAATTTCATTCTTCAGAGCATTTGGGTGTCCTTGTTTCATTCTCAACACACGGGATCAACTCCAAAAATTTGATCCTAAGGTGGATGCAGGGTACTTTGTTGGTTATTCATCAACTTGCAAAGCATACAGAGTCTTCAACTGTAGAATAAAAATGGTTGAAGAGACTCTACATGTTAAGTTTAATGAATCTCCAAAGGATAAGATTCCACAAAGCCCTGTGGAGATATTTGATTTGGACATACTGCAATATGTTCCTTATCAAACTCCTACTGTTGTTCCTGTCAACAGTTCACCACCTGGTGGTTCTGCTGGTGCTAATGATGATGATGATAGCAGTACTCACCTCTTCAGGTTTAGCGATCAACTGCCTGATTCAGCTAGACCTGATGGTCCTGTAGCTCCAGTAGCACCATCCACAACAAATGCTGATGAGATTTCTTTAAATTCAACTTCCTTTGAATTACCATCCACTGATTGGTTTGAAGGAAATGATTCACCATCACCATCACCATCACCTGCTACAAACACTTGCACAGATCTCATTGTGTATCAAGATCTGAAGAATCACCCTATGTCTCAAATCATTGGTGATATCACTGCTGGCGTATCAACAAGAAGTCAATTGTCCAATTTCTGCTTCTATGCTCTCTTCATCAGTCAGCAAGAGCCAAAGAATTATCACATTGCTTTAAAGGACAATGGATGGGTTGATGCCATGCAGCTTGAGCTTCTTCAGTTCAAGAAACAGCAAGTGTGGGAACTGGTTCCTCTACCTCGTAGGCACTAAATGGGTGTTTAGGAACAAAACTGATGAAAATGGGCTTATTGTTAAGAACAAGGCCAGACTGGTTGTTCAGGGGTTTGCACAAGAAGAAGGTATTGATTATGATGAAACCTTTGCCCGTAGCCAGACTGGAAGCAATTCGATTGTTTTTAGCTTATGCTGCTTATCAAAACCTTAAAGTTTTTCAAATGGATGTCAAAAGTGCATTTTTGTATGGGAAAATCAAAGAAGAGGTTTATGTATGTCAACCACCAGGCTTTGAGGACAATAAACATCCTAATTGGGTGTACAAGCTTGATAAGGCTCTTTATGGGTTGAAACAAGCTCATAGAGCCTGGTATGAGACATTATCAAACTTTCTTCTGGACAATAATTTCACTAGAGGCTCCATAGATAAGACTTTATTCATTAAGAAAGCTGGACAACATAATCTACTTGTTCAAATTTATGTATGATATTATTTTTGCATCCTCTGATCCACAGTTGTGTGATGCCTTTACAAAGTTGATGCAACAGAAGTTTGAAATTAGTGCCATGGGAGAATTACAGTTCTTTCTGGGTTTGCAAATCAAACAAAAGGCTGATGGAATTTTCATTCATCAGTCCAAATACACAAAATATCTTTTGGAAAAGTTTGATTTACAAAACTGTAAGCCCTGTTCTACCCCCATGTGCAGCACCACACAACTGGATACAGATCAGAAAGGTAAAGTGGTTGATGAAACACTTTACAGATGTATGATTGGGTCCTTGATGTATTTAACAGCTTCTAGACCAAATATTATGTTTGCTACATGTGTTTGTGCTAGAATTCAGGCTGCACCTAAGGAGTCTCATTTGATTGCAGTCAAGAGGATCTTTAGATATCTGCAAGGCACTCCATCTCTAGGTTTATGGTATTCTACTAGACATTCTGGTAAACTGGTTGCTTTTTCTGACAGTGACTATGCAGGGTGTAAGTTGACCAGGAAATCAACTTCTGGTGGATGTCAATTCCTAGGCAACTGCTTGATTTCTGGCAGAGCAAGAAACAGACCTCAGTTGCTACATCAACTGCTGAAGCAGAGTACATTGCCGCTGCAAGCAAGTACATCTCAGGTACTCTGGCTTCAAAACCAATTATTGGATTATGGCATAACAGAGACTAAGACCCCATTGTTAATGGACAGCTCTTCAGCTCTTTGTATTGTCAAGAATCCAGTCCAGCACTCTAGGACTAAACATTTTGAAATCAGACACCATTTTATTAGAGATTGTTTTGAAAAAGGTCTGATTGATCCAAAATTTGTTCCTAGTGCTGATGAGCTTGCAGACATTTTTACTAAGCCTTTGGATAGTTCAACTTTCCACAACCTGGTGTTAAGGCTTGGTATGCTGCAGCTAGAATAAGTGACAACTACTGATGATCTCAGCTCACAAGTACTGATGATCATTAGTTCATTATTGTCACATATAAGTACTGATGAGTTTTTTACCCTCAGTAATTTTTATAACTACTGAAGGCTACATACCTCACCAGTACTGAAGTACTTTATCTGTTAAAACAGCTAATGTAGCTACAACAGCTGATGTAGTCACAACAGCCGTTGTAGCCACAACTACTGATGTCAGAAATGCAGATAAGTACTGATGACCAATGAAACGTCTGAAACTCAGATCTAAGTCTGATGAGTAAGAGTGGAGGTCAGACTGAAACAGCTGAAAAGCTATGAATTGACGAAAACAGCTAATGAGTAATTACTCTTCAGTTGTTTCTACAACTGTTGTTTCATTAAAACAACTGAAGCCAAAACTATGTCTTCTGTAGTTTACAACTACTGAAGACTAACACCAAGTCTTCAGCTGTTACAACAACGGCTGACAAAACCACTGTCTTCAGTAGTTTCACAACTACTGATGACTAATACCAAGTCTTCAGTTGTTTCATCACCTGAAGTCAAAACTGTCTTCAGTAGTTTTATAACTACTGATGACTAAATCAGAGACTTCAGCTGTTTCAACGTCTGAAAGTTAATACCACGTCATCAGTAGTTTCAACAACTGATGACTCACACCAAAACCTTCAGTCGTTTTCTAACCCGACTCTTTAAATACCTTATCCCACCTTCAGAGTTTTTATCTTCTCTTCTCAAACCTAACGTTCAAAAACCTCTGAAACTCTCTACCCTCTCTTCTTCAATGGCGACCATGCAACTAAAACCACGACACAACTGTGTCGCACATCTCACCAAATCGCCATACTGGATCAAGTTTCACAACGCCATTGATTTAATGGTTCAGTAACCCTACAAAACGGCTTTTCTGGTAAATCCTACCATATATGCCGAATCCCTTAACCAATTCTGGACAAACGTCACTCTGGTCTCTGAGGAGAATGACACAGAGTCTCTTCAATCGTTTGTCCATGGCCAAAAAGTGGTCATTACTCCACACACTCTTCGCCAAACCCTAATCAGGATGATGCCACTTTCCCAACTGGTTATCCAAAGGGCACAACAGATCAATCATTTGCCCACCATGGATACCAGGGTAACCTGAGTGCATCTACCATACTGAAGAAACATTTCCCGGATGCCGAACGTCTCATCTTTCATATGGTAAATGTATGCCTTGCCACTAAGACTTCATCATGGGATCAAATGTCCACAAGGTGGCAACAGGTAATGTACTCTATCCTTGAGCAACAACCTTTAAATTTTTCTGAAATACTATTTTTTGAGCTCAAGGATATGGCCCAAAAACAAACTGCTAACCGTTAGATATTATATCCTCGGTTCATAATGGCCATAATTGAAAACCGCTTCAAGCTAAGGGACTTGTTGGCCTGGGAGTCCCTGCTATGGCTGTACTGCCGGAAGTATACTCCCGGCACAACTCTAACCTCCAAATCCAAAGTCCCCACCAAACCCACTAAAAAGAAGACAAAAAAGGCTACTCAGGGAAATGAGTCCCCTGAGGATGCCCCTGCAACACAAACGCAGGCTATATCCATTGGTTATAACCCCCTAGTGGATACAAGGACTTCACCAGCCACAGCCGCTCAGGATTCCTCTCAAAAGGAGCCTGCAGCAACCACAGAAGGGGTACCCACAAATCTGGGATCTTCTTCATTTGAGGAGATTGCCATTGAAGAGCACCATTCTCCCCAGGTGCACACTGCTTTTACCCCATCTCCCCATGCAACCGCCCCCCAAAGTCCAACCATTATCATTACAAACGTGCTGACTCAGCTGCATGCCTCTCCTCCTCCCCAAAAACCACCAACAAAGGGGAGAACCCCAACTATTGAGGACGAGGATCACCATGCTTCTGACAACCCACAACACCGGGGTTTACACGTTCTATCTCCTGGTGTGGATATGGAGATTAGAACATCTAGTGAGGCTGCCACCTCTTCTGAATCAGCACATGATCAGAATGAGGCTGGTAACATAGCTAAGACCTCACTAGAGGCAACAGCTGATGAAGGACATAGTCCTGAGGCTGGAAGTCCCCAGTTCCAAGAAAAAGGGGCACATGCTAACACTGGTCTACACCCAGTGCATGTACATCCTACTACAAGCAGGAGGTCAGGTGATTCAGCATCTGCTGATGATGACGTGGGCTTCTTTTATGATGTTCTGGCCCAGAACACAATTCTTGAAGAAGAAGTCAGTAGACTACAAAGACTACTTGACCAATTCTCTCAAGAAGCAAGTCCATCTGCCACCAACATAAACCCACAGATGGCACCTTCACCTGAAGGTCTCCCACACACTCAGCCACTCAAAACTCCCAAGCCACCAGCTTCTGTTTCTGGCACTGCTTCTCAGGGACAGAACCCCTCTGAGCAAACAGCTGCTATCTTTCAGCAATCCCTACCTCTCATCACCCCAATGATCACAGACATTGTGATCAAAACCATGGATGAGAGGCTTCCCTCAATCATACAACCCCTGGTGGAGGAGATTGTGAGCACAAGGCTTTCTGCTACTCAAACCCTTGCAACCAATGCAACCAAAAAGGGGGAGAGTCAGTCAGTGAAAGCAAAGAGGAGGGCAAACTGAAAGAAAAGGAAACTGAGAAGGAAGAGGAGTCTGTGAAGGAACCGAAAATGATCAAGTGGGTGAAAGTCACAAAGACTTTCATGTCACATATAAGAAGAGGAAGGGTGAAGGAAAAGAGAAAGAACTCCCACTCGATGAGATGATCAAAATGGCAGATGCTACACATAGTAAATCAATGGATGCCATTATTGATCAAGTGTATAGACAAGGGTTCGATACTGCACAGCTTGACTCAGAGATCAGGAGACTTGAAGTTGAAGAAATTAACTCAAGATGGGCAAGTTATGATGCATTAGAAAGAGAGAGACTAGAGATCATGATCAGAATCATTGGAAAATATCTTGGGAGATCATTGATCGAGATTAAATCATGGACCAGGGACAGTATCTTGGCCATAACCTCCAAGATCTGTTCATCTGAAGCATACACTAAGGGTTTAGTAGTCGAAGCTTTGAATGAAGCAGGAGCAGGAGCAGGACTGAGCTAGCCAAACACTCAAAAGCCACACTCACCTCTAAAATGCTAACTCAGCCTGTCAACATTCCCTCTCCAAAACAACCACAACCACAACCCACAAAACCAACTCCCTTACCCTCTAAACCAATAGCCGATGATGCACCCAAGAAGAAGAAGAGAAGGGTGTTGAGGCTAGAAGAAGAAGAAGAGGATGATGTGGAAGAAGATAGGCTGCCTCTGTCTGCAGTCCTAACATTGCCTAAAGCCAAACCCATGCCCATCACTCCCACCTCGCAGATGGAAACTGTAAGAGTAAAGATTGAAGAAGAGCAGCAGCAAAGGCTTCATGACGATGAGATGTTGAAAAGCATCGACAAAACTTATGCTACTTCTTCATCAATAATTAGTATGAAGAAAGAAGCTCTGAGGTTGTACACCCTTGCCAACACATTTCAATATAGAAGGAAAAGGTGAGAGTATAGCCTGATCCTAGGGTGGCTCACAGGATTGTAAAGAAAGACATTCCTTCGAGATACAAGGGCCAAGTAAAAAGGATTTTAGATGAAGAGATCACAGTGGTCCTTGTAGTATCACCCTGGGAGATTGTAGAAGATTTCAAGAAGGCCTGTGAGACTAAACAGCCACCCCAAAAGATGTTAGAGAACATAGTTATTAAAAAGGGGTTAGTCTACAAGAGGCTTGAGAACTTTAAACAAAATGAGCTCAGTCTGTTACTTGAAGGGACTCATCCTGATGAGTTTGCATACAGACAGATTACAACAGTTGAGCTCAAAAATGGCAAACAGGCCAAGTACATCTCAGAGATGTATGGGCGTGAAGGATTGTTTGATGGTGAAGCTGAGAACCTGACCATGGAAGAACAAATTATGTTTCTCAGAGCATACACCAGAGAATCCTACAGGCTTATACATGGGAAGTGAGTCTCATGGATGGGGGAACAGCTCAGTGTCCAATTCCCCAATACAGAGCTCCCATCCATACATTGCCAACCAAATCATCAGAGACTCATTCCCAGGCCAGTGCTTATATGGGTCATCTTCTCAACTGATCAAGAAGGAAAAAGACCAACCATTCTACCAACAATAAGTGGGACCTCAATAAAGTTAAAGGTTTTGGCTGCATTGGTTCAGGGGGAGTTTGTTGGACCAAAATAACCAATGAGCCGGATCAGAAAAACCTTTAAGTCCCACAGACGTCACAACAACTACTGAAGACCACAACAGCTGAAGACAACAGCTGATTACAAAGTCTGAACACAAGTGCTGAAGACAAAGTCTGAAGACAAGTGCTGAAGACAAAGTCTGAAGACAAGTGCTGAAGACAAAGTATGAAGACACAAGTGCTGAAGACAAAGTCTGAAGACAAGTGCTGAAGACAAAGTCTGAAGACACAAGTGCTGAAGACAAAGTCTGAAGACACAAGTGCTGAAGACAAAAGTATCAGACGTTGTCACAACAGTTGAAGAGGTCTTCTTCAGTAGTTGTGACAGTTTACCTTCAGTAGTTTTATGTTTTATCTGTTCAGTAGTTTGACACAACAGCTGAAGAATACTTCTTCAGTTGTTGTGCTCATCAGTAGTTTTATGTTTTTCAGTAGTTTTGTAAAATGACTAAAGAGCTTGTTCTTCAGTCGTTGTAGTTTCAGTAGTTTCTTATCAGTAGTTTCATATTTTGTACTTAACACTCTGATATGTTCTCAGTAGTTGTGAACATTTCTGTAGTTTGTTAAGAGTTAGTTATTTTTGTAAGAGATCTGCCAGTTGTCACTTTCCCGTGATAACAGCAGCGATTGCACTCTATATAAGGAGTGTCAACCTATTGTAATAAGTGAATGATTTGATTAGAAATATTCGATATTATAGAAACATTCCTTGTTACAGAAATATATTCTCTCGTTATAACCGTATTTGTTCTTAATGCATACGACTATCAAATTCTTGCTACAATTTGTCTAATTCTTGTTCTTATTCCGCTGCGTTATGCTCTATTACATCAAACTTGTGATCACTGATCCTGACATGACGCCACTATGAAAGATCACTTCCCTCTTCCTTTCATCGACCAAATGCTTGAGCGATTATCTGGAAAAATGTTATATTGTTTCCTTGATGGTTCCTCAGGTTATTTTCAAATCCCTATTGCTCCTGAAGATCAAGAGAAGATGACATTCACCTGTCCATATGGCACATTTGCTTATCGGTGAATTCCCTTTGGATTGTGTAATGCTCCTGCTATATTTCAAACATGCATGGTAGCAAATTTTCATGACATGATTGAACACTCAATGGAAGTTTTCATGGATAATTTCTCCATCTTTGGAAACTCATTTGAGAAATGTCTTGAAAATCTGGAGAAGATGCTGGTTAGATGTGAAGATTCTAACCTTATTTTAAACTGGGAAAAGTGTCATTTCATGGTTACGAAAGGAATAGTGTTAGGACACAAAATCTCTCAAGCAGGGCTTGAAGTCGATCAAGCCAAAGTCGACACTATTTGTAAACTTCCACATCCCACAAACGTGAAAGATATCACAAGTTTCCTAGGTCATGCAGGATTCTACCGTCGTTTCTTCAAAGATTTCTCAAAAATCGCTCGACCAATGACTCAATCAATTTGTATTTTCTAACGAATGCATTAGTGCATTCAAATTGCTTAAAGAGAGGCTGGTAACCGCTCCAATCATGGTTTCCCCAGATTGGACGCTACCATTTGAACTCATGTGCGACGCAAGCGATTTCGTGGTAGGAGCCATATTAGGACAAAGGAAAGACAAGCAATTTCACCCGATTCATTATGCGAGCAAAACCCTAAAAGACGCACAATAAAACTACACCACCACCGAAAAAGAACTTCTTGCGGTAGTTTTCGCATTTGACAAATTCCGCTCATATCTCATCCTTTCAAAAAATTTGTTTACACCGATCATGCAGCCCTTCGTTATTTGTTCAACAAACAAGATGCAAAACCGAGATTGATTCGTTGGATCCTTCTGCTTCAAGAATTTGACATCAAAATTCGTGATAAGAAAGGAGTAGAAAATCTAGCGGCTGATCATCTCTCGTATCTTGAGGATTCAAGTCCTTCACAAACAAAGGAAGCCATAATAAACGACAACTTTCCTCACAAATTCCTTATGCACATTCAATCCTCAATCGATAAACATCCTTGGTTTGCTGATTTTGCAAATTACTTAGCAAGCGGAATCCTTCTCAAAGGAATGACTTATCAGCAAAAGAAAAAGTTCTTTACTGATATCAAACATTACTATTGGGAAGACCCATATCTATTCAGAATCGATGCAAACCAACTCATTCGAAGATGCGTATACGGAAGAGAAGCAGAACAAATTTGATGGCACTGTCATGAAGGACCCACTGGAGGACGCCATGAAGCAACCTTAACAGCCAAAAAAGTATTTGACTCTAGATTTTACTGGCCCATGATATTCAAAGATGCTTACAACATGGTACACACATGTGATGCATGTCAAAGGGCAATCAATATCTCAACACGGGATGAGATGCCTCAGAAACCAGTTCAAATATGCGAGATATTGATATATGGGGTATTGATTTCATGGGGCCATTCCCGCGTCATTTGGCAATCGTTACATCTTGGTAGTAGTTGATTACGTCTCAAAATTGACTGAAGCTCAAGCCCTACCTACTAATGATGCCAGAAACGTTGTCAAATTCCTTAAAAAACTACTTTCTCATTTTGGTGCCCCCAAAGCTCTAATTAGTGACCGAGGAACTCATTCGTGTAACAATCAGCTCGAACGAGCAATGGCGTGTTATGGAGTTCACCATCGCTTTACAATTGCTTACCATCCACAAGCGAATGGGCAAGATGAAGTCACTAACCGAGGCATCAAACGAATCCTTGAGAAAACTATAGGTCAAAACCACAAAGACTGGTCTATCAAGTTAGATAATGCATTATGGGCTTTTCGAACAGCCTATAAGACTCCCATCAGCATAACACCATTTAAACTAGTTTATGGGAAGTCGTGTCATGTACCTATGGAACTAGAGCACAAGGCTTTTTGGTCACTTAAAGCAGCAAAGCTGGACCAAGACCTTCCAGGAAAGAATCAATTCCTACAAATTCACGAATTGGAGGAATTGAGAGAACAAGCGTACCAAAGCGCTAGGGTTTACAAAGAAAAGACAAAGAAATTCCACGATGCTTGATTAAAGAACACAAAACAATTCATGTGGGAGAACGTGTCTTACTGTATAACTCTCGTTTACGTTTATTTCCCGAAAAACTGAAATCATGTTGGTCTGGACCTTATACGATCAAAAACGTGTTTCTGAATAGTGCCATTGAAATTTATAACCACAAAGGTTTAAGTTTCAAAGTAAATGGTCATCGTTTGTAACTGTATAATGATGGACCACCAAAATTTGGAGGAATTACACCTCCGCCGCGATGAAAACTAAGTGTGGGGAAGGGTCGTGCCGCAGACCCGAACTTAAATGCGGCACCTGTACATAAAATTTTCTTACTTTTTAACAATTTTTAGGATCTCACAAGCACAAGCACAAGGCCATGCCTCATCAAGCACACCCCTGTGTCTCTGACAAATTTCTTTCTACGATCTCCGTTGGTTCTCATCAACGACTCTAGAATGTTGCAGGTCGAATTTAAGAAGAACTCTGACAAGCATGGGGTCGTGCCTAGCCAAGCACGCCCCCGTGTTTACTTTCCATGACCTGTATATAAATACCACACTTGTTCCATTCTTTCATCACACTCACTCTTGTTTAACAACATCTGAATAATGAAAGAATCAAGTCATGGAAGTTCCAACTGGAATCCTGCGAAGAAACCGCATTCTCAAACACGAGAACCAATGACTCAAGAATATTTCTTCAAACTCCATGAACTAATCAAGCAACTGACTGAAATGTGAAGGGGTTTGTTTGTCCATTTACATCTTGTTTAACCATTTAAACATACGAAACTCAGCGGAATATACAACTTAAGTCATGTTAAAGTTTCTGAAAATTAACATGATTATGTGTAAACAACAACCCATAACAAGAGGATCTTTATTATGTGAAGAACTAGCATACAATAAGAAATAACAACCCAATAACAAACCAAAACGAGTCATACAAACTACCTTTAACAAAGCTGCTTAAAACTGATGATGAACTACCTTCCAAAAGGCTGCTGAAAAACGGGATTTGGATGAAGATGGGGCTGCTCTTGAATGACCAAAACATCAAGGTAGATGTCCTCAAGCTTCCATACCCACAAGCATGATGCAAAACACCTTTCTTGCTAGGATTTGTGCACTAAATCGCAAGAACATGGCTGCTGAAAACCGATTTTCAGCCTATATTTCCTTCTTGGATGAGAGAAAAATAAATGGATCTTGCAAGTATGAGAGAGAGTGCTCAATGGGAGAGTGTTTCAATACGCCTAACATCGGTTTACTACCCTTAATACGCATGACTTAGAAGCCAGTCAATAACATTATCCCCTTCAAGTATCCAACTTGAAATGTTTTAGGCGAATCAATCTTTTATCCTTTTGTTACAGATGTCATGTTAAATCCAAGGACACAGAATGATCATTCGTTATTAATTTAACTTAATCAGGCCTTAGACATCATGCTCTCAACGAATAAGAGGAACAAATTCCATCTTGACTACATACGTTTCTCACAATCACCTTATGTCGTACCTGGACATAGTCTTATGTACTGACCAATATTTCAGATCAGCAAAGAACTAGCCCAAGGTGTAACACTTCGTGAATATCAAAACCCAATATGTATCTCAGGTCGGAGGATACCAAATGATATTCGCCTTTACTCAAATTTACTTATGATCAATCAATGAGATTCTATGTAGTAAAATTTGAGACGCGGGTCAGTCCAATATTTGCATCCCACAATTATCTATGAACCTTGGTAGCAACAAATTGCTCTATATTCATACCTTATGAATATCTACCAATCCATGTGCATAATAGTCTTACATTCATATTTGTTCCCACAAATATGACCGACTACGGACATTTAGAATAATAAACATATTCATGGATGTAAACATGCTAAAAAAATATACTCAAATATATAAAAGAGTTAAATATTACAATTGTTCCATATTTTATATGCTAAACAGAATATTCCAATCACCAGAATATCGAAGTCCTAAGGCACAAGTATGACCCTCATACTTGCCCTCAGAAGGAGCTTCGTGAGTGGATCCGTAATGTTTTGATCTTTATGAACTTTACGAATACATATATTTACCCCTTTTCAACTCCATCCTTATGATGTTGAATCTCCGCTCAAGGTGCTTAGTCTTTTGATGAGTACGGGGTTCCTTGATTTGAGCAATGCCACCCATGTAATTACCAAAGATTTCTAGGGGTTCTTGAATGGTAGAGACCACCCCTAGATAAGCAATGGACAAATTTATCCATGCAGCTTCCCAACCTGCCAATGAAGCGGCTATGTATTCGGATTTTGTAGTGAACAATGCTACCGTGTCCTGCTTTGAACCTTTCAAGGACACTTCTCCTCCATTCATAATGGAAGTATACCCCGATTGTGATCGAGAATCATCTCGATCAGTTTTGGAAGCCTGCATCCGTGTAACCATTTAGAACGACTTTCTCTTCAATAGATTCGTATATTAGAAACATATCCTTAATCCTACTAAGGTATTTCAATATACTTTTAGCAGCCATCCAATGGTTATTTCTATTGGTATCTACTTTGTCATACTTAATAAGCATGACTCGTCCATTCTAGTGCATCATCACACAAATGATGGATCCTATAGCAGATGCGTATGGGATATCCTTCATTTGATTTTGCTCATCCTATGAGCTTGGACATTGAGACGTAGTCAACATTGTCCCTCTTTGAATAGGTACCATACCTTTCTAAGATTTTTCCATCTTGAGCCTTTTCAAGATTTTATCAATATATGCACTTTGGTTTAACTCTATCAACCACCTCGATCTATCCTTATAGATCCATATTCCAAAATATGGGCGGCTTAAATGAGATCTTATATGGAAAAACATATTCCAAGGTAGGTTTCAACACCTTCCAAGGTTGGAATATCACTTCCAAATAGTAGTGTGTCATCAACATACAACATTAGGAATACAATTATGCTCCCACTAACTTTCATATATACACAACCTTCTCGATGCTTGTTTCAATCCATAGATTTATCACTTTAACTTGTATACTTTATTAGGATGTCGTGGATCGACAAAACCATCATGCTGAACTACATGAACAGTCTCTTCGAGATGTCCATTAAGAAAAGCGGCTTTGACATCCATTTGCTAAAACTCATACTCAGAATATGCAGTTATGGTACATAAAATCCTAATCGACTTTAGCATTGCCACGGGCGTAAGAGTTTCATCATAATCAACCAATTGAGTTTGATGAAACCTTATGCTATAAGTCTTGACATATAAGTATTCAAGTTTCCATGCATATCTGTTTTCATCTTGAAAAACCCATAGTATCCAACCGGTTTGGAGTTAAGTGGAGGGTCAACCAATTCCCAAACTTGGTTGTTATACATGGATTGCATCCTTACGTTCATGGTTTCTAGCCATTTGTCCCAATCCAAATTGGACATAGCATCTTGGTATATGGTTAGCCTATAGGGGGCAACCACATAGCATCCGTTCTTGGAATATTCATATCTTTTAGATGGAATACTAACTTTACCAGATTTGTGAACGTTTTGTGTGTATTGATCAACCTCTTGATTATCATCAACAACCTCTTGTTGATAGCTAGTGTCAACCATAAGTGTATCGGCTTGTGGATCTTGATCCTTATCAAGTTCCACAGTTCTATATATCATTCCTTCGATAAGGAACTCGGTTTCCAAGAACTTAGCCTTTCGAGCAATAAATACTTTTGCTCTGTTGAGTTGAAGAAATAGTATCCTATACAGTCTCTAGGACTTTCAACTAATCTACACTTTCTTGGTCCGGTTCATAATCATAATATGAGCCTTAAAGATCAATGCGAAAACCCAAAATGATAAAGATGGTAAGCTCATAGCCATAATAAATTGAACCATATCCAAAAAGGGTTCAGTTTCTCCTTTATCAGAATGAAGAACATAGATAGTTATATAGAGTTGATTTTCTACTTCATTATTGAAGATTTTGAACATTTCAAAAGCTTTGTATTATGTGTCATCAAGTGCACACAATAATAGCGACTGTAATCGTCGGTAAAAGTAATGAAGTATCTTTCACCAATCTTTGTCATTGTCCTAAAAGGACCACATACATCCAAATGTATCATTCCTAATAAGTCTTTTGGTTCACACTTATCAAAAAAGACCATTCTTTTGAAGTGTTTGAATTCAATTCTTGTTTATGTGACCAAGATGACGATGTCAAAGATAATAATAACTTAAACCCATTTTAAGTTTGTTGGTGCTTAATGTGTATAATGAGTTATTATAGGACGAATTATCATGAACCAATTCATGGATATCATTAAAAGGCATATCCTTAAATGAAATACATCATCCATAAAACCTAATATCATTATTTACAAACTTTAAATCATGTTCATATTGTTTTAATAGGAAACATTAATTATGTTCCTAGTCAAACTAGGTGCATACAAAATATTTTGAGAACAACGTCCAAACCATTTGAAAGTCTCAAAACAGAGTTTCCTGCCTTTAGGGGAAAAAAAGTCATCTTTAACATTCGAATTTCGCAAAAAAATTGATAGTTTCGCCGAAATTATAGTTTCGCGGAGCTAGTTACGCTGAACCGATAGTAGTTTCCCTGGAAATTTCGACAGCAGTTTCGCTAGCCAAATGCCAAAAACAGCTTAGTTTCGCTGACAAGTTCGCACGAAACAAGCTTAAACTTTCGTTCAATGATACTTTCGGCAGCAATTTCGCTTGTAAATCACCCACAAGCACTGTTGAACTTTCGTTCAATGAAACCAGTTTCGCACAGATGCTAAAATTAACTACATGGTGTAAAACACTTGTAGTTTCGCTGAAAGAACAGGCAATTTCGCTGGATGAATCTGTAATTTCGCTGGATGAAGCTGAAAAGCTTTTTCAACACGAAATCAATCCGAAATCATCAAAAACTTCATGGATTTGAGATTTGATGATTAACAGAGCTTCCCCAACCAATAACAAACAAAATTCAAGTAAATTTCATATCAAATACACTCGAATTTGATCTAAAATTGATAAAAACTTGATATTGAACAAAAACACCCAAAACCTCAACTTCTCTCTCTAAAAATCTTCAAATCTTCAGTGAATTTGATCCAAAATGGCTTGATACCAAATTGTAACTCCAGAATGAACACATTTGAATCAAATCATGACGATTATAGATCAAAATATGATAATCACAATTAAAACCCCTTTGATCTTCAATTAGATTGCAAAATATGTTTACATGTACTCCCTCAATATATTGGTCATTCAACCTCTTCTAACACTAATGACAATTAACCTATTTATAGTCTAGACTAATATTCACTAATTGCACTTAACTCCCTAGACTTAGGCTAATTAATGCAAAATTACATATTAAGCATAAAATGACTAAAAATAAGATAAAATATATTTTGTTCACACAAAATATATTTATTACAATATAACTCCTAGTCATCTAAATCTTCACGTCTCATCTCGGTTCCTCATCTCGAACGTGTCGGGTTTGACTTTTGTTGACTTTCATTGTGTTGATAATATAGACTATCTTTTACAGCTCTAACAAATTTTTAAGGTACTTGCATATATTGCTTCTCAACTCAAATATTACAAGACTCTTACAAGCATATCTTTTCGAGTTGCAATGAGAAACTATATATAATATACCTACAGCCAGATATACTTTGATACCAGCTGGGATCCTATAACTAAAGCCTATACTACAAGACTTTAGTTTAAGGTAGGTATCTCAGATAAAGTCTTATCTGAGATATGGTAGTCAGGACATGTCCCTGACTTACCTTTTGTCACAATTAAAGTTGGTAACATGTACTATCATAAAATGTAAATAGTGGAATAAAGTATGGTCAACTGCATGGCTCTTTGAGAAAACGCCATATAGTATCAGAGGTCTGCAGCGGAGTGTCAGAGGCCTGCAGCGGAGTGTCAGAGGCCATACTTATGTCCACTGGTTCATAGCAGTGTCTTTCAAAGGTTAAATGGCTTTAGAAGAACAAGTACTTCCCAAGCCACTTATACTTCGGAAGAGGCTGCTTCTTCTAAGGGTTGGGAACTTCTTCTTTTCTTCATACTTTGGAAGTAGTCTTCTGATTGTTCTTCTAAGACTTGATCTTCGAAAGCATGCTCTTGACTTCAGAAGTAGAGTTCTATCTTCGGAAGTTGATCTTTCACTTTATCTTTGGAAGAACTCTACAACCTTCGGAAGTTCCATGCTAAGCTTCAGAAGCCTTTGCATGTAGCACCAAAACTATATAAGTGATTTGGTTTTGGTTGCACCAGCCTTCTTCTTGATCCAACAAACCCCCTTTAGGCTAATGCTACCAAAACCTCACTTGTTTCTACTTATCAAAACTTTCAGCACCAAGGAGAGTAGATATTTATCTGTTTCTTTGTTCTTCCCTGATGTGGTGATGAGAAGTTTGTACAAATCCTTGGTAGACAGATGTCCAGTCTATCACCTTGGATGATGTGTACCCTCTGTTGTTTCCCTCTGAAAAGAGTTAGTTGGTGGCAACTGTAATTATATTCCCATCTAACTATAGGTTCCAATTCAGGACCCTCTACCATCTGTAGAAAGGCAGTGCCCTTGGTAGGAGGTCTTTCCTTGTCTTCCTGTCTTCTGAACTTCAACTCTTCTTCAATCATGGCTTTTGCAGTTAGCTCGGCTAGATGAAGACTGCTGAGATGATTTTTGATGGATGTAGTAGTTTCAGAGTTGAAGGGGTTGGAGAATGGCTTCTTTGCTAACTTAGCAATATCAAATCTGCTGGAGTGTAACAGAGAGGTTGCATTAAGTCTGTTGACTTCGGCATTCTCCCTTTCCACAACAAAGTTGTGAGAAGTTTCATCGAACCTCCATTGGATTATTCTTTTTCTAGGCGCAAGAGACTGACTAGGAATCCTGTCCTCTTTCTTTGTATCCAGCAGAGTCACCAATTTCCTTCTAAGTTTCTTCTCTTCATCATTTAGTGAATCTGAGTTGAGTCCTAGAAGTCTAGTATCCTGGTGTAGTTTTCCTCTAGGAAAATCAAAGAATTGATCTCTTGTGAGGGAACATGAAGATCCATCAACATAGGTGATATTGACAGAGTCTTCCTCACATGAGACTTTGCTCAAGGTTGTGCAGTTGGTGAGCTTAGTCTTGATTGCCTTGAACTCCTTAAGAGAGAGATATTGAGAAGGCTAAGGGGATGGTTTGGATGGTTGTTGGGTAGGTTGAGGTTCAGAGGTTCTGGGAAGTGTTTTTGGTTTAAGGATGGGAAGTTTATGTGGTTAGGGTGATAAATGGGTGAGGGTAAGGATGTGGGTTCAGGGGTGAAGGGCTCAGTTTTGAAGGTTAAGGGTAAGGGTGAGGGATCAGGTTGTGGTTGAGTAGTTGCAGTGAAGGTGATCCCCTTTACCCTTCTATACATCTCTTTTCTCTTTCCTAAGCGGATGTCAGCCTTGATTTCGCTGACAATCCATTGGAGTGGCCTCTCTGACATGGGACCCACGTGCCTATGAGCCTGGAGATAGTCCTTCATCCAAGCCTTATTACTGGGCTTCCTGGTTGCAGTGGCCTTTGCTTCTTCCTCCTTCTTCTTCCTTTCCTTTAGCTTTTCTCTTGCAGCCTTTCTTCTCTCTTTCTCCATTTGATCCTGCTCTTTTTTGTAGAGCCATAGGATCGTTTCATTGTTGTGTGGAGAGAGTTATGAAGATTGAAGCCTCTAGAGATTAGGAACTCTATCCTATCTCTCCTCTGCTGCAAGTCAGCCTCCTTCTGTTCTTCTTCTCTCTCTTTTTCTAAGGCCAACCTGGCTGCTTCTTGTTGTTTCTCATGTTGCAGTCTGGTTGCCTTTTCTAGTTTCACCAGCTCCTATAGTGGTAGCATGAGTGTTTCTTCATTGCCAGCTCCTAATTGGATGAGCTGATCAATTATCTCTTCTCTCCTTTTGTTGTTGACAGCCTCCTGGTTGGCCGTAACTGCTTTTGTACTAGCAGCTAGCAACTTCTCAGTTGGAAGTCTTCCTTTCTTCTTTAACTTCTCAATCTTCTCCTCTTCCTGAAGCTCTTCCGCAGTCATCTTCTTTTTCCCTTTGTTATCTTTTGAAGAGCCTGACTGTGGTGGTTCTTGGAGAGTGGATTCTGATTGTGAGAGAGGCAGAGAGGGTGTCTCGGATAGAGGTAGATTCAAAAAGTCCTCACTATTCACCTCAGATGCCATTTCTAGGATTTCATCTGTGATGATCAGTTCCTCGGACATCTTGAATAGTCCTTCCGCAGCTTCCATTTCAGCTTCGAAAGATTCAGCTTGTTCTTGTGAGGCTTGAACTTCAGCTTTTGATGTTTGAGGATATGCAGATTCTGTTCCGACTGTTTCAGTTGCTAGGCCATCAGTCCCCATTTCCCTTTCGAAATAAATCTTAGGTTCCATGTGGACCTTAGGTTGACCAACTTCTTCCACAGTGGTAGAAGGTGCAGTAAGCCTCTGAAGCTCTTCAGCTCCAAAGTAAATCATTGCAGCATCTGGGAATGGCTGATCAGTAGAGGATCTCAACAAAAACTTGGTGAAGAGTCTGCAGAGATCTCTGAGCATATTTGGGTTGATTTGAAGTACAACTTGAGATGGCTCAAACAAAGTGATGACAGAAGTAGAAGATGTTGATGTTGAAGTATGAGTCTGTGGGTCCTCAAGTATTTGTCTCTGAACATTCTCCCCCTTTTTAGTAGCATCATCTTGAGAGCTAGATGAGCTAGAGGAAGAAGTCAATGAGACCTAAACAGGTACATGCCTAATAGATCTCTCGGTCTGTTTATCAGCTAGTTCAGCCTTAAGATTGTCAATCTCAAGTTGCTCAGTGGCGGACCTTTCTTCTAAAGTCCTAACCAAGGACTAAAGGTTTGAGACTTTAGACAGAAGGTCTTTATGAGAGTTGCATGCTTCCCTCATCTTCTTTTGAAGAATCACGGGGGGATGAGGTAACATACCTAGTATGTTCAGCCACACCACCAGATGTGGTTTCTTGGCACCCTGGTTTCCCTTGCTGAATGATGTCTCTTTCAGAGTCATTAAACGGCATGGTTTCCGCAAATTCATTCCCAGATATGTTACCATTATCCATACGGTCCATTGAGGCACCTTCTGTAGTGGCAGTTAAATCTACATGAGTCCCCTCCACATCAATAGGACTCACCTCAGTTATGGGTTGCTGATGGGGGCTAGAGATAAGGGATCTCGCTGGGCTCTGTTGGTCTTGGAGTGGGTGTTCTAGGTCAACTTCATTGCTGTGGAGAGATGTTATCTCTTCATCATATTTAAGAGAGACGGTCGGTGAAAGATAGGGATGTTAAGCCTACTGACCCGAGATCTTCGTCAATGTCTACAGGCATTGAGCCTTTGGTGGGGCTGTCCCTTGTTGGCTGCTCAGAAGAGTGTAAATATTCATCCTGAGGGCTATTGGTTTGGGTGTCGGGCTCATAGGTATGAGACTGAGGAGACTCAAAACCCAAATTGAAGTCGAATGAGAAGGATGGTGAGACCTCAAACTGAGTGGGGGGCCATGTTTCCTCTCTAGTCTTTTTGGATTCAAAAGGAGGGGCTTGCTCAATCAAAGTAGATTGAACAAGGGTTCGTTTAGGGCGTCTCTGGTATGTGATGATGATGGGTAGAGAAGGTAGTGTTGTCATTATGGAGGTGGTTGCTGATGTGGGTTCATCACCTATGGGGTGAACAAGGATGTCACCAGGAGCTATGCGCTCAATCATACCTTGAAGTAGAGAAGTGTACCTTCCAGTGAAGTTGGTGGACACCTTCTTCAATGTCTTGAAGATGATAGGCCTCATGTGAGGGATAGTAAAAGCAGCTGCACAGACAAGCGTACTCTGTTCCAACTCATAGTTGATTATGTGTTTGAATGAATCGGGGATACATAAAGAATTGACAGGATCAGTGATCACAAGTTTGATGTTTAACAGAGTATAAAGCAGCGGATACACAAACGAATTAGACAAATTGTAGCAAGCAAACAATATATGTAAGCGTTAAGATCGCATACGGTTATAGGGAGAGAATAGAATTTCCGATTTCTAGGAATGTTTATAGATGGAGAATATTTCTAATCAAATCAATCAACATTCCATTCAATAGCTCATATCGCTCAATGATTACAATGGTTGTCACTCCTTATATAGAGTGCAACAGTCACTGCTGTTATCACGGAAAGTGACAACTGGCAGATCCAATACAGAAATAACTAAATCTTAACAAACTACTGAAATGTTCACAACTACTGAGAACATATCAGCAGGTTAAGTACAAAAAATAAAACTACTGAAACTACAACGACTGAAGAACAAGCTCTTCAGTCGTTTTACAAAACTACTGAAACATAACATAAAACTACTGATATCACAACTACTGAAGAAGTACTCTTCAGCAGTTGTGACAAACTACTGAGGCTTCAGTACTTGGTCTTCAGACTTTGACCTTCAGGCGTTTCATCAGCTGATGACTTCAGTAGATATCATCAGCTGATGTCTTCAGTCTTTGTCTTCAGACTTTGTACATCAGTTGTTGATCTTCAGTACTTGTGAACTCTTCAGCTGTTGTACTTCAGTACTTGGTCTTTCAGCTTCAGCACTTGAGTTCTTCAGCTGTTGTACTTCAGCACTTTGGTTCTTCAGCTGTTAAGGTCTTCAGCACTTGATCTTCAGCTGTTGAAGTCTTCAGTACTTGTCAAACTACTGATGAGGCTTTCAGCAGTTGTTGTGATACCGTGTGGGACTTAGAGGTTTTCTGATCTTGGCTCATTGGTTCTTTTGGTCCAACAAACTCCCCCTGAACCAATGCAGCCAAAACCTCTAACTTATTTAAACTCCCACTTATTGATGGCAAAAATGTTGGTCTTTTTCCTTCTTGATCAGTAGAGAAGATGACCCATGTACGCTCTGGCCTGGGAAGAACCTCAAATATTTGTTGGCAGAGTATGAATGGGAACTCTGTTTTGGGGAACTGGACACAGAGTTGTTATCTCCATTCATGAGATTCACTTCCCCATAATGAGTCTGTATGACTCACGGACATAGGCCTCAAGGAGAACAATTTGTTCCTCTTGAGAGTTCTTCAGCTCCTCCTTCGAAGAAGAACTCTGGACCATAGTACTCTGATAAGTACTTCATGGTCCTGCCATTCTTCAGCTCCACCGTAGTTACCTCCCTGTATACAAATTCATCCGGATGGTTGCCTTCAAGGAGTAACTGGAGCTCATTCTTTTGGATGTCTTCAAGCTTTTTGTATAACAACCCCTTCTTAATCATCTTGTTTTCTAGTAAGGCTTGAGGTGTCTTCTTTGCTTGGTGAGCTTTCTTGAATTCATCAATGATTTCCCAGGGTGAGACTACAACGGCCAGCATGATGGTAGATTCTATTGTTTTTCGTACTTGGCCGTTGTATCTGTGTGGGATAGTTCTTTTATGGATTCTAGAACTCACCCTGGGGTCTGGCCATACTCTCACTCTCTCCCTCTGATACTGAAAGGTGTGTCTGAGAGTGTACAGCCTTTGAGCATGCCCTTTCATGGCTTGAATAGATGATGACTGAGGAAATTCCTTGTCAACCATCTTCAACAGTTGCTCATCGTGCTGTTTCTGCTGCTGTTCTTCTTCTTCTATTTTGACTCTGACCATTTCCCTTTGAGAGTCGGGTGTGATCATGGATTGACTCTGGGGCTTTGGTAGCTTCAGAACAGCAGAGAGTGGCAGACTATCTTCTTCATCCTCTTCTTCTACTTCTTCTAGCCTCAACACCCTTCTCTCTTCTTCTTGGGTGCATCATCGGCTGTTGGTTTAGAGGGTGAGGGAATTGGTTTTGTGGTTGTGGTTTTGGTAGTTTTGATGTGGGAATGTTGACAGGCTGTTCTAGCATTTTGGATGTGAGTTTGGCTTTTGACTGTTTGGCTAGTTCAGTCCTGCTGCCCCAGCACCAGCTTCATTTAAAACTTCAACAATTAAACCTTTTGTATATTCTTCAGACGAACAGATCTTGGTGGTTATTGCCAAGATACTGTCCCTGGACCAAGCTTTGATCTCGATCAATGATCTTCCAAGATGTTTGCTATAAATCTGATCATGATCTCCAGCCTTTCTCTTTCTGACACATCATAACTTGACCATCTTGATTGGATTTCTTCAATCTCTAGTCTTCTGATCTCAGAATCAAGTTTTTCAGTGTCATGGCCTTGCCTAAACAACTGATCAATGATGTTATCCATTGATCTGCTGTGTTCGGCATCAGCCTCTTTCACCATCAGCTCCAAGGCTTTCTCTTTTTCATCCTTCTTCTTTTTCTTGTATGTGACATGAAAGTCTTTTGAACTTTCAGTCACTTTCTCCATGGTAGCCTCCTCCTTCTCTTTTTCCTTCTCTTTTTCCTTCTCTTTCTCAGTCTCCTCAACCAACTCCTCAGTTTCCACTACTGTCTCTTCTGTTTCTTTCTCCTTCTCTTTCCTCTTTCTTTTACCTTTCACTGCTGAACTCTCCCCCTTTTTGGGTGCATTGGTTGCAGGGAGTGAGTAGCAGAAAGTTGTTTGCTCAGAACATTCTCCACCATGGGTTGTAATACAGAAGAAAGTCTCTCATCAACAGTTTTGATCACCATTCAGTTAGCTGTGGGGTGATGAGAGATAGGGGATTTTGAAGGATAGCAGCCATTTGCTCAGGGGGTTCTGTCCCTGAGGAATGGTGCCAGAAACAGAGGCAGGTGGCTGGGATTTTGTGAGTGGTTGTGTGTTTAGGAGACCTTCAGAGGAAGTGCCATCTGTTGGGTTGATGTGGTGGCAGATGGTCTTACTCCTTGAGAGAGTTGGTCAAGTAGGTTTTGCAGCCTACTGACTTCCTCCTCTAGGATCGTGTTCTGGGCAAGAACATCATAGAAGAAGCCCAGGTCATCATCAGCATATGCTGAATCACCTGACCTCCTGCTTGTAGCAGGATATACATGCTCTGGGTGTAGACCAGATGTAGCATGTGCCCCTTTGTCTTGGAACTGGGGACTTCCAGCCTCAGGACATTGTCCTTCATCGGCTGTTGCCTCTGGTGAGGTCTTAGTGATGTTACCAACCTCAGTCTGATCATTTGCTGATTCAGAAGAGTTGGCAGCCTCACCAGAAGTTCTTATCTCCATATCAACACCAGGAGATAGAACAGTTAAACCCCTGTGCTGTGGGTTCTCAGGTGCACTGTATTCCTCCCCCTCAATTGTAGAGGTATTCCCAGTGGTAAGTGGTTTCTGGGGAGGGGGTGAGGAGTGCAATTGAGTCAGCACTTGTGCAACTATTAAAGTTGGGCTGTGAGGGGCGGTTGGTTGGGGTACAGGGGAAGAAGCATGTGCACCTGGGGTGGATGGTGCTCTTCAATGGCAATCTCCTCAAGTGAGGAAGATCCCAGATAAGTAGGTGCCCCTTGGGTTGCTGCAGGCTCCTGTTGAGAGGAAGCCTGAGCGGCTGTAGCTGGAGGAGTCATGGTATCCACTAGGGGTTTGGACTAGTGGATATATCCTGCATTTGTTGTGCAGGAGCATCCTCAGGGGACTCAATTCCCTGAGTAGCCTTTGTGGGTTTCTTTTTGGTGGGTTTGGTGGGGGCATTGGATTTGGAGGTGGTGGCTGTGGGTTCCAGCTGCGTGGGTTTTCGCAGCTTGGCAGCCAGTTTGAGTGTCCGGTCAGAGTTGTGCCGGGAGTATACTTCTGGCAAAACAGCCGTAGCAGGGACTCCCAAGCCAACAAGTCCCTCAGCATTAAGCTGGTCTATTATAATGGCCATGATGAACCGTGGATAGAGTATCCAACGGTTGGCAGTTAATTTTTTAGCCATATCTTTGAGCTCTGAAAATATTAATTCGGAAAAGTTCAGTGGTTGTTGCTCAAGGATAGAATACAATACCTGCTGCCATTTGGTGGACATTTGATCCCAAGACGATGTCTTAGGGGCCAAACATACATTGATCATGTGAAAGATCAGGCGCTCAGCGTCATTAAGTGTTTCTTCATGATGGTTGTGGCACTGAGATCACCTTGATATCCATGCTGAGCAAATGAGAGATCTATAGTGCCCTTCGGATATCCAGCAGGAGAGGTAGCGTCACTCAGGTGAAGAATTTTTCGGATTGTTGCAGGAGTAATCACTACTTCTTGTTGTTGACTACAGACCGGAGGGATTGTGTGTTGCTCTCCTCAGTTGTAACCGTAATGTTCATCCAAAATTGGTTCAAGGATTCGGCATGTAAAACAGGTTCAGAAGGAATGCCTTGTTGTATGGGGACTGAACCATAAGATCGATAGCATATCGAACTTAGTCCAGATCGGCGATTTTGTGAGGTAGGCAACACAGTTGTGTCGCGGTTTAATTTGCAAAGACGCCATGGAAATTTGTTGGAGAGGAACGTTAGGTTTGAAGAAGATGAAGTATGGAGAGCGCAGGTTAAGGGTATATATATGGTACGGGTGAGGAAATGGCTGAAGGATGTGGTGTTAGTCATCAGTAGTTTTAACGACCGTTGACATGGTATTATCCTTTCAGACGTTGAACAGCTGAAGTCGCGGTGTTAGGCATCAGTAGTTTAGAAAACTACTGAAGACCGTGGTTTTGACTTCAGGTGATTGAAACAACTGAGGACATGGTGTTTGTCATCAGTAGTTATGAAACTACTGAAGACAGTGGTTTTAGTCATCAGCTGTTGTAAACAACTGAAGACTTGGTATTGGTCATCAGTAGTTATAAAACTACTGAAGACGTGGTTTTGCTTCAGTTGTTTAAAATGAAACAGCAGTTGTACAAACGACTGAAGAGAAAGTTCTCTTCAGCTGTTTTCGTCAATTCTTAGCTTTTCAGCTGTTTCAAACTGTCCTCAACACATTCATCAGTCTTTATGGCTGATTTCAGTTGTTTCATAGGACATCAGTACTTATCTGTTTTTACTGATTTCAGTAGTTATGACTACATCAGTAGTTGTAACTACTTCAGTAGTTTAGAGCAGATGAAGTACTGAGTACTTGTGAGAACTTTTAGCCTTCAGTAGTTATAAAACTACTGAGGTTAAAAGAGCTCATCAGTACTTATATGTGACAGGCACTCATGATCATCAGTATGAATTACTGAGATCATCAGTAGTTGTCACCTATTCTAGCTGCAGCATACCAAGCCTTAACCAGGTTTTGGAAAGTTGAACTATCCAAAGCTTAGTAAAAATGTCTGCAAGCTCATCAGCACTGGGCACAAACTTAGGATCAATCAGACCTTTTTCAAAACAGTCTCTTATAAAATGATGTCTGATCTCTATATGTTTGGTCCTAGAGTGCTGGACTGGATTTTTGACAATGCAAAGAGCTGAAGCACTATCCATTAACAATGGAGTCTTAGTCTCTGTAATGCCATAATCCAAAAGTTGGTTTTGAAGCCAGAGTACCTGAGATGTACAGCTTGCAGCAGCAATGTACTCTGCTTCCGCAGTGGATGTAGCAACTGAGGTCTGTTTCTTGCTCTGCCAAGAAATTAAGCAGTTGCCTAGGAATTGGCATCCACCAGAAGTTGATTTCCTGGTCAACTTACACCCTGCATAGTCACTGTCAGAAAAAGCAACTAATTTACCAGAATGGTTGGTAGAATACCATAAACCTAGAGATGGAGTGCCTTGCAGATATCTAAAGATCCTCTTGACTGCAATCAGATGAGACTCTTTAGGTGCAGCCTGAAATCTAGCACAAAACATGTAGCAAACATAATATCTGGTCTAGAAGCTGTTAAATACATCAAGGACCCAATCATACATCTGTAAAGTGTTTCATCAACCACTTTACCTTTCTGATCTGAATCCAGTTGTGTGGTGCTGCTCATGGGAGTAGAACAGGGCTTACAGTTTTGTAAATCAAACTTTTGCAAAAGATCTTTGTATATTTGGATTGATGAATAAAAATTCCATCATCCTTTTGTTTGATTTGCAACCCCAGAAAGAACTGTAATTCTCCCATGGCACTCATTTCAAACTTCTGTTGCATCAACTTTGTAAAGGCATCACACAACTTTGGATCAGAGGATGCAAAAATAATATCTACATAATTTGAACAAGTAGATTATGCTGCCCAGCTTTCTTAATAAATAAAGTCTTGTCTATGGAGCCTCTAGTGAAATTGTTTTCCAGAAGAAAGTTTGATAATGTCTCATACCAGGCTCTGGGAGCTTGTTTTAACCCATAAAGAGCTTTATCAAGCTTATACACCCAATTAGGATGTTTGTTGTCCTCAAAGCCTGGAGGTTGACATACATAAACCTCTTCTTTAACTTTTCCATACAAAAATGCACTTTTGACATCCATTTGAAAACTTTAAGTTTTTGATAAGCAGCATAAGCTAAAAACAATCGAATTGCTTCCAGTCTGGCTACAGGGGCAAAGGTTTCATCATAATCAATACCTTCTTCTTGTGCAAACCCCTGAACAACCAGTCTGGCCTTGTTCTTAACAATAAGCCCATTTTCATCAGTTTTGTTCCTAAACACCCATTTAGTGCCTATTGCACACTTACCTGGAGGTAGAGGAACCAGTTCCCACACACTTGCTGTTTCTTGAACTGAAGAAGCTCAAGCTGCATGGCATCAACCCATCCATTGTCCTTTAAAGCAATGTGATAATTCTTTGGCTCTTGCTGACTGATGAAGAGAGCATAGAAGCAGAAATTGGACAATTGACTTCTTGTTGATACTCCAGCAGTGATATCACCAATGATTTGAGACATGGGGTGATTCTTCAGATCTTGATACACGAGATCTGTGCAAGTGTTTGTAGCCGGTTCAGCAGCAACAGATGGTGATGGTGAATCATTTCCTTGAAACCAATCAGTGGATGGTAATTCAAAGGAAGTTGAATTCGAAGAAATCTCATCAGCATTTGTTGTGGATGGTGCTACTGGCGCTACAGGAACATCAGGTCTAGTTGAATCAGGCAGCTGATCACTAAACCTGAAGAGGTGAGTACTGCAATCATCATCATCATCAGCAGTACCACCAGGTGGTGAACTGTTGACAGGAGCAACAGCAGGAGTTTGATAAGGAACATATTGCAGTATGTCCAATCAAATAACTCCACAGGACTTTGTGGAATCTTGTCCTTTGGAGATTCATTAAACTTAACATGTAGAGTTTCTTCAACCATCTTTGTTCTGCAGTTGAAGACTCTGTATGCTTTGCAAGTAGATGAATAACCAACAAAGTATCCTGCATCCACCTTAGGATCAAATTTGTGGAGTTGATCCTTTGTGTTGAGAATAAAACAGGGACACCCAAATGCTTTGAAAAATGAAATCAGTGGAGCCAAATGATGGAGAACTTCATATGGAGTCTTCATCAACCTCTGATTTACTAACACTCTATTTTGCACATAACAAGCTGTGTTGACAGCTTCAGCCCAAAAGGTCAATGGCAAACCTGAGTCAGCCAGCATGGACCTTGCAGCTTCAATGAGGTCCTGTTCTTTCTCTCCACTACTCCATTTTGTTCCGAGTCCTTGGAATGCTAAACTGCCTTTTGATTCCCTTTGAGAGATAGAAGTCATCAAGTGTATGATTTCTGAACTCAGTTCCATTATCACTCCTGATACACTTGACTGGAAGGGAATACTGCTTCTCAATGTACAGCACAAAGTGGATAATCTTCTGAGCAGCCTCATCTTTGAATGTAGAGAAAGTCCATACAAATCTGGAGTAATCATCCACAATTACCAGACAGTATCTCTTCTTTGCCATGCTCATTACTCTCACAGGACCAAATAGATCCATATGCAGTAATTGCAAGCAGGCAGTGGACTTGGACACTTCAATAGGAGGAAATGAGACCTTGTGCTGTTTTCCTTTTAAACAAGCAGTGCAAGTTTCATCACAGTGAACTCCTTTATTGGTAAGCCTCTGACTAAACTATTGTGGCTAAGCTGATTCATGTTTTTGAGATTAACATGACCAAGCCTCCTGTGCCATAGTTTAGATTCTTGAAAAGAGGCTTTGGAAAATAGGCAAGGATGGCCTTTGAGATCAATTTTCTTGGAAGATCTAAGGCATACACTCTTCCTGTCCTGTTGGCTTTCAGGAGAGTGTGATCATCCAACACCTTGTCAATCAAGGGCAAAACTTTGGATGACAGAATCCTACAGTTTGACTTGTGAAAAGGGCAACATGGCCTTTATCACACATTTGACTGACACTCAAGAGGTTGTACTTGAGATTTTCCACATGATTAACATCATCAAATTTGATTTCTCCATTGGAGACAAAGCCCTTACCGATGATGTAACCCCTAGCATCATTGCCAAAAGAGACAATCCCTTCTTTCCTTGAGAGTAGTCATGAAGAAGAGAGATGTTCCCAGTCATGTGCATGATCCCCCACTGTCTACATACCAGATGCTATTTTGGCATGTTGAAGAACCCTGCAATAATAAACAATCAGTTAGTTTTAGAGACCCAAACCTTTTTGGTTTTGGGCCTGGTCTCATCAATAGATGGTAAACTAGCATGTTTATTTGTAACAACAGCCTGAGAGGAAGAAGATGGTGCAGAAGAGGAGTCCTTTGGCTTAGACCTCCTTTTCTGTGGTTTCAACATAGGAGAATCTAGTTGGTTAACTCTACCCAACAGATGTTGTACCATCATCACCAGCTGTGTCTGATTTTGTGATAAAGCTTTCAGCTCATCAGACACATTGCTAGTGGAGTTAGATAAGGTCCTATGTTGCACCTTCTTCTTTTGAGCACCCTCAGCTGTCACCTGTTTAACACCTTCCTTTTGAATTGCTTTAAGGACTTAAGGTTAGAAGGATTTGATGTTGCTGATACAAATGTGGTCTCAAACTCATTTTTCATTTTTACCATTTTCTCATTATTTCTTCCTTTGTTTGAGTTTGGAACCTCTTTTGTACCAACAATCATCTGTAAGATGATTGAACAAACCACATACTTCACATGGTTTCTTCTTCATCTTAGGTTGATCATCAACTAAGATGGAAGCAACAAAAGACTTGTTCTTCAATGCTTTGGAAGCATTGGTTGCTTTCTTGACAGCATCTTTAGTAGTCTTCAAACTCTTTCTACTGCCAGTTTTCTTCTCTTCAGTACTGACAGCAGTTGAAGTTTGAACTTCAGGAGTTGAATCCTGCTCTCCAGTCCTTTCAGGACCTTCAGGATTGACTCCTGAGTTGATCAACTTATTGATCATGTGAATGTCAGCATTTGGACCATCAACATCAGCTGATAGGTTCAAAGAGGACTTGATACTGACTGCTACTTCTGATTGTGCTGTATCAGAAGGTAGATCACATGACTTGATGGATTGGTTATCACTCTCACCATCAGATTCTACCTCTGCTCTTGGGGTAAAATCTGTAGGTGGAGCAGTGTGATTGTAACCAATTCCAAACTTCACATTTGAAGCAGATTGCTTACTAAGAAGCATTTCAAAACCTTTGCATGATTGTACCCATCTATCACACTCGACCTGGGTAACTGCAAGGGTTTCTTTGAGATCTTTGTACTTCTCTAGAAGTACATCTTCTCTAGCCTTATCATCAATTATTTTGCAATTCAGTTTATAAACCTCATCATTTTTATCTTTGAGCACAACTCAAACTCAGCTTTGTTTTTGGAAATTTCTTGTTCTAGCTCAATGTTCTTATTAATTAAAGCTACATTTGCTTCTCTAATGGAAGCAAATGCTGCTATGCATTGTTCAGAACATAATTTGGCTTTTGCCTCAGAGGATACCTGTGATACCTGAGGTGTAGAGGCATTGGAAGATGAAGTATCAGCAGACTCCAAAGCCATAAGAGCTAGATTCCAAAGGACTGTCACCACCATGTTGACCAGCACCTGAGAACAGTTGATCATGACCAGACAAGTCATCTGGTAACTGCTCCAGTCAACAACTCCTGGGGTGAAGACTGTGTTGTTGAGATGAAGGTTGTTGATGAGATGGGGAAGGCTGAGGTTCTGGTAATGCATGAGGTTGTGGTGTCATAGGAACTTGAACTTGACTTGACTGTGGCATGTAATAACAAGGGTACTGATAAGGCATTTGACCCTGAGGAACAAAATATGCCGAGATTGTTGTTGAGGATGATGCTAGATGTGACAGGATGTTGCCCTCTGTTTTGTTGACTATTGCCAGGAAAGTCACAAAGGGTGCAGTAGAGTTAGATCCAGTTGATCTACACTCTCTTGCAAAGTGTCCAAGCCGTGGCATTTGTGACACCTCAACTTGCTCTTGTCAAAACCAACTTTGGTTTTGCCAGAGAGTCCTGGGAATTTCCTCCAGTTCTTTTGTAGAACTTCTGAGATCTGATATTTATCAAGCCATTTGGCTCAAAATATCCATCTCTTCTAAGTCATCATCTGCAATCCCCTTGAGATCATCCATGATGAAACATAAATTGTCATTATTACCACCAGTAAACTGACCATCAACACTTACAAATGCAGAATTAGAAGTGCTCGAAGAGAAATTAATATGCTCATCATACTGGCATTCAGATGCAGCATATCTGACTCATGACCCACCAAGGCAGTGTTGCCTTGAATAAAGTCTTCAGTGAGCTTTCCAGATGAAGACAGCTTTTCTCTTCTGTTCTATCTCTCTCTCAAAAGTGAGCAATTTCCCATGGAGTTGGGTGAGAGATAGTTTGTCCAAACTTGCACTGGAGCGTAGGACAATAGTATATGTGTCCCATCTCTCAGGCAGTGATCTGAGAAATCTGTTATTCATCTGAATATTGGTGTATTCAAGTTTGACCATTTTTAGTTCAGAGATCAAACAAGAAAACCGCTCATATTGTTGAGTCAGTGTCTCACCCTTTCTATGAGAGAATGTCTCATATTGTTGGGCAAGAATTTCTCTATTATTTGCCAAGACCTCATCTGTTCCTCCAAATTGTTCTTTCAAAGCAATCCAGAGGTCATGGGCAGTTTCATGATGCATTAGCCCAGAATAGATTTCATTGGGCAAAGCCATGGCCAGAATTCCATGGGCTTTTGCATCAATCTCAAGCAACTTTTTATCCTCATCTGAGTATTGCTCCCTCCTCTTCGGAACCATTTGATTGGTTTCCGGGTTATTCACCATAGGCTTGTGTGGACCATGTACCACTGATGTCCAACACCCTGCGCTGTTAACAGACAGGTGATGGAGCATACGTCTTTGCCATATGTTATACTCATTCCTAACCAGCATAGGAGGCTTGGTTGAGGAACCAGTATTGTGAGGATCATTGGAGGGAGTGGTCATTTTCAGTTCAAAAACAGTTTAGTTCAAGTTTTAAAAAGTTTTAGACAAACCACAACAAACTCAATGAGAACCAGAATAAGATCTCAGGATGAATGAGCAGAAATACAGAAAATTCAATCTCTATAACCGTTTCTTGCAAAAACAAAAGCTAATTCAATCAAACTTGGATCTTGAATAGCAGTTTCAATGATCATTATTAGATCGATCAATGATTACCCTCTCTGATACCATTTGACAGGATCAGTGATCACAAGTTTGATGTTTAACAAGTATAAAGCAGCGGAATACACAACGAATTAGACAAATGTAGCAAGCAACAATATATGTAAGCGTTAAGATCGCATACGGTTATAGGGAGAGAATATGAATTTCTGATTTCTAGGAATGTTTATAGATGGAGAATATTTCTAATCAAATCAATCAAACATTCCATTCAATTGCTCATATCGCTCAATGATTACAATGGGTTGTCACCCTTATATAGAGTGCAACAGTCACTGCTGTTATCACGGAAAGTGACAACTGGCAGATCCAATACAGAAATAACTAAATCTTAACAAACTACTGAAATGTTCACAACTACTGAGAACATATCAGCAGGTTAAGTACAAAAATAAAACTACTGAAACTACAACGACTGAAGAACAAGCTCTTCAGTCGTTTTACAAAACTACTGAAACATAAAATAAAACTACTGATATCACAACTACTGAAGAAGTACTCTTCAGCAGTTGTGACAAACTACTGAGGCTTCAGTACTTGGTCTTCAGACTTTGACCTTCAGGCGTTTCATCAGCTGATGACTTCAAGATATCATCAGCTGATGTCTTCAGTCTGTCTTCAGACTTTGTACATCAGTTGTTGATCTTCAGTACTTGTGAACTCTTCAGCTGTTGTACTTCAGTACTTGGTCTTTCAGCTTCAGCACTTGTGTTCTTCAGCTGTTGTACTTCAGCACTTTGGTTCTTCAGCTGTTAAGGTCTTCAGCACTTGATCTTCAGCTGTTGAAGTCTTCAGTACTTGTCAAACTACTGATGAGGCTTTCAGCAGTTGTTGTGATACCGTGTGGGACTTAGAGGTTTTCTGATCTTGGCTCATTGGTTTTTTGGTCCACAAAAGGTCTCCTGTTTGAAGATTCCCATCAATTTGTGAACACAAATCTTTGAGTAACAAAGAGCGGAGGCTCTCACCAGTCCATAACTAAGCTCCTATTTCATATGGGATTTGATCCCATCCCCTAGATTTGTTTGACAGGCATTGAAGGACACATGGCGGAGGAACTTCTAGTTGTCGAGAATTGTACTTGTAGACTGTCCACCTGCCACGGTCTCCACCATATCCTATAAGGATATAAGTGTTGTCTAAATTCTTTGGTAATTTCTAGGAGCTCCTTCACATCTGAAGCTCGAGATGCTCCTTGATGAGTTGTCAGTACTGACCACTCTTATCCACAAATGCTGGACCTAGTACACCAATCCCATTTAGGGTTTCGACTTGACCATTTTCCCAAATTAGCCATTGATTGGAGTAAATAGTCGGGTTAACTTAATGGCTGTGTAGTAAGATGACTGGGTGAGAAAGGAGATGATTTCAGAGAAGTTAGCAACTCTTGATGGCATCAAGAAGTGCGACTTGGTTTGCTAGGTTGAGTGCCATTGGAGAAAGGTGATGAGGATGAATTTGAGCTTGGGTAAAGTTGGAGTGGAGAAAATTTCTAGGGCAGTAAAAAATTTCAAGTAAGAATTGAAATTGATATTCGGGATTATTTAAAGGAGGGTGAAAGGCGGTAATGGGGGTTAGGATAAGGTGATGTGATCTTTTTAAGTGGAAGAAATGACAGTGGTGGTAACGTTAAAATCAGTGAAATAATCCGACATCATTAAAAAAATATTGGCTTTTTTATAGTGTGGGGCCCAGAGATTTTCCGTTACACAGTAAATCTCTTTCCGAATATAAAACATTTCTGAAGGTAATTCTTACTTCCGAAGCAAAGACTTTGCTTCCGAAGATCAGGATTGCTTTCTGAATGGAGAGTGTGTGTAAGCCTCAGAAGTAGATCTGATATGTAATCAATCGCTTCTTTCGAGACCAAAAGCTCTTCCAAGAAGAAAAATTATCCTTTGAGAAATTATGCTTGGAAGATATAAAAATAATTTTCAAGGGTTAGTTTCTCTTCGGAAGAAATTTACACTTAGAAAATTTTTAGAAAGATCTTTTGTAACATGGCTTAAATTGTATTGACAGAAGACATTACATATAAAAGGTTTTCAAAAGAGGTGATCTAATCAATGTTTATCATCCCAATAGCTGTCATGAGATACTTAATCTTTGCTCATCAAAAGCTTTGGTGAACAAATCAGCATATTGTTCATTTGAGTCTACTTTGATTAGTTTAATTAGATTTTTCTCATGAATATCTCTAAAAAATGATACCTGATGTCAATATGCTTTTTTTGGAGTGCTTCACTGGATTTTCAGTAATGGAGATAGCACTGTTGTTGTCAATATGGATAGGAGTACTCATAAAGTTGAATCCATAGTCTAACATCTGATTATGACCATAGCAGTTGAGCACAGTAGCTAGCAGCAGCAATGTATTCAACTTCAACAGTTGATGTAGAGACACAGGATTGTTTCTTGCATTGCCATGAGATGATCCATCCATCAAGAAATTGACATCCTCCTGATGTTGATTTCTTGTCAATGTTGCAGCCGCCATAGTCACTGTCAGAGTATCCATAGAGATTGAAATCCTTGTTTCTGAGATACCAGAGACCTAGTTTGGGTGCTCCTTTGAGGTATCTGAGGATTCTCTTAATAGCAGCTAGATGAGACACCTTTGGAGCAGCCTGATATCTTGCACAGGTGCAGGTAGCGAACAAGATATCAGGTCTACTGGCTATGAGATACATCAAAGAACCAATAATTGCCCTATACTAATGTTGATCAGTATCCTCCCCCTCAAGGTCAGGACAAAGATTGTGGTTTCTGGGTATAGGTGTCTTGGCAGGCTTACAATCTTTCATCTCAAATCTTTCTAAGACGTCAGAAACATACTTAGATTGATTAATGAAAACCCTTCTTTCATTTGCTTCACCTGAATTCCAAGGAAAAAGTCCATTTTTCACTTGGAACTCATCTCAAACTTTTTCTTCATAATGCTTTCAAAGTCCTTACATATTTGGTCGTTTGAAGAACCAAATATGATGTCATCGACATAGACTTGAACAAGCAAAATGTGCTTTCCAGACTTTCTAATGAAGAAAGTCTTGTCAATGGTACCTCTAGTGTAGCCATTCTTCAGAAGAAACTAATAAAATGTCTCATACCACAGCCTAGGCGCTTGGTGCAGCCCATATAGAGCTTTATCCAATTTGCACACATAGTTGGGGTGTTGTGGGTCTTCAAATCCTGGAGGTTGGCACACATAGACTTCCCTATCTATATCCCCATATAGAAAGGCACACTTGACATCAAGCTGGTAAATAATGAAGTCCTTGGATGCAACATAAGCAAGAAAGATCCTAACCGTCTCAAGTCTTGCAACAGGTGCAAAGACATCAGTATAATCGATTCTTTCTTCTTGGGTGTATCCTTGAACTACAAATCTTGCTTTGTTCTTAATGATCAAGCCTCTATTATCTCTCTTGTTTTTGAAAACCCATTTAGTGCCTATAGGTACTTGACCAGATGGTAGCAGACATAGGTTCCATACCTTCTGTCTCTTGAATTGAAGCAGCTCCTGTTGCATCGATTAAAGCCAGCTACTATCTTTCAAGGCATCTTCCACCTTTTTGGGTTCCATCTGGGATAAAAAGCATGAGTACAAGCAGCCATTCCCATGATGAGCCTGCCCTCTTGTTCTCACACCTTTAGAGACATCCCCTATGATGTTCTCAGTTGGATGAGTGTTATGAATCCTAAGGTGAGAAATCACTTCCACCTGCAGAGATAGATCCATGTTGGACATATTCTGCTCAGGAACTGGAACACTTGGTCCAGCTGCTATTTCAAAATCATTCAATGAGGACTGTTTGAATGAGTGAGAAACATCATCAATGGTTGGCTGAGAAGTTGTATTAAGAGTTGCCTGTTCCTTCAAAACACTACTTCCTTATTCCTCGTGTTGTGGTGGATCACCTGATGAGTTTTGAGGCTCGGCAAGTGATTCACTTGTTGAAGCTTCACTATTCCTTGATATGGTTAAGCTGTCAGATCTATGAATGGTGGAAGCTTGATTTATTGTAGCTCTTGGAGAATTTGGAAGAGGTCTGGGTAGATCAAACAGTTGATCATCAAAAGCAGCATCAGCATCAGTTTGAGCACTTGTTCCAGCTAAAACATTCTTACAAGATGGTTAGAATAGTTTGGAAACAATTCTAAATCAAAAATATGATCAGGGCCATTCCCCCTAACACAAGGACTGTGCTCATTAACCACTATATTGGATGACTCCTTAAATTGTTGATTCTTATGTTGTATACTCTATAAGCTTTGGAGCTATAAGAGTATCCAACAATGATAACATCATCTAAGTTTTCAGCAAATTTTGCTAAATTGTCTTATGTGTTAAGAATGGTACACATGCTGCCAAAGGACCTTAGAAAGCCAATGAACAGTGGCCTCTTGTTCCATAGCTCATAAGGGGTTTTTCCAAGTGGCTTAACTACAAGAACTCTGTTCTGCACATAGCATGCAGTGCTGACTGCCTCTGCCCAAAATGTTAGAGGTAGTTTGGAATCAGTTAACATTGTTCGAGCAGCCTTAATAAGTGTCCTATTCCTCCTCTCAGCTACACCATTTTGTTGAGGAGTTCTAGGAGCACTATATTGTCTGGCAATCCCTTTTGAGTTACAGAATGAGTCAAGAATGAAGTTCTTAAAATCAGTCCCTTGATCACTTCTAATAATCTTAACCTTGTGATCAATTTGATTTTCTATTTTAAGAATAAAAGATTTTAATGTTTAAGCAGTTTCATCTTTAGTTCTTAAAAAGAATACCCATGTAATCTTTATCATCAACTATCACAAGGCAATATGATTTGCTTCCAATGCTCATAATACTTGTGGGACCAAAAAGATCCATGTGCAATAAGCGTAATGTGCAAAAAGTGTAATGGATTTGTGAGATGTCCTGTGTTGCTTCCCTTTCAGGCATGCAGCATAGTTATCTTTGCAGAAAAATTCCTTTTTTGGCAAACCATGTACCAAGTTATATTTAGCCAATTTATTCATTTTCTTAAAATTTACATGACACATACGTTTATACCACAGTGTTGACTAATCACTATCAGCTTTGGAAAGAAAGCATGATACTTCACCCATTGGGGAAGCATTGTTCATATCCAGCTTGTACATATCCCCTTTCCTGGGAGATCTAAGAAGCACCAATTCCGGAGGAATGGTCATCCCTGGTTTGAGGATAATGCACTCATGTTTTATGAAAAGCATCTGGTGCTTTTGATCATAGAATTTAGAAATACTTAACAGATTGTGGTCAAGTTGTTTGACAAAGTGAACTTTGTCAACCTTTAAGTTACCATTGGATATACTTCCTCTGCCAGAAATATATCCTCCGGCCTCACCTCCAATTGGACAGGACCTCCATCATAGTGTTGAAACTGTTAAAGGATAGATCTGTTCCCTGTCATATGAGTGGAGCATCCACTGTCTACAATCCATACATTGTTGTTCTTGTCATATAGATGTTCCTGCACATAAGATGAGATTGTTAGTTTTGATTGGAAACCCAAGCCTTGCTGGTCTTGGGTTCTTCCAAGGATAATGACATGATTGAACCAAAAGATATGCATGGGGTTCAATAGATTTCTTTGAAGAAGAGGTTTGGGCTATAGCATCTTCCTTGATCTTCCAGTCCATCCTTTGGTTGGTCTTGGAGGATGAGCTTGTTGAAGCTTTTGCAGCATGGCCTTCTTCCGAAGGTTCTTTCTTTTCAGAAGGAGCCTTCACCACCTTTTCTTCCGAAGAAGTCTTCTTCTGGGATGGTTTCAAGGGAATCTTCTTGTTCTTCCAACTTTGGCAACATTTGCTTCCGAGGCCATTTTCCCTTCGGAAGAAAGAGTTTCTTCCAAAAGCAACCTTGCTTCGAAAACTAGTTTTCCCTTCTTCATCACTTGAACTATTTGAAAAGGTCCAAATGTGAAACCTTCCCTGACTCCTTCTTTTCTAACATTATTTGCATAATGTGTGCTTGTAGGATTGTAGTAAAAATATTTTGCCATGTGGTTGTGCAGACCACAAATTATGCATGCAATGTTAGTCTTTTGGGACTACGAGGGTTGTTGTTTCTTAGGCTTTTTCTCTTCATCAGCAACCTTTCCCTTCAACTTCTGACCCTTTGGTAGGACAGGTGCTGGTATTAGACTCCTTTCCTGAATCAGAGTACCTAACACTTGGAATCCAGCTGAGATAAAGACACCTTTTTGCTTTGGGTCAATCTTTAGCTTGGACTCAGCCTCTTTCTTAGAAGTTCTTCTAACAGCTTTAGCTCTGCTTCTTTTGGCCTTAGTGGTTAGCATTTATTCTACACAGGAGGAGATGGGTACATCTACCTGTTCCTTCCTTGTGGTGGCCACTATTGTTGCTTCATCCGTCAACTCTAGTGAGGAAGGGTCAGCAGTTGGAACCTCTTCCTCCTCAATACCACATCTAGGTTGTCTAATAGACTCATAAGAGTGTGGTGGAGCAATTTTATTGGTTCCCAACCCTCCTTTGTTCTCATAACAGAGTTTGGAGTGGGAGGATGATGCAAGAATAGCTGGAAGTTCTACTTAGAAATAGCATGCTTTCTGGCCTGAGCCTCAACAGTGACAAGCTGGCCTTAAGCCTCAGACAACTTGGATATCAGATCCTTGATTTGAGTCTTGTAGTTGTTGTGTTCATGTTTTAAAAGGGACAGTTTTCTTTAACTCCTCTATTTTCTTTTCGTAGTCAGATTCGGCTCTCTTAAAATTAGATTTTAAAATATTTAAAGACTCAATATCAGATCTGATTTCCATATTGTAATCTAGATAAAGTTTAACTTTAGCTATACATGCTGGAGTATAGAGATGTTCATATACCTGAGAATCATCTGTTCCGGCCATGAGAGCTTGAGTAGGAGTCACATCCTGTACCATGAAGCTCCAGTCAACTTCTTGAGCCAATGCAGTTGTTTCAGTTGACTTTCCTGTGGGCTTTGAGGTTGAGGGATGTGTGGAGGCCTGTGGGGTTCCTGGATTGGTCTTGGGAGCCTTGCATTCCCTTGCAAAGTGACCGATTTGGTTACAGTTGTAGCACTTTTCTTTGGTCTTATCAAACCCAAACTTGCTGGTAGTTGGGTTTTGAGGGAATTGCCTTCCAGTTCTCTTAAAGAACTTCTTCGCTCTATAAGTTAAAAGAGCCATCTATTGGAAAATGTCCACATACTCTACATCATCTGTATTAAACACTCAAGATCATCATAACAGTATTAAAAATCACCGGAGTGTCCACTTCCTGAGACAAAGGCACAACTTTCCTGAAAGGAATTTTGTTGTGCCTGTTGAGACCTTAGCGTCTCAGAAAAAGTGATGTAAGGTCCAGAAGTGTAGGATGGCTGCTGGTAAGTCAGGTAGTGCTGAGGTTGGGGGTGCTGAGCCTTTTGCAACCATTAAAGCGTTGCTAGCAGGAAGACTCAGAGGTCGGCTTGCTTGGTGGCCCTTATTACTTTCCATCTCTAAACGATATTCATCGAGGATGTCATAAAGTTCAGTCATAGTAAGAGTGTTCAAGTTCTCTGTCCTTTTGATAGAGACACAGTAAAATGTCCACTCGTTTGGAAGAGGACTCATGAACTTTCTCGTGAGATCTCTGAGTTCAGCAGTGATCTTCACAGACTGAAGAGAGGAGATAAGATCCATATACGTGAAATACTGCTGGCTGAGGGTCTCTTAAGCAATATAAGTGAAGTTCTCAATTTTTTTCTTCAGTGAGTCATTCTTTGAGTCGTTGGAGCTTGAGTACATCTAAGGAAGAGCATCAAACAATCCCTTTGCAGACTTATAATGCTCAAACCCCACCATGATGGATTTCGGTATTGCAGTCATGAGAACGGTCATAGCATTGCTGTGGATGTCTATCTTCTTTCGGTCTTCGTCAGAATAGTCTTCAACAACTTTTTCTATCATGGCATCATTTTCACCAGGTGAGCACACCTTTGGCTTATACGAGCTGTTGACAATAGAGTTCCATATCTTGCTGTCTTGGTATCTGATGAAGCCTTCTATTCTTCTTCTCCACGACCAGAAGTTTTCAGGAGTAATGATGGGAGCCTTTGTCCTAGTTCCTATCTCTACTTCGAATTTGTTAAGGGCCATTTTGAGTGAGTGAGTTATAGGGAAGAGTGAAAAACATGTTGATTTGGATGGTAAGATCGTGCAATCAAGAGCCTAAGAAGCTCTGATACCAATCGCAGGATCGGTTAAGGTTACTTAACACTTAGTTTTTTTTCTCTCAAACTCACTTTGAACAACACTCGGATGAACATAGAGTCAATAAGAGTTGATCATAATATAGTAAGTAATAAAGAACGCAGAAAGTAATTTTCAAGGTACTTGCATATATTGCTTCTCAACACAAATATCACAAGACTCTTACAAGCTTATCTTTTTGAGTTACAATGAGAAACTATATATAATACTACCTACACCGGATATACTTTGATACCAGCTGGGATCCTATAACTAAAGCCTATACTACAAGAGTATTGTTTAAGGTATCTTAAATAAAGTCTTATCTAACATATGGTAGTCAAGACATGTCCCTGACTTACCTTTTGTCACCAACTAAAGTTGGTAACATGTACTATCATAAAAGGTAAATAGTGGAATAAAGTATGGTCAACTACATGGCTCTTTAAGAAAATGACATACAATATCAGAGGTCTGTAGCGGAGTGCCAGAGGCCATACTTAGGTCCACTGGTTCATAGAAGTGTCTTCCGAAGGTTAAATGGCTTCGGAAGAACAAGTACTTCTGAAGCCACTTATACTTCGGAAGAGACTGCTTCTTCTAAGGCTTGGGAACTTCTTCTTTTCATCGTAGTTCGAAAGTAGTCTTCTAATTGTTCTTCTAAGACTTGATCTTTGGAAGCATGCTCTTGACTTTGGAAGTAGAGTTCTGTCTTCGGAAGTTGATCTTTCACTTTATCTTCGGAAGAACTCTACAACCTTCGGAAGTTCCATGCTAAGCTTCGGAAGCCTTTGCATATAGCACCAAAATTATCTAAGTGATTTGGTTTTGGTTGCACCAGCCTTCTTCTTGATCCAACAATATGGATGAATATAGAGCAAAGGGTTGCTGCCAAAGTTCATAGATATTTGTGGGATACAAATATGGGACTGACCTGCATCTCAAATATTACTACATGGGATCTTCCTGATTGATCATAAGTAATTTTGAGTAAATGCGAACATCATTTGGTATCCTCTGACCTGAGATACATATTGGGTCTTGACATTTACTGAATATTATACTTTGACTTAGTTCTTCGTTGTTCTGAAACATGGCAGTACATAAGTCTGATTTTAGGTATAATACAAGGTAGTTGTGAGAGACGTATGTAGTCAAGATGGGATTTGTCCCTCTTATTCGTTAAGAGTAAGATGTCTAAGGCCTGATAAAGTTAAATCAATAGGGAATGATCATTCTGTGTCTCTAAGATTTAACATGACATCTATGACAAAAGGATAGATGATTGATTCACCTAAAACATTTTGAGTAAGGTACTTGAAGGGGATGATGTTATTGAATGGCACTTAGTCATACGTATTAAGGGTAGTAAACCGTTGTTAGGCGGTATTTACTGCTTGCATCAATCTTCTTTGAATCTTGTGCAAGTGGGAGATTGTTGGAACTTGTATGCCCAAGACACATACAAAATTGATGTGGTTAGTACGTTGTGATCCAATTCAGATCGTACCCAATAACAAGCTAAACAAACACCAATAAATATTTATTTGTAGATGAGATCATACAAGTAAATATTGACACCAATTTAGAAAATAGGTTTTCTAAAACTTTGCTTTTGTAATAGAACAACATTATGTTGATAATTTGTTCATGAGATACTATTTGTTTCATTATATAAGTGTGTTAAATAATTACAAATAAAAGTGTGTCAATGTTATAAAACTAAAAGAGGTTTTAAAATTATAAAATTATGGGTTAAGAGTGTAACTTTTTATTAGAAAATGAAATGGGGGAACCCATTTGAAAAAAAGATTTTGGCCGTCCATATGGGGCCTTGGAAATCCATTTTGTGTCTTGGTTTTTACAAGACATTAACCATTCTTGCACTCCTCCTTTAGCACACTCTCTTTAACACACTTGCAAAGAACTTTTCTCTCATCTTCCTTGGCTGAAAATTTCGAATTTTTGGACTGAACTTGAAGAACTTCTTGGCTGATTTTCGGTTGCTCAAGAAGGAGTTGGGTCTTGGTGTTTAACTACCTAACAAGTTAGGTGTTTGGAGTGCTTGTGGGTATACAAACTTGAGGCTTTCTCTCTTGGGGGCTGGACATTCAAGAGCATCATCATCTTCATCTCATCCATACTTCAACATCTTGTTCTTGAAAGGTAGTTTCAAGAACACCCTGTGGTTATTCTTTTCGTTTTGATAACATGTCATTTCATATATATATATATATATATTATGATCCTTGTTCTTGGGTTTTGTTTTTGGTTTAAAATGGTCCAAATTTCAGATTGTTAACCACACTTTAAACCCTCTTATCCGCTGCGTTTTTATAGCTTCAATGGTTAAACTAGCTTTGATAAACTTGTAACAAATCCCAACAGATTGAACATGTCTTACCATGTGTAGACACCTTCAATACCTTTATCTTTGATAACATGCCATCTTTCTGGATTAGTAGTGTAAGTCCAGGATAAGTGGGTATTCTGGATGCCAGAGGAGCTACTTAAATTGAAGTTGGTGGAGCTTCATCTCATAGGCTCAGATTGAGTGGGGACTAAACCCTACTATGGATCAAAAGATGAAGCTTGTTGAGATTCAGCTGGAGGTGCAGGTTGTGTTGTCTCAAAAAGTTCAACCTTAACCTCCACTTCAGAGGGACCTAACTTGGTGGGGAGAGTAAGGCAACAAGTTCTCCTCTTTTGATCTTCTACTTGATCAACCTAATATGCTCATCCATGGTGGATAGAGACATAGGCCCAAGTCTCCTTCTAGAGAATCCATATCAGCAGACTTCTTTTGACTCTTCTGGATGATGGCGCTTGCCTTGGTAGCTTCTTCCCTCATCTTCCTCTTTGTTTCCTTGTTTCTTTGAGTAATTCAAGTTCATGTTTCTTAAGATACTCAAACTCAATGTACTCAAAGGACAAGGAAGAAATGCATCTGCTTGATAAAGACTTGTGGCACTCAGGTAGTTGATCATGTTAATCTTATCAGTTTGTTTGTCAACCTGAGGTTCTTGTGGAGCCATAGACTCCTGCACAGGACTTTCTTAAACTAGTGAGAGAGTAGGAACATGTTTATAGAGCCTTTTCAGTCTCCTTTCATCTTTGATCTGAGCTAGAATTTGAATGCATCTAAGATGAATCAGTTAAATTTGTTATTATTGTGCTGATAGAAACTTCATTTGCAGAGCTAGTTGCAACTGTAGCTGAAGTAGTGTTACTTGAGGATCTTCTCAGCTCAAATCTTGGATAAGGATCACTGCTGGTAAAATGTTTGTAGACCCTAAAACATTCTCATAAGATTTGTTAAAACAGTTTGTAACTAAATCAAGATCAAATAACCAATTAGGATCAGAAATAGTTACACTGGGTGAGTGTTCATTGAAAGTCACATTGGTTGACTCCTCAACTATTCTAGTTCTGAGATTGTATACTCTATAATCCTTAGCTTGGAATGAATATCCAATGAAGTGTCCGTCATCTGATTTCTCAGAAAACTTGGCAATTTGATCTTTAGTATTCAAGATAGAGCAAGGACATCCAAATGACCTAAGAAAACTAATGAAAGGTTTCCTCTTGTGCCAAAGTTCATAAGGAGTCTTACCATATGTCTTAACCATTAAAACTTTGTTCTGCATATAGCAAGTTGTGTTAACTGCCTCTACCTAGAAGGTGATAAGCAGCTTAGAGTCAGACAACATAGTTCTTGTAGCTTCTATTTGTTTCTCCTCTCAGCAACACCATTTTTCTAAGGAGTCCTGGGAGCACTGTATTGTTTTGTAAAACTCTTTTCATCACAAAATGTATCAAGGATTTGGTTCTTGAATTCAGTTCCTTGATCACATCTTATGGTTTTGACCTTGTGATCAAATTGATTCTCAATCTTTAAGATGAAGTTCTGGAGAATCTCAGGGATCTCATCCTTGGTTCTAAGAAAGAAGACACAAGTGAATCTTGTAAAATCATCTGTGATCACCAAACAATAAGAGGTCCTTCCTAAACTTATTACACTGGTGGGGCCAAAGAGATCCATATGTAACAAGTGTAGGGGAGTAGTGATGGTATTTCTTTCCTTTGGCTTGTGAGATACCTTGTGTGCTTCCCTTTTAGGCATGCAACACAATGGTCATCACTTGTAAACTCTTTCTTTGGCATTCAAGTTACCAAATCGTTCTTAATTAGATTATTGATGTTTTTAAAGTTTACATAACACATTCTTTTATGCCAGAGGAAACACTCATCATTATTACCTTTAGACAGAAAGCATGAAACTTCTCTAGAGGGAGATGTTTCTTGCAAATCCATCTTGTACATGTTTCCTTTCCTGGGGGCTTTAAGCAGGATGTACTAATGAGGAATGACCATCCCGGGCCTGAGAACAATGCACTCATGATTAGTAAATAGCATGTTATGACTCTGATGACAAAATTAAGATACACTTCGAAGAATGTATCCAAGCTCCTTGACAAAGTTTACCTTCTCAATGCTGAGCTTACCATTTGTGAGCTTGCCCCTTCCAGTAATGTAACCACTGCCATCTCCTCCAAAAACACCTAGTCCTCCATCAATCTTTTCAAACCTTTGGAGTAGTGACCTATTTCCTGTCATGTGTCTAGAACAGCCACTATCAATGATCCATATATTCTTGTTTGTGTTTAGTTGTTCCTTCATAAAAGAAATAATTAGTTACATTTGGAAACCAAAGCCTTCCTTTTCTTGGGTTCATCAAAAGAAGTTGAAGGTAATGCAAAAGGGATACATCTTTAGTCATGTCTTGAGGATCTTTTACTATTGTTGATGGAGAACTTTTAGTCACTTGGTCTTTCTTTGACTTGCACACCACCTTTGGATGCCTAGACTTGACCTTCAATACTTTGGAAGTTTTGATGACTTTGGAAGTTTTGATGACTTTGGATGTTTTGATGACTTCCGATGTTTTGATGACCTGAACTTCGGAAGATCTTGCTAACACTGCAGCAGGCTTTAGTGCTTCAGAAGTATTCCCTTCTTCCGAGTCCAAATTTTCTTCCAAAGACGATTTTTCACTTGCCTTCATCGTCATTTTGGAGCTTCCGAAGGAAATAGATTTTTCTTCCGAAGCTTGTTTCTTCTTGGAACTCTTAGAACTCTCTTTCTTGGTCGCGTGGAGAGTGCCTTTTGGATTATAAGGACAATCTTTAGTAAGATGAATGAACTCTCACATATAACACATTCAAACTTCTTCTTCCTAAGAGCCTTCTTTTGTGAACAAGATTGAACTTGATCACTTTCATTCTCCATCTTTATCTTTGAAGATGTAGTGGAAGTCCTTTTAGGGTGAGTACTTTCTTTGGAGTTGAACGGTTCATGTTGTGCAGCAATGGTACACAACTAATCAGCCTTCTTCTTGATTCTAGGATGAGTTGATACTGAACTTAAACACCTGGTACTGGAGTTCAAGTTACTGTCTTCAGTCTTTACCACTTGAAATCCTGCAGAGATGAAAACTTTTTTTTGGTTAGAGTTGAAAGTGGTCTTGATCTCTTGAGCCTTCTTTGCTTTCCTTTTTCTTTTTCTTATCAACTTCTTTCTCATAGACTTGGTCATCACAGTCTTCTTACTCTCCTTAAAAGGATAGTGACCCTTCTTAGAATCCTCTTCTTCATTCTTTTCAGAGGCATTCTCCACTATCACTTTTCATCCTCTTCAGTCAAGGGTTCTATGAGGGTGTAAGGTTCATATAAGGCCAATGCAACCCAAAGCATCCAAACAGTTTGTCCTGCATGCACAAAGTGCTGAAGTAAAATGCTTCGGAAGTTTCCAATTCTTCATTAGAAAACATTCTAAGTGTGAAATCTTCCGAAGCCAAGACCAATATCTTCCAAAGCCAAATATGAGGTCTTCCAAAGCTTTAGAGACAAAGCCTTCCAAAGCCAGTTTATGATGACAGATTTCTTTTGAAGACTTTTGAGTACATGCTTTATCTGATGTACCTTTTATCATAAAGCTAGACTACCTTTTTGTTGCAACTCTGTTTGTCTCACCAACTTTCATAAGTTGGTGAAAGGTCCATGCTTTTGGTAAACTGTACATTGAGGTCTTGTGTCTATTTCTTTCTACTTTATGTACTTTTATCCTTTTTGTAATATATTAGGATGTGATCTATGGAATGTCCTAGTCAATAGTCAAAAGGTAATCTACCTTTTGACTCTACAATTATTTTGTTGTTGTCTAGATCATGTATCCAGCTGGCCTTCAAATGGCAGCTATCACTAAAGATGACATGGAAACTAGAACCATTACAAAGTCCCCACAGATCACTCTTGAAGATTTTGACACTTGGGGCCAAGGAATGGAAGGTTTCATCAAGTCTCAAGACTTCAAGATGTGTGAATTTGTTGTCTCAGGACCTTACACACCAAGCACCTCTTTAGCTGCTGTTGGAGATGGTATGATTCCGAAGGCTGTGGCTGACTACTCTGATGAAGATAGAAGGAGAGTAGAAATTGATGAGAAAGCCATGGCAACCCTTCAGACTGCTCTTCCAAACTCTGTATATAGAGGTTTCAAGAAATGAAAAACAGCTAAATAGTTATGGGGTGCATTGAAACTAATGTATGAGGGTTCTACTGAAGCCAAGGAGAACAAGCAGGATCTCCTGAAGTAGCAGTTTGAAATTTAACCTTTAAATCAAGTGAAACCATGACTTAACTATACTTCAGGTATGTTGAGATTTTGAACACTCTATTGGATGTTGGAATGAATCTTGAAAATAGGGACATTGTAAGGAAGTTCATGTCCTCTTTTCCAAGGCAATGGAAACATTATTCTGTTGTTATTAAGAGGACTGAGAACCTTAAGACTCTCACTTTGACTGAGTTGTATGGTATTCTCAATGGATACCAGATGGAGATGAACATGTAGGGTTCATTTGGTAACTCTAGCAAACAAATAAGTTCAGCCCTACATGTTCCTGAAAGAGATATTATAGAACCTCAAAGTCATCTTATATGCTACCCTGACAACTCACAAAGGCCCCTTTCATCACCTTCCCATATACACCAAGAGAAAGCTGTACTCAAGGAAGTTGTTAGTCCATTTCATCAATTTGCAGTACAAATGAGATGTTGATTCGTTCAATATCAGATTCAATAAAGAAATAACAAAGATGAATAACAATAAGAACAACCTCAATGTCAACAAATAAGAACAATAATGATCAATAACAAAGCATAAGTGTATTTCATTGAATAAACTGCTTACAAAGGGCTCTTGCAACAATGAAAATTGATTAGGGTTTTTGCAAGGATACCCAACAATGAACAAAATCATATCTATATGTAGTAGTCCTAGTTTCGCAGACAGTTTCGCTATGTGCTGCCAAAATAATAGTTTTGCCCGGCGAAAATAACAGTTTCGCCGGGAGAACTAAATAGCTGACTATATGAACAACATTCAAAAGTAAACTAACATTAAACCTATTACAAAGTTATATAAACATAAACTAATCTAAGGTGAGTCCAACCTATACTTGATATTCAATACTCCCCCTAGGTTGGATCTCATCGCCTTCACTTCACTTGATTTGTCTAGTTGGCTCCAGTCTCTCCCGCTACATCTGATGTATCTTTATTTGCTCCTGCATCTTCTTCCTCGAGAGCTTTAGCAACTGATTCACTCTGGTCACCTCCTGCTTCATTAGCTCCCTTAAGACAAGCACTAGCTTGCTCAAACTGTCATAATAAGTCCCTCACATCCATATCTAGCTCATCATGTGCTCTAACCTTCTCAGCTAGCTCCTTCACCTCTTTCCTCAACCTCTAACTCTATTAGCCACAGTCATGAACAGACTAGCTTCTTTTCTCGTCACCTCCCCTACCACTACTTTAATGTGGTTTTCACAACAAACTAGCATGTCTTCATCACAAAATCCAAATTACTCCATCAGATCAAACAGTCTGAACTCAAACCCATTCTTCACCCTGAGCATAGCCTCCCCCGTGTTGTTATCATAAAACCATTCTCAAATTCTATAATTGTTAGGGGAGGGGATCTGACACTCTAACCTTGTTCACTGTCTTTGGGGATTTCACACCTTATCCTTTTTGAATCTTCTCCTTTCAGCCTTCATAAACCCGAATGACTCAAAATTATCATTCACTCCATTCTGATCTCTTTTTCTAACAACGTGGATCTCTCACTCAGATGAGCATTAAGCAATGGCAGCACCGCCAGCCTCCTCAAGTCCTATTTAGGCAAGGTCTTGAATGCCTTCCTCTTGTGAAGATAAGTAATTCCTCCCCCGCTCCTCTTTATTATAATCATTTTGAGGTCGGGGTTATACTTCCAGCTGATGATTCTCTTATCAGCCACATATTTACTCAACCCTTCCAAGTTTTGGAATAGGGGAGTTAGCTCTTTAGTCTCTTTCTCTCTCACAAACCGCTCTTCCTTCGCCATCTCAAACACATCTCCATCATCATCACCCTTCTTAGCAACATAGGTTAGAGGTCTCTTATCAACCTCATAATATTCAAGTTTGGAATCATAGTCAATCAACTACTTATCATCTTCTTCTTCATCAATCTAGCCCTTCTCAGCAGTCTTCTCAACAGTTTGAACAGGATTCTCTCTCACCACCTCTTCACCAACCAAATCTTTCTCCAAATCAAATTGCATGTTCACCAGACCAGCCTCAAATACCTCTTCAGCATTCTCCACATTCACAGTCTCCTACCGTACTCTAGATCCTCATGCTTCCTAAACCGTTGCACCAGATGTGCCCTCTCCTGCTCGAGAGGAAGTACCCACTTTTAAAAATGAGTACTTAGAAGTGTCAGTCAAATCATCTAAATCAGGTTTAGTTAGCTAATTAGGCAGGCCGACTGCAGCCTTCAGGTCATTTATCTCCAGAAGCAATCTCTTAATCAATTTATTCTGATCTACCAACATCTTGGTGATGCCATCAATCACCTCATCCTTTTGCTTTTCCCTTAACTCTTGATTGGTAAGTTTGGTTTTGATCATACTCCCCTCATTAGCCAGAGATGTATTGAGGTTTCTTATCACATCCTTATCCAAACTAGCTCTAACCTCCCTTCTTGAGGACTCAATGAAAGATTGAGGTTTCTTATCACATCCTCATCCAAACTAGCTCTAACCTCCCTTCTTGAGGTCTCAATGAAAGATTGATGTTTGTGTTTAGTCCCTCTCTTAGCTTCTCTCTCATCAGCTTCCTTTTTTGACCTCTGCTCTTTCTCAACCCTAGCCTCCTCCCTCTTCAACAGATCACCATAGCTTTAGCCCAATCCAAATTTAGCGAGTTTGATCCACCTTTGTGTTGATCTAAGAACATAATAAAAACATGAGCTATATATCTCCAATCCTTGGAGAGGAAGGACATCTTGATCTCCTTCCTTGTCCCAAAGGGAAGTCCATCATAACCCATCAACCGAAAAGCCTCAAATACTTCCTGATCTAACAATATCACCTCCTCCCCCGTGTCGTTAACTAGCCTTATCACCCTCGATATGACCTCAGTAGTGATGACCATGTCATTCTCCATCACCCTAGCCACAATCCTTTGTGAATTGGCTCTCGCGTCATAATCAATCGTCCGCTAGAAATCTCTGATATGTAATTCATATATAGTAGTAGAATGTGAGATGGCGTAGACAATTGGAGATCTTTGCAACCAGCGTATGGAATCTCTAAAACCAGTAGCTTTTGGATGTGTGTCGTCTAAAATAGTTGTAATGTTGTTCCTCTCAACAAACTTAGATTTGCCATAAAATCTGCAAACCAAATGAAACGCATTAGAATGTTAAATTAAACAATAAATTTCAAGAAAAATAAGAAAAAGATGAAAATTACACTAAAAACAAATTAAATTCCTTGGTCGAAATTATAGTTTTGCACGATAAATTTTTAGTTTCGTCAGGCAAAGGAGTAATTTTGGAAGCAATTAGTTATTAGTAATTAGTTTTGCTAGACTATTAGTACTTTCGTAGTAAGAATTGCGAAGGTACCGAAGAGTCTCAATCAAATAAACCCACAATGTTGCCATTAAACCTAGATTAATCTACTGTCCTGAATTTGAAACTTACTTGCGAACAAGAATCACCGGTCAAACAAGAATCAAAAGCACAGGAAATCAAAATCGCATGACAAGGCTACGGTCAACCCTAAAACGATTAAACACCCGACTATGCGGAAAGGAGAAAACAATTTCGCAAAATGAGTTATATAGCACATAGATTCGTAGGAAGCGAAAGTATAGTTTCGCCCAACGAAGATGCAATTTCACCATGCGAACTCTAGTCGAAACTGACCATGCAACCTGCGAAAGAACTGGCGAAGCTATAGTTTCGCCATGCGAAACTACTAGCGAAATTATAATTTTGCTGGAAACCTAAACATTTAAGAAAATTAATTTTATTTCTTTTTCTTGAAGAAGATAAAGAAGAGTAAAAATTATTTAAAAAGAGATTAAAATAAAGTAAAAAAATAAAAGAAATAAAAAGAAATTAGCCCCACAAAACTTCACCATTCTTCACATAAAATTTCTTGAATAAAATCAATATCAAACAATATAAAAGGATATGAATGAGAAGCTAAAAAGATCTTCTGGAGAGTCAATGTTTGGTGGGATTACTAATATACTTGTCCTTTTAAGTCCATGCCTTCTTTGTTTCAACGAGTGCACTGCAACTACTATTATCATGTTTTGATTCTTTCTAAAGAAAACATAGAATAACCCAGTCCTCACAGACATTTGGCAAAGAAACTTACTACAGGATCGGTTTTGGTCACTTAAAATTTGGTTTTTCTCTCACTCACTTATGTGTCACTTATGAAGAAGAGTCTATTCTAAGAGTTGATAATAATATAATAAGTAACAATGAACAAAACAAGATAATTTTCAAGGTACTTGCATATATTTCTTCTCAAATCAAAGTGTTACAAGACTCTTACAAGCATGGTTCATGAGTTACAATAAGAAACTATATATAATACTACCTACAACCGGATATACTTTGATACCAGCTGGGATCCTATAACTAAAGCAAATACTACAATGCTAAAGTGAAGGTATCTTAGATAAGGTCTTATCTAAGATATGGTATATCATGGAATGTCCATGACTTACCTTTTGTCACTAACTAAAGTGGAAACTGTGCTATCTAACAAAAGGTGAACAATAGAATAAAGTAAGGTCAACTACATGGCTTTTAAGAAAGCACCATGTAGTATCTCAAAGGTCTGTAGATGATTGTTAGAGACCATACTTATGTCTACCAGTTCATAGGAGTGTCTTATGAAGGTAAATGGCTTCGAAAGAACTTGTTCTTCTGAAGCCACTTACACTACGAAAGAGGCTACTTCTTCCAAGGCTTAAGGAATTCTGCTTTTCTTCATACTTTGGAAGTAGTCTTCTGATCTTTACTTCTTAGACTTGATCTTTAGAAGTGAATACTTTTGTCTTCGGAAGTAGAGTTTGCCTTCGGAAGTTGATCTTTCACTTAAACTTCAGAAGAAACTCTATTTCCTTCGGAAGTCCATATTTAGCTTTGGAAGTATTCTATTAACTTCACCAAAAAAACTAAGTGAAATGGTTTTGGTTGCACCAGCCTTCTACTTGATCCAACAAACTCCCTCTAGGCTGATGCTACCAAAACTTCACTTGTTCCTGCTTCTTAAAGCTTTCAGCACTAAGGAAAGCAGATATTTGTCTATCTCTTTGTTCTTCCCAGAAGTAGTGCTAAGAAGCTTGTACAGATCATTAGTTGACTAGAATTCCAGTTTGTCACCCTAAATGATGTGCACTCTTTGTTGGGTCCCTCTGAAAAGAGTAAGTTAATGGGAGCTATAATGATATTCCCATCTAACTATAGGTTCCAATTCAGGACCCTCCACCATCTGTAGAAAGGTTATGCCTTTGGTAGGAGATCTATCCATGTCTTTCTTTCTTCTTAGTTTCAACTCTTCTTCAATCTTAGCTTTTGTAGTTAACTCAGCAAGATGAAGACTTCTTAGATGACTTCTGATATTAGCAGCAGTTTCAGAGTTTGAGGGATTAGAGAATGGTTTCTCTGCTAACTTAGCAATGTCAAACCTGCTAGAGTGTAGCAAAGAGGAGGCATTCAGCTTGTTGACTTCTCCATTCTCTCTTTCCACAACAAATTTGAGAGAGGCTTGATCGAACCTCCACTGGATTATTTTCTTTCTAGGCACAAGAGACTGACTAGGAATCTTGTCCTCTTTCTTTGTATCGAGTAATGTCACCAGCTTCCTTCTTAGTCCCTTCTCTTTATCATTTAATGAGTCTGAGTTGAGGCCTAGAAGTCTAGTAGCATGGTCTAGTGTTCCTCTGGGCAGATCAAGGAATGATCTCTTGTAAGGGAACGTGAAGATCCATTAACATAGGTTAGTTTGATAGAGTCTTCCTCACAGGAAATGTCGCTCAAGGTTGTCCAGCTAGTGAGCTTTGTCTTGATTGCCTTAAACTCCTCTAGGGAAAGATGCTTGGAAGGATGAGGGGACGTTTGCAAGGTTGTTGGGTAGGTTGTGGTGTAGTGATTCTGGGAAATGTTTTGGGTTGAAGGATGGGTAGTTTTGTGGTTGAGGTGAGGAAGTGGGTGAGGGTAATGATGTGGGTTCAGGAGTGTATGGTTTAGTTTTGATGGTGAATGGAGAGGGATTGGTTTAGGTTAGGGTTGAGTGGTTTGTGTGAACGTCATCCCCTGTACCCTTCTATACATCTCTCTCCTTTTGCCCAAACGAAAGTCAGCCTTGATTTCACTGACAATTTGTTGGAGTGTCCTTTCAGACATGGGTCCCACCTGCCTTCTAGAGAAGTCGTGAGACCAGGGATAGTCTTTCATCTAGGCTTTCTCACCTATCTTCTTGTTGAAGTGACCCTTGCTTCTTCTTCCTTCTTCTTCTTTTCCCTCAACTTCTCTCTTGCAGCTCTTTTTCTCTCTTTCTCCAATTGATCTTGCTCTTTGTTGAAGATCCATAGGATCGTTTCATCATTATGTGGAGTTAGCTCTTGAAGAGAGAAACCCATAGAGGTTAGGAAAGCTATCCTTTCCCTCCTGAGTTGCATGTCAGCCTCCCTCTGTTCTTTTTCTCTTTCTTCCTCTAAGACCAACCGTGTTGCTTCCTTCTGTTGTTAATTCCACAGCCTGGTTGCCTTTTCTAGTTCCACCAACTCCTCTAATGATAGCAGGAGTATGTCTTCATTGGTAGCCCAAGCTTGATGAGCTGGTCAATGATCTCTGCTCTCTTTTTGTTATTGACTGCCTCCTGGTTGGCGGCAGCTGCTTTGGTACTGGTAGCTAACAGCTTCCAAGTTGGAAGTCTCCCTTTTCTTTTAAGCTTTTCAATATTCTCCTCTTTCTAAAGCTCTTCCGCAATCATTTCTTCTTTCCTTTGTCATCTTTTGAAGTGCTTGACATTGGTGGTTCTTGGAGAGTGGATTCAGATTGTGAGAGAGGTAGAGAGGGTGTTTGAGCTAGAGTTTGATCCAGAAAGTCCTCACTATTCACCTCAGATGCTAGCTCTAGAATTGCATCTGTGATGATCAGATCCTCAGACAGTAAGAACAGTCCTACCACAGCTTCCATTTCAGCTTGTTCTTCTGAGGCTTTGACTCTGCTTCGGAAGTTTGAGGGGGTGCAGGTTCTATCCGAACTATTTTAGTTGCTGGGCCATCAGTCCTTATTTCCCCGTCAAATTTAATATTAGGTTCTATTTGGACCTTAGGTTGACCAACTTCATCCACAGTGGTAGAAGGTGCATTTAGCCTCTAAAGCTCTTCAGCTCCAAAGTACATCATGGCTCCATTAGGGCTTGATTGAGCAAGAGAGGATCTCAACAGAAACTTGGAGAAGAGTCTTTAGAGATCTTCGAGCATCCTTGGGTCAATTTATAGTACAACTTGGGATGGCTAAGAAAAAGTTGTAATGGGAGCCGAATGTTTGAAAGTAGAAGTTTGGCTCCGTGGTTCCTCAGATGTTTGTCTCTGAACATTCTCCCCATTTTTGGTAGAATCATCTTGACAGCTAGATAAGCTGGAGGATGAGGTCAAGGAGACCTGAACGGTACATGCCTAACAGATCTCTCAATCTGTTTCTCAGCTAGTTTGGCCTTGAGATTGTCAATCTCAAGTTGCTGAGTGGCAGACCTTTCTTCTAAAGTCCTAACCTTGGATTCAAGGTTTGAGACTTTAGATACTAGTCTTGAACGAGGAGTTGCATTCTTCCTCATCTTCTTTTGAAGAATCACGGGGAGATGAGGTAACATACCTAGTATGTTCAGCCTCACCACCAGATGTGATTTCCTGGCACCCTGGTTTCCCTTGATTAATGATGTCTCTTTCAAAGTCATTAAAAGGAATGGTTGTCGTAGATTTAGTCTCAGAGATGTTACCACTGTCCATAAGGACCATTGAGGCACCTTCTGTAATGGCATCTAAATCTGTATGAGTCCCCTCCACATTAGTGGGACTCACCCTAGTAAAGGCTTGCTGATGGGGGCTAGAGATAAGAGGTCTCTCTAGGCTCTGTTGATCTTTGAGAGAGTGTTGTAGATCAACTTCATTGCCGTGGAGGGACGTAATCTCTTCATCCGTTTTGAAGAGAAGGACAGTGAATGATAAGGATGTTAAACCTACTAACCCGATACCTTGATCAATGTCAATAGGCATTGAGCCTCTAATGGGGATGTCCCTTGTTGGTTCCTCAGAGGAGTATATATACTTACCCTGAGGGCTGTCGGCTTGGGTTTCAGGCTCATGGTTTTGAGACTGAGGAGACTCTCAAAACCCATATTGAGGTCAAATAAGAAGGATGGTGAGACCTTAGACTGAGTGAGAGCCCATTGTTCCTCTCTAGTCTTTTTAGATTGAACAGGAGGAGCTTGGTCAATCAAAGTAGATTGAACAAAGGTTTGTTTGGGGAGTCTTTGGTATGTGATGGTGATGGGGTGAGAAGGCAGAATTGGCATTGTGGGGGTAGTTGCTGGTGTGCTTCATCACCTGTGGGGTGAATAGGGATGTCACCAGGAGCTATTTGTGTAGTCATACCTGGAAGCAAAGAAGTGTACCTTCCAGTGAAGTTGGTTGGCCTCATTTGAGGGACCATTAGAGCAGCTGCACAGACAAGCTGACTTTGGTCCAGCTCACAGTTGATAATGTTTTGGAGAAATCTGGGGTACATAAAGAATGTGTCCCGCTGGAGATTTCCCATAAGATTGGTCAGCATAAATCTTGAGTAGTTGAATCTAAGGCCTCTCACCATTCCATGAACTAGGCACCCTAGTTCATATGGGATTTGATCCCATCCCCCAGATTTGTTGGACAGTCAGTAAAGAATGACATGCAGCAGGAACTTCCAATTGTAGGAAAAGTTGAACTTGTAGACAGTTGACCTGCAGAGATCTCCACCATATCCTATGTGGATGTAGGTGTTGTCCAAATATGTTTTGGAAAACTCTATGGGGGCACCCTCATCATGAAGCTCCAGAAGCTCCCTGGTGAGTTGTTCAGTGATGACCAACTCTTGGCCACAAATGTTGGATCGTATTAAACGAACCTCATTTAGGGTTTCAATCTGACCGTTATCCCAAAATTCAGCCATTTGATTGGAGTATATAGTAGGATTAGTAATTAGGGCAGTGTAATAGGATGATTGGTTGAGAAAGGAGATGATTTCTCAGAAGTCAGCATCTTTTGAGGAATCAAGAATTGCGACATGGTTGTGTTGAGGGTTGAGTGCCATTTGAGAAAGGTGAATGTGGAAGAGTTTGAGCTTGGATGAATTAGGAGTGAAGGAAACTTTTAGGGGAGTAAAAATAAGGTAAGAAGATGAAAGTGAATAGTCGGGATTATTTAAAAGATGGTGAAATAGCGGTAATGGGGTTAGGATAAGGTGATGTGATGTTTTAGTGGATGAAGTGACAGTGGTGGTAAGGTTTAATTCAATTAAATAATACGACATCATTAAGAAAATCTTTACTTTTTACAGTGTGGGGCCCAAGAGATTTCCGTTACACAGTAAAATCTCTCTTCCGAGTATGAATCATTTACGAAGGTAATTTGTCTTCCGAAGGCAATTTCTACTTCCGAAGGTAAAGATTGCTTTCCGAAGGGAGAGTTTTATAAGCTTCGGAAGTAGATCTCATCTATGATCAAGCGCTTCTTCCGAGACTAAAAACTCTTCCGAGAAGAAAATTATCCTTGGAGGAATTTTGCTTCAGAAGATATGTAAAATACCTTCCGAATGTTAATTCCTCTTCGGAAGGATTTATACTTAGATAAAATTCAGAGAGAGACCTTTTGTAACAGGGCTTAGATTGTATTGACATAAGACATTACATTTTAAAAAAGGTTTTCAAAAAGGTGAGCTAATCAATGTTTATCATTCTAATAGCTGTAATTTGATATTTAAATCTCTGTTCATCAAAAGCTTTGGTGAACAAGTTAGCATATTGTTCATTTGAATCAACTTTGATTAGCTTGATTAGATTTTTCTCATGAATATCATTAATGAAATGATACCTGATATCAATAGCTTTGTCTTGGAGTGATTCACTAGATTTTCAGTGATGGAGATAGCATTGTTGTTGTCAATATGGATAGGAGTGCTCATAAAGTTGAATCCATAGTCTAACCTCTGGTTTTGAATCCATAGCAACTGAGCATAGCAGCTTGCAGCAGCAATGTATTTAGCTTTAGCAATTGATGTAGAGACATAAGATTGTTTCTTGATCTTTCCAGACTTCCTAATGAAGAGAGTCTTATCAATGGTACCTCTAGTGTAATTCTTTAGAAGAAATTGAGACAAAGTCTCATACCACAACCTAGGTGCTTGGTGCAGCCCATAAAGTGCTTTATCCAATTTGCACACATAGTTGGGGTGCTATGGGTCTTCAAATCCTGGAGGCTGGCATACGTAGACTTCCCTATCTATATCCTCATATAGAAAGGCACACTTGAAATCAAGTTGGTAGATAGTGAAATTCTTGGATACAGCATAAGCAAGGAAGATCCTAACTTCCTCAAGTCGTGCAACAGGTGTAAATACATCAGTATAATCAATTCCTTCCTCTTGGGTGTATCCTTGAACCACCAGTCTTTCCTTGTTCTTGATAATGAAGCCTCTATCATCTCTCTTGTTTCTGAAAAGCCATTTGGTGCCTACAGGTACTTGACTAGATGGTAGTGGGCATAGGTTCCAAACCTTTTGTCTTCTGAATTGAAGCAGCTCCTCTTGCATCGATTCAACCTAGCTAATAACTTTCAAGGAATCTTCTACCTTCTTGGGTTCCATGAAGCATGAGTACGAGCAGACATTCCCATGATGAGTCTGTCCTCTTGTTCTCACACCTTCAGAGACATCCCTTATGATTTTCTCAGTTGGACGAGTGTTATGAATCCTTAGACAAAGGATTACTTCTAGCTGGAAAGATAGATCCAGATTGGACACATTTTGCTCAGGAGCTGGAACACTTTGTCCAGCAATTGTTTCAAGTTCATTCAATGTGGACTGATTGAATGAAAGAGAAACATCATCAATTATTGGCTGTGAAGCAACATTGACTGTTTCCTATTCCTTCAAGATGCTACTTCTATCAGCTTGGTGTTGTACAGGCTCACCTCATGAATTATCAGGATCAACAAGTGAGTTACTAGTTGAAGCTCCACTATCTCGTGAGATGGTCATGCTGTCAGATCTGCCAATAGTGGAAGCTTGGTTTGTTGTAGCTCTTGGGGAACTTGAAATAGGTCTGGGTAACTCAAACATTTTATTATCTTCAGAATTTCCTTGAGTACCTATTTTAGCTGAAACATTCTCATAAGATGGTGTAGAATAGTTTGGAAAAAAATTCTAAATCAAAGATATGATCAGGTCCATTTCCCTTAACATGGAGTGTGCTCATTAACAACTATGTTGGATAATTCCTCAAATTGTTGATTCTTGATGTTATATACTCTATAAGCTTTAGACCTTGAATAGTATCCAACAAAGATACCATCATTTGATTTTCAGCAAATTTTGCCAAATCGTCTTTTGTGTTAAGTATGGTACACCTGCTGCCAAAGGACCTTAGAAAGCCAATGAACAGTTGCCTCTTGTTCCATAGCTCATAATGGGTTTTTCCATGTGGCTTAACTACAAGAACTCTATTCTGCATATAACATGCAGTGCTAACTGCCTCTGCCCAAAATGTTAAAGGTAGTTTGGAATCAGCTAACATAGGTTTAGCAGCCTCAATAAGTGTCCTGTTCCTCCTCTTAGCAACACCGTTTTGTTGAGGAGTTCTGGGAGCACTATATTGCCCGGCAATCCTTTTGAGTTATAGAATGAGTCAAGAACGAAGTTCTTAAACTCAGTCCCTTGATCACTTCTAATTATTTTAACCTTGTGATCAATTTGATTTTCTATCTTAAGAATAAAAGATTTTAGTGTTTCAGCTGTTTCATCTATAGATCTTAAAAAGAATACCCATGTAAATCTTGTAAAATCATCAATGATCACTAGGCAGTACGATTTGCTTCCAATGCTCATTATACTTATCGTACCAAATAGATCCATGTGCAATAAGTGTAATGGAGTGGTGATAGAGTTAACAACTTTAGATTTATGAGATGTCCTGTGTTGCTTCCCTTTCAGGCATGCAACATAGTTATCTTTACAGAAAAATTCATTTTTTGGCAAAATATGTACCAAGTTATTTTAGCCAATATAATCATTGTCTTAAAATTTACATGACACGTTCGTTTATGCCATAGTGTTGACTTATCACTAACAACTTTGGAAAGAAAGCATGATACTTCACCCACTGGGGAAGCATTGTTCATATCAAGCTTGTACATATCCCCTTCCCTGGGAGATCTAAGAAGCACCAATTCTGGAGGTATGTCATCCTTGGTTTGAGAATAATGCTCTCATGTTCTATGGAAAGCATTTGGTGCTTTTGATCATAGAACTGAGAAAACTTAATAGATTGTATTCAAGCTGTTTGAAAAAGTGAACTTTGTCAACTTTGTTGCACCCTGAAGGATCATACATGCCAACTTAATGGGTGAATTGATGATTGCTCAGCTGGAATCCCACAAGTCCAAAAGAAATGCGGATGAAGATCTGCAAGGAAAATAACAAGCGTTATCTTCCGCATTAGTTAATACGGAAGACATAACTCTGATGCGGACAAGTGTTTACTCTTCTGCATTGACTAATGCGGAAGACATAATACTAATGCTGAAGAACAAGTTACTCTTCCGCATTGACTAATGCGGAAGAACAAAAGAAGATGTGGGCAAGACTTTGATCATCCGCATTGACAAATGCGGATGATCGACCAAGTGCGCATAAGTATTTGTTCATCCGCATTAACCAATGCGGATGAACAACTTACTAATGCGGAAGATCAAGTGAAGATGCTGATGAAGATTATCTCATCCGCATTTGTCAATGTGGATGAACAAGCAGAGATGCGGATCAAGACTTAGACTAGTTTCTGAAGTAATAGGTCTGGGGTAGTTTACTCATGTAAAGGCATCTTGTCTGCCTATAAATAGAATAGTTGACCTCGTACTGAGGTGACAGATGATAGATAGAGAATTTTTGTTGTAATCATTCTCTGTAATTTATCAACTTTCATATATCAATACAAAGAACATTTATGAGTATTTTTCTTGCTTTGAATGTTCTTTGATTGTTTGTTTCCGCCACTCAATCATTGACTTGATTATCATAATTGATTCACAGTAAGAATATCACTCTTACTCAACCCCAGTCAATGGTATCAGAGCTTTGGCTCTCGATTCTCTTTCAATCTGCGCACAAACTGAATAGGATTCGATTGATCTGGTAATCAAGTTGCTAGTAGTGGATATCATCATCTCTACTTAGTAAACAGCAAGCATAGTCCTGACAAACAGCAAGAAAATCATTACAAGAACTCATTTTGAACCTCAAAAGAACTGCTTGAACAAGTTGGACTCATCAAACATAATCAATCTTAAAATCAACTAAATATATACTTATACACATCAACACGGATTCTAACAGTTACTCTGAACTTGGTCATACACCTAACCTCCTATGCCTAAACACAAATCTGAGTTTAAACAGTGGAGAATAAGGTTTTGAAATTTATCACAGGTATAGATCCTGATTTTGGATCTAATATGTAAGGGTCCACATATCTTGTTACTCTATCAACAGCTCAAACTGCACTTTACAAGACTGGTAGAATACCAATTGAAGACTTAACTCTGGATGAAGATGATTATAAAAAAGCAAGATTGACCTCAAAGCATACTCAATCTTGACTCAAGCACTCAAGATGGATGTGTTGAAAAGATTGGAAAAGTATGGAACTGCTAAAGCTGTTGGGATGCACTGAAGATATGTGTGAAGGAAGCAGTGAGGTAGCTGAAATTTACAGAGACAAGCTGTTCAATCAGTATGAAACCTCCACCACACCAAAGGAGAATCCATATCAAAACAACTGCATAGATTTGTACAGTTGGTAAATGATTTGGAAATCATGGGAGTTTCTTACAATATTAAAGAACTTAACAAGAAAATGCTTCACAGTCTCCCTGAAAGCTGGAAGCAAAATGTCACCATGCTGAAAAATACTCTTGATCTTGAGAGTACCACTCTAGACATTATGATAGCCAAGATTGAAGCTTTGGAACTTGATGAACGAAGCAAAAACCTGAGTGGACCAAGAGTGATTGAGGGCTACAAATTTCCTTCAGAATCTCATTCTGTTGAAAATGCTTTTATCACTGAGGAAGATGATTTCATCTCATCAAGAGAACAAATGAACAATACTGGGTTCATTGCAACTCCACCATTCAATCATCCATCAACTTCATCACAAGAACCTAAAGTCACCACTGCTCATCAAACCTCTCCTGAAGAATCAAGATCAGAAGAGCAAAAGGCAACTTACAATGCCTTTGTTGCAAGCTTTGAAGCCTAGCTGGGGGAAGACTCACTTCTGCCCACCTAATTCAGGAAGATTTGGAAGAGATGGATCCTGATGATTGCCATGAGAGCAAAGAATATCTTTAGAAAAGGAAGAAAACTGAGCCTGAATGAGAACACAAAACTTGGATATGATAAATCCAAGGTGAAATGCTTCAACTGTGGCATGAATGGCCATTTCTCAAGAGAGTGCAATGCCTCCAAAAGGAACAACTATCAAAGGAACTCTCTTGGCCAATCATCATCATAGCCAACACAAGCTATCACTCAAACAGTCAACAACAGCAGTATCATCATTCTCCTCATCAACAAACATACCAGAATCAACCACAGCTAACAAATCAAGCCCATGCAAGAAAGTCAGCCTTTTGCTAGTGCCTTTGTAATTAAACAAGATGGGATATGTGACTGTAGTGTGTATGCTGAGGAAGTCAAGCCTCAATCCAGAATCATGCTCTTATGGCTCATATCAACTATGGACCATCTTCAATGCCTACTGAGGTAAAAACTATCCTTTGTAGTGAAAATGCATAAATTAATTACAAGAGTATAGAGAACACAACCATAAACTGGCAGATAAAATTAAAGAAGAAAAATTGAAGTCAGAAATGATAAAGACAGAACTAAAAAAATTTTGAAATCCAAATCAAATCTCTCATTTCTGACATAGAAAAATTGCATGGTGAGAAATACACTCTTGCAGCTGAAAATGAGCTACTTACTGAAAAGTTAGCTCAAGCTAAAGCTCAACAATCTATGACTGAAGTGAAACTTGAAAAGTTTCAAATGTCTTCTGTCAAGCTGTAAGAGATGCTAGATTCACAAAAGGATCCAAAGGACATGTCAGGGATTGGGTATAATTCATGTCCTCCACCATACAATGACCATTACACTGTCATGCCTGACTCTGTCTCACTCTCTGGATCAACTAAACCTAAAACTATGGAAAATTAATCAGTAGTGAAACAGTGACTAATCCTCAAAACAAACCTGATGTTTATTTTGAAACCAATGAGGATAAAATAAAGTTAGGTCACCCAATCAAAATCAAAGAGTGTTCAGACAAGACAGTGAGTGTCATGAAACCATCAAGCCCTGTAAAAGCAATTGTACCTTTTATAAAATTCATACCATCTGTTTTACAAGGCAAAAAGAAATATGTCAAGACAATGAAACCCACTACTGAGAGTAGTCCTGATAATGAGATTATATCTCCACAAAATTCAAGCAAATCAGAAAAGGTTTCATTGAAAAAGAAACAAACTATAAAACTGAGTTCAACACATAAAACTTCATCAGACCCTCAGTCATCAAGGTTAAGGTAGGGAGTTGGGTTTGATATCTGTAACAAGGAACATGTTGACCAGTTTGAGAAAGAAGTAAGAAATAGGTTGAATAAACAAAAACAACCTAGACAACTGAACAAAAGTTGTGCTGTGAAGCAACCTACTAAAAAGGCTGATTCAGATTCATCACCTAAAGAAAAGAAAGTAACTCATCAAAAGAAAGTATCAGTTGAGTCACACAAGGAAAAATCTGATTCAAGAAACAAACAAATGTATTGTGATATTTGGACATGTTCAATCAAAAGACAGAAAATGCTTCTTCAATCAATATTGTTCTATCTGTGATATGAATAATCACTCCATGAAAAATTGCTATTTCAACAAGTATTGTTCAATCTATGACATGAACAATCACAATACATCTGACTGTTACTTTAATCAGAAGGGGTTGAGAATTCCACAACACAAGCCCATCTCAAAAACATCTACTGTGATGTACTCGGTCAGACCTCATTTTCATAATACTCTATCTAGGACACCTAGATCAACAAATGACAGAAATAACTTGAAGGATTTAAGGAAGGGTCAAAGAAATCATTCCGCAATGAAACAAAAACTTGACCTTCCTAAGCAAAAACCAATCTTTGATAATGAAACTCGGGCTAAATTCTTACAAATAAATAGAGACCAACGATTTCATTATTCATCTAAATCCTCAGTAGATGTTGATGAGATGACTCGACCAATTCATCATCAAAAATCTCCCAGAACACCTCCATCCAAATCACAATCAGAGGGAAATACCAGGAGGTGACTATCATGAATAGGAACGGGACCCAAGACCATCATGGCTTGGGTTCCTTATTCTAATTAGTTCTTTTTGCTTGTAGGTTCATCCACATAGGTCTAATAGCCTATGGTACGTAGACAGTAGATGCTCCCAACACATGACTGGAGATCGTTCCCTCCTTCAAGATTTCAAATACATACAAGGAACTATGGTGGCATTCGGTGGAGATTCAGAAGGTGGTAGAATTACAGGAGAAGGATTTGTGACAAACGGGATGCTGAGCTTTGACAGAGTGAATTACTGTGAACAATTGAATTTCAATCTGCTAAGCGTGTCTCAAATCTACGACAAAAAATATTCCACTCATTTTACAGACACTCACTGCTACATTCTGAAACCTGGATTTCATATCCCTGAAGAATGGGTGTCTTAAAGACTCTGAGGAAGAATAATACATATGTCTTAAACATGTGTTCTGCATCACCTAAGGAAGAAACATGTCTTTTGTCTAAAGCATCATTTGATGAGTCACAGCTTTGGCATAGACGTTTGGGGCACACTAACTTTACAAATATGAACAAGTTAGTCAAAGGAAACCATGTCATTGGTCTCCCTAAAAAAGAATTCACTTTTGTTGATCAATGTTCAGCGTGCCCAAAGTAAAAAACACAAATCGTCTCACAAAACCAAGCTGGTGAACACTAACAATACTCCATTGAAGTTACTTCACATGGATCTTTTTAGACCAACAATGAGTATGGGAAAGAAATAGTATTGTTTAGTGATCATTGTTGACTTTTCTCGATTCACATGGGTGTTCTTCCTACTTCATAAAAATGAAGCATCCCAAATCATTCAAGAATTATCACTAAAATTGAAAATCAACTTGATCTTAAGGTCAAAATAATAAGAAGTGATAATGGTACAGAGTTCAAAAATGAAAATATGAGTTCCTTTTGTGCAACCAAAGGCATTGCTCATCAATTTAGTGTAGCTAGAACTCCTCAACAAATGGGGTAGCTGAAAGGTGAAATAGAACACTGATTGAAGCAGCAAGAACGATGCTTGCCGATGCTAAATTGCCAATCACCTTGTGGGCAGAAGCAGTTAACACATCATGCTTTGTGCAAAATCGAACTCTAATTGTTAAAGAAAGTAACATGACACCTTATGAACTGATCTTTCATAGGAAACCATTTATTGGATTCCTTAAATCATTTGGTTGTCCAGTCTAATATTAAACAACCATGATCATTTGGGAAAATTTTCATCCAAGTCTAATGAAGGATTCTTTGTGGGTTATTCTTCCGTCTCAAAGGCTTATAGAGTGTTCAATCCTAGACTGAACATTATTGATGAATCTACAAATGTTCAATTCAAAGAACATTTGTTTCCCAAATCTACAAATGGTCCTGACTGGTTGTTTGATATTGACACATTTACAAAATCATTTGACCAATTTCACTTGTCTGATACAGGAAATATACATTCAGGTGATACTTCATCAACTGTAGAAAGAAGAGATAATTATCCATGGATTCCTCCTACATCTGATGAACTTATGAATGAAGATGTTTCTCTTCAAGATGTTCCCATCAGACAATTGTCACAAAACCTTAGTGTTTCTTCTGAAGAAGGTCCCAGCCTAGTTCAATCTCACTCAGATGACTTGTCAAATGAGATCAGAAATCAAAAACTGGCTTCTCATCCAGTAGAAACACAAGGTACATCAAATGATACAAGTAATCTCAGTGTTGTTGAAGATGTAGCAGTTACTGAAACAGAAGTTGACAACCTTCATAATTCAACAACAATACAAGATGAATGGCCTCTGACCATATGAACTAAATGTCCCTAATCTTGATGTAACTATTGCTGGTGAGTCCATTCCAACCACAAGAATACACAACAATTATCCAGTTGAAACCATTATTAGTGATCTTAATGAGAGGGTGACAAGAAGCAAGTCCAGTATTGCAAACATCTGTTTATTTTATGCTTTCTATGTCAAACAGTACCCAAAAACATCAAAGAGGCACTTCAAGACAATAGTTGGATTGAAGCAATGCAAGAATAATTGCTCCAATTTAAGAAGCAAAAAGTATGGCAGCTGGTAGATCTTCCCAAAGGATAATACCCTATCGGTACCAGATGGTTGTACAGGAACAAGACTGGTGATAGAGGGATAGTCATAAGAAATAAAGCAAGACTAGTGGCACAGGGATACACTCAGGAAGAAGGAATCGACTACGACGAAGTGTTTGCTCCTGTTGCTAGATAAGAAGCAATCAGAATCTTTCTTGCATATTCTGCGTCCATGAAATTTACTGTTTATCAAATGGATGTAAAGTGTGCCTTCCTATATGGAAAGATTGCTAAAGAAGTCTATGTGAGTTAACCACCTGGCTTTGAAGATCTAGATTTCCCTCACAGAGTTTACAAGCTAGACAAAGCTCTGTATGGTCTTCATCAAGCACCAAGAAAGTGGTATGAGACTCTATCATCCTTTCTTTTTGAACATGGGTATGAAAGAGGAAAGATTGATCAGACTCTCTTCAGAAGAATAAGAGGAAAAAACATGTTGTTAGTCCAAATCTACGTGGATGACATTATATTTGGCTTGACAAACAAGCAACTCTGCAAAGAATTTGAAGACCTTATGCATTCAAAGTGCCAAATGAGTGCTATGGGGAAACTCACCTTCTTTCTAGGGGTGCAAGTCCAAAAAACAGCAGATGGAATCTTCATCAACTAATCAAAATATGTAGAAACCATGTTGCTGACTGTCAGTCTATCAGAACTCCTGTGGATACTAATGTGAAGATTGGGCCTGACCCTGAAGGCAAATCAGTGGATCAGACTAACTATCAATCAATGATAGATTCACTTATGTATCTAACAGCCAGTAGGCCAGACATTATGTTTGGTGTTTGTGTGTGTGCCAGATATCAAGCAGATCCAAAAGAATCACATGTGAACATAGTCAAGAGGATATTCAGATATCTAAAGGGCAAGCAAACTCTTGGATTATGGTATCCAAAGGAAGGAGAATTTAATCTCTATGCCTACACAGACAGTGATTATGGAGGATGCAACTTCAACAGAAAATGCACTTCTGGCGGTTGTCAATTTCTTGGTCCCAGACTAGTATCCTGGCCATGCAAGAAGCAGACAAATGTGTATGTGTCCACAGCAGAAGCTGAGTATATTGCTGCATCAGCATGTTGCTCTCAAGTTCTCTGGATTCAAAACCAGATGCTTGATTATGGTTTTAACTTCTTGCACACAACAATTTCTATTGACAACACAGTTGCTGTCTTTATAACTAATAATCCAGTTCAGCACTCAAAAACAAAACATATTAAGATTAGATATCATTTTTTGAGAGACTGTGCTGAAAAGCGTTAAATTAAATTGATTCAAGTACCAACTGAAAATTAATTACCTGAATTGTTTATCAAGGCATTTAAACCTAGTAGGTTTGAATTTCTTGTTCAGTCAATTGGCATGAATAACCTTGACTAAAAACTATGAAAAACATCAAAAACAATTTAAAGCATCAGAAAAACCACAAAAAGAAATCAAGCTTGATAAAGAAAACAATTATTTGGGAAATGATATAATTACAGTCGTTATATCATTCACTGTGCTTAATTTCAAAATGTAAAAGACTGAAATGACTTACCAGATATGTTGGTAGGCTCAACTTGGACGAAAAGATACATGCAGTGATAAATTAAAGACATATTCAATTGTGAAACACTCATCATAAAGTACAGGTATGTATTGGCTTATCTAAATGCATGTGTGTGTAGTAACCTAAACACACCAGGTAACGATACTTTATGAATCTCTTTCACCATATCATGTTTCATCTTTGTTTTGCTGAGCAAAGACCTGATGAAACTTGCACATAGTGCAGATGTCATGATCTAATAGATTCCCAATGTGGAACACATCCAAAATTGGATGAATCAACAAAGTAATACATTCCGAGTGATGAACAAAAGAATCCTATTGAAGTGAAAAGAATCCCAATATGGATCAACATGAAAAAGGATCAAATTAAAAGAATCCCAATAAGGATCAATGAAAATGTGATTTCATGACTTAAGTAACTGGTAAGAAAAGTTGTGAAAAAGTTCTACCATGCATTGTATAAGGAGGGTTGATCATTCCATGCTTATGTGTGTGAGGTACACATTGAATAATAAATCAACCAAAACATGATAAAAGTCATTTGCATCAAAATATCAACCAGGTATGGGTTTAAGAGGCCACAAACATACCTTCAATCGTCAAGTTCATAATCATGTCCATTCAATCATAAAGGATGCACAAGTGTAATGTAAGACTGATATGATCCCAACAAAAGATTTTTCTCTTCATTATTAATATTAATCAAAATAATATTCAAAAAGTTTTAAATCTTTAAAGTTTCTCTCCAAATGTAGATATAAAACTTAGGGGGAGTAATTTAAAATTTTTAAGTAAGTCCAAATTTTTGTGTATTAACTCAATTTGAAAACAAAACAAAAAGAATTTTAGTTGGTGTTGTTGCAAAAAGTCATACCATTATATCTCAGCTTATGCATATTCTTGGAAGCATGATAAGTCCAAGATTGTCAAAATTAGGAAACTTGTATAATTATTGTTGGACCAAAAGAACAATGAGCCGGATCAGAAAAACCTTAAGTCCCACAAACGTCACAACAACTGCTGAAGTCCACAACAGCTGAAGACACAAGTGCTGAAGACAAAGTCTGAAGACAAGTGCTGAAGACACAAGTCTGAAGACACAAGTGCTAAAGACAAAGTCTGAAGACAAGTGCTGAAGACAAGTCTGAAGACAAGTGCTGAAGACAAAGTCTGAAGATACAAGTGCTGAAGACAAAGTCTGAAGACAAAAGTGCTGAAGACAAAGTCTGAAGACCAAGTATCAGACGTTGTCACAACAGCTGAAGAGGTCTTCTTCAGTAGTTGTGACGGTTTCTTTAGTAGTTTTATGTTTCTTTCAGTAGTTTTATGTTTTTCTTTCAGTAGTTTGTAAAACGACTGAAGAGCTTGTTTTCAGTCGTTGTAGTTTCAGTAGTTTCATATCAGTAGTTTTAGGTTTTGTACTTAGCACTCTGATATGTTCTCAGTAGTTGTGAACATTTCAGTGGTTTGTTAAGTTTTAGTTATTTTTGTAATAAATCTGCCAGATGTCACTATCCCGTGATATCAGCAGTGATTGCACTCTATATAAGGAGTGTCAACCTAATTGTAATCGGTGAATGATTGAGCAGAAATATTTGATATTATTGAAACATTCCTTTTCACAGAAATATATTCTCTCGTTACAACCGTATTTGTTCTTAATGCATACGAATATCAAATTCTTGCTATAATTTGTCTAATTCGTGTTCTTATTCCGCTGCGTTACACTCTAATCCATCAAACTTGAGATCACTGATCCTGTCAAATGGTATCAGAGCAGGTTCATCATTGATCGATCTAATAATTGATCATTGAAACTGCTATCCAAGATCCAAGTTTGATTGAATTAGCATTTTTGCAAGAAACGGTTATAGAGATTGAATTTTTCGGTGTTTTTGGTCATTCATCCTGAGATTTATTCTTAGTTTTCATTGAGTCTGTTGTGGTCTGTGTAAAATCTTTTAAAGCTTGACTTAAATTGTATTTGGACCTAAAATGACTACTCCTTCCAATGATCCTCACAATACTAGTTCCTCAACCAAGCCTCCAATGCTGGTTAGGAGTGAGTATAACATATGGCAACGACGAATGCTCCATCACCTGTCTGTTAATAGCTCAGGTTGTTGGACATCAGTGGTACATGGTCCACACAAGCCTGTGGTGAATAACCCGGAAACCAATCAAATGGTTCCGAAGAGGAGGGAGCAATACTCAGATGAGGATAAGAATTGTTTGAGATTGATGCAAAAGCCCATGGAATTCTAGCCATGGCACTGCCCAATGAAATCTATTCTGGGCTAATGCATTATGAAACTGCCCATGACCTCTGGAATGCCTTGAAAGAACAATTTGGAGGAACAGATGAGGTCTTGGCAAATAATAGAGAAATCCTTGCCCAACAATATGAGACATTCTCTCATAGGAAGGGTGAGACACTGACTAACAGTTTGAGCGGTTCTCTTGTTTGATCTCTGAATTAAAAATGGTCAAACAGAGTACACAAATAGCCAGATGAATAACAGATTTCTCAGATCACTGCCTGAGAGATGGGACACATATACTATTGTCCTACGCTCCAGTGCAAATTTGGACAAACTATCTCTCACCAACTCCATGGAAATTGCTCACATTCAGAGAGAGATAGAACAGAAACGAAAACTGTCATCATCTGGAAACTCACTGATGATTTTATACCAGGAAACACTGCCTTGGTAAGTCATGAGTCAGAGTATGCAGGATCAGAATGCCACTATGATGAGCATATTGATTTCACCTCAAACAATCTAATCATGCCTTTGTGAGTGTTGATTGTCATTCTGGTAATAATAGTGACAATCTATGCATTATCATGGATGATTTGAAGGGCATTGCTGATGATGATTTAGAAGAGATGGATATTTTGAGCCAAATGGCCTTGATTAATATCAGATCTCAGAAATTCTACAAGAGAACTGGCAGGAAATTTCCTGCACTCTCTGACAAAACCAAATTCGGTTTTGACAAGAGCAAGTTGAAGTGTCACAAATGCCACAGGCTTGGACACGTTGCAAGAGAGTGTAGATCAACTGGATCTAACACTTCTGCACCCTTTTTGACTTTTCCAAAAACAATTCACAATCCAAAGGGCAACATTCTGCTCGTTCTAGTCATTCATCACACCCTCAATCTCCTGCATATTTTGTTCCTTAGGGTCAAATGCCATATCCTTATCCCTGCTATTATATGCCACAGTCAAATCAAGTTCAAGCTCCTATAGTACCACAATCTCATGCACTACCAGAACCTCAACAATCTCCATCTCAATCACAACCTCATCACAGTTCTTCACACTGGAGTCGTTGACTGGAGTAGCTTACCTGATAATTGTCTGGTCACACTGAGCAATACTATGTTGGTGCTAGTCAACATGGTGGTGAACACCCCTTTGGAAATCTTGCTCTCATGGCCCTGGAGTCTACTGAGGGTTCCTGTTCAAATGCATAATCTTCACAGGTAACTCAGGTATCTTCAGAGGCTAAAGCCAAGTTATGTTCTGAATCATGCATAGCTGCCTTTGTCTCTATTAGAGAGGCAAATGTAGCATTAAAAAATCAAAAACTTGAGTTTGAGAAAACCATTTTCAAAAGAAAAGCTGAGTATGAGTCTGCTCTTAACAGTAAAAGTGATGAGATTTATAAGCTTAAATGCCAATTAAATGATGAAAAGGCCAAGCTAGAGGTTATTCTGGAAGACCACAGGAGTCTCAAAGAAAAACTTGCAGTGACCCAAGTTGAGTGTGAACGTGGGTCTCATCATGCAAGGGATTTGAAATGCTTCTTAGCAAGCAAACTGCTTCAAATGTGAAGTTTGGCATTGGTTACAACCATACTGCTCCACCAACATACTTTACTCCTAACTCCATAGTTAAGTCTGAAAGTGAAAGCAATCTCCAAACCACATTATCATGTGAGTCATTCTCCAATGATAATCTAAGATTAGAGAATGAAACCAGTGTTAAGATCTCAACAAATAAATTGACTGATGGTCTAACTACTGAGACTCATATGAAGCTGAGTACTTCAGATGTTGTTCCTCAATGTACCATAAGTACTGAAAGAGACCCAACATCTAAAAAGCATTTCAAATCAGTTGAAATACAAGGACTAACAACTGCTGAGGAATCCATCAAACAGTCTATTAGGACGGATGGAAAACAGTTGAATTACTAGCCTTCAGCTGTTACAAATCCTTTAGTACCTAGTACTGATAGGAGGAAAGTACTGAAGATCACACCTTCAGTAGTTTCCACTTCAACAGTAAAGATGTCCAAGATGAAGAATAAACCATGTGAAATTTGTGGTAAATTCAATCATCTATGTGATGAATGTTGGTACAAAAAGGGTTTAAAGCTCCAAAGGGATGAGCTCATTAAACTAGAAATAAATAAAATGAAAACTGAGTTTGAGACCAAGTTTGTACCACAATCATCTAAACCTGATAAACCCAAGGCCTTACCCAATCCACAAAGGAGGATACGGTTTATCAGAAGATAGCTGATATTGTTCCTCAAGATAAACATAAGACTAAGTCTATGAATCTAAGAAGGAGGAAATGGTGGGTCACAGGAACTCATCAAAAACAAGCTGTGGAGTGTCAAATAAACTGAATGCTCGAGCTTCAAATCAGACACAGCTTGTTATGATGGTTCAGCATCTGTTGGGGAGAGTTAACCAACTTGAAGCCACTGTGACCAAACCACTGGAGAGGAATTCCAGGTCCAAATCTATTTTAGCACCATCTCCATCTTCATCAGCTGTTAATCATGAGAAACCAGCTATGGTTAAATCTGTTGATAAAGTCAGTCCCAAAACCAAAAAGGTTTGGGTCTCCAAAGCTAACTAGTTTCTTATGATTGTGCAGGGTTCTTCAGCATGCCAAAGAAGCATCTGGTATGTGGACAGTGGAGGATCCATGCACATGACTGGGAGCAGCTCTCTTCTTCATGATTACTCTCATGGAAAGAAGGGATTTGTCTCGTTTGGAAATGATGCTAAAGGTTACATCATTGGAAAGGGATTTGTGTCTAATGGAGATATTAGATTTGATGATGTCAACCATGTGGAGAATCTCAAATACAATCTGTTGAGTGTCAGTCAGATGTGTGACAAAGGACATGTTGCTCTTTTCACAAGCCAGAACTGTAGGATTCTGTCTTCCAAGGTTCTGAGCCTGATTGACAAAGTACTGGATGATAATACTCTCCTAAAGGCCAACAGGATAGGAAGAGTATATGCCTTGGATATGTCAAAGAAAATTGAGTTAAGAGGCCATCCATGCTTGTTCTCCAAGGCCTCTCTCCAAGAATCTAAACTGTGGCATAGAAGGCTGGGTCATGTTAATCTCAAAAACATGAATCAGCTGCTCAAAGAGTTTAGTGAGAGGTCTTCCAATAAAGGAGTTCAATTGTGATGAAATCTGCACTGCATGCTTAAAAGGGAAACAACATAAAGTTTCATTCCCAACCATAGAAGAATCCAAGTCTAATGCCTGCTTACAACTACTGCACATGGATCTTTTTGGTCCTGTGAAGGTAATGAGTATGGCAAAGAAGAAATACTGTCGGGTAATTGTGGATGATTACTCTAGATATGTATGGACCTTCTTCTTGCATTCAAAGGATGAGGCTGCTCAGTCCATTATGAATTTTGTGTTACACGTTGAGAAGCAGTATTCCCTACCAGTTAAGTGTGTGAGGAGTGACAATGGTACTGAATTCAGAAACCACATCTTGATGAGTTTACTTGTCAAAGGGAATCAAGAGGTAGTATAGCATCCCAAGGACTCCAGAGCAAAATAGGGTAGTGGAGAGAAAGAACAGGACCCTCATTGAAGCTGCAAGGTCCATGTTGGCTGATTCTGGTCTGCCACTGACCTTTTGGGCAGAAGCTGTCAATACAGCCTGCTATATACAGAATAGAGCCTTAGTAAATCAGAGGTTGATGAAAACTCCTTATGAAGTTTTACATCATTTAGCCCCTTTGATTTCATTCTTTAGAGCATTTGGGTGTCCTGTTACATTCTCAACACAAAGGATCAACTCCAAAAGTTTGATTCTAAGGTGGATGCAGGGTATTTTGTTGGGTATTCATCCACTTGCAAGGCTTATAGAGTATTCAACTGTCGGACAAAGATAGTTGAAGAAACCTTGCATGTGAAGTTCAATGAATCCCCTAAGGATACAATTCCACAAAACTCTGTGGAGTTGTTTGATCTGGACATTCTGCAATATGTTCTTATCAACCACCTGCTGTTGTAGATCATATGAATCCATCATCTTCTGTAGCTAGTCATCCATCTGGTGTTACTGATGATGATGATGATATCAGTAATCACCTTTTCATGTTTAGTGATCAACTTCCTGATTCAGCTAGACCTGATGTTCTGTAGCTTCAGTAGCACAATCCACACAAATGCTGATGAGATTTCTACCACTTCAACTTCCTTTGAATTACCATCTACTAATTGGTTTCAAGGAAATGCTTCCCCATCACTATCTGTTGCTGCTGAGCCTGCTACAAACACTTTCACAGATCTTATTGTGTACCAAATCTGAAGAATCACCCTATGTCTCAAATCATTGGTGATATCAATGCTGGCGTTTCAACAAGAAGTCAATTGTCAATTTCTGCTTCTATGCTCTCTTCATTAGTCAGCAAGAGCCAAAGAACTATCATATTGCTTTAAGGGACAATGGATGGTTGAAGCCATGCAGCTTGAGCTTCTTCAGTTCAAGAAACAACAAGTGTGGGAACTGGTTCCTCTACCTCCAGGTAAGTGTGCAATAGGCACTAAATGGGTGTTTAGGAACAAAACTGATGAAAATGGGCTTATTGTTAAGAACAAGGCCAGACTGGTTGTATAGGGGTTTCATAAGAGGAAGGTATTGATTATAATGAAACCTTTGCCCCTGTAGCCAGACTGGAAGCAATCGATTGTTTTTAGCTTATGCTGCTTATCACAACCTTAAAGTTTCAAATGGATGTCAAAAGTGCATTTTTGTATGGGAAAATTAAAGAAGAGGTTTATGTATGTCAACCACCAGGTTTTGAGGACAATAAACATCCTAATCGGGTGTATAAGCTTGATAAGGCTCTCTATGGGTTGAAACAAGCTCCTAGAGCCTGGTATGAGACATTATCAAACTTTCTTCTGGAAAATAATTTCACTAGAGGCTCCATAGATAAGACTTTATTCATTAAGAAAGCTGGGCAGCATAATCTACTTGTTCAAATTTATGTAGATGATATTATTTTTGCATCCTCTGATCCACAGTTGTGTGATGTCTTTACAAAGTTGATGCAACAGAAGTTTGAAATGAGTGCCATGGGAGAATTACAGTTCTTTCTAGGTTTGCAAATCAAACAAAAGGCTGATGGAATTTTCATTCATCAATCCAAACACACAAATGATCTTTTGGAAAAGTTTGATTTACAAAAGTGTAAGCCCTGTTCTACTCCCATGTGCAACACCACACAAGTGGATACAGATCAGCAAGGTAAAGTGGTTGATGAAACACTTTACAGATGTATGATTGGGTCCTTGATGTACTTAACAGCTTCTATACCAGATATTATGTTTGCTACATGTGTTTGTGCTAGATTTCAGGCTGCACCTAAGGAGTCTCATTTGATTGCAGTCAAGAGGATCTTTAGATATCTGCAAGGCACTCCATCTCTAGGTTTATGGTATTCTACTAGACATTCTCGTAAATTAGTTGCTTTTTCTGACAGTGACTATGCAGGGTGTAAGTTGACAAGAAAGTCCACTTCTGGAGGATGCCAATTCTTAGGCAACTGCTTGATTTCTTGGCAGAGTAAGAAGCAGACCTCAGTTGCTACATCAACTGCTGAAGCAGAGTACATTGCTGCTGCAAGCTGTACATCTCAGGTACTCTGGCTTCAAAACCAATTATTGGTTATGGCATAACAGAGACTAAGACCCCATTGTTAATGGACAGCTCTTCAGCTCTTTGTATTGTCAAGAATCCTGTCCAGCACTCTAGGGCTAAATATATTGAAATCAGACACCATTTTATTAGGGATTGTTTTGAAAAAGGTCTAATTGATCCAAAATTTGTTCCTAGTGCTGATGAGCTTGCAGACATTTTCACTAAGCCCTTGGATAGCACAACTTTCCAAAACCTAGTGTTACGGCTTGGTATGCTGCAGCTAGAATAAGTGACAACTACTGATGATCTCAGCTCACAAGTACTGATGATCATTAGTTTATTATTGTCATATATATAAGTACTGAAGTTATTTTCCCTTCGGAAGTTTTCTTTAAACTACTAGAGCGTAACTTCTCAGTACTCAAGTACTTTATTTGATAAAACAATTGATGTAATTACAACAGCTGATGTAGCTACAACTACTAATGTCAGAAATACAAATACGTACTGATTTCCTATGAAACATCTGAAAACAGATGAAAACGTCTGATGAGTACGTGTTGAGGACAGTATGAAAACAACTAAAAAGTAATGAATTGACCACAACTACTGATGAGCCTTTTTCTCTTCAGTAGTTTCCCAACTGCTGTTTCTTTCTAACCAACTAAAGCAAAACCATGTCTTTAGTAGTTTCACAACTACTGATGACTAACACCAAGTCTTCAGTTGGTTACAACAACTGATGGTAAAACCAAGTCTTCAGTAGTTTCCAACTACTGATGACTATACCAAGTCCTCAGTTGTTTCACCACCTGAAGTCAAAACTGTCTTCAGTAGTTTTATAACTACCGATGACTAAATCAGAGACTTCAGCTGTTTCAACGTCTGACGGTTAAAACCAAGTCTTCAGTTGTTTTATAACTGCTGATCACAAATACGGTCAGTCATTCCAAACCTCTGAAAGTTAATACCACGTCATCAGTAGTTCAACAACTGATGACTAACACCAAAACCTTCAGTCGTTTTCTAACCCTACCCTTTAAATACCTTATCCCACCTTCAGAGTTTTTCCTTTCTTCTCTTCTCAAACCTAACGTTCAAAAAACTCTGTAACCTCTCTTCATCAATGGCGACCATGCAACTAAAACCACGACACAACTGTGTCGCACATCTCACAAAATCGCCATACTGGACCAAGTTTCACAACGCCATTGATTTCATGGTTCAGTCACCTTACAAAACGGCTTTTCTGTTAAATCCCACATATATGCCGAATCTCTTAACCAATTCTGGACAAACGTCACTCCTGTCTCTGAGGAGAATGACACAGAGTCTCTTCAATCGTTTGTCCATCGTCAACAAAAGTGGTATTACTCCAGACACTCTTCGCCAAACCCTCAATCTGGATGATGCCACTTCCCAACTGGTTATCCAAAGGGCACAATAGATCAATCATTTGCCCACCATGGATACCAGGGTAACTGAGTGCATCTACCATATTGAAGAAACATTTCCAGGATGCCGAACTTCTAATCTTTCACATGGTAAATGTCTGCCTTGCCCCCAAGACTTCATCATGGGATCAAATGTCCACAAGGTGGCAACAGGTAATGTACTCCATCCTTGAGCAACAACCTTTAAATTTTTCTGAAATACTATTTTTAGAGCTCAAGGATATGGCCCAAAAATAACTTTCTAACCGTTGGATATTATATCCTTGGTTCATAATGGCCATAATTGAAAAACAGCTTCAAGCTGAGGGACTGTTGGCCTGGGAGTCCCTACTACGGCTGTATTGCCTGAAGTATACTCCCGACACAACTCTGACCAATCACTAAAATGGCTGCCAAGCTGCGCAAACCCACGCAGCTGGAACCCACCGCCACCACCTCCAAATCCAAAGTCCCCACCAAACCCACTAAAAAGAAGTCAAAAAGGCTACTCAGGGAAATGAGTCCCCTGAGGATGCCCCTGCAACACAAACGCAGGCTATATCCACTAGTTATAACCCCTAGTGGATACAAGGACTTCACCAGCTACAACCGCTCAGGATTCCTCTCAAAAGGAGCCTGCAGCAACCAAAGAAGGGGTACCCACTAATCTGGGATCTTCCTCATTTGAGGAGATTGCCATTGAAGAGCACCATTCTCCCCAGGGCATACTGCTTTTACCCCATCTCCCACTGCAACCGCCCCACAAAGTCCTACTCTCATTGTTGCAAACGTGCTGACTCAGTTGCATGCCTCTCCTCCTCCCCAACAAACCCAACAAAGGGGAAAACCACAACAATTGAGGAAGAGGATCAACATGCTTCTGACAGCCCACAGCACCAGGGTTTAAATGTTCTATCTCCTGGTGTGGATATGCAGATACGAACATCTGGTGAGGCTGCCACCTCTTCTAAATCAGCACATGATCAGACTGAGGCTGGTAACATAGCTAAGACCTCACCAGAGGCAATAGCTGATGAAGGACATCGTCCTGAGGCTGGAAGTCCCAGTTCCAAGAACAAGGGGCACATGCTAAAACTGGTCTACACCCAGTGCATGTACATCCTGCTACAAGCAGGATGTCAAGTGATTCAACATCTGCTGATGATGACCTGGGCTTCTTTTATGATGTTCTGGCCCAGAACACAATTCTTGAGGAAGAAGTCAGTAGACTACAAAGACTACTTGACCAATTCTCTCAAAAAGCAAGTCCATCTACCACAACATAAACCCACATATGGCACCTTCCCTGAAGGTCTCCCACACACTCAGCCACTCAAAACTTCCGAGCCACCAGCTTCTATTTCTGGCACTGCTTCTCAGGGACAGAACCCCTCTGAGCAAACAGCTGCTATCTTTCAGCAATCCCTACCTCTCATCACCCCAATGATCATACACATTGTGATCAAAACCATGGATGAGAGGCTTCCCTCAATCATACAATCCCTGGTGGAGGAGATTGTGAGCACAAGGCTTTTTGCTACTCAAACCCTTGCAACCAATGCAACCAAAAGGGGGAGAGTCAGTCAGTGAAAGCAAAGAGAAAGAGCATAGAGGGGAAGAAAGAAAAGGAGACTGAGAAGGAAGAGAAGTTTGTGAAGGAGCTGACATTGATCAAGTGGGTGAAAGTCACAAAGACTTTCATGTCACATATAAGAAGAGGAAGGTTGAAGGAAAAGAAAAAGAACTCGAACTCGATGAGATGATCAAAATGGCGGATGCTACACACAGTAAATCAATGGACTCCATTATTGATCAACTGTATAGACAGGGGTCGATACTGCACAGCTTGACTCAGAGATTAGGAGACTTGAAGTTGAAGAAATTAACTCAAGATGGGCAAGTTATGATGCATTAGAAAGAGAAAGACTAGAGATCATGATCAGATTCATTGCAAAGTACCTTGGGAGATCATTGATCGAGATTAAGTCATGGATCAGGGACAGTATCGTGGCAATAACCACCAAGATCTGTTCGTCTGAAGCATACACTAAGGGATTGGTGATTGAAGCACTAAATGAGGCAGGTGCTGGGAACATAAGGAACTAGCAAAACACTCAAAAGCCTCACTCACTACAAGAATGCTAGAACAACCTGCAAAACCTCCCACTTCAAAATCACCACTACCACAACCCACTAAACCAATTCCTTTACCTTCAAAACCAACAGCCGATGATGCACCCAAGAAGAAGAAGAGAAGGGTGTTGAGGCTAGAAGAAGAAGATGATGATGATGATGAGGAAGAAGATAGGCTGCCTCTTTCCGCAGTCCTAACTTTGCCTAAAGCCAAACCTATGCCCATCACTCCCACCTCACAGATGGAAGCTGTGAGAGTAAAGATAGAAGAAGAACAACAGCAAAAGCTTCATGATGATGAGATGCTGAAAAGCATAGAAAAAACTTATGCTGCTTCTTCATCAATAATCAATATGAAGAAAGAAGCTCTGAGATTGTACACCCTTGCTAACACATTTCAATATCAAAAGGAAAAGGTGAGAATATGGCCTGATCCTAGGGTGGCTCACAGAATTGTGAAGAAAGACATTCCTTCGAGCTACAAGGGCCACGTAAAAAAGGATCGTAGATGAAGAGATCACAGTGGTCCTTGTAGTATCACCCTGGCAAATTGTAGAAGATTTCAAGAACGCCTATGAAACTAAACAGCCACCCCAAAAGATGTTAGAGAACAGAGTAATTAAAAGGGGTTAGTCTACAAGAGGCTTGAGAACTTCAAACAAAATGAGCTTAGTCTGTTACTTGAAGGTACTCACCCAGATGAGTTTGCATACAGACAGATTACAACAGTTGAGCTCAAAAATGGCAAACAGGCTAAGTACATTTCAGAGCTGTATGGGCGTGAAGGACTGTTTGATGGTGGAGTTGAAAATCTTACCATGGAAGAACAAATTATGTTTCTCAGAGCATACACCAAAGAATCCTACAGGCTTATACATGGGAAGTAGATTTCATGGATAGGACCACAGCCCTGTGTCCAGTTCCCCAAAGTCAGGGCTCTTATCCATACTATGCCAACCAAATTTCAGAAATCTATTCCCAGGCCAGTGCTTAATTGGGTCATCTTCTTAGCTGATCAAGAAGGAAAAAGACCAATCTTATCGCCAACAATAAGTGGGACCTCAATAAAGTTAAGGTTTTGGCTGCATTGGTTCAGGGGGAGTTTGTTGGACCAAAAGAACCAATGAGCCGGATCAGAAAAACCTTAAGTCCCACAGACGTCACAACAACTGCTGAAGTCCACAACAGCTGAAGACACAAGTGCTGAAGACAAAGTCTGAAGACAAGTGCTGAAGACAAAGTCTAAAGACAAGTGCTGAAGACAAAGTCTGAAGACACAAGTGCTAAAGACAAAGTCTGAAGACAAGTGCTGAAGACAAAGTCTGAAGACAAGTGCTGAAGACAAAGTCTGAAGACACAAGTGCTGAAGACAAAGTCTGATGTCCCAGAAGCAGAAGGACTGAGAGACATCATCAGATTCATCAATACCACAAGGATAGCATATGCCATCATAGTCGGACCAACTATCTATGAGAATCTCATAAGGTCTTTCTGGAACACAGGTGAGGTTGTTAAAATTGATGACATTAGAACACTTACTGGGAGAATTAACAATGAACACACATTGATTATCAGTGAAGAGTCAGTTAGAAGATGTCTAAGGTTTGATGATGATGCAAATGCTCCTTTGGAACTGAGTGATGAAGACATAACCACATTTTTTGCTGAAATTGGTTATGAAGGAGGTTATGAGGCTAAGCAGATTGTTAAGGGATTGGTTGATCTACATGGAGATTCCTTATCCATATGTTTTAGCACTGCTTGTCAAAGAGTAAAATAGGATGGAATGGCATTCCAGTCCTCACATCATCAGCTATCTATGCTGTATGCACCAATAGGCCATTCAATATGTCTGCATACGTTTTCAATGGCCTTGTTAGGATCTTGTATTTAAATGAAATACAAACTGATTAACGTGTAAACCAAACCAAATAGTGCGGAATCCTATTTGATTGGCGATCCAATAAGTGAGAACCCACGTAGAAACAATAAGGTATTTAATCTAACGTTAAGAATTGATTAGGAATCAATATGCAGCATTCTATGAACTTGGAGTACGAACATGGAGGCTTCTGGATGGCTAGGGTACGTCTGGAGTCAACAGGAATGAATGCTTACATTTTTCCACGAATTAGGTGGTATTTATAGGTTAGGGTTGCTCATTCGGGTGACTGAACCATTAGTAATGTTCAGTCGTACGATTGAGCCATGCGGTTGATCCATTCGCATGACTGGGTGTTCAGTCGTGCGACTGAGTCAATCTCATGTTACAATCATACGACTGATCCAGTCTTCTGGTTCAGTCGTGCGACTGAGTCATTCGCCTGAAGTTGTTCATGCGTATGGTCCATTCGCATGAGCCATTCGCATGAGAACTTCATTTTGATAAGTTTGAATGTATTCATTAGTATAACATTATGTGTATGAATTCAAACAATCACAGACCTATATAACCAATTCAATATCAACTCATTAATGAAATATTAAACATTATAAATCACAAACAAACATTCTTATTTCATTAATATCCCAACCATTACATAAGCGTAAGACAAACAAGACATATTACATTCATATCAGGATCTAGGTACATATGTATTAACAAACTCCCCCTTGGACCTAGATTTATCTAATGTCTTACCTTCTGCATCACCTCTTCATACTTCTTGTACTTTTCCTCTCTTTTGACTCCTGCATGTATCTCAAACGCAAATCAGAGTCTTATGACATTTTGGAATTGGAGGGCTTGTACAATATCTTGTGGGTCATAGAATAGTGGCCACTTGTATAATGTGTAGACATCATTATCAGGCAAGTTAGTGAGCCACATTGGGTCAAACACCCTGATGGTATCCATTTGTCCCTCTTTATTTAGAACTATGACCGCCTCCCCGGTTCTCCAATCATAGTACCACCACTTAAAGTGTGGAGTGAAGTCCTGTGGCATTTCCCTGAGAGGGATTCTAGACATTGTTCTTGGGGGACTCCACTTCAGCACTACCTTGGGCTTACCAGTGATGGAGTCAACTTAGATCGTCCGATATACCTCGTAGGTTGTTGAGGTTTGAAGTTGACCCACCTAGTGTGGTACTCTTTCTTTAGGGCAGCCTCAAACCAGCCTGACATCTTCCTTGGGTCAGCATATAATAACTTCAATTTCGCCAGCGGGTTGAGCTCAAAACCAGGTAGAGTCTCTTGATCATGTGGAAATCTAAAGTACTCTATGCCCTTTTCCCTCTTTATTGCATAAACATTTAGATCCTCGAAATGTGCCCACGCAATAATCCTACCTGACACCTTATGATGTTTCTTCACTCTGTAGAGTTTGGTGTAGACATTCTGTTTAGGAGCTGCGTGTTGGGCTCGGATTTCTTCGAAACAAGCAGCCCATTCTGCCTTTCTGATATCAACATCGTCGTTTGAGGCTTGGGCCTTTCCTTTAATCTTCTCAGACTCCTGCTCCATCTGATCCAATACCTCAAATGTATCACTAACTAGGGATTCACCCAGATTGAGGACCACATTTCCCTCGTTGTCAGCGTACTGAGGATAGTGCTCTGCTGTGATGTCTTCTATCTCTATCTCATTAATGTCATTTAGCTCTTCTTCACTGGTAGACTCAAAAGTTGGAGCATCCTTAATGATCTCATCTGGTTTTAGCTTGAACATTTCAGCTAGTTGCTTATTTGAAAGATCATGAATTATTTCCCCTTCTTCAGGGGTATAACTCACAGATCTCCTGACGATCCCTTGCAGATCAAGAATCATAGTCAATTGAGTCTTGATATGCTGAAGGGGAGCAACATCAAATTCGTCCCTTTGAAAGTTTGGATCTGCTTGTTGTAAACATGTAACACATCAAACATTAGTTAATAATCAAGACAGAAATACATTAATCTTAATATAAACATCAATACATAAGTTTAATACATGATTCAAGTACAAAAGCTATCAAATACATAATCTTCTAATCATTACTTTATCTTGAATCGCTGGATCATCACTTGGTGAGGCAGAAGAGGAAGCTCGTTGGTCTTGATTTCTCTTTGATCTTCTTTCTTGACCCTGAGCTGAGGCAGATGCAGCTGCATCTCCGCCTTCATCATCATCATCCTCTTGCCTGTCCTCTATCTTTTCTTCCTCATCCGCTTCATCATCATCATCACTCTCTTCATCTTCATCCTCATCATCATTCTCACCCTCATCACCATCTCCTTCCTTTATCTTCAGAGGCTCATCTTTAGTTCCTTTGAGCTTGAGCATGATAGAATTTTTAGAGTCCTCCAACTCCTCAATCTTCTTTGCTGATATGACTCTATGCTCTTGGAGTTGGGCTATCTCTTCGCTCTGTGTAGCCATTTGCTGTGCTTGCTGCTCAATCAGCTGAGCGTGCTGAGAGATCTGCTGGGACTGTGCAGCTGTGAGATCTGCCAGCTGACGAATCTGTGCCATCTTCTCGTCATTGGCTACTAACAGACGCGTCACCATATGGTTCAGCACTGATAGCTGTTCCTCTACCCCAATGGGAGGTAGAGGTGGTCCATATAGGTGGGTGGGATGTGATGATGGCCCGACTTAGTGGCTAGTGGTAGTAGTGGTGGCAGTGGTGAAGATTGGGTTAGATCTAGATGATAGTGGTGGTGATGTAGGTGTGAATGATATGGTGGTGGATGGGATATATGTAGTGGTGGGTGGTGTGGTGACAGTGGTAGGGGGTGTGGGAATGGTAGTGGTTGCTGTGGAGGTGGTCGTGGTGGTGGTTGTGGCTGTAGAGGTGGTTATGGTGGTGGCTGAGGTGGTGATGTAGGTGTGTCTGTGCTTCTTTTTCTTTATGTCGTGGGGCTGAGCCATCCTTTTCTTCATCGATCCTGTCGAGGAGGATGCTCCCCCTAGAACACGGCTCGATGGCTCTGGAGCATAGGTCGGGTCAGCAGCAGTCTCTCCCGATCCACTGGGGCGTTCACCAACCGCCCGGATTCCATGTTCTGGGAATGACTTTGCTTCCCACATTCCTACTCAGTGGCTCCTTATCTGACTCCTCATCATCCTCACCAGGTATAAAATCCTGGTGAAACCCAGCCGACTCTGCTATATCTCCAGTGGGGGCAGATACTGGAGGTATACTATCAGTCATTGTGCCCTCGGTGGAATGGGCATGGTATCTCCAGCATCCCCGCTATCATCATCATCAGAGTCATCAGAGGGTAGAGCAATTTGCTCAACATTAGAATCACTATCATCGTGGCGCCACTTCCTCCGAGCTGGCACCACATAGTCTTCACGGGTCAGATGCCCGAACAGTCTCCTGACAAAGGGTTTCACCTGCTTCCCCTTGTACACCTTCATCAGGCCTAAGGTGGTATCATCCATCACCTCAAGCACTACTGCATCTTCCTTCTCCTTCGGCAGGGAAGGGAGTTCTGGTCTATAATCATCTGCATGAATCGGGGGTACATGCAGAAGCCCTCCTTCCATTTCCCCTCAATGTTCTCCACTAAGTAGGTGAAAATCATCCTGGAGAAGCTGAATGGATGGTTCAGCACCAACGCTACATAGGCGTTCTGGATCTGATCTGACAACTCATCAAATCCTCCCTTCCTATGCACTTTAGCAGTACGTGAGCAAGGTACTTGAACTGGGGACACAGGTTGCTCTTGTTGAGCACCCTGCATTGATGTCCCCGGAGTACTTAGCTCGAAGAAAACATCCTCTGACAATAAGGGGGTGTAGTCTAAAAGGACAGTCAGCATCTTCCCCAAACTGCAGCATAATCCTGAGATCTTCCTCTGTGATCTCAATCGCCTCTCCAAAGATAGTACTCCTGATACAGTGAGGCTCAAAAGATTGGTCAACTACTGCACCTTCCCAGAAGGCCTGCTGTATAGAACGATATGGAGTACATGGAGCAGATATAGCATGTCCAATTCTCGATCTCCTTAGAAAGGTGATAATGCCAAAAAAGTCTGAAGCATTTCTGGATGTCAGATCTAGATGAGCACATATGTTGTGCTTCGTACTCATGGTCCATCGACTCGCCATCTGTTACACAATGAAAGTAAACATTAGTATCCATTGGCTAAGACTGTCTTGAATCACTTGGACTTGAAAACCTTCTTTTCTGTCATGCGAATGAGGTTGTGCGACCGAGATCAAGTCGTGCGAATTAGCAGTGCGACTGAACTCCAGTCGTGCGAATTAACCCATACGTACGACTGAGTGTGCTACTAGACTTATGCGTATGTAAACTCATGCGGTTACACCAGTCGTGCGACTGAACTCATATGCATGGTTCAGTCGTGCAGTTTAGATAGTCGCACACATCAGTCGTGCGACTGACGTTCATCAACCTGTCCATTCGCATGTTGTTCTGACTGTTCAATTCAAATTCAATTTTTCACCAATTTTGAATTTTATACTTCGTGCTCTGGTTCATTAGACTTGCAATCCATTAGTTTATCACCTAACATCTTTAATTTCATCTGTTTACGTCGTTTAGTTAGGTTATTTGAACACAAATGTTACGGTTTTTCTAAGGAGTCCGATTGTCCAGATTATGTATCAATTTGAGTGATATAACAATGGTTCTGCACCGCAAATTACCTATAAAGTCAGTGCAAATGGTCAGTACTAGAGAATCAAGAGTTTATGGTGATCAAATGAAATTTGGGCAGAGTAACGTTAGTCGTGCGAATTAGGGCAAATTTGGGAGTGGTGAGTCTCTGCGACCGATTCTCCCTCTATTTATACTTAACCTAAATTCAATCGTACGACTGGGCTAATACGCACATTTCATTCGGGCGAATGGGCCTTAGTCGTGCGATTGGTTCAATTGGCCCCTTCAGTCGTCCGACTGGAGTTCAGTCGTGCGACTTACTCATTCGTTCGCTCTTAAACATCCAACTGGGTCATTCGTATGGGCCATTCGGTTGAATGGTCCATACTCATGGTCCATTCGTACGAATAGCTCCCATTCGCATGATAAGTCCATACTCATGGTCCATTCGTGCGAATGGGTCATACTTATGAAATTTTCTACATTTCTTACCATTTGCCATTTAAACCCTTTTTAAGCTTTAGAATCAACATTATACACATTTGATCATCTCAGACATGATCCTTTTATCTTGAAAAACTATTGATCACCTCAGACATGATCATTTTAAACACTTTGTCACCTCAGACGTGACCCATTTATTTTTTGAAAACACATGTGGTCATCTCAGACATGACCATTTTAGGTGAATTAATCCCTTACTGAATTCCATGATGTAGTCTGACAACAAATAAACTAAAATGACTAAATAAATAGAAAATTAAACTAAAGTACAAAAATTAAACTTGTTTTTAACTTTTTGTGAGAGGTAAATTCTAAGATAGAAATCTACTAGATTTGTTTCTGGAATAGGCAGCTTCTATTTAGTTTGACCATACCTGGACCAAATCAATTTTGGAATCATACAGGAAAGTCAAATCATTTGGGACTTGCTATCAAAACCATTTGATGCTCACTTCTCGGTTTTCATCCAGAGTCGTTAGCAAATTTAGGAAATCATACTGGTACTATTAGATTCCCATATTGATTTGGACTTTCAAGAATTTGTATCCACAATGATTTTCAGTATATTTGTCCTCTTAAATCCATACACAGACTTTTGACACAGATTGGTGATAGTTTAAGGTTTATTATTTCAACCAACATTTGTGGACCCACGCTTATATGATAATCAACATTCCTCAGGAGCTTTTGAGCGGTCTATGGCATTTTGACAAGAAGAGACTATTCTTAGAGCTTTCAAAGAGAGGCCAATCCTCAGGTCAGTGCCATCGCACAGCAGAGAGGCGGCAAACAACAATGAATTCTAGAATATCTAGGTTATGCTTATCCTTAGGTCAGTGCCATCGCACAGCAGAGAGGCACACAACCTATCTTCTTGTTAGAGCATCATTAATTTCTTTAGCACATAATGCACCAACAACATAAGTTATTAGCTTGATAGCATTTGCTTTTTTTCGTGCTTTGCTCTATTTATGGTCATCCGCACACATTGTGGCGTTTACATGCTCGTTACCCCTTATTGGAATATTGTTGATTGTGTTAACCAGTGATAAGATGGGAGCCCGCAGTCAGTTGAACAACTTAATTTGATCTTGTTGGACCAAAAGAACCAATGAGCCAAGATCAGAAAACCTCTAAGTCCCACATGGTATCACAACAACTGCTGAAAGCCTCATCAGCAGTTTGACAAGTGCTGAAGACTTCAACAGCTGAAGATCAAGTGCTGAAGACTGCATTAGCTGAAGAACTAAAGTGCTGAAGTACAACAGCTGAAGAACGCAAGTGCTGAAGCTGAAAGACAAAAGTACTGAAGTACAACAGCTGAAGAGTTTACAAGTGCTGAAGATCAACAACTGATGTACAAAGTCTAAAGACAAAGACTGAAGACATCAGCTGATGACATCTACTGAAGTCATCAGCTGATGAAACACCTGAAGGTCAAAGTCTGAAGATCAAGTACTGAAGCCTCAGTAGTTTGTCACAACTGCTGAAGAGTACTTCTTCAGTAGTTGTGATATCAGTAGTTTTATATTTCTAGTTTCAGTAGTTTTATGTTTCAGTAGTTTTGTAAAACGACTGAAGAGCTTGTTCTTCAGTCGTTGTAGTTTCAGTAGTTTCTAATCAGTAGTTTTATATTCTGCACTTAACACTCTGATATGTTCTCAGTAGTTGTGAACATTTCAGTAGTTTGTTAAGATTTAGTTATTTTTGTAATAGATCTGCCAGTTGTCACTTTCCGTGATAACAGCAGTGATTGTTGCACTCTATATAAGGAGTGACAACCTATTGTAATATGTGAATGATTTGAATGATTTGATTAGAAATATTCTATATCTATAAACATTCCTTGAATCAGAAATATATATTCTCTCACTATAACCGTATGTGCTCTTAATGCATACAAGTATCGATTACTTGCTACAATTTGTCTAATTCCTGTTCTTATTCCGCTGCTTTGAACTCTAATACATCAAACTTGTGATCGCTGATCCTGTCAGATCTTGAGATCACCAGTCAGGTCTAATCATCTATTGTGTTGAATCAACCGACATATCATCTGGGTCTAGCAACCTCTAGGTCTACTTTCATTGTGTTATGTAACACCCGAATATTTAATATTTTGAAGCCGGTGAAGAAATAAAAGAAAATAAAGTCCAAAAGTCGAGGGACCAAACTCGCCAACGAAGAAAATTTGGGGAATGTGGTGATATATGTAGGGAGAGGGCAGCCCACTCTCCCCACACTCACATTTCAGCTTATAAAGAGAAGAAGAGAGAAAGAAGAAGAGAAAAAGAGGAAAAGTGCCGGTTCGGGTCGGTTCGGGTCGCCAAAATTGTCGTGAAGCAAGCCAAATCAAAGCTCTTGTCGTTGTGCTCATTTAGGTGAGTTCTAGAACCCCTCTTTTAGATTTTTTTGAATGATTTTGGGGCTGGAACACATCTGAAAACCCTTTTTTTTCGTTTTTGGGTGAAAACCCGTATGTATGTGTGTATGTATGCGTAGGACCCGTTTGGGGCTTGATTTCTTGCTTGGTTGTGCTTGAATAATGTTATGGTATGCATCCCTAAGGTTTAGGATGGTCGATTTAGGCTTAAAATGGGTTTAGATGAGTTTGGAGGCCGAAAACCCTCGGCTGCAGTCGGGTTGAACTGCATTCTGCATCAGTTAGGGCTAGGCGACCGACTGGAGGCCGAATGGAGGCCATACGGCCGATTAGGGTGCGATTCGGGTCCATTCGCACGATTGAAGGGCCAGTCGCATGGGGGTCATGCGACTGAAGGTCCATTCGCACGACTGAAGGTCCATTCGCACGACTGAAGGTCCATTCGCACGACTGAAGGTCCATTCGCACGACTGAAGGTCCATTCGCATGACTGAAGGTCCAGTCGCATAGGTGTTCATCCGCATTGTCCATTCGCACGACTGGATGTTCATGCACATAGGTGTTCATCCGTATTAGTTCATTAGCATGATGTTCAGTCGCACGGAGGCAATGCGACTGAAGGGTGTCCATACGCCCGAATAGGGCTGTTGAACCCGAGGAAGGTGTAGATTGACTTCTGACTTTCGGGGGAAAGTGCAGATGTAAGTTTTGACGTAAAGGTTCCCATAAGAGTTTTTAAGATGACGATCGAGGTCTTAGAAAGCATGTTGGCATGATGAGGGTGATGATGTTGCATGTTGTGTATGTATGATGTTGCCCTGTATGATGTGATGTTGATGCATGTTAATGTTCCTTAGTGTGATGTATAACATCTTTCCTATGGCTTACCTATTATGATGAATGAACGAAGTATTATGTAACGAAAAGTGAAAGATAAAGAAAGAGGAACATGATGAATGAATGCATGTATTAATGAACGAATGAAACGTCTTGCACACATCGGATAACGGGTCCTTCTTGGTGACTGGCCCTGAATGTAGAACCTCTACCGCTCACCCCTAGTACTGTGGCATACGTTTAGCTGTTCATTTGTTGACTTCGGCCCAGTAGCTAAGACTGATGGTTACTCCTAGTACCGTGGCATACGTTTAGCTGTTCATTTGTTGACTTCGGCCCGGTAGCTACGACTAACCGGGGTGTAGCACATGGTATTGGTATAGATGATGTCCGATGCGCAAGTAAGGTAATGAAAGAACGAATGAACGAATGAAGAAGATAATAATATTATTATCTATGTGTACGTACAATGTGTGATCATGTAAAATTAACGAACGGTTTTATATGAAAGTAAAGTATGTTTTATTTATAAAACTAGAACTCACTCATCAACGCTGACTTTGATGTGTTTCCAGTTGGCAGGTAATGGTTGCTGAGGATGGCACGGGCGACTACTCAGCTCTTTTGGGGATGGCATTATTTTGATTAATGTTTTTGCATTGTAATGCGAACAAACAAAAATTGTATTATGAATGTTGTATTATTTTGCAAAAGCATCTATAATGAAAAAGTTATTTTAATGTGGGCATGGTATGTGTTATGTGTTGTATGCAGATTTAAATACTGATGTAGTCAGGACAGGTAATACTTGGGGTATGAAGAGTAAAGTAAGTGGCTAATCACAACTGGCCACTGTCATTAGGGACTTACTATACTTGACATAAACTGAGTTGTTTCCTTGAATGACTGTGTTGGTGTTTGAATCTTTCTGGGTGCGTGTGATGGCCGGAGGAAGATCTTCGAAAGCTTCTAGGGGTGGAGGTCACGGTGTTGACCCGCGACCCAAGAGAGGGAGACCCAGAGTTGAGAGGGTGGTTCATGAAGAACCAGAGACCCCCCATCCGGAGGGTGGCGACGAAAGCGCCAATCTGAGAGCCTCAGTAAAAGAGGCTGTTGTAGAAGAAGTCCATCAGGTCATGCAGACAATCTTACCGTCTGTGGTGACTGAAGTTATTAAGGCTGTACGAGAAGGGGAAAGAAAAGAAAGAAACAAATCCTCTGGAGAACGGGAACAACCAGGGCCGGAAACGGTTCTGTCTGATGATGAAGAGGAAGAAGAAGAGCCTGCGCCGGAGACGGCACGAGGATGTAATTATGGGGCTTTTATGAGATGCAAGCCCCCTACTTTTGATGGAAACGGCACCGCTGCAGCCGCTCACGGTGGGTGAGGGAAATGGAAGCTGTTCTCGATATCAGCGAGTGCCGAGAGGACCAAAAGGTGAAGTTTGCTACCCACTCTTTTGTGGATTCAGCTCTGTGCTGGTGGGACAACATTGTCCAAGCTGAGGGTAGTAGGGCCATTGGGAAAATGAAATGGCCTGAGCTGAGAAGGTTGGTGATTGAGGAATTTTGTCCTCATCGGGAAATGGATAAGTTGGAAAGGGAGTTTCTGCAGTTGGAGGCTGGAACCATGACACACCAGTAGTATACCACCAAGTTTAATGAAATGGCACGGCTTGTGCCTGATCAGGTGACGCCTCTGTCTCGTAAAATCAAGAGGTACATTCAGGGTTTACCGGTGGATGTTCGCCGACATATGATCGCCGCCCGGCCAAGCACGTTTAGGTCGGCAGTTGATTTGGCAGGGAGGCTGTATGACGAGCAGGAGGTGGTGGTGACTGAGGCGAGTAAGAAGGGTGGTGGTGATCGGAACTGGAACGGGAAACGGTTCGGTCGGGGTGATGCCCCGATGGGTAACAAAAAGGCATGGGTGGATGAACGCCGTGTGGTCACATCAAGTGCGGGGTCGAAAAGGTGTGGCAAGTGTGGAAGGGAGCACGGCGGGGAATGTAGGTTTGGGTCAAACTTGTGCTTCAAGTGTGGGAAGACAAGGCATATGGCGAAGGATTGCCTATCAAGCAAATGTTTTAACTGTGGGAAACTGGTCATATGAGCAGAGATTGTAAGAAGTCGAGGACTGAGGGTTCAGGGGTGAAGAAGACGGGAAGTAATGGACTGAGGGCGAGCGCCAGGGCGTTCACCATGACACAGGAGGAGGCTAGGACGGACCCTGGCGTTGTGTCCGGTACGTTTCTAGTGAACCAGACTTTAGCTTCTGTGTTATTTGATTCTGGTGCTAGTAGGAGTTTTATTTCTGCTGCTTTCTGTGCTAAGCTGCCTGTTAGTAGCAGACGTGTTGATGCGCCCTTTGATGTAGAAACTGCCATAGGTAAGTCTACCAGGATTTCTGAGATGATAGAGAATTGTGATGTGGAACTTGAGGGTCATAAGTTTCCTGTTAGACCGTTCATGATGACCTTGGGTGGTTTTGATTTGGTTCTTGGGATGGATTGGTTGGCAGACTTCAAGGCCAACATTGTGTGTCGCAAGAAGATGATTCGGTTGACAGCGCCTGAAGGAAGTTTGGTAACGGTTTATGGTGATCGGGTTACTACGATCCCGAAGGTGATCTCAATGGCGGTGGCGGGAAAGTGTATGAGGCGTGGATGTAGTGCTTACTTGGCCTATGTAAAAGATGTGGATACACCAACACCACAACTAGCCGATGTACCGGTTGTGTGTGACTTTCCAGACGTGTTCCCAGAAGATTTACCAGGGGTACCACCTGACAGAGAAATGAATTTCAGATTGATTGATACCGGGTGCCCAACCCGTTGCCAAGGCACCATATCGGTTAGCTCCGACCGAGATGAAAGAGTTGATGGAGCAGTTGCGAGAGCTGCTTGATAAGGGTTTCATTAGACCGATTATCTCTCCTTGGGGTGCTCCGGTCCTATTTGTAAAGAAGAAGGATGGTAGTATGAGGATGTGCATTGACTACCGCGAGCTGAACAAGTTGACGGTGAAGAACCGCTACCCCTTACCGAGGATAGATGATTTGTTCGATCAGCTTCAGGTGCTAGTTGGTTTTCAAGATAGATCTTCGGTCTGGCTATCATCAGTTGAAGGTAAGGAACAAGATATCCCTAAAACAGCTTTCCGCACGCGCTATGGTCATTACGAGTTTCTTGTCATGTCCTTTGGTTTGACCAACGCGCCAGCTGCTTTTATGGATCTGATGAACCGTGTGTGTCGGCCTATATTGGATAAATCAGTGATTGTGTTTATTGATGATATCCTGATTTATTCGAAGAGCGAGATTGAGCATGCCGGTCACATTCGGGAGGTTCTAGAGGCGTTGAGAAGGGAGAAATTGTATGCTAAATTCTCCAAGTGCGCATTCTGGTTGCGCGAAGTTCAGTTTTTGGGTCATGTGGTGAATCCTGACAGGATTATGGTTGACCCGACGAAGGTGGAGGCGGTTATGCAATGGAAGTCACCAAAGACGCCATCCGAGATCCGTATTTCTTGGGCTTGGCGGGCTACTATAGAAGATTCATCCAAGACTTCTCTAAGATTGCTTCTCCACTAACTAAGTTGACCCGAAAGGATGTGAATTTGTATGGGGTCAAGCTCAAGAGAAGGCGTTCGAAGAGCTGAAGGCAAGACTGACTCAAGCTCCTGTTCTGTCATTACCCGATGGAAGTGAAATCTAGTGGTTTATTCTGATGCTTCCTACTCGGGGTTGGGGTGTGTGTTAATGCAGAGAGGGAAGGTTAGCCTATGCATCCCGACAATTGAAAGTCCATGTGGTTAATTATCCCACTCATGACTTGGAGCTAGCAGCCGTGGTCTTTGCACTAAAGATTGGAGGCACTATCTCTACGGGACGAAGTGCACCATATTCACCGATCATAAAAGCTTGAAGTACTTCTTCGAGCAAAAGGATCTGAACATGAGGCAGAGGAGATGGTTGGAACTTATAAAGGATTATGATTGCGAGATCCATTACCATCCAGGCAAAGCTAATGTGGTGGCGGATGCCCTTAGCCAGAAGGAAAGGCCCGAACCGATTCGGGTGAAAGCTTATAATTTATCATGACCTCCGATGTGATGAAGCAAGTTAAGGAGTTTCAAGATGAGGTATTGAAAGAAGATCACCTTAACTCGGAAAGAATGAGAGGTCTGGTTGGGGAATTGGGTGAAAACACACTCGGTGTTAGAACTCGATTCGGTCGTGTGTGGATTCCTCGTTTTGGGGATCTACGGGTGAAGATAATGGATGAAGCCCACAAGACTCGATACTCCATTCATCCTGGTGCCACGAAAATGTACCATGACATGAAGAAAGATTATTGGTGGCCGGGTATGAAGCGTGACGTGGTGGAGTATGTGAGTAAGTGCCTTACTTGCTTACAGGTGAAGGCAGAGCATCAAAAGCCGTATGGGAAGATACAACCTTTGGATATACCAGAATGGAAGTGGGAGCACATCACCATGGACTTCATTACGAAGCTGCCGCGTACCCCGAAAGGGTATGATGCCATATGGGTGATAGTTGATCGTCTGACGAAGAGCGCTCATTTTCTACCGATCCGCGAGACGTATTCATCTGAGAGGTTGGCTGATCTGTTCATCAAGGAAATTGTAGCTCGTCATGGTGTGCCGGTGTCTATCGTGTCTGATCGCGACACTCGGTTTACATCTAAATTTTGGAAGAAATTCCACGACGCTATGGGGACGAGGTTACACATTAGCACGGCTTATCATCCCCAGACTGATGGTCAGTCAGAAAGGACCATTCAGACACTGGAAGACATGCTCCGGTGTGTGATCGATTTTGGTGGAAGTTGGGATGACCACTTACCGTTAGCCGAATTCTCATACAACAACAGCTATCATGCCAGTATTGGTATGCCACCATATGAGATGCTATACGGTAGGAGATGCAGAACACCCGTTTGTTGGGGTGATATTGGTCAGAAGGAATTGGGGAGCGTCGAGGTAATCGAGGCTACGACAGAGAAGCTTGAAAAGATTAAAGCCTTCATGAAGGCAGCCAAAGATAGACAGAAGTCGTATGCCGATAAGCGACGTAGGCCAATTGAGTTCCAGGTGGTGACCGGGTTATGTTGAAGGTCTCACCTTGGAAGGGTATTATCAGATTCAGAAAGCGGGGCAAGTTGAGCCAAGATATATAGGCCCTTTCCGAATCATTGCTCGAGTAGGGGAGGTGGCCTATAGATTGGAGTTGCCAGATGAGTTAAGTGGATTCACCCGACATTCCATGTATCCCATCTGAGAAAGTGTATAGCTGATAAAGACATGATTGTTCCACTGGAGGACATTGAAATAGATGAAGGGCTCAATTATGTGGAGCAACCAGTGGCAATCATCGATCGTAAAGAAAAGAGGCTAAGGAATAAAGTGGTTCCTCTTGTGCGTGTGCAGTGGAAGCACAGGAAGGGATCCGAGTCAACGTGGGAGACTGAGAAGAAATGAGACAGCATTATCCACGTTTGTTCGACGAATAACAGGTTCGGGGACGAAACCTATTTAAGGGGGGTGGACTTGTAACACCCAATATTTATTATTTTGAAGCCGGTGAAGAAATAAAAGAAAATAAAGTCCAAAAGTCGAGGGACCAAACTCGCCAACGAAGAAAAGTTGGGAATGTGGTGATATATTAGGGAGAGGGCAGCCCACTCTCCCCACACTCACATTTCAGCTTATAAAGAGAAGAAGAGAGAAAGAAGAAGAGAAAAGAGGAAAAGTGCCGTTTCGGGTCGGTTCGGGTCGCCAAAATTGTCGTGAAGCAAGCCAATCAAAGCTCTTATCGTTGTGCTCGTTTAGGTGAGTTCTAGAACCCCTCTTTTACATGTTTTTGAATGATTTTGGGGCTGGAACACATCTGAAAACCCTTTTTTTCGTTTTTGGGTGAAAACCCGTATGTATGTGTGTATGTATGCGTAGGACCCGTTTGGGGCTTGATTTCTTGCTTGGTTGTGCTTGTAATGTTATGGTATGCATCCCTAAGGTTTAGGATGGTCGATTTAGGCTTAAAATGGGTTTAGATGAGTTTGGAGGCCGAAACCCTCGGCTGCAGTCGGGTTGAACTGCATTCTGCATCATTAGGGCTAGGCGACCGACTGGAGGCCGAATGGAGGCCATACGGCCGATTAGGGTGCGATTGGGGTCCATTCGCACGATTGGGGTACATTCGCACGATTGAAGGGCCAGTCGCATGGGGGTCATGCGACTGAAGGTCCATTCGCACGACTGAAGGTCCATTCGCACGACTGAAGGTCCATTCGCACGACTGAAGGTCCATTCGCACGACTGAAGGTCCATTCGCACGAATCAAGGTCCAGTCGCATAGTGTTCATCCGCATTGTCCATTCGCACGACTGGATGTTCATGCGCATAGGTGTTCATCCGTATTAGTTCATTAGCATGATGTTCAGTCGCACGGAGGCAATGCGACTGAAGGGTGTCCATACGCCCGAATAGGGCTGTTGAACCCGAGGAAGGTGTAGATTGACTTCTGACTTTCGGGGGAAAGTGCAGATGTAAGTTTTAACGTAAAGGTTCCCATAAGAGTTTTTAAGATGACGATCGAGGTCTTAGAAAGCATGTTGGGCATGATGAGGGTGATGATGTTGCATGTTGTGTATGTATGATGTTGCCCTGTATGATGTGATGTTGATGCATGTTAATGTTCCTTAGTGTGATGTATAACATCTTTCCTATGGCTTTACCTATTATGATGAATGAACGAAGTATTATGTAACGAAAAGTGAAAGATAAAGAAAGAGGAACATGATGAATGAATGCATGTATTAATGAACGAATGAAACGTCTTGCACACATCGGATAACGGGTCCTTCTTGTGATGCCCTGAATGTAGAACCTCTACCGCTCACCCCTAGTACTGTGGCATACGTTTAGCTGTTCATTTGTTGACTTCGGCCCAGTAGCTAAGACTGATGGTTACTCCTAGTACCGTGGCATACGTTTAGCTGTTCATTTGTTGACTTCGGCCCGGTAGCTACGACTAACCGGGTGTAGCACATGGTATTGGTATAGATGATGTCCGATGCGCAAGTAAGGTAATGAAAGAACGAATGAACGAATGAAGAAGATAATAATATTATTATCTATGTGTACGTACAATGTGTGATCATGTAAAATTAACGAACGGTTTTATATGAAAGTAAAGTATGTTTATTTATAAAACTAGAACTCACTCATCAACGCTGACTTTGATGTGTTTCTAGTTGGCAGGTAATGGTTGCTGAGGATGGCACGGGCGACTACTCAGCTCTTTTGGGGATGGCATTATTTTGATTAATGTTTTTGCATTGTAATGCGAACAAACAAAAATTGTATTATGAATGTTGTATTATTTTGCAAAAGCATCTATAATGAAAAAGTTATTTTAATGTCCCGCTGCGATGCTTTATGAAAGTTAAATGTATGTTTTATGAGCAATGAATGACCAACTGTGAGGTCTCCGGGAACAGGGCCTTACATGTTACCTTAGTAGATACCAATTTTTCTATCATATTTCCTTTTATATTGCTCAGACTATACAGATTTAGACTTTGAACTTTGCATCTTTTCTAAATTAAATATTAAAGTCCCTCTTGATTTGGTCCTATGTACTATCATTTTCCAAAGTATTTGAATCGGTATCACAGATACGATCTACCTTTTGTCAGCTAGCCTCTCCTTCTCCTTTTTTTAATGTTACTGGCTGACCTATTCTCCCCCTAAAATTCTAAAATCATAACCGATTTACACATTTTAAGATTTTAATAGACAGCTAAATAACATGAATTGAATTTAAAACAAAATAGAATAAAGAAGAAAATAAAAAAGAAAAATAGACTAAACTGTATCAGACTACACATGAGCATCATCAGGAATAACATCACTTTTCTTTTCAACGCCGTTGACCTCTAACAGATATAAAACGTGGTTTGTCAAAAGCTTTTGTATAGAGGTCAGCGCGTTGAAAATCCGTACTTATTTTTACCACATCAATTAAATTCTTTTCAAAACAGTCCCTTATAAAATGATATTTTATATCGATGTGTTTGGTCTTAGGATGTTGTACTGGATTTTTAGTTACTGCAATTGCAGCCGAGTTATCAACAAAAATAGGAGTAGAAGAGAAATTTAAACCGTAGTCCCGCATTTGCTATTGAATCCAAATGATTTGAGAACAGCAACTTGCAGCTGCAACGTATTCGGCTTCACAGGTTAACAACGCAACCGAGGTCTGCTTCTTACACTACCAGGTCACTAATCTCCTCCCAAAGAATTGACACCCTGCTGATGTAGACTTGTAACTCATCTTGTAGCCCTCGTAATCCGAGTCGCTATACGCCATGAGCTCAAAGTCATCATCATGAGGATACCACAACCCAAGTGTGGGTGTGCCCTTCAGATAACGAAATATCCTCTTTAGCCCTATTAGATGATTCACCTTAGGCTTTGCCTGATATCTCGAGCATAAACATATCACATACATGATATCTGGTCTGGAGGCAGTGAGATACATGAGAGATCCAATCATCCCGCAGTATATAGTGGCATCTACTAGATCACCGTTCTCATCGGGTGCTACATCATGGTTTGTAGCCAGTGGAGTGCCAGCTATGAGAGCATTCTCCATGTCAAACCGACTGAGGATATCTCCTACATACTTGGTCTGATGTAAGAAGATTCCATTTGGTGTCTGATCTACTTGTAACCCGAGAAAGAACTTCATCTCCCCCATGGCACTCATCTCAAACTCCGCCTTCATTACGGATTCAAATTCTTTGCATAACTCTTCGTTCTTTGAACCGAAGATTATGTCATTGACATAGATCTGTACTAGCAGTAAGTATCCATCCTTTTCTTTGATAAATAGTGTGCAGTCAATGACTCCCCTGCGAAAGCCGTGTTTCACAAGATGAGTCGAGAGTTTCTCATACCAGGCCCTTGGAGCTTGATGAAGCCCGTATAAGGCCCTGTCAAGTTTGTAAACTCTGTCCCGATGATAAGGATCTTCAAATCCCTCGGGTTGACTAACATAAACTGTCTCTCGAATTTCACCATGAAAATTGATAGACTTTGATCTTCATATACGATGCATAGGCAAGGAAGATGCGGATGGCTTCCGTCCTTGCCACGGGTGCAAACACTTCATTATAATCAATCCCCTCGACTTGTCGAAATCCCTGAACTACCAGTCGAGCTTTGTTCCTAATAATGACACCTTGGTCATCCTTCTTGCATTTCAAGACCCCTTTGATGCCAATGACCTTAGCACCTTTAGGTCTATCTACCAGTGTCCATACACCTAACTTCTTGAATTGAAGAAGTTCCTCTTACATGGCACTCACCCATGCCTCATCATTCAGTGCTTCACTGATGTATTTTGGCTCAAACTACGAGACAAAACACCGATAAGCACCATCGTGAATGTATCCTTTTTCCATTACCGAGGCAGAATCAGCTGAGTACAGCTGATTTTTGATCTGCACTCCTGATCTGACATCCCCAATGACATTGTCTAGGGGATGATAGACATTTAGACGTGATCCTGGAGTGGTAGGAACAACTACCTCAGAGCCAAGATTATGAACATTTGGTTCTGCATCTGAGGTAGAAGGAGTTTGAGGTTCTGAAGTCGAAGAGGCATCACTGTTAGATGTTTGTGGACTTACAAGAATTAGAACCTGTCTCTCCTGATTGTTCTAGTCATCCTCTTCAGCTTCATCTTCTAAGAAGGAGTCATTGTCTTCTAGTGCTCCCCCTGAGTGATGAGATGATTCTCCCTGTGAGCTCGATGATGTTGGATCAAGATATGGTGTATTCAAGATATCATACATCATTCATGTAGCTAACTCGTCATCAGAAGGATAGATAGGGATGTTGAATGACTTGAAGAATCCATCATAGTCGAAAAAGTAAGCGGGTCCTTTTCTAGTAGGTGGTGTGGTATATCTTTGAACATCAACATTACACCACAGTTCTACTAAACCCGTTGAGTTGTTGTAAACTCTCTTGTTCGGTGTGTTGTATCCTAGGAAGATCCCTTCATCAGCCTTCTCGCTGAATTTTCCTTCTTGAGTCTTCTTCAGAAATGTGCACGGCATGCCAAATGGTTCGAGATACTCCAGATTAGGTTTACGTCATTGTAGTAACTCGTAACATGTCTTGCCATGGCGCTTGACTACCAGAACTCGATTTATGTATAACATGCATTTGCCACTGCCTCATTCCAGAATTGGATAGGTAGTTTCGAGTCTGCTAGCATTGTCTGTGCTGTCTCTATCAAGCTTCTATTCTTCCTCTCAGCAACACCATTCATCTGAGGCGTGTAGGGAGAAGTGAACTGGTGCACAATTCCCTTTTCCTTGCAGTAAGCCTCCATCCACTGATTATTGAATTCAGTCCCGTTGTCTGAGCGTACGTGTCTCACCTTCAGCTTGTAGAGAGATTCCAGTGTGGTTACTAATTCCTTGAATGACTCAAATGTTTCTGACTTGGACTTCAGAAACATTACCCAAGAGAATCTTAAGTAGTCATCAGTAACCACATAACAGTACAAGTCACCTGCAATGCTCTTTGTACTGACTGGACCAAATAGATCCATGTGAAGAAGTTCAAGAGGAAGCTCGATAGAATGAACTTTCTTTTCCTTATGAGACTTCTTCGTCTGTTTGCCTTTCTTACATGCTACACAGAAATCCGGAAGTTGGAAATTTTTGACGTTAACACCTCTCACTAGATCCTTCTGAATCGAGTGATTCATCTTCCGTTGATTAATATGTCCCATTCTCCTATGCCAGGAAATGGAGTCCTTCTCGGTAGCTTTTGATAGGAAGCACTGAACTTCATGATCCGTTGTAGAAGCCGTTGAGAGATCCAAAACATAAAGGTCTTTATGTCTTGAAGCTGTCATCAGAACTTGGTCCTCCGGAATCACATAGTCTTTCTTTAGGACGTAACACTTCTTGTTGTCGAATATGACTTTCAATCCTTTGTCACATATTTGGGAAACAGAAAGTAAGTTGTTTTGAAGTTGTTGAACGTAGTTCACTTTATCAAACTTAACTTTCTGATTTCCAACCTCTCCCTGAGCTGTGATATAACCTCCTTTGTTACCAGCAAACAAAACATGCCCGCCTTTTATTTGTTTGACATTTCATAAAAGAGTCATGTTTCCTATCATGTGCCTGGATGCTCCGCTATCTACAATCCACGTGTTGGTTTCAGCACTGTAGCGAACACCCTACACATACAATTTAAAGCATTAGTTTAGGTTAGGAACCCAAGCCTTTACTGGCTTGGGTTTCCCAGAGGCATCACACATCATGAAATCAACCCATTGACCCTTAGCAGGTGAGGGTAGCTCAGGTGCGTTCTTGTCATCATTATCAGACATAGAGGATGACTTTTCTTTCCATAAGCCAGATTTGTGTAAGACCTGTTTGTGATAAACAGACGACTGGCTAATGGGTTGAACTTGGGTTCACTAGTTCTTCTAGGTGGAGTTAAAGAACTCCTCTTAGAAGACCTACGTTTTGAATTCTGAAGTTCAATTTTCTTCCTAGGTGTCTGAAAGTAAGGACAAAAAGAAGCAATGTGTCCACACTCTCCAAAGTTGTAGCATGACCTGCTATCAACTTTATGATTAAACTTTCGTTCTGGAGATGTGTGTGACATCCTAGTAACATCATTTTGTTTGGGTTTTGACTCTACTTCTTTTGATGTATGCTCTTGTTTAACAAACTTAACTGTTTTGACAATCTTAACAACTTTTCCATTTTGGTTAACTGGACTTGACATGAGACTTATGAAAGGATTCTTTTTCCAGATTAACACAAGGCATTTTACCTTTTGCCTTTGAAGTGGCCTCCTTTTGTTTTGTTCCAGATTCAATTGAAGAACATGAGGAATTTGGATCACTTACAAGAGGAGTAGACACCACATGATCCTTGATGGGATTGTTATTTACTAGTTTACACTTAGTGTTCATTAAGGTCTCAGGTGGTGGTGGAACCACTTTATAACCCAAACCCTCCCCATTGTTACGCTCTCTCACTAAGTGTTGGACAATATGAGATGAACTTGTCCAACTATGCAGTTTTTGCTTTAAAGAGTTGACTTCTACTTCTAAAACTACTTTTTGTTTATTAGTGTCTTCTAGGGAGTTAAGATAGTACTTAATGTCATTAACTTGGTTAAATGCTACTACTTCAGTTTCCCTAAGCTGTTTATCCAAAAGGTCTATCTTTTCTTTATAACTATGCTCATTTTGTTTTAAAACTCTATTTGCCTTAGTGCACAGTTGCAAATCCTTTACTAAGCTGTCATTATGATCTAATAACCTAGCAAATTTCTCATCTATGCTTTCTCTAAATTTATTGCAATCAGAACAAGCATGATTTTTGAAAAGTTGGTCAGTAGTACTTACCTAAGGAGGTTCTGATGAATTAGTCATCAACGCAGCATCAGATGTCTCTGGTTCTGGTGATTTTGTCTTTGTTGTAGACGTCCCTTCTTCAGGCTTGTAGCTGACCTCTGTTGCAGTCTCTTCACTATTTGACATCACTATCTCAACTGCTATATCTCTTTTACTCGCGGAATCATCATCTAAGTCATCCACGCTCGCAATATTGGATTCTCCCGGAGAGACAAACCTAAAGCTCCAGTCCTGTCCTTCATTATCATGGGCGGTCAATGCTTTTGGATCCTTGCTTGATGAAGTAGAACTACTAGCTTGCTTGTCTTGACGAGTGAAAGACGAGAATGGATTCCCGTTTCTAGTCTTCTTTGGCTTCACACATTCTCTTTTGAAGTGCCCCTTTTCTCCATAGTTGGAGCAGGTCACCTTGCTCTTGTCAAAGCCAAAAGTAGTGTCCTTAGTAGCAACCAAGTTTTGTCCGGTCTTCTTCATGAACTTCTTTGCCCTCCGGACAGCACTTGCTAAGCCCACATAATATCCATCCTCTCCAGTTCAGTCTCATCAACCTGCTCGTAGTCCTCATCTGCTAGATGGCAGTTTCCAATTTTCCCAGCAACAAGTCCATCATAGGAATGGACCACTGCTGCCAAGAGATCCATGTGCTCTCGAGCTACTTCTACTGTCACGTTTCCGAGATTCTCAGTCTTCAGTCATGTAGCATTTGCTTCAGATCCAATATATTGGGTACTAGAAGACCCTGACGTTTCTGATCCTGAAGGAGAGACTTGTGAAGGACTAGATGAGCTTGACACAAAGGCAGTCTGAAGAGGTGCTCCAGACGTCTTAACTTGAGGAGTGGCATTGTACAAAGCTAGATTCTGAGTGTACGAAGACTTCTGAGCTCGATACTTCATGCTTAGTGCTTCTTCTCACAGCTTTAGTATGAAATCATGATGTCCAACCTTGATAACAATCCATTCTGTCTTAGATTTGAAACAAAAGAAGCCTAACTTTTTGGCAACCCGTCTGCAAAATTTGACACTTTATCTTCCATGGTAGTTGTGACACCATGTGTGTGCAGCTCGCTCATCAAATGGTAGAATCTATCAATGACATCGTCTAAACTCTCATTTCCCATCGATGAAAAGTTGTCAAATTCTTTCTTCAACTCCTTAGCTTTACTGGCCTTCAACGAAGCATTCCCGTCATATCTTTTCTCCAGCTCATCCTATAACTTCTTGGCTTGCTTATTCTCTGAGAATTGGTGAAAAATATCCTTAGGGATAGACTGTGTTAGCAATGCATATACTCTCTTTTCAGCATTATATTTAACTTTTTGTGCATCAGTCATTCCTCCTAAAGTAAGTTTCACCCCATCGGCTCCCACCGGCATACTGTATCCTGTCTCAATAGCTTCCCACATATTTGGATCCACTCCATTGAGGTAGATCTCAAAACGTTGTTTCTAGTGGGGAAACTCATCTAATGTTATAAGCTTCAGGGGTTTATTATGATTCCCCACCTCACTCTCCAGTAGTAGTAAGTTCTGAATCCGTGAGTCCTTCCCGGCTGTAAACGCTGATAACTGATCCTCCATCTCGATTAACTTTAAGTCTCTTAAACATCTGCTAACTGGTGCGTATGGAGCGATGTGAATGGGCTACCCGTGCGAATGAAACTATGCGACTGGTTCAATTGTGCAGCTGAACTAAGTGATTGGTCCAGTCGTGCGAGTGAAACTGATGCGTATGAACAATGCGACCGGTAGGCTTCGTCGTACGAATGAAGATGCGACTGAGTCCAATCGTACGTCTGGGGATGCGAATGAAGTCCAGTCATGCGATTGGGTCAATCGTGCAACTGAAGCTGCTGTTTTTCAAAAATTTCTAGGTTTAACGTGTTTTGGCCGTAAAAACCCGAATTTTCACCAACCCTAATCTCCTTATGTCGTAGAAACCAAAACTTGATGAGCAGGGGACGTCCAAGACAACTTTTGACACACAAAGATTGCGTTTTAGTGAATAACACAACCTTTGTATCAAAATTGATTGAATCACACCTAATCAAGAGCCAAAGCTCTGATACCACTTGTTAGGATCTTGTATTTCGTTTAAATACAAGATCCTAACAGGCCTAGTTTCTAACATTCAAGAAGGATTAAGATACAAGTTTCTGATGTATCCCAGATTCATGCAATGTCTAATCAATGAATCATTTCCTGACATTGCAACTGAAGGACCAGTGCTTGACATTCCACACTATGATGCAAGATCATATAAGTATATAAAGAAGAGAGACCCTAGAAAATTTTATAGTGGGGCTCACACTCCTCTTCTGCCTTGGATGTTGCAACAGATAAATCAAGAAGCACAACCATCTCCACAACCTGCAGCTCAACCATCACCAATACCATCACCAATACAATCACCACAACCTGCTGCTCAACCATCACCAATACCAACACCACAACCATCACCAATACCAACACCACAACCATCACCAATACCATCACCACAACCAATACCTCAAACATCACCACAACCATCTCCACAAACATTACCACAACCATCTCCACAAACATTACCACAACCAACACCACAAACAACCACTCAACCTACACCTATATCACCTGATCATCACTCTCCAATATCACCACCACAACAATCACCTATATCCCTTTTTTAACCTGTGCCATCACAAGATTACCCCGCTGATGTAGGAGGATCAACCAGTGCTTCAAAAGCTTCCAAATCATCTTCTCATGAGGAGGATCATCACACTCATATGCCTGCAAAAACAACAACTTCTGAGCCTGCTCCCTTAGAAAGTTTTGCTGATTCAAATGTTAACAGACCAAATGAGAAGGATGAACTGATTACTGAATTGATGCAAAAGATTGAAAGAATGGAGAGAATTCTAAATAGAAGGCCAAGAATCATAGATGATAGAATTCTGGAACTAGATGAGAAGGAACTAGAGCTGAAAGATCTTAATGATAAACATAAGGCTGAATTGACTAAGAAAGATAAGGAAATTGAAATTGTAAAGGCTGCCCTTAATCACTCAAGAGAATAAGTCAGTGGACATATGACACTCTTGAAATTCAAAAAATAGCAATGGAGAACAAGAAAATATCATAGAAGAACAAGCTAATACCATCTCCAAACTTGAAAAAGAATTGATAGCAAGAACAAAAGGATATCTGAGCTTGAATGATGATTAAGATCCAAAGAAATGAGTGGATGATGATGATGAGAAAGAAGAAAAAGAAAAGGTTGATGTTGATGACAACCAGTCAGTTGATGAAAATGAAGAACAAGAGGGTAATACAAGTCAGACAGAGCATGAGGAACACAGTTTAGATATGGTGCTTTATTCTGGAGAAACCTCTGCTCATCACACTAAAAAACTGAATTTGAAGAACTTTTTAGCACACTAGACAGCTTTACTTTTGAAGAATTCAATGTTGATAGTGATTTATGGGACTTTGTAAACAACCTAAAAGCTTATTCTGATCCAATTGTGCTCATTTCAAAATCTCTAAAACCTTTGGAGAAAGAGCTAAACATACAGATTGTTCCTGCAATGTCTCTAACTAAAGAGCAAAAAGAAAGGATAAGGAAAATGGTTAAACAAGAAAGAGAGAAAGATAAAGAATCAGAAAAAGAAAAGGAAGAAATGAATGTGGATGAACAAGTACAAACAACACCCAAGAGAATGCCTGAAGTTATAGAAAGGGTGAAGCTTCAAGCCCTCCACTTCAAACTTACTCACGAAAGAGGAAATACTTAGCTGAAAAAGCTAAGGTAAGAAACTAATAATTGAAGAAGAACCAGTCAAGAAACAAAAAGATGTTCCCAGAAGTCTAGCAGCAATTGTTGAATTTTTGGAAGAACATGTGCAGGCAGAAGCTCAATTGAAGAAATTGGCTGGTGGATATGAAGCTGAAGAGGATGTTCTTATGGACAGTCCCATAAAGCAGAACAGGTAGTGAAAGACATGGTATCCAAAGCACAAACTGATGACTTGATGATTAAAGTCATGTTTCTGATCAATCAAGGTTATGATCCTGATGAAGTGTTTGGAATGACTTATGAAGGCATGAAGGAGGAGGAAGAGAAAGTAAAAAGGCTGCTTGATCCAACAATTGAAATTGATTATGAAAAGGCAATCTTCAAGATATACTACTCTGCATAAAGGTTCTTATGTGAAGAAATCATCTGGGTATGATAGACCATTGCCAAGACAGACTCCTCTATCCAAGCTATCGTCAATGAAAAGGTCATCTCCAATTCATAAGCCACTATTTCCTGATCCTTATAGTATGACTGATAAGGAAATGAAGGATTACCTCACAAATCAAGGCTTCCCCAAAAGAAAGTTGGCTAACATGAAGACAAAATCTTTAAGAGCTGCTACTCCCAAGATGATAAATGAGAAGAAAGAAAAATTAAAGCAGTTGGAAGAAGAGATGCTTAACAAGAAGCCAAGAGGAAGAGTGTCTACACATGACATGAGTCTTACTCACAAAGATCAAGATTATCTTGCACCTGTCATTCATAAATATCCAGAGTGGTTTGCTGAACCCTCTCAACTGAAACTTCAAGAAGGATTAACCACTGCTGAGATGATCAGAGGAATATCTACTCCAAAAGGCAAAACAGATCAAAAAATTATTACCTGGAAGTATGATAGTGCATGGAACATGTTTATGGTCAAAAGGATCTCTGGCTTAGTGCAATTCTTTACTGAGTACTCTACTTTGGTAAATGCACTTGAGATTCATGACTTGAAAGAACTGGCCAACCTAGAGTTGATCAATCATAATGCCATGTACAGAGGCTATGAATTTGAAGGGATACTCAAATGTTCAAAAGAACAACAACTTTAACACTTTGAAAGCTACATGCATGATGAAAGACAAAACATTCAAGAATCCAATGGAAAAGAAACAAACAAAACCAGTAGAAGAAGTTGTATACCCTGAACTTAAAGTCAAACCTACTGAAGCCTTGAAAAGAAAAATGGTAGTTGGTACACATTCCTCAATTCCAATTTCAAATGTGTTTTAGATGAGAAGACATATGAGTTAGTGAATGAGAGGATATGGGGAGGAAAAGAGGGTGCTAAGATTAGATTATTCAGTGGTTATGAAGTGAGATTATTGGATCAATCATACATTCAGTACATCTATACAAGACACTTCAGAGAGATATCAAACAAAATGGGTGAAGAAGATCTACATTTCATTCTGAAATGTATCAAACTACTAAAGATGGCCTATGATCAAATCAATGCAAAGAGAGAGAAAAGAAAGAAGAAGAAGACACCTCTCCAATTGGGCAACATGTCAAGCTTGAAGTTGATGTAGATGGTTCCTTATTAATTAACAGAGATGAACTTTCAACGTTTCTCTTTGGGAACCTATCTCTTTGAAGAAGCTACCACTTGAAGCAATCCATAATATGAGCAGAATGAAGATTCATGTACTGAGCAAGGATAAAATGTCAGAGGCTCAAGACTTTGTCAACATGATCAAAGCAATTCTGGATCCAAGACAAGCTGCACCTTTTGTATCATCAAAAGACCAAGCTGAATCATCACAACCTCAATCACCTCCCAAACATTGAGGAACACTAGGCTGTATAATCCTTAGGGGGAGTATTGTTGCACCCTGAAAGGATCATAAATGCCAACTAATGGGTGAATTGATGATTGCTCAGCTAGAATCCCACAAGTCCAAAAGGAAATGCGGATGAAGATCTGCAAGGAAAATAACAAGTGTTATCTTCCGCATTAGTTAATGCGGAAGACATAACTCTAATGCGGACAAGTGTTTACTCTCTGCATTGACTAATGTGGAAGACATATACTAATGCTGAAGAACAAGTTACTCTTCGGCATTGACTATGCGGAAGAGCAAAAGAAGATGCGGACAAGACTTTGATCATCGCTTGACAAAGCGTATGAGCGACCAAATGCGCATAAGTATTTGTTCATCCGCATAACCAATGCGGATGACCAACTTACTATTTCAGATGATCAAGTGAAAGAATGCTGATCAAGATTATCACTCATCCGCATTTGTTTAATGCGAATGAACAGCAGAGATGCGGATCAGACTTAGACTTAGTTTCTGATGTAATAGTCAGGGGTAGTTTTAATTGTAAAGCATCTGTCTTGCCAAAAATGAGAGTTTACCTGTACTGAGTGACGTGTTAGGATCAGTGATTTAAGTTTGATTAATTAGAGTAGATTGCAGCGGAATTCGAACAATGAATTAGACAATTTAGCAAGAACTCAATTGATATTCAATGGAATAGTACACGGTTATAGAGAGAGAGAGAATTCTGCAAAAGGAATATTTCATTCAAATGCTTTCGTGGTGGCTGAAAGTCACACGTTACAATTAGGTCAACATTCCTTATATAAGGAATGTGACGTCTGCTGATGTCACTTGATAGTGACATCTAACAGAATTATACAAACAACTGAAACTATGCAAACTACTGAGAATGTTCTTAACAACTGATCACATCTCATAGAATGCTAAGTACAAGAACACAAAACTACTGAAACTATAACTACTAAAAGGTAAATTACAAGTACTAAAAGGAAAAACCATCACAACTACTGAAGTTATAACTTCAGCTGTTGTGACAACTACTATCACTCTGGTCTTCACTCTTGTCTTCAGTAGAAATCTTCAGATCTTGTCTTCAACTTTGTCTTCAGACCTTGTAATCAGCTGATGTCTTCACTGTTGTGATCTTCTTCAGCAGTTGTAATGTCTGTGGGACTTGGAGGTTTTTCTGATCAGCTCATTGGTTCTTTTGGTCCAACAAACTCCCCCTGAACCAATGCAGCCAAAACCTCTAAGTTTATTGATGATCCCACTATTCTTTGGCAGAAACACCCTCTTGATCAGCTTCAGAGGTAATCATGTAAGCACAGGCCGGGAAAAGGTTTCTGATCTTTTGATTGGCTAAGTGTGGAAGGGAACTCTGTCTTGGGGAAACTGGACACAGAGTCTTGTCCCAACCATGAAACCTAATTCCCATTGAGGAGTCTGTAAGACTCTCTTGCATAGGCCTCAAGGAGAACAACTTGTTCCTCCTTGGTGAGTTCTTCTGCTTCTCCCTCAAAGAAGAACTCAGAGCCATAATATTCAGACAGATACCTTACTGTCTTCCCATTCTTCAACTCAATAGTTGTGATCTCTCTGTATGCGAATTCATCTGGATGAGAGCCTTCTAGCAACAACTGGAGTTCACTCTTTTGAAGATCTTCAAGTCTCTTGTATAACAGCCCTTCTTGATCATTTTGTTCTCAAGTAGAGATTGAGGGGTTGTCTTGGAGTTGTGTTCTCTCTTGAATTCTTTTATATCTCCCGGGGTGAGACTACCATAGCCAACATAATTGTAGCATTCAAAGTCTTTTCCACTTGGCCATGATATCTACTTGGTATGTTCTTCTTGTGTATTCTGAACTTACCCTAGGGTCTGGCCAAATCCTCACTCTTTCTCTTTGATGTTGGAATGTATGCCTAAGAGTGTACAGCCTCAGAGCTTGTTTCTTCATTGCTTGAATGGATGAGGACTGGGAAGTCCTTGTCAACCATTTTGAGAAATTGCTCATCATGCTGCTTCTGCTGTTCTACTTCTTCAATCTTCACTTTCACCATTTGCATTTGCAAGTCAGGTGTGACCATCTGTTGACTTCTGGGCTCAGGTGTTTTAAGTTTGAGAACAGTAGAGATTGGCAGATGTCTTCATTCTCTTCTCTTCTCTTCTTCTTCTACCCTCAACACCCTTCTCCTCCTTCTGGGTGTATCACTGGGTGTGGTTGAGATGGTTTTTGGGGTAATGGATTGGTTTTGTGGGTTGAGTTGTGGGTGGTTTGGTTTAGGGATAGAATTGGCAGATTTTAGAGATGATTGCTTTAAGGGTTGTTTTTGAGTGGGAGTATGAGAAGGTTGATCTAGCAATTTAGTGGTGAGTTTGGCTTTTGAGAGCTTTGCCATCTCAGTTCTCTTCCAAGCACCTGCTTCATCCAGTGCTTCGATGATCAACCCTTTGTTGTAGCTTCCAACAGAACAGATTTTCTTGGTATCTCCAAGATACTGTCTCTAGACCAAGACCAATCCATCTCTATCAATGATCTTCCTAGATATTTGGCAATAAACCTGATCATAATCTCCAACCTTTCCCTATCCATCACACTGTAACTAGCCTTCTTGCTTGAATTTCATTTATCTCCAGCCTTGTGATCTCAACATCTAAGGCGGCTGTGTCATGACCCTGTCTGAGAGCTGATCTATTATTTTGTCCATAGATCTGCTATGAGCTTCATCAGCTCCTTTGACTAGATCTTCTAAGGACTTTTCTCCATCAGACTTTGACTCAGCACTTTCTTCCTTTTGTAAGTGATCAGCTATCTTTTCTGCTCTTTGTCTGTGCTCAGCTCTTGCACTGTGATCAATTGTTTCTCTTAGATCAGTTCTTGTTCTTTCTCCAACTCCTTTCTTTTTCTGGTTCTTTCTCATCTTCTACTCTCTTCCTTTTCCTTTCTTTCACTGCCTTAGACTTAGTAGTCTCCCCCTTTTTGGGTGCATTGGGATCAGGGGCTTGAAAGCAGAAAGTGACTTGTGAACAGCAACATCAAGGAGTGTTTGAAGATTTGAGGAGATCCTCTCATCAATGGCTTTATATACTATCTCAGTGATGATGGGAGTGATGAGAGGTAAGGAGCTTTGAAAGGTTGCAACCATCTGCTCAAAGGGGTTCTGTCCTTGAGGTGGTGCCAAAAGCAGTGGTTGGTGGCTTAGTTAAGTGTATTGGCTGTGTGTTTGGTGAACCTTCAAATGAAGGTGCCATCTGTGGGTTTATTGGGGCAGATGGACTTTTATCCTGAGACATTTTGGCTAGCAATTCTTTGAGTCTGCTCACCTCAGTCTCTAGGATTGTGTTATGGGCTAAGACATCAAAGAAAAAGCCCAGGTCATCATCAGTCTTTGCTGAATCATCTGACCTCCTGATTAAATCAGGATGTACATGCCCTGAGTGTAGATCAGTATATGCATGTGCCCCTTGTTCTTGGTTCTGGGGACTTCCTGCCTCTGGACTTTTTCCTTCATTGGCAGTTGCCTCTGGTGAGGTCTTATATATGTTACCAATTTCATCCTGTTCATTTGCTGAATCAGTAGAAGTGGCAGCCTGACTAGATGTTCTAACCTCCTCTTCTACACTTGGAGATTGAACATTATAACCCATGTGCTGTGGGTTATCAGCAGCATTTTGGTCCTCCCCCTTAATCGTTGAGGTATTCCCAGTGAATTAGTTTCTAGGGAGGGGGTGAGGAATGCAGCTGACTCAACACTTTAGCAACTATAAGGGTTGGGCTTTGAGGGGCGGTTGCATTTGGAGATTGTTAGAAGCAGATTGTACCCAGGGTGAGAGATGCTCTTCAATGGTAACCTTCTCAACTGAGATAGGTTCAGTAATGTGGTATCCCCAAATTTGGTTGCAACAGGATCCTGTGGAGAGGATGGCTGTGCGGTTTCAGCTGGTTGAGTCTCTGACATGACTGGGGGGTTAGAACCAGTATGTGTTTCCTGTATTGGTGGTACAGGGGCATCATCAGGGGACTCATCTCCCTGAGTAGCCTTTTTGGGCTTTTGGGGTTTGGTTTGGTGGGGACTTTGGATCTAGAGGTGGGGGTTGTGGGTTCCCTCTGCTTGGGTTTGAGCAGCCGGGCAGCCCCTTTGAGAGTAGGTCAGAGTTATGCCTGGAGTATACCTCAGCTAAGACAGCTGGAGCAGGGACTCCAAGACCAACAAGGCTTTAGATTTTAATTGATTTAAAATTATGGCCATCAGAAACCTGGGATATAGTAGCCATCTGTTTGTCATAGGTTTCCGAGCCAGATCCTTAAGTTCCAAAACACTATCTCAGAAATTTAGAGTTTGTCGTTCAAAGATAGAGTACAATACCTGTTGCCATCGTGAGGACATCTGATCCCATGAAGATGTCTTTGAAGCAAGGCAGACATTTACCATGTGGAAGATAAGTCTTTCAGCATCATGGAAGTGCTTTTTGAGAATGGTTGTATCACTTAAGTCTCCTTCATACCCGTTGTTGATGAAAGACATATCAATGGTGCCTTTCGGGTATTCTAGATACAGGTGGCATCATGCAAATTTAGGGTTTTGCGAATGATGTCAAGGGTGATTACCACCTGTTTCTGGTTGACCAACGACTGGAGAGTGATTTGGCTATCATTTTCACCAGTTGTTACAGAGACGTTGGTCCAGAATTGGTTTAAGGAATCGGGTATATGGTAGGATTCAAAAGAAAGGCGGTTCTGTATTGGGAATCCACCATAAGATCGATGGCATTATCAAATTTGTTCCAAAAGGCCGATTTCGAGAGGTAGGCAACACAGTTGTGTCTGGGTTTGAGTTTCATGGTCGCCATTGTTGAGAGAGAAAGGATAGAAACGGCTAATGAAATATTCAGCTATAAGTGCAGGTATTTAGGTAAGAAAAGGCTGAAAAGAAAAAACTGAAAGTGAGTGTTGTGTTGTCATCAGTTGTATGAAAACACTGAAGACTTGGTTTTAACTATCAACATTTGAAACAACTGAAGACTTGGTTTTGGTCATCAGTATTATGAAACTACTGAAAACCTTGGTTTTGGCTTCAGGTGTAGGAAACAACTGAGGACTTGGTGTTAGTCATCAGTAGTTGTGAAACTACTGAAGATATGGTTTTGTCATCAGTTGTTTAAGGTGAAACAGCAGTTGTGGAAACGATTGAAGAGAAATTCTCATCAGTAGTTTTTGTCAATTTTTAGCTTTTCACTGTTTCATACTGTCCTCAACACTTACTCATCAGACTTTTTAGCTGTTTTCAGTTGTTTCATAGGACATCAATACATATCTGTTTTTACTGACATCAGTAGTTATAACTACATCAGTAGTTGTAACTGCATCAGTTTCTTTTAACAGAAAGTACAGTACTTTTTAAGTTTATCTTTAGTAGTTATGAACCAACTGAGAATAAAACTTATCAGTACTTATTTGTGACATGTTTACTAATGGTCATCAGTACTTGTTTACTAAGATCATCAGTAGTTGTCACTTATTCTAGCTGCAGCATACCAAGCCTTAACACAAGGTTTTGGAAGTTGAACTGTCCAAAGGCTTAGTAAATATATCTGCAAGCTCATCAGCAGTTGGCACAAACTTTGGATCAATCAGACCTTTTTCAAAACATCCCTAATAAAATGGTGTCCGATCTCTATATGTTTAGTCCTAGAATGTTGGACTGGATTCTTGACAATACACAGAGCTGAAGCACTATCCATTAACAATGGAGTCTTAGTCTCTGTAATGCCATAATCCAATAATTGGTTCTGAAGCCAGAGTACCTGAGATGTACAACTTGCAGCAGCAATGTACTTTGCTTCAGCAGTGGATGTAGCAACAGATGTTGTTTTCTTACTCTGCCAAGAAATCAAACAGTTGCCTAGGAATTGATATCCACCAGAAGTTGACTTTCTGGTTAACTTACACCCTGCATAGTCACTATCAGAAAAAGCAACTAATTTGCAAGAGTGTCCAGTGGAATACCAAAGACCTAGAGATTGTGTACCTTGCAGATATCTAAAGATCCTCTTGACTGCAATCAAATGAGACTCTTTAGGAGCAGCCTGAAATCTGCACAAACACAAGTTGCAAACATAATATCTGGTCTAGAAGCTGTTAAGTACATCAAGGACCCAATCATACATATGTAAAGTGTTTCATCAACAGCTTTACCTTTCTGATCTACATCCAGTTGTGTGGTGTTGCACATGGGAGTAGAACAGGGCTATAGTTTTGTAAATCAAACTTATTCAAAAGATTTTTTGTATATTTTGACTAATGAATGAAGGTTCCATCAGCCTTTTGTTTGAGTTGCAAGCCTAGAAAGAACTGTAATTCTCCCATTGCACTCATTTCAAACTTTTGTTTCATTAAACTTGTAAAATCATCACACAACTCGGGATCAGAGGATGCAAAAATTATATCATCAACATAAATTTAAACAAGTAGCTTATGCTGATCCACTTTCTTAATAAACAAAGTTTTATCTATAGAGCCTCTAGTGAAATTATTTTGAAGAAGAAAATTTGAAAGTGTTTCATACCAGGCTCTAGGAACTTGCTTCAACCCGTAAAGAGCCTTATCAAGTTTATACACCCAATCGGGATGTTTATTGTCCTCAAAACCTGGTGGTTGACACACATAAACCTCTTCTTTTATTTTTCCATATAAAAAGCACTTTTGACATCCATTTGAAAAAATTTAAGATTGTGGAATGCAGCATAGGCTAAGAACAATCTAATTGCCTCCAGTCTGGCTACAGGGGCAAAGGTTTCATCATAATCAATACCTTCTTCTTATGAAAACCCCTATACAACCAGTCTAGCCTTGTTCTTCACAATAAGCCCATTTACATCAGTTTTATTCCTAAACACCCACTTAGTGCCTATTACACACTTACCTCGGGGTAGAGGAACCAGTTCCCACACTTGCTGCTTTTTGAACTGAAGTAGCTCAAGTTGCATGGCTTCAACCCATCCATTTTCTCTTAAAGCAACATGATAGTTTTTGGCTCTAGCTGACTGATGAAGAGAGCATAGAAGCAGAAGTTGGACAATTGACTTCTGGTTGAGACACCAGCATTGATATCACCAATGATTTGAGACATGGGGTGATTCTTCAGCTCTTGGTACACTATAAGATCAGTGCAAGTGTTTGTAGCAGGTTCAGCAGCAATAGATGTTGATCCAGACTCTAGAAACCAAGTATGAGATGGCAATTCAAATGATGTAGAGGAGTCAGATATCTCATCAGCATTTGTTGTGGATGGAGCTGCTGAAGCTACAGAACATCAAGTTTAGTGGACTCAGGCAGTTGATCACTAAACTTGAAAAGGTGAGTACCGATATCATCATCATCTTCAGTACCACCAGGTGGAAGACTTGCTGCAGAAGATGATTTATCTCACATGATCTGCAACAGCTGGAGGTTGATAAGGAACATATTGCAGTATATCCAGATCAAACAACTTCACAGGGTTTTGTGGAATTTAATCCTTAGGAGATTCATTGAACTTCACATGCAAGGTTTCTTCAACTATCTTTGTTCTGCAGTTGAAGACTCTGTAAGCCTTGCATGTGGATGAATATCCTACAAAATACCCTGCGTCCACCTTAGGATCAAATTTGTGGAGTTGATCCTTTGTGTTGAGAATGAAACAAGGACACCCAAAGGCTTTGAAGAATTAAATTAGAGGAGCCAAATGATGTAGAACTTCATATGGAGTCTTCATCAACCTCTAATTTACTAAAACTCTATTCTGCACATAGCAAGCTGTGTTGACAACTTCAGCCCAAAAGGTCAATGGCAAACCAGAGTCAGCCAACATGGACCTTGCAGCTTCAATTAGGGTCTGGTTCTTTTCTCCCACTACTCCATTTTGTTCTGGAGTCCTTGGGATGCTAAACTGCCTCTTGATTCCCTTTGAGAGATAAAAATCATCAAGTGTATGGTTTCTGAATTCTGTTCCATTATCACTCCTTATACACTTGACTGATAGGGAATACTGCTTCTCAACATACAACACAAAGTTTATAATCGTTGAGCAACCTCATCCTTTGAATGCAAGAAGAAAGTCCATACAAATCTGGAATAATCATCCACAATTACCAGACAGTATTTCTTCTTTGCCATGCTCATCACTCTCACAGGACCAAATAGATACATGTGCAGTAACTGCAAGCAGGCAGTGGACTTAGGTTCTTTAATAGGAGGGAATGAGACTTTGTGTTATTTTCCTTTCAAACAAGCAGTGCAGGTTTCATCATAGTGGAACTCCTTTATTGGTAGACCTCGCACTAAACTATTGTGGATCAGCTGATTCATGTTTTTGAGATTTACATGACCCAGCCTTCTGTGCCACAGTTTAGATTCCTGAGGAGAGGCTTTGGAGAACAGGCAAGGATGACCCTTCAAATCAATCTTCTTTGACAAATCCAGGGCATATACTCTTCCAATCCTGTTGGCCTTCAGGAGAGTATGTTCATCCAATACCTTGTCAATCAGCCTCAGAACTGTGGAAGACAGAATCCTGTAGTTCTGGCTTGTGAAAAGTGCAACATGCCCTTTATCACACATCTGACTGACACTCAGTAGATTATACTTGAGATTCTCCACATGGTTAATATCATCAAATCTGATTTCTCCATTAGACACATATCCTTTCCCGATGATGTAACCCTTAGCATCATTTCCAAATGAAACAAATCCCTTCTTTCCTTGAGAGTAGTCATTAAGAAGAGAACTGCTCCCCATCATATGCATAGATCCTCCACTGTCTACATACAGATGCTTCTTTGGCATGCTGAAGAACCCTGCATTCATCACAAGGAACTAGTTAGGTTTTGAGACCCAAACCTTTTTGGTTTTGGGTCTGTTTTCATCAACAGATTTAACCATAACTTGTTTCTCATGATTAACAGCTATGAAGGTGGAGATGGTGCTGAAATGGATTCCTTGGATTTGGGCTTGGAATACCTTTTCAGTGGTTTGATCACAGGTGCATCTAGTTGGTTAACTCTCCGCAACAAATGCTGAACCATCATAACAAGTTGTGTCTGATTTGTAGCTAAAGCTTTCAGCTCTTGTGACACATCAGTACTTGTTTTTGATGAGTTCCTGTGGCCCACCATTTCCTCCTTGAAATTCACAGACTTAGTCTGATTTTTATCATGAGGAACATTGTCAGCTGTTTCATGATAAACCCTATCCTTCTTTTTGGATTTGGTTGAAGCCTTGGGTTTATCACATTGGGATGACTGTGGTACAAACTTGGTCTCAAACTCATTTTTCATTTCATCCATCTGAATTTTAATGAGCTTATCTCTGTTGAGTTTAGAACCCTTTTTGTACCAACATTCATCAGAAAGATGATTGAATTTACCACATATTTCACATGGCTTATTCTTCATCTTGGATTGATCAACTGCTGAAGTGGAAACTACTAAGGTGTGATCTTAGTACTTTCCTCCTTTCAGTACTTGTGTTAAGTACAGAAGGATCTGTAACAACTGAAGACTTGTTCTCAGCTGTTCTCTATCCGTCCTGAAAGACCGTATGATAGATTCCTCAGCAGTTGTTAATCCTTTTATTTTAGTTGATTTGAAATGCTTTTCAGATGTTATGACTTGCCCTTCAGTACTTGAGGTACTTTGAGGGACTACATCTGAAGTACTCAGCTTCATGTGCTTATCAGTAGTTAACCCATGAGGCAATTTATTTGCTGAGGTATCAACACTGATTTCATCTTCTGATTTTGGGTGATCTCTTGAGGATGATACACATGATGATATGGTTTGGAAATTACTTTCACCTTCAGGTTTTACTATTGATTTTGGAGTAAAATCTGTAGGTGGTGCAATGTGATTGTAACCTATTTCAAATTTCACATTCGAAGTGTTTGCTTGCTGAGAAGCATTTCAAATCCCTTGCAGGATGATACCCAGCGGTCACACTCAACTTGGGTAGCTGCAAGTGTTTCTTTGAGTTCTCTGTGGTTCTCAAGAATGACCTAACCTTAGCCTTTTCATCATTTAATTGGCATTTAAGCTTATAAATCTCATCATCTTTATCTTTAAGGATAGACTCATACTCAGCTTTTCTTTGGAAAGGGTTTGCTCAAGCTCAAGATTTTGATTTATTAAAGCTACATTTTCCTCTCTAATAGAGATAAATGCAGCTATGCAAGATTCAGAACATAGCTTGGCCTTAGCCTCAAGGATACCTGGGTTACCTGTGATGAAGATGCATTGGAGCATGAACCCTCAGTAGACTCCAAGGCCATGAGAGCAAGATTCCCAAAAGGATGTTCACCACCATGTTGACCATCACTAGCAAATAATGGCTCATTACCAGAAAGATCATCTGGTAAACTGCTCCAGTCAACAGCACCAGGGGTGAAAAAGCTGTGATGAGGTTGTGATTGAGATGGTTGAGATAGTAGAGGCTCAGGTAAGGCTTGAGGTTGTTGTGCAATAGGAACTTGAGCTTAATTTGGTTGTGGCATGTAATAGCAGGGATATGGATATGGCATTGGACCCTGAGGGACAAAATATGCAGGAGATAGAGTTGTGAGTGATGACCAGAACTAGCAGGATGTTGCCCTCTGTTTTGTGAACTATTGCTTGGAAAAGTCACAAAGGGTGCAGAGGAGTTAGATCCAGTTGATCTACACTCTCTTGCAAAGTGCCCAAGCCTGTGGCATTTGTGACACCTCAACTTACTCTTGTCAAAACCAACTTTGGTTTTGCCAGAGAGTCCTGGAAATTTCCTACCAGTTCTCTTGTAGAACTTTTGAGATCTAATATTAATCAAGGCCATTTGGCTCAAAATATCCATCTCTTCTAAGTCATCATCAACAATACCTTTCAAATCATCCATAATGAAGCACAAATTGTCACTATCACAGCCTGACTGACTATCAACACTAACAAATGCATAATCAGAACTGTTTGAAGAGAAATCTATATGCTCATCATAATGGCTTTCTGATGCAGCATATTCTGACTCATGACCAACCAAGGCAGTGTTCCCTGGTACAAAGTCATCAGTGAGGTTTCCTGATGATGCCAGTTTCCTTTTCTGCTCTATCTCAGTCAAATGTAAGCAGTTTCCCATGGAGTTGGGTGAGAATAGGCTATCCAGATTCGCACTAGAGCGTAGGACAATGGTATATGTGTCCCATCTCTCAGGCAGTGATCTGAGGAATCTGTTGTTCATCTGGCTATTAGTGTATTCATGTTTGACCATTTTCAGCTCAGAGATCAAACAGGAAAAACGCTCAAACTATTGAGTCAGTGTCTCACCCTTCCTATGAGAGAATGTCTCATATTGTTGGGTAAGGATTTCTCTGTTGTTTTCTAAGACCTCATCTGTTCCACCAAATTGTTCTTTCAATGCATTCCAGAGGTCATGAGTAGTTTCATGATGCATAAGCCCAGAATAGATTTCATTCGGCAGTGCCATGGCCAGACTTCCATGGGCTTTAGCATCAATCTCAAACAATTTTCAATCCTCATCTGAGTATTGTTCCTTCTTCTTCGGAACCATTTGGTTGGTTTCCGGATTGTTCACCATAGGCTTGTGTGGACCATGTACCACAAATGTCCAACAACCTGAACTGTTAACAGACAGGTGATGGAGAATTCTTCGTTGCCATATGTTATACTCAGTCCTAACCAGCATCGGAGGCTTGGTTGAGGAGCCAGTATTGTGAGGGTCATTAGAAGGAGTAGTCATTCTAAGATTCAATCAAATTCAATTAAGTTTTAACCGATTTAGCGCAAACACAACAAACTCAATACGAACCAAGAGAAATCTTAAAGCAAAAACCGAAAGCAGCAGAAATTCAATCTCTATAAACAATTCTTGCAAATATGCTAATTCGATCAAACTTAGATATCGAAATAGCAGTTTCAATGATCAATTATTAGATTGATCAATGATTAACCACTCTGATACCATTTGTTAGGATCTGTGATTAAGTTTGATTAATTAGAGTAGATTGCAGCGGAATTCGAACAATGAATTAGACAATTTAGCAAGAACTCAATTGATATTCAATGGAATAGTACACGGTTATAGAGAGAGAGAGAATTCTGCAAAAGGAATATTCATTTAAATGCTTTCGTGGTGGCTGAAAGTCACACGTTACAATTAGGTCAACATTCCTTATATAAGGAATGTGACGTCTGCTGATGTCACTTGATAGTGACATCTAACAGAATTATACAAACAACTGAAACTATGCAAACTACTGAGAATGTTCTCAACAACTGATCACATCTCATAGAATGCTAAGTACAAGAACTAAAACTACTGAACTAAAACTACTGAAACAATAAACTACTGAAAGGTAAATTACAAGTACTGAAAAGGAAAATTACAACTGATCAACAACTGAGATGTTCTCAACAACTGATCACATCTCATAGAATGCTAAGTAAGAACATAAAACTACTGAACTAAAACTACTGAAACAATAAACTACTGAAAGGTAAATTACAAGTACTAAAAAGGAAAACCATCACAACTACTGAAGTTAATAAGTTCAGCTGTTGTGACAACTACTGATCACTCTGGTCTCCAGTCTTTGTCTTCAGTAGAAATCTTCAGATCTTGTCTTCAGACTTTGTCTTCAGACCTTGTAATCAGCTGATGTCTTCAGCTATTGTGATCTTCTTCAGCAGTTGTAATGTCTGTGGGACTTGGAGGTTTTCTGATCAGGCTCATTGGTTCTTTTGGTCCAACATGACGGATGATAGATAGAGAATTTGTTTAATCATTCTATATAATTTATCAACTTCATATATCAATACAAACATCATTTATGAGTATTTTTCTTGCTATGAATGTTCTTTGATTGTTTGTTTCCGCCACTCAATCATTGACTTGATTATCATATTCGATTCACAATAAGAATATCACTCTTACTCAACCCGAGTTAAACTTTTAATTTTACATTGGATATACTTCCTTTGCTAGAAATATATCCTTTGGCCTCACCTCCAAACTGGGCAGGACCTCCAACAGAATGTTGAAATTATTGAAGGAGAGATTTGTTCCCTGTCATGTGCCTGGAGCATCCACTATCACAATCCAAATATTGTTATTCTTTCATATGGATATCCCTGCACATAAGATGAGATAATTAGTTTTGATTGGAAACCCAAGCATTGTTGGTCTTGGTTCTTCTAATGATAGTGACATAATGACCCAAAAGTTAAACATGGGGGTTCAATGGATGTCTTTGAAGAAGAGGTTTGGGCTGCAGATCCTTCTTGATCTTCCAATCCATCTTTTGGTTGATCATGGAAGATGTGCTTGTTAAAGCTTTTGCAGCATGGCATTCTTCCGAAGCTTTTTTCTTTTCGGAAGAAGCCTTCACCTCCTTTTTCTTCAAAGCAGTCTTCTTCTGGGGTGGTTTCAAGGGAACTCTCTTGTTCTTTGAATTTTAAGAGCTTTAGCTTCCAAAGCCAATTTCCCTTCGGAAGAAGGATTTTCTTCCAAAAGCAACCTTGCTTTGGAAACCCGTTTCCTTTTTTCATCACTTGAACCATTTGATAAGGTCCAAATGTGAAACCTTCCCTGACTCCTTCTTTTCTAACATTATTTGCATAATGTATACTAGCAGGATTGTACTAACAATCTTTAGCCATGTGGTTTCACAAACCACACATTATGCATGCAATGTTAGTCTTTTATGAATGTAAGGATTGCTGTCTGTTGCTTTTTTTTTCTCTTCATGAGCAACCTTTCCCTTTAACTTCTGGTCCTTTTGTAGGACAAGAGTGTTGGTACTACACTCCTTTCCTGAATCAGAAGTACCTACCACTTGGAATCCAGTTGAGATGAATACACCTTTTTGTTTGGGTCAATCATCAGCTTGGACTCAGCCACTTTCTTGGCAGTTCTTCTTGCAGCTTTAGCTCTACTTCTTCTAGCTTTGGTAGTTAGGATTTGATCTTCACTGGGAAAGGTAGGTTGATTTACCTGTTCCTTCCCTATGGTGGCCACTATTATTGCATCATTCTTCAACTCATGTAAAGATGGGTTAGCAGATGGGACCTCTTGCTCTTCACTACCACATTTAGGTTATCTAATAGACTCATAAGAGAGTGGTGGAGAAATTTCATTGGACCCCAACCCTCCTTTGTTTTGATAACAAATTTTGGACTGGGAGGATGATGCAATAATAGCTTAGAAGTTTTGCTCAGAGATAGCATACTTCCTGGCTTGAGCCTCAGCAGTCACAAGCTGGGCTTGAGCCTCAGACAATTTGGATATTAAATCCTTTATTTGAGTCTTATAGTTTGTGTGTTCATGTTTTAATAAGGACATAGTTTTCTTCAACTCATCAATTTTTCTTTGATAGTTAGATTCAGCCCTTTTAAAATCAGATTTCAAGATGTTTAAAGATTCAATATTAGATTTAATTTCCATATTGTAATCCTGATATAGTTTAACCTTAGCAATACAAGTAGGAGTACAAAGATGTTCATATACCTTGTTATCATCTATTCCAGCCATGAGTGTTTGAGCAAGAGTCACATCTTGTATCATGAAGCTCCAATCAACTTCTTGAGCCATTGCAGCTGTTTCAGTTAACTTTCCAGTGGGCTTTGATGTAGAGGGATGTGTGGAGGCCTGTGGAGTTCCTAGATTTGTCTTGGGAGCCTTGCATTCCCTTGCAAAATGACCAAGTTGGTTACAGTTGTAACATTTGACCTTGGTTTTGTCAAACCCAAACTTGCTGTTAGTTGGGTTATGAGGGAATTGCCTTCCAGTTCTCTTGAAGAACTTCTTCGCTCTGTAGGTTAAAAGAGCCATCTGTTGGACAATGTCCACATACTCTACATCATCTAGACTGAAGCACTCTAGATCATCAAAGCAGTACTGAAAATCACTAGAGTGTCCACTTCCTGAGACAAAGGCACAGTTGTCCTAAAAGGAACTATGTTGAGTCTGTTGAGACCTTGGAGTCTCAGGAAGGTAATGTATGGTCCAGATAAGCAGGATGCCTACTAGTTGTAAGTCAGATAGTGCTGAGGTTGTGTGGGTCTTGAGCCTTCAGCAATAATCAAAGCGTTGCTAGCAGGAAGACTCAGGGGTCTAGTCTGATGGCCCCTCTTGCTCTCCATCTCCAAACGGTATCCATCAAGGATGCCACAGAGTTTGGTCATGGTGAGAGTGTTCAGATTCTCTGTCCTCTTGATAGGGACATAGTAGAATGTCCTCTCATTTGGAAGAGCACTCATGAACTTCTTGTGAGATCTCTAAGTTCAAGAGTGATTCCCACAGACTGAAGAGAAGAAATAAGATCCATGTATGTGAATACTGCTGGCTGAGAGACTCTCTAACAATATAAGTGAAGTTCTTGAACTGCTGCTTCAGTGAGTCCTTCTTGAGTCATTGGAGTTTGATTACATTTGAGTAAGTGTATCAAACAGTTCTTTTGCAGACTTGCAATGCTCAAACCCCACCATGATGGAGTTGGGTATTGCAGTCATAAGAATAGTCATTGCATTGCTGTCAATGTCCATCTTCTTCCGGTCCTCATGAGAGTAATCTTCAACAGCCTTCTCTATCATGGCACCGTTTCCACCAGGTGCTACCACTTGGGTTTATACGGGCAAACAATAGAATACCACATTTTGCTGTCTTGATACCTAATGAAGCCTTTCATGCGTCTGCTCCATGACCTGAAGTTTTCAGGAGTAATGATTGAAGCTTTAGTCGTAGTTCCCATCTCTTCTTCAGATTTGTTGAGGGCCATATTGAGTGAGGTAAAAGGAGGAGTGAAAAACAGGTTGATTAGGATGTTAAGATCTCACAATCAAGAGCCTAAATAGCTCTGATACCAATTGCAGGATCAGTTTTGGTCACTTAACACTTGGTTTTTCTCTCACATTCACTTATGTTTCACTCAGATCAAATGAAGAAGAGTCTATTCTAAGAGTTAATAATAGTATAATAAGTAACAATGAACACAGAAAGATAATTTTCAAGGTACTTGCATATATTGCTTCTCAACTCAAAGTGTTACAAGACTCTTACCAGCATGGTTCATGAGTTACAATGAGAAACTACATATAATACTACCTACAGCCGAATATATTTGATACAAGCTGGGATATTATAAATAAAGCAAATACTACAGTGCTAAAGTTAAGGTATCTTAGATAAGGTCTTATCTAAGATATGGTAGTCATGACATGTCTATGACTTACCTTTTGTCACCAACTAAAGTTGCCAACTGTGCTATCTAACAAAAGATGAACAATAGAATAAAGTAAGGTCAACTATATGGCTTTTGAGAAAGCCCCATGCAGTATCTCAGAGGTCTGCAGTGGATTGTCAGAGGCCATACTTATGTCTACTAGTTCATAGCAGTGTCTTTCGAAGGTTAAATGGATTCGGAAGAACTTGTTCTTCTGAAGCCACTTATACTACGGAAGAGGCTACTTCTTCTGAGGCTTAAGGACTTCTGCTTTTCTTCATACTTTGGAAGTAGTCTTCTGATCTTTAGTTTTTAGACTTGATCTTCAGAAGTGAATACTTTTGTCTTCGTAAGTTGATCTTTCACTTAAACTTCGGAAGAAACTCTATTTCCTTTGGAAGTCCATATTTACCTTCGGAAGTCTTCTGTTAACTTCACCAAAATAAACTAAGTGAAATGGTTTTGGTTGCACCAGCCTTCTACTTGATCCAACACTTATCCTGTTCTCATGATGTATTGAACAATGACACGCTCTGCATGACTCTTCCTCTCAGAAGCAACATAGACATCAAAAAGAAACAATGCCCTTATAGACATCAAATGATGAGAGCTCTAGTCTATACTTACATATAACAGTGGATTTGATCAATTAAGTTATGAATGAGAGCTCCATGTCTATACTTACGTATAACAAAGAAGATCATCATATTGTGTTGATGAGAGCTCCAGGTCAGTACTATCGTACAATAGAGGAGATCATCACTCCAGGTCAATGTTCACACATGGCAGAGGAGATAAGCACCAGATATAATACAACAGGGAGCATCTTAGATACAAAGATGAGAAAGCATATAGCTTTAGAGATAGGGTGGATTGTTTGACACATAAATACTTTAGATAAGAATAACTCATAAACAGAGATGTCACGTTCTCAACCTATTTCGAACGACGACTTGAGATTTTGTGAAGGCCAAAAGTGTCAAGGGGATTATCTAAGTCATCAAGTTTCTTGCTCTTTTAATTAAGCTACAAGATTACTGTTTACTTCACTTTCTGGCTGAACCTATCAAGGATATCCCATACAATACTGTTAACCTCCTTTACATCATCCAGACTTCTCATTTTTATTCCACAGAGGAAAACAAGTAAAACATTAATCTCACCCGAAATTTCTACGAATAAACAAGATGTACAAATTTCTTATTTGACTAAATGTCATTAACATCGTTTTTATTTATTATTTTTTTTTTTTAAGTAAAAAATGATGAAGAAAGATGGAGCGGATGAAACAAAAGGAAAATAAATAGAATAAAGAGAGAAGTATAAACAATATGTACATAACATGGTTTGATAAGAAAAGAGGTTTTAAAATGATATTAAACCTAACATAGAGATCAATTCATAAAAACAAGATTTATCAAATGTTTTAGTGAAAAGATCTGCTTTTTGATTTTTAGTGTCAATGGTAGTAATATCAATAAAACCCTTTTCATGAGCATCACGGATCGCTTGAATTCGTGTCTCGATGTGCTGGTTCGAGAATGATGAATAGGATTCTTGGTGATGCCAATGGCTGCTTCGTTGTCATAGAACAATGGTGTATGGAGAAAGTTGATCCCATAGTCAATCATCTGGTGCTGTATCCAAAGCACTTGTGAACAATAGCTGGAAGCAACAATGTATTCTGCTTCTCTTGTAGAGAGAGAAACCATGGTCTGTTTCTTGCTTTGCCAGGAAACAAGACAATTTCCTAAGTATTGACATCCTCCTATAACCGACTTTCTGTTTAACCTCTGCAGCCATTAGAATCACTATTAGAATAGGCATGTAAGTCAAAATTCCCACCATAATGATACCAAAGACCTAAACAAGAAGAGCCTTTAGGTAACGAAAGATTCGTTTTATAGCCTTTTCATGGGACTCTTTCGGGGCAGATTGGTATGGAGCACAACATCCTATAGCAAAGGTGATGTCAGGATGACTTGTTGTAAGATACATAAGGGAACCAATCATGGATCTAAGAGATGAGGATCAACAGGTTTCCCGTTCTCGTCAGGAGTGAGGCATGTTTGAGCAGTAAATGGGGTCATTTCAGAAGAAGCATCATCCATCTTGAATTTTTTTCAAAAAAATTAACATACTTCTCCTGATGAATGACATTTCCTTCTGGCTTTTGTTCAACATGTAGTCCAAGGAAAAAGCACATCTCCCCCATCATGCTCATTTCAAAGTGATTACGCATTACTTTTCCTCAAACTCCTGACACAACTTTGAATTGGTGGAGCCGAAGATAATATCATCGACATAGACTTGTATAATCAGCATCCTACCATCCACTTCCTTCTTGAATAGTGTCATCTCGATGGTGCCACAAGATAACCATTGCTCAAGAGATATTATGTTAAAGTCTCATACCAGTTCCGAGGTGCCTAATGAAGACCATAAAGGGACTTATCAAGCTTGTAAACTTTGTTAAGAAAGTAGGGATCCTCAAAACCTGTTGGTTGACACACAAATATATCCTCGTCAATGTCTCCATAAAGGAATGTACATTTGACATCCATCTGATAGACTTTGAACTGCTTATGGGCGGCGTGAGCTAGAAAAATTATGATGGCTTAAAGACGGGTGACAGGGGTAAAGACTTCGGTGTAGTCAATCCCTTCTTCTTGAGCAAAGCCCTGGTCCACCAATCTGGAGTTATTCACACCACAATGCCACGGTCATCGGGTTTGTTTTTGAACACCATTTCATAGCAATTGGCCATTTGTTTGGTGGAAGATCGACTAGGGTCCACACTTTGAGTTTTCTAAACTATTGCAACTCTAATTGCATCGATTCAACCCAGCAAGGGTCCTGAAGAGTTGCATGAACATTTTTCGAGATGATTTGGGATATAAAACAAGAGTAAGCAAACATTAATCAAACCAGATTGACTCCACGTTCGAAACATCGGTTATAGATCCTATGATGTTATCATATGGATGATCTTTCATGGTTTTGAAATCAGTGGGCATGGGTAAGGTAATTGAAGATGGTTGGTTAATGGGTTGTTGATGGGTTGATGATGGTAAGGTTGAAGGTAAGGTAGAGTCAATTAGAGAGATGGGTGATACGGATGAGATGAGGTAGATGTTGGTGATGAGGGAAGAGATGCAGAAACGATGGAGATGGAAGGTCAAATGATGATAAAGAAGATGCAATATCAACTCATGTAGCATCGTTTGCAGATGTGGTAGGAAAGGCTTGAGGGATGACAGGTAATGGAGTTGTAGAAATGATATTTGTTTGAACATTGGAGATAGACGCATCATCCTCGAAAACTAGAAGATTGAAGAAGTTAACACCTTATTAGAGTCAAAGAACCATGTTGGTTTAGATTGAACATCGGAGGAATTAGATTCCTGCCAATCAATATAGAAGGACTATTGAACAATACGTGTCTCTTGTTATATACTCAGTAATCTTTTTGAGAAAAGAATATCCGACGAAGTAACATTCATGAGACACATCACCAAATTTCGTCTTATGTGCCTAAGTATTCAATAGAGTGCACGAGCAACCAAATGGTCGAATGAAGTCAATTAAAGGATTTCTCTTATAAAACAGTTCATAAGGAGCCTTCATTTTGTCCTTGACTATCAACACCCTGTTCAGAATGTATGAAGCACAATTCACCGCCTCAGCCCAAAAGATAATGGGTAAGGAAGATTCAGTCAACATTGTATGAACAGCTTCAATGAGGGTGCGATTCTTTCGTTTAGCCACACCATTCTGTTGAGGGGTTCTCGCAGCACTGAATTGTCTTAAAATTCCCTGAGCAACACAAAACAACTCAAAAATCCGATTCTTAATTCAATATCGTTGTCACTTCTAATCTCCATAACCTTCCTCTTGAAAGAATTAACTTCTTCAACTTCTAAGCAGCCTCTCCTTTGTGGGCAAGAAATCTCACCCAAGAGTACCTAGAATAATCATCTGTTATCATAAGACAGATGTTTTTTGCAAGTGATTACCCCTAATTGGACCAACTAAATCAGTGTGTAACAACTCGAGGGGATTAGATATGCTATTTTCAAGTTTTGGCTTATGTGGTTTCTTATGTTGTTTACCCTAGGCACATGCCACATTTTAAACCACAGAGAAATTTTTAAAGGTAGTCCCCTAACAAGATTGTTTTTAACTAATTTGTTTATAGTTTTGAAATTAACGTGGCCTAATCTATGATGCCATAGGAAACACTCAGAAGTGGAAACTTTGGACAAAAGACTGGTGACGATAGACGTTGACTCCCTTGAGTCCATGTCAAGAAGATATGTGTCATTCTTTCTTGGAGCCCTCATTAGTATCATCTCATCTAGAATATCACTCTCAGGTCTTAAAAAGAGACATTCATTGGACTTGAACAAGACCGAAATGTCTTTATCACAAATCTAAAAGACACTCAACAGATTAAATGCAAGCTCAGGTACATAATTGACGTTTTCTAAAGTAAGAGAGTCGTTGGAAACTTCTCCTTGACCAATCATTTCCCACCTTTCTTGTTGCCGGCAAATGCAACGTAACCTCCATTGATTATTCGATAATTAGTCAACAAATCTTTTAGGCCCGTCATGTGTCTAGAGCATCCACTATGAACATGCCATACACTGTTTACAACTTTAGTGGATGACTCCTGCATGAACATCAAAGAGACAGATTAACTAGGTGAAACAAGAACCCAAGTTTGAACAACTTTAGGTTTAGGAGAGATTGGTTTCTTACAAAAGAAATTATTAACTAATTTAGTCAATCTACTCTAAAATGAATTCCTATTAACATGTCTATGATGTAGCTCAGGACAATGCTTAACTACATGTCTTTACCACATCGAAATCAATGCAGTTTTAATGTAGGTTTGTTATGTAATAAGGTAGGAATTTTATCAATGTATGTTTCCTCAACACATTCAGACAATCTAGAACTAATATCACTAAATGTCTCATACATGTCTCTAGGTCTGTTTCTATTAGAAAAAGAATGATTATTTATAAAAGAAGATGAGTTATCATCAGATATACATGTGGTATTTGTTCCACTTGTACTTGCTTTAGATGATGATGTTACCTTTCATTTGACACAGAAATTTGTGTTGAGGTAAACGATGGAATGGGATGAGATAAGAATTTTTCAAAACAATTATTTTTAATTTTCTCATTACTCTTTACGTTGGAATCATTCACACTATTAACATAATCAGAAAAGGTAGCATCATTACAATCCATAGAATTTAAAGAAGAAACAAAAACATCACTAGAACACGACGAGACAGAGTCTATTACAGATTCACTAGAAACAATAACAAAATTTAAACTAGATTTATGATCTTAGACAGGATGCTAAGATTCAAGTGTACTAAGACTAGTGCATCCAAGCTTGCTAGTCAGTCCATAATCGTAGTCCTCACGAACATGCTTAGGATTCACACCTCTTAAACCTTATAAGGAAGTCCCATCACCACCTTTTCAGCTGCTAAAGCTTTCTCGCATTGGCACACCGGAGTACTCAACTTGTTTTCCTCGATAGTGGTAGCAGCATCATCTTTTTCTTTTTCTTGCTCAGTGGGTTAACTTCCTTCCTTCCTCAGCTCCTCAACTTTACTTTCTTTCACCCTCTCATCCTCCTTCAACTTCACAGATTAGCTTCATCTCTAAGTTCTTTGAACGGATCAAATTCATCCTCACAATTCACCTTCCTCTTTCCATCCATAATCGTAGCCACCAGCGCTTGGTAATCTCTTCTCTCGTCACCTCAGCTTCAGCACTCCAGTCAAAATTAAAATCAAAGTTGTCTCTTTCTTGTGATGCATTTTCTCTTTACTCCTGTTTGAACCTAGTAGTGGAGCTCCTGAATTATTAGGATCAGTGATGATTGGCAATGGACATTCACGTTTAAAGTGTCCTAACTTCGGACTCTAAAATTCTTTCTTCCAGTGCGCTCCATGAATCTTCGGACTCTAAGTGTCAAAATTACCATTTGCCATTGAATGTATGTCTCTTCAAGATCATCAGGGTCCACCTATACATATCTTCCATTGTCATCCCTTTGCCTTTCAATTCCCCTGCCACTAAAGTTTCATAACTTTGAACAAACATACCATAAAGAGCCACTGAAGTTTCAACATTTGCTTTCAAGTTAGCTTGATCTCTCCCAGCACTACCACAACCTCCAGAATAGTCACCAGTATTCACTCCTCCTTGACAAGATGCCTGCATTGAAGAGCTTGCAGTGGAAGACAATAATGCAGCAATTTGAGTGAAACCAGATGTAGGCATCATGTTTTGGTTGAATTCCCTTCTCTTCATGTTTAAATCAAAGTATTTGAGCTTATTGATTATTTCCATAAGCTTGTAGTCAATGAAACCTCTTTCCTTCTTTACCATTCTCACCTATAGGCTCCACTAAGGTAAGAAAGAGTCTAGCAACTTGTTGACTTGCTCACTATTGGAGAGTTTTTCATTGTATTTCTCCAGTGTGCTTTAAACTGTCAAAAACAATTGTGAGATCTGTGATACTCTCATTCTTATATCCCACAAAGGAGTTGATGCCTTCTCAACTTGAATACTCTTGTCTTTCACCAGCTCATCGTTGCCATCATAGAACTCACACAATGCATTGAAGAGAGACTTAGCGTTCTTATGCTCAGCAAATCGATTGTAGATGTCTGGTACAAGACATAGAGTTAATGCTCCAAAAGCTTTTTGGTCTCGATCAATCAGTTTTAGATCCTTCTCGTTGAATGTGGTGGGTTCTTCTTTTGAGATACAACAGCACCAACAGTAACAGTTGATATGTGTGGACTAGAAATGATAGATTCCCATTGATTGTGGTCGGTGTAGAAGAAAAAGGCCTTGAGACATCTCTTCCAATCTTCAAAGTTATCCCTGTTTATGAGTCTCGGAGGTCTGTTAGGAGCTACACTCTCAAGATCTGCAAGGGTGAGGGAAGTCATCTTGGACATACTAGTTTTGCTAAAGAAGATCTAATTTCGCAGAAAATGATAGTTTCGTAGAAAAACTAGTTTAGTTGAGTCGCCGTAGTTTCACAGGCAATTTCAGCAACAGTTTCACTAGCCAGATGCTTGAAATTGCTTAGTTTCGCCGACAATTTCGCACGAAACAAGCTGAACTTTTGTTCAATGATACTTTCGACAGCAATTTCACTTGTAATAAACACACAAGCACTGTTGAACTTTCGTTCAATGAAACTAGTTTCGCTGGAATGCTGAAAACAATTTCAAAGTGGATAAAACTGGTAGTTTCACTAAAAGACCATCACAGTTTCGCTGGATAAATTGTTAGTTTTGCTAGATGAAGCCGAAAAGCTTTTTCAACACAAAATCAATCCGAATCACTAAAATCTCAATGGATTTGAGATCTGATGATTAACAGATCTTTCCAAACCAATAACAAGCAAACTTCAATCAATTGCCATATCAATAACAGTCAATTTGATCCAGAATTGATGAAATATTGATATTGAACAAAAACAACCAAAAACCTCAACAAATCATATGCACTAAGGCTGTGATACCATATTGTTGGTCCATTTGATCGATATGTAGTTCAAATGAGATGTTGATTTGTTCAATATCATATTCAATGAAGAGATAACAAAGATGATTAACAATAATAACAACCTCAATGTCAACAAATAATAACAATAATGATCAATAACAAAGCACAAGTGTATTTCATTGAATAAAGTGCTTACAAAGGGCTCTTGCAACAATGATAATCCATTAGGGTTTTTGCAAGGATACCTAAATATGAACAAAATAAAATCTATTTATAGCACTCCTAGTTTCACACACAGTTTCGCAGACAGTTTTGCTGTCAGCGAAACTGTGCTGCCAAAACTATAGTTTCGCCCGGTAGAAACAACAATTTTGCTAGGAGAACTAAATAGCTGACTATGAGCGAAACTACACTTTCACTCATAGTTTTGCTGGACTATGAAACTACAAAAAATAAAAAACATTCAAAAGTAAACTAACATTAAACCTATTACAAAGTAATATAAACATAATCTATCTAAGGTAAGTCCAACCTATACGTGATTTTCAAAAGCCCATTCCAAGAGACAAGTTCTTCACAATGCTTTGTGTCTTCTGATGAAAGCTCAAGCAACTTTCTATTCACCCTTGAAGATCTAGATTGTATCCATTCAGATGATCTGGAGTACATGAAAATAGTTCAGGAGATGGCTCTTCTCACTCACAAAGCCAAGAAGTTCTACAAGAGGATAGGAAAAAAGTTTCCCAGCAATTGTAACATCCACCATTTTCAAGTTATTAGCCCGAACTAAAATTGAACTTTCATACGATATGAATTTCTTTATTTAACTTATTTTTTTACATTAATGAATTATATGGATTAGAAGTTTAGTTTAAATAATATTGTGAATTGATTTGTTTAATTATCATTTAAACAACTTATAATAATTATTGATTTATAAAAATTCTTTTTCATAAAATTATGAAGTTTATAAATCATTTTACAATAAATAACTAAATGGAAAAGACTTATTAAAACTTATAAAGTTATAAAATTAATATTAATAAAATTATAAAGTTTTATTAGTAATTATAAATTTTAATTATTGAAAATAAATAATCAAATTATAAAGCTACAAGTTTTATAAAAGTTATAAAGATTTATAAGAAAATAAGTTGATTAAATTAAAATTAAGGTTTAAATAAATTAAAAGTTTAAATTCTAATTATTATTTTATCTATTTGTTTTATTTAATCTTATATTTATTTTAAAATCATAACTTCCCTTTTAAAATACTTATAACTCACCATTAACACCATTCATAACATACTTCTAACCTTAACTATAAAAGCAAGCCTTAGGCCTCACTTTTCCTTTGCTCATTCTCTGAAAATCTCACTCTCATATCTTTCTTTCATACATCCCTTATGATCAATTTAAAGAATTTTATTTTACAAGAAATTTCAAGAATTCTTAATACTGAGGTAATCTTTTATTGTTCTTTATATTATACATTTCAATCATCCTAACATCCAATTATTTTCATGACTTTATGTTCTTACTTTTATTCTTTCTTTTACTAAATCTATTTAATTTTAATCATTATCATTTGATCATAATCTTCTAATGTTCACTAACCTTATAATAATTAATAACATTCTTAAATCAATCTAACAACACACTAATGTAAACAAAGAATCTCGTTTGCATATGGACGGCTATGCCACCGCATTTAGTTATTTCACAAGATTATTTCCCTAAGTGATGGCTATGCCAAAGTATTAGAATATTTGTATATAACTCAAATGAATTCTAATATATCATATATAAATATAATAAAGTTACACTAACCCGTTTAATGATTAATGATTTTAAAAGTATACATAAGTGCCTTACTACAATTCTATCAGAATATAACCTGACTTCAACCGACCACAACTTGATCATAACAAACTAAATTTGAGTAAAATCAGCCCCCAATATTAAGTTCATTGAATTACCTTTTCAACGATAGTTTATACGTTTTCAAACTCAATCGGACGACTTAACAATAGTCTTCACAAGATAAGTGCGTATTTCAGCACCCTCTGTCTTGTGCTGATTGTTTGACCTATTTACGGATATTTTCATAAAAATGTTTCTGAACGAAAGTTGTCCGGGAGACTTTAACTAGTCCAATGTAAAATTCTTTAATTTTATGAAACCTTTTACTATTTTAAAACCTTGTTTAAACACAAACCAAACATTTTGTCCAGAATCTAAAATTGGTACAATAATCGTTTTTCAATCTACCTTTCGCTTATTGGCATTCCTAAGCGTCCTAACTTCTTATAATGAATTCCGCTCAAGTTATTGTTTTTTATCATTTAATACATCACATTTGACTCTTGACATTCAAGTTTTCTTATGTACTCTACAACCATCACTATTATTGTGAGTTTTGCATGTGAGTTCTCCATGCCCCTTTTTTACTTTATTTTGCACCTTTTGGCGTGAAACATGTTAACCTTATAAAATTACACTTGTAAACATCTTGATACTTATAAATGCACATGCAATCATCTTTACCTATTTGTCATGGTTATGGATATTATTGTGAGTGTTATATGAAATACATTATATGTTGACAATCATTAACTATTGCTAGTCTGGCGACGTCATAGATCTATGGGCCTGACAAGCCTATTTGGTGCTAAAGCCGATATATTTTCAGCTCCTGATGGCGTATGACTTGTTCATCATGGGAACCAAGTACACTTAGCCAATCGTATAAACTTGTAAACTTGTAATTTGTCGAGGTTTGATTGTAGCTATATGTGTTCTATAAACTCGCATAACTCATAACCATGACATGAGTTACTACTTTTAAATCTTATATATATATTATGTGTGTGTGTGTGTTTAACCCATAGAAACTCACCAAATTTCAAAGTTGACCCTTTATTTTAACATGTTTCAGGTTTGATACTTGAGGATCTCTTCATGCTCATATAGGACTTGGACTTAGTTTAATTGAAAATCTTATGTTGTTGTTTATATCTTGTTTCTATTGTAATGATTTAATTGTCTTGTAGTTTTCAATAAAAATGATATTTAATATTATTTCAACTTATTTAGTTCCATATGCTATGAACGATCATTTCACATTCGTCCGCCCCGATGATTTCGCCGTCGATTGGGGTGTGATAGCAATACAGCTAGTGAAAAGTTTGGGCTGGATAAAAGCAAAGTCAAGTTTTACAACTGTAACCAAATGAGCAACTTTGCAAGGGAGTGCAAGGCACCAAGGACAAATGGTGGACAAGCACAAACCAGACCAAACTTATTACATCCGCCATTTTCAAGTTATTAACCCGAGCCCGAACAAAAATTGAATTTTCATACGGTATGAATTTCTTTATTTAACTTATTTTTTATATTAATTAATTATAAGGATTGGACGTGTAGTTTAAAAAATATTTTGAATTGATTTGTTTAATTTATCATTTAAACAACTTATAATAATTCATTGTTATATAAATAATTCTTTTCATAAAATTATAAAGTTTATATATCATTTTACAATAAATAACTAAATGGAAAAGACTTATTAAAACTTATAAAGTTATAAAATGATTTTTAATAAAATTATAAAGTTTTATTAGTAATTATGAATTTTAATTATTGAAAATAAATAATTAAATTATAAAGTTACAAGTTTTATAAAAGTTATAAAGATTTTATAAGAAAATAAGTTGATTAAATTAAAATTAAGGCTTCCTCTTAATCACCAATTCATAGGTCTTCTTATCATAATAAACATTTGAGATTGGTGTTGAGGAATATGTACCAGCCACCATTTTTCTTTTCAATGATTTATTAGGTTTCCTCTAAGTTCTGGAAACACTACTTCTTCAGTTGGTTTAGTTTGTTTCATCTCCAGAGGGTTCTTGAAAGTTTTGTCTTTTATCATACATGTTGCTTTTAATGAATTGAAGTTGTTGGTTCTCTTGAACATTTTAAGTATACCTTCAAATTCATACCCTCTAAACATGGCATTATGGTTGATCAGCTCCAGATTAGCCAGTTCTTTCAGGTCATGAATCTTAAGTGCATTTACTAGAGTAGAGTACTCTATAAAAAATTGCACTAGACCAGAGATCCTTTTAACCATAAACATATTCCATGAACTATCATACTTCCAAGCAATAATTTTCTGGTCTATTTTGCCTTTTGGAGTAGATACACCTCTGATCATGTCAGCAGTGGTTAACCCTTCCTGAAGTTTCAGTTGGGAGGGTTCAACAAACCACTCTGGATATTTATGAATAACAGGTGCCAGATAGTCTTGATCTTTATGAGTAAGATTCATGTCTTGTGCGGAGACTCTTGCTCTTGGCTTTTGATTGAGCACTTCTTCTTCTAACTTCTTTAACTTTTCTTCTTTTCATTAATCAACCTAAGTGTTACAGCTTTTAGTGAGTTAGTCTTCATGTTTGCCAATTTTCTTTTGGTAAAGCCTTGACTGGTGAGGTAATCCTTCATTTCCTTATATGACATACTATAAGGATCAGGAAATAGTGGTTCATGAGTTGGGGATGATTTCTTCATTGAAGATAGTTTGGGTAGGGGAACCTTTCTTGACAACGGTTTTTCATACCCAGTTGGTTTCTTCATAGAAGACTCTTTTGCACTGGGACATCTTTGGTGATTGCTTTTTCATATTCTGTTTCAACATTTGGATCCTGCAACTTTTTCACTTTTTCTTCCTCTTCTTTCATTCCTTCATAGCTTATCTCAAATCCTTCATCTGGATCATACCCTTGATTGATCAAAAACATTGCTTTGAGCATTAAGACATCAGTTTGGGCTTTTGACACCATTTCTTCCACTGCTTGTTCTGTTTTCATAGGACTGTCCATATGAACATCCTTTTCAGCATCATATCCACCAGCTATCTCTCCTTCTAGATCAATGGTAACAGCTTATTTCTTTAATTGAGCTTCAGTCTGCTTATGTTCTTCAAGAAATTCAGCAATTGCTGCCAGGCTTCTTGGATCATCTTTCTGTTTCTTAACACTTTCTTCTTCAATTACTGGTCTTTTACCCTTAGCCTTTTCAGCTAGATATTTTCTCTTTCTTGAGTATGTTTGAAGTTGTGGACTTGAAGTTTCTGCCTTTTCAATCACTTCAGACATTTTCTTAGGTGTGGTTTGTTCTTGAACATTCACTTCTATTTCCTCCTTCTCTTTTCTTTTTCCTTTTCTGTTTCCTTTTCTTTTTCTTTTTCCTTTTCACAAATTTCTCTTATCATTTCTTTTGTTTTTCAGTCAGTGACACAGCAGGGACAATCTGCATGCTCAACTCTTTCCCCAAAGGAACTGGAGATTTGGGGATGAATACAATAGGGTCAGAATCAGTCCTTTGATTGTTCACAAATTCCCAAAAATCATAATCTACACTGAATTCTTCAGATGTAAAGCTGTCTAAAGCACTGAAAAGTTCCTCAATTCAGCTTTCTCAGTATGAGCGGCATCTGTTTTTCCAGAGTAAATCACCATCTCTAGACTTTGTTCCTCATGCTTTGATTGACTTGTATCTTCTTCTTGTTCTTCATTGTCAGAGACAGACTGGTTCTCATCATTATCAAGCTTTTCTTGTTCATCTTTCCTTTCATCAACCACTACACTTCTTTGAATCTCAATTATCAGCTCAAGTTCAGAGATCCTTTTGTTTTGCTATGAATTTCATTTTCAAGTTTAGAAATGATTTCAGCTTGTTCTTCTATAATGTTATCTTGTTCTTCCATTTCTATGGTTTGAATGGCAAGAGTGTCAACATGGCCACTCACTTCTTCTCTTGAATGATTGAGTGCAGCTTTTAAAGTTTCAATTTCTTTCTCTTTCTCCTTCTTTTCAGCTTCATGTTTTTTTAAGCTCTTTCAACTCCTGCTCCATTTCATCAAGCTCTAGAATTATATCATCAATGATTCTGGCCCTTCTATTTAAAATCCTTTCCATCCTTTCCACCTTTTGTAGGAGCTCATATATAAGCTCATCTTTTTCATCAGGCCTGTTTTCATTGGATTCAGCAAAGCTTTTTGAGGGGCAGTCTCAGAAGTTGCTCTCTTTGCAGGCATTTGAGTATGATGATCCTCCTCATCAGAAGATGATTTGGATGCTTTAGAAGCACTAGTTGATCCTCCAACTTCAGCAGGGTATGTGACATCCGGTAAATTTCCATTACCAAACTCCGTTAGTTCCGTTAAGTCTTGTTTACACGTGTCGTGAGCACACACTAGTTGCCGTTTAACGTTGGTGACCTAATAATAATGGATAATGTTAATTTGGTGTGAATCTAAGTGATTATGTGAATATTGGGTTATGTTTATGTGTTTACACATTTTTAAAAGGTTAATTAGAAAATTAATCGCGTAACGCGGAAACGTGTCTATTTATTCGTATGTCTTGTGTTTTTATAAAGATAAGATATATAATAAATTTCATAAGTTTATATCTTTATATTATGAAGTTAAAAACACTTTACAAAGAGTTTAAAGCCTAGTTTTTTATAAAATACAAATTACAAGGGTTAAAAGGGTAAATGTGTAAATTAAAATTAAATAAAACAAAACCCCAAACCCTAACCCCCACCCTTCGGCCGCGACTTCACCCCTCTCCCTTTCCATCTTTGATTTTCGACCAAGATCAAGCCCCTAAACCTCGATTTCGTTCGATTACAAGGTGCACAACTTGTTGGAATCATCAATTGCAAGTTATAACTCGTTTAAAGGTTAGATTTTTCATGTTTTTATGGGTTTTTGTTTGTGGCCGAACCTTGGGTGCGAAATTGACCCTCATGAGATCGAATTGGATGTTGTTTGGTGATGTTTATATGTTAGTTATGTTGAATACATGTTCGTTAACGTCGATCATGGATGAATACAAGTTTTTAGTGGTTTAATCATGGGTTTTGATTCTAGTCAAACCTAATTCGATTTTGGGCATGATTATGGATGAATGATGATTGTGATGATGTATAAGTTGTATGAATGTTAGGAATCATGGATCTTGCAAGAAATTGATGATTTAGTGTTGATGTTCATAGGTTACTAATAATAGTAACTTTATTTGCATGTAATGTTGAACTATGGATGATATGATGTTATGGATGTGTTCATGGTGATAATTAGATGTTAAATTGTGGTTGTGATCATTGGAAATTCAAGAACACATGTTATAGTTCATACATTACTAAAGATAGTAACTTTTTAGGATATGAATTGATGAGTTATGATGTTTGAATGTTGTTGATCATGCTTAGATGATGACATGAGTTTGAATTGGTATGTTATTGATGAATCCATGAGTATATTGGGTATTTGATAGATTTTGGGATGTGCTTCCCAAAAGGGAAACTTTATTTATGTAAAATGTGAAAGATGGTAGTTTGAACCTATCTGGGATGTTAGGAGCATGTTAGTATGATCATGGATGAATTCTAATGTGGTAAAATATGATAATTTGGTTGTTTCTGATGTTGAGATAATCATGAATGATATTTGGACTTGTGATCATGTATGGTTTGGATGTGGTTAGTAGTAGGACATCATGTTGGGACTGGTAATTGATTGTTGTGATGTTGTGAATACAATGCATATGGTTTGATCATTATACACGCGTGCGAATCTGGCCCCTACTTAGTAGGATTGGCAGGGTTTGGGATGTGAAGTCGTGAGTGGCTTCACATGGCATGTGGTGAATGGTGAACTTTGTGTGACATGTTAGTTGTGTTATAACTAGTGGATATGTTAATGTTCTAGATTCGCATGACTTGTATAGTACTTAGTTGTATGATGATCTAAGTGATACACCTGGTTGATATAGCATACACATGATCTATTTGAATGATAACCATGTATGATATATGTGTTTGATTGCTTGAATGGTTTACACACATAAAGTCACCAACGGGTCAAACGGGTCAACTAGGTCAAACGTGTCTATTTTTCTGAAAGCTTGAGTCTTTGATTTTGGTATGCTTAGGGTTCACATGTCTTTCATTTACACGTACTTATGTACTCACATGATCTAGGTAACCTTTGAAGGTTGGCTATCCTCTCGTTTCTCAAATAAACCCTAAGTATTCTTTGCATACATCAGGTGAGTTCATGCCCCACTCTTTATTTAATCTCTTTTGGGGGAGATAGCATACTGGTATTTTTACAAACGCTTTTAATATTTAAGTTGTGTATAAAATTAATATAGTGCTGGTTACCATGGGAAAAGTCCTCACACTTTTGAATTGTTAATATTTGATAGCAGGGAAACTTGGGTAGTACTATTGGGTCTGACGAGCCCCACCTGTGTAACTCGAGGTCAACCGGGTGCAATTTGTCACCTGTTTATATGTTTATTGAACTCAAACTCCTGAACTCACCAACCATTGTGTTGACATTTTTAGTATGCTTTTCTCAGGTCATTAGCTTGCTTGCCATAGGAGCACTGCATGGTTCACTACATCCTAAGTCACGACCTTCAAGACAATTTTAGTATTTTAATAATTATGGTTTACTCTTTTGGGTTGGCACCTGTTTTGCCACAGTTATACTTTCATTGCCTTGGTTTGTTTAAAACGCTTCCGCATTGTTTAAAGTTTGTATTTTGGTGATTTTTGTTTTAAGTTATGGCATATAGAGTCGTTCTGAGTAACTATTGACTGTGATCCTGGTTTGTGTTCACGTCTCGCGGTAAAACTCCGCAAGTGGATTTTGAGGGTGTGACAGGGTAATCATGGGGGGCAAAGGTGGTGGATGATGATTTTGGTGATTCATGAGATGGTAATATTGGATATTGATGAGGTGGTGATATTGGAGAGTAATGATGAGGTGATATTGGTGATGGTTGTGGGGTTGTTTGTGATGTTGGTTGTGGTGTTGTTTGTGGTGTTGGTTGTGGTGTTGGTTGTGGTGTGGTTGTGGTGATGGTGGGTCTCATAGTGATAGCATAGGCTACCCTTGTGGTAGATAAGAATCTGATCATATCTCTAAGTCCTTCAGCTTCAGGCAAATCAGGGTTTAAATAACCGTTGACATTATGGAGCTTGCTCCATGAAAGATTTGCCATGTAATCTACAAGAGACTGTGTTAGTTTTAATGAAAACTCATGAGTGTCATTTATCAGTTTGACATTAAATGGTCACAAATGAACTTTTGACATTACTATGTCATTGTTTTCATAGCAAATAGTGAGTTTGTTATTCAACAATCACAGTTTCTATGTTTGAACCATTAATGAGATGTTCTTTCATTGATTTGTTACACATTTTTCATTTTTCATCATGCTGTGTTTACAACAACATGAATGTCAAGGTTTTCATGATGAGAAGAAATTATGTTGGTTTGCATGCTCATTGAAGTTGAAAAGTGTATTATGTTACATCAATAAGACATGTTTTTGTGTTCTTCATTAACAGTTGGTTCATTGTTTGATTTAGGTTAACAGTTTGAAACTTAGGTCTTGATTAAAAAACTTTTTTGGAAATTTCACCTTGTTTATGATACAAATGTGGTTTCAGAATCGATAACAAGAGCAGATTGAGTAGAATCACACGAGAATCTTTGGTTGTTTATGATGAAGATGATCGAAGTGGGTGTACTGTGCGTTTGCGTCATCTCACTATAAAGTCACTCAAATTTGAAAAGTATTAAATGACCCGTTTAAATTCCTTTAAATAGACAAATAATAGTTTTTACAAGATTTTAAAAGTTTGAGTGCAAATGCGGTCACCCCTGTAGCAAATGCGGAAGTGTAAATTTTGTCTTTTGGTCATCTGCATTTGTTAACTGTAGCAAGTACGGAAGACAAACTTTAGACTTTGACTGTCCGCATTTGGCTATTGTTGTAAATGCTAAAGTTTTGTTACATTTGATTTATTCTATCCGTATTTGTGTCTGTTGCAAATGCGGAAGTTAAAATTTGAAAACATTGACTATCCGCATTTGTTCTGTAGTAAATGCGGAAGAATAACTTGTGATTTTGTTCATCAGCATTAACACACTGTAGCAAATGCGGTTATTGTTACTTCTTTCATCCTATCCGTATTTGTACACCGGAAAATGCGATAAAACAAAGTCAATCAGCATTTGTGCGATTGTACCAAATGTAGTTGACAACACTTGGTTAGCATTGTACTCTTTGCATACATCAGGTGAGTTCATGCCCCACTCTTTATTTAATCTCTTTTGGGGGAGATAGCATACTGGTATTTTTACGAACGCTTTTAATATTTAAGTTGTGTATAATATTAATACAGTGTTGGTTACCATGGGAAAAGTCCTCACACTTTTGAATTGTAATATTTGATAGCGGGGAAACTTGGGTAGTACTACTGGGTCTGACGAGCCCCACCTGTGTGACTCGAGGTCAACCGGGTGCAATTTGTCCTATTGAACATTGTCACGACATGGTAAGTCGTGACAGGAGGCAACAACTATCACAGTCAGCTTCAATTGCGAAATCACTATGTATTAATTTACTGATAATAGACTAGCTATCTATTACCATACACTGCTATATTTATCACAACTGTTTATATGTTTATTGAACTCAAACTCCTGAACTCACCAACCATTGTGTTGACATTTTTAGTATGCTTTTCTCTAGTCATTAGCTTGCTTGCCATAGGAGCACTGCATGGTTCACTGCATACTACTAAGTACGACCTTCAAGACAATTTTAGTATTTTAATAATTATGGTTTACTCTTTTGGGTTGGCACCTGTTTTGCCACAGTTATACTTTCATTGCCTGGGTTGTTTTCAAAACGCTTCCGCATTGTTTAAAGTTTGTATTTTGGTTGATTTTTGTTTTAAATTATGGCATATAGAGTCGTTCTGAGTAACTATTGACTGTGATCCTGGTTTGTTCACACGCCTCGCGGTAAAACTCCGCAAGTGGATTTTGAGGGTGTGACAGATTGGTATCAGAGCCATTGGTTATAGGGAACTAGGTTGCATACACACTAATTTTGAGGGTGTGACAGATTGGTATCAGAGCCATTGGTTATAGGGAACTAGGTTGCATACACACTAGACTATAACCGCACAGTTAGTTAGTTACCTGTTTCTTGTTCCACCGACTGTACACTCATTGGCTTACACATCACATTATCTGCAGCATGGCATCATCTTCGAGAGCTGGGGTAAACGACCGAATCACCTGCACGATCTGAATCCCCACCTCCCGCACCTGTACCTGATGATGGATTTGATTGGCCCCGACTGGCTTATCCCCGAGAGGAGATTGACTGGGATCAACCATTCGCATTGATGAAGCGTGACCCTCCGCGAGACTGGCGTTCTTATCCTAGGTTGTTGACCACATCATGTTTAGGGAGCGCGTACCTGTCCTAAAGCCAAGGACTAGGAACAATGCCGATCAACCTGCTTCACTCCCACGAACGGCGCAGTCCAACGAGCAACTGATTGCTGCACTAATGGCTGCACTGGATACTGAACAGCATCGCGTAAGACGACTCACGGTGATGTCTGTACACTACAGCAAGAGGTGTACAACCTGAGACACCAATTGGATGAACTCGAGGAAGAACACGGGAAGATTCTGAACTGTTGTCACCATATGCAAGATAGTGTTATGGCACTCCAAGGACGCGTGACTGCTCGTGAACAGCGGGACGCCGCAGCCGATAATAGGATTGCCATTTTAGAGGCCCAGCTAGAGCACTTCAGATTGCTATAGCTCCTTCTCCTGCAGTAGACCCTGAGGATGAGGAGGATCCCGAGGAGGGACCCGAGGAAGAGGAACCGGAGGAGATGGAGGATGATAGTGATGGGTCAGATATTGTCGATTGACTTCTTTATATGACTTAGACTACGTAGTGTTTTCTTTTTGAAACCTATGTGGGAAGGTTTGTTTCCCCACACGAACGACAAACTTTGATTTTGACATTGCTAAATACATTGTGACTCATTTACAATTTATTTACTTTGGTTATTATTTTTGTTATGAATGTTGTGGTTGTGATGATACGTTATTTCTTTCATTTACTATTTACTACGCTTCAATGAGTTAAATGTGTATGATGTTACTCATTATTGTATTGTGAATGTAAAGTGAAAAGAATGGACGCCCGTGGACGTGGACATGGACGTGGTCGTGGACGCAGACGTGGACGTGGCACCGGAGAACAGGGTGGTGGTGCTATTAACATGACTCCCGCAGAATTGGCTGCTCTAATTAATGAGCATGTTCAGGCGGCAGTGGCTGCTGCCCACGCGGGTCAGCCAGCAGGTAAACAATGACAGAAAAACAAATCTGATATCCTTTATAACTGTAGGGGATGTCTGATTAATGTGTGTTGTGTTAAAACAGGACCACCAGTGTGTACATACAAGTCCTTCATGGACTGTAAACCACACACCTACAGCGGTACAGAGGGTGCTGTAGGGCTTGTACGCTGCTTCGAGAAGACTGAGTCTGTTTTCTCCAAATGTAATTGTCCACCAGCGGATCAAGTAAAGTATGCCACCGGGACTTTGGAGGGTGCTGCTCTGTCTTGGTGGAACGCGCAAGTCCAAATGCTTGGACAAGCAATGGCAAATGGACTCCCCTGGAATGAGTTCAAGGATATGATGAACGAGAGAGTACTGTCCTCGAAACGAGGTGCAAAAACAGGAGATGGAATTCTGGCAACTCAAGATGAAGGGTTCAGAAATTGAGGTTTACACGACCCGAACTCATGAGTTGGCTACCTTATGTCCAGGAATGGTTGATGAGACACATAAGAGATCGAGCACTACATACGAGGATTGGTGCCTGAAATCCAAAGTATGGTAACAGCTTCTAACCCGACTACGATTCAGCAAGCCATCCGAATTGCCCATAAACTTACTGATCAGGCGGTAGAGCAAGGGCGTCTACCCAAATGGGGCGCTGTGGTGAGCGTGCCGATAACAAAAGGAAGTGGGATGCTCCCAACAACAGCAACAACAAACCATCATCATCATCGTCTGGCGGTCAACAACAATCCCAACAGCAGCAAAACCAGTTCAGCAGCAGCAGCGGCGGTTCGATAATAACCGCATTTCAACCAAACTGCCCCAAATAACCAAGGACCCAGCGGTTACGGCGGCAGACATCCCAAATGCCCACGGTGTAACTACCACCATGTGGGACGGTGTGATAGCTTCAAGTGTCAACGTTGTGGAAAAATTGGACACGCTGCGAAGGATTGTCGTGGTGAACTAATGAGGAGGCCACAACAACCTCAAGAAACTCCCAAGGGATGTTTTGAATGTGGGAAAGAAGGGCATTACAAGCGAAACTGCCCACAACTAAGGAGGAACGGAAATGGACAACAACAACAACACCAACAACCATGGTAACAACAACAACAATGGTAATAATAACAACAATGGTGGAAATGGCACTGGAAATGGCGGCAATAAAGATGGAGCCAAAGGGAGAGCCTTTGTCATTGGCTCAGGTGAGGCTCTAAATGATCCCACAACTGTTACTGGTAGATTTCCTATTAATGGTTGTTTTGCTACGGTACTATTTGATACTGGAGCCGATAGGAGTTTTGTGTCCTTAAAGTTCTGTAGTCTTTTAAGTGATATACCCTCTGCTTTAGAATCTAAATACACTGTGGAATTAGCCAACGGTAAACAAATCTATGTAACGCATATCCTTAAAGACTGTAAGATAGAACTTGCTGGTCATACTTTCGCTATAGATCTCATGCCTGTTACACTGGGGAGTTTTGATGTTGTGATAGGCATGGATTGGCTCTCTAGCAAACAAGCGGAAGTCATATGTCATGAGAAGATCATATGGATTCCAGTGGGTGATCAATACCTTATCGTCAAAGGTGATAGAAGTGGTGCTGTGATAGGCATCATCTCGTATATGAAAGCTCAAAAGTTGTTACGAAAAGGCCGCGTGGCTATCCTAGCACTTGTAACCGATAAGCAAAAGGAAGAAAAGAGAATGGAGGATATTCCCGTAGTACGCGACTTTCCGGAGGTGTTCCCAGAAGATCTTCTGGATTACCACCGCACCGTCAAGTGGAATTCCAGATTGAGTTGACTCCCGGCGCAGCTCCGATTGCTAGGGCACCTTATCGATTAGCACCAAACGAACTACAGGAGTTGTCGTCACAACTTCAGGAACTTTTGGATAAGGGCTTTATTCGACCTAGTACATCACCTTGGGGAGCTCCTGTTCTCTTTTAAGAAGAAGGATGGCACATTCCGAATGTGCATCGATTACCGAGAGTTAAACAAAGTAACAGTCAAGAACCGATACCCTTTACCTCGTATTGACGACTTGTTCGATCAGCTTCAAGGATCAAGATATTACTGAAGATTGACTTGAGATCTGGTTATCATCAACTCAGAGTTCGAGATGAAGACATTCCCAAGACTGCATTTCGTACTCGTTATGGTCATTATGAGTTCTTGGTCATGCCTTTTGGTTGACTTATGCACCTGCTGTGTTCATGGACCTCATGAACCGTGTGTGCAAACCTTATCTGGATCAGTTGTCATTGTGTTCATCGATGATATACTGATATACTCTAAGACCAAGGAGGAGCATGAAGAGCACTTACGAATGATCTTGGAACTGTTGAAAAATGAGCAGCTGTATGCTAAATTCTCAAAGTGTGACTTTTGGATAAGAGAGTACAATTCCTAGCTCATATTGTTAATGAGAAAGGAATACACGTTGATCCTGCCAAAATTGAGGCGATAAAGAATTGGACTACACCCAAAACACCAAGCGAGATAAGACAATTTCTAGGATTAGCAGGATATTACGCCGATTCATAGAAGGATTTTCTAAGACCGCACAACCTCTCACGGCCTTGACTCACAAAGGAACGACATATAAATGGACTGAGAGTCAAGAATCAGCTTTCCAATTATTAAAACAAAAACTCTGTACAGCCTCGATATTAGCATTACCAGAGGGAACGGATGACTTTGTGGTGTATTGTGATGCATCCATTCAAGGATTGGGTTGTGTCTTGATGCAAAGAGACAAGGTGATAGCTTACGCCTCGAGACAACTAAAGGTACATGAGAAGAACTATACTACCCATGACTTAGAATTGGGTGCAGTAGTTTTTACCTTAAAGATCTGGAGACATTCCTTGTACGGTACCAAGTGCACAATCTACACCGATCACAAGAGTCTTCAACATATCTTGAGCAAAAAGAGTTGAATATGAGGCAGCGACGTTGGGTGGAACTACTAAATGATTATGATTGCGCAATTAAGTATCATCGGGAAAGGCGAACGTAGTGTTGCTGATGCTTTAAGCAGGAAGGAAACAGCTAAACCCCGACGGGTGCGAGCTTTACAGCTTACTATCAGTACCCAACTGCCCAAACAAGTTAAGGAGGCACAGATAGAAGCGTTAAAAATAGAAAATATTGGTTCTGAATTGTTAAGGGGAATGGATAAGCAGTTAGTGGTGAAAGAGGATGGAATTCGGTATTTCATGGATAGACTTTGGGTGCCTGTTCATGGAAATCTGAGAGATTTAGTTATGAGCTAGGCACACAAATCTAAGTATCTATACATCCTGGATCCGACAAGATGTATCATGACCTAAAGGCTCACTATTGGTGGCCCAACATGAAAGCGGATGTAGCTACGTATATGAGCAAGTGTTTGACCTGTTCGAAGGTAAAAGTAGAATATCAAAAACCATCCGGACTGTTACAACAACCCGAGATTCCAATGTGGAAATGGGAACAAATCTCCATGGATTTTATTACTAAGCTACCCCGGACTAGTACTGGTTGTGACACGATATGGGTTATCGTAGATCGGTTGACAAAGTCTGCTCATTTTCTGGCAATCAAGGAGACAGACAAGATGGAGAATTAACCCGCTTGTACCACAAGGAAATTGTTGCAAGGCATGGTGTACCGATCTCAATCATTTCTGATCGTGACGCTCGTTTCACGTCACATTTCTGGCAATCATTGCAGAAATCTTCGGGTACACGTTTGGATATGAGTACTGCATATCATCCCAAACGGATGGTCAGAGTGAGCGTACTATACAGACGTTGGAGGATATGCTACGTGCTTGTGTGATTGACTTCGGAAATAACTGGAAATTCACCTGCCATTGGTGGAGTTTTCTTATAACAACAGTTATCACACTAGTATACAGGCAGCACCTTTCAAGGCGATGTATGGGAGAAAGTGTAGATCACCGGTTTGCTGGGCAGAAATTGGTGATAGTCAGATAACAGGTCCCGAGTTAATTCATGAGACGACTGAGAAAATATACAGATACGGAACCGTATGGCTGCAGCGCGAGACAGGCAAAAGAGTTATGCTGACAAGAGACGGAAACCTTTAGAGTTTCAGGTTGGTGACAAGGTTTTGTTGAAAGTCTCACCATGGAAAGGCGTAGTTCGGTTTGGCAAACGAGGGAAACTAAATCCGAGGTACGTTGGACCATTTGAGATAGTGGAAAGAATAGGTCCTGTAGCCTATCCATTAGCCCTACCTGATTCGCTAAGTGGAATTCATGATGTATTTCACGTGTCAAACCTGAGGAAGTGCATAACTGATGAAACGACGGTCATACCACTAGAAGAATTCAAGTGGATGAACAATTGCGTTTTATTGAGGACCATTGGAGGTGATGGACCATGAGGTGAAACACTTAAGCAAAGTAAAATACCCATTGTCAAGATCCGTTGGAATTCGCGACGTGGACCGGAATTCATGGGAACGGGAAGATCAAATGAAGCTTAAGTACCCTCAACTATTCGAAGGGACGATGCCAGCAGACGAAGGTATTGATTTAAATTTCGGGACGAAATTTCTTTCAACATGGGGATGATGTGACAACTCCTCCAAAACTCACTCGATTTCGATTTCTGTGTGCCAATACAGTAGACAGTGATGGAACACTCTCACCATGTAACGCAATTTTTGGGACGAAAATTCTTTCAACATGGGGATAATGTGACATCCGGTAAATTTCCGTTACCAAACTCCGTTAGTTCCGTTAAGTCTTGTTTACACATGTCGTGAGCACACACTAGTTGTCGTTTAACGTTGGTGACTAATAATAATGGATAATGTTAATTTGGTGTGAATTTAAGTGATTATGTGAATATTGGGTTATGTTTATGTGTTTACACATTTTTAAAAGGTTAATTAGAAAATTAATCGCGTAACGCGGAAACGTGTCTATTTATTCGTATGTCTTGTGTTTTTATAAAGATAAGATATATATAAATTTCATAAGTTTATATCTTTATATTATGAAGTAAAAACACTTTACAAAGAGTTTAAAGCCTAGTTTTTTATAAAATACAAATTACAAGGGTTAAAAGGGTAAATGTGTAAATTAAAAAATAAAACAAAACCCCAAACCCTAACCCCACCCTTCGGCCGCGACTTCACCCCTCTCCCTTTCCATCTTTGATTTTCGACCAAGATCAAGCCCCTAAACCTCGATTTCGTTCGATTACAAGGTGCACAACTTGTTGGAATCATCAATTGCAAGTTATAACTCGTTTAAAGGTTAGATTTTTCATGTTTTTATGGGTTTTTGTTTGTGGCCGAACCTTGGGTGCGAAATGACCCTCATGAGATCGAATTGGATGTTGTTTGGTGATGTTTTATGTTAGTTATGTTGAATACATGTTCGTTAACGTCGATCATGGATGAATTACAAGTTTTTAGTGGTTTAATCATGGGTTTTGATTCTAGTCAAACCCTAATTCGATTTTGGGCATGATTATGGATGAATGATGATTGTTTGATGAATGTATAAGTTGTATGAATGTTAGGAATCATGGATCTTGCAAGAAATTGATGATTTAGTGTTGATGTTCATAGGTTACTAATAATAGTAACTTTATTTGCATGTAATGTGAACTATGGATGATATGATGTTATGGATGTGTTCATGGTGATAATTAGATGTTAAATTGTGGTTGTGATCATTGGAAATTCAAGAACACATGTTATAGTTCATACATTACTAAAGATAGTAACTTTTTAGGATATGAATTGATGAGTTATGATGTTTGAATGTTGTTGATCATGCTTAGATGATGACATGAGTTTGATTGGTATGTTATTATGAATCCATGAGTATATTGGGTATTTGATAGATTTTGGGATGTGCTTTCCCAAAAGGGAAACTTAATTATGTAAAATGTGAAAGATGGTAGTTTGAACCTATCTGGGATGTTAGGAGCATGTTAGTATGATCATGGATGAATTCTAATGTGGTAAAATATGATAATTTGGTTGTTTGTGATGTTGAGATAATCATGAATGATATTTGGATATTTGTGATCATGTATGGTTTGGATGTTGTTAGTAGTAGGACATCATGTTTGGGACTGGTAATTGATTGTTGTGATGTTGTGAATGCAATGCATATGGTTATGATCATTATACACGCGTGCGAATCTGAGGCCCCTACTTAGTAGGATTGGCAGGGTTTGGGATGTGAAGTCGTGAGTGGCTTCACATGGCATGTGGTGAATGGTTGAACTTTGTGTGACATGTTAGTTGTGATAACTAGTGGATATGTTAATGTTCTAGATTCGCATGACTTGTATAGTACTTAGTTGTATGATGATCTAAGTGATACACCTGGTTGATATAGCATACACATGATCTATTTGAATGATAACCATGTATGATATATGTGTTTGATTGCTTGAATGGTTTACAACACATAAAGTCACCAACGGGTCAAACGGGTCAACTAGGTCAAACGTGTCTATTTTTCTGAAAGCTTGAGTCTTTGATTTTGGTATGCTTAGGGTTCCACATGTCTTTCATTTACACGTACTTATGTACTCACATGATCTAGGTAACCTTTGAAGGTTGGCTATCCTCTCGTTTCTCAAATAAACCCTAAGTATTCTTTGTATACATCAGGTGAGTTCATGCCCCACTCTTTATTTAATCTCTTTTGGGGGAGATAGCATACTGGTATTTTTACGAACGCTTTTAATATTTAAGTTGTGTATAAAATTAATATAGTGCTGGTTACCATGGGAAAAGTCCTCACACTTTTGAATGTTAATATTGATAGCAGGGAAACTGGGTAGTACTATTGGGTCTGACGAGCCCCACCTGTGTGACTCGAGGTCAACCGGGTGCAATTTGTCACCTGTTTATATGTTTATTGAACTCAAACTCCTGAACTCACCAACCATTGTGTTGACATTTTTAGTATGCTTTTCTCAGGTCATTAGCTTGCTTGCCATAGGAGCACTGCATGGTTCACTACATCCTAAGTCACGACCTTCAAGACAATTTTAGTATTTTAATAATTATGGTTTACTCTTTTGGGTTGGCACATGTTTTGCCACAGTTATACTTTCATTGCCTTGGGTTGTTTTTAAAACGCTTCCGCATTGTTTAAAGTTTGTATTTTGGTTGATTTTTGTTTTAAATTATGGCATATAGAGTCGTTCTGAGTAACTATTGACTGTGATCCTGGTTTGTTCACACGTCTCGCGGTAAAACTCCGCAAGTGGATTTTGAGGGTGTGACAGGGTAATCATGGGTGGGCAAAGGTTGGTATGAAGATTTTGGTGATTCATGAGATGGTAATATTGGAGATTGATGAGGTGGTGATATTGGAGAGTGATGATGAGGTGATATTGGTGATGGTTGTGGGGTTGTTTGTGATGTTGGTTGTGGTGTTGTTTGTGGTGTTGGTTGTGGTGTTGGTTGTGGTGTTGGTTGTGGTGATGGTGGGTCTCATAGTGATAGAATAGGCTACCCTTGTGGTAGATAAGAATCTGATCATATCTCTAAGTCCTTCAGCTTCAGGCAAATCAGGGTTAAATAACCGTTGCATTATGGAGCTTGCTCCATGAAAGATTTGCCATGTAATCTGCACAAGAGACATGTGTGTCAGTTTTAATGAAAACTCATGAGTGTCATTTATCAGTTTGACATTAAATGGTCACAAATGAACTTTTGACATTACAATGTCATTGTTTTCATAGCAAATAGTGAGTTTGTTATTCAACAATCACAGTTTCTATGTTTGAACCATTAATGAGATGTTCTTTCATTGATTTGTTACACATTTTTCATTTTTCATCATGCTTTGTTCTTACAACAAACATGAATGTCAAGGTTTTCATGATGAGAAGAAATTATGTTGGTTTGCATGCTCATTGAAGTTGAAAAGTGTATTATGTTACATCAATAAGACTGTTTTTGTGTTCTTCATTAACAGTTGGTTCATTGTTTGATTTAGGTTTAACAGTTGAAACTTAGGTCTTGATAAAATTTATTTTTGGAAATTTCACCTTGTTTATGATACAAATGTGGTTTCGGAATCGATAACAAGAGCAGATTGAGTAGAATCACACAAGAATCTTTGGTTGTTTATGATGAAGATGATCGAAGTGGGTGTACTGTGCGTTTGCGCTCGTCTCACTATAAAGTCACTCAAATTTGAAAAGTATTAAATGACCTGTTTAAATTCCATAGAAATAGACAAATAATTGTTTTTTACAATGCATTTAAAAGTTTGAGTGCAAATGCGGTCACCCCTGTACCAAATGCGGAAGTGTAAATTTTGTCTTTTGGTCATCTGCATTTGTTAACTGTAGCAAGTACGGAAGACAAACTTTGGACTTTGACTGTCCGCATTGGCTGTTGTAAGTAATGCTAAAGTTTTGTTACATTTGATTTATTCTATCCGTATTTGTGTCTGTTGCAAATGCGGAAGTTAAAATTTGAAAACATTGACTATCCGCATTTGTTCTGTAGTAAATGCGAAAGAATAACTTGTGATTTTGTTCATCCGCATTAACACACTGTAGCAAATGCGGTAGTATTGTTACTTGTTTCATCCTATCCGTTTGTACACCGGCAAATGCGATAGAACAAAGTCAATCAGCATTTGTGCGATTGTACCAAATGCAGTTGACAACACTTGGTTAGCATGTACTCTTTGCATACATCAGGTGAGTTCATGCCCCACTCTTTATTTAATCTCTTTTGGGGGAGATAGCATACTGGTATTTTTACGAACGCTTTTAATATTTAAGTTGTGTAAATTAATATAGTGTGGTTACCATGGGAAAAGTCCTCACACTTTTGAATGTTAATATTTGATAGCGGGGAAACTTGGGTAGTACTACTGGGTCTGACGAGCCCCACCTGTGTGACTCGAGGTCAACGGGTGCAATTTGTCCTATTGAACATTGTCACGACATGGTAAGTCGTGACAGGAGGCAACAACTATCACAGTCAGCTTCAATTGCGAAATCACTATGTATTAATATTTACTGATAATAGACTAGCTATCTATTACCATACACTGCTTATTTATCACAACTGTTTATATGTTTATTGAACTCAAACTCCTGAACTCACCAACCATTGTGTTGACATTTTTAGTATGCTTTTCTCTAGTCATTAGCTTGCTTGCCATAGGAGCACTGCATGGTTCACTGCATACTAAGTCACGACCTTCAAGACAATTTTAGTATTTTAATAATTATGGTTTACTCTTTTGGGTTGGCACTGTTTTGCCACAGATACTTTCATTGCCTTGGGTTGTTTTCAAAACGCTTCCGCATTGTTTAAGTTTGTATTTTGGTTGATTTTTGTTTTAAATTATGGCATATAGAGTCGTTCTGAGTAACTATTGACTGTGATCCTGGTTTGTTCACACGCCTCGCGGTAAAACTCCGCAAGTGGATTTTGAGGGTGTGACAGATTGGTATCAGAGCCATTGGTTATAGGGAACTACGTTGCATACACACTAGACTATAACCGCACAGTTAGTTAGTTACCTGTTTCTTGTTCCACCGACTGTACACTCATTGGCTTACACATCACATTATCTGCAGCATGGCATCATCTTCGAGAGCTCCGGGTAAACGACCCGAATCACCTGCACGATCTGAATCCCCACCTCCCGCACCTGTACCTGATGATGGATTCGATTGGCCCCGACTGGCTTATCCCCGAGAGGAGATTGACTGGGATCAACCATTCGCATTGATGAAGCGTGACCCTCCGCGAGACTGGCGTTCTTATCCTAGGTTTGTTGACCACATCATGTTTAGGGAGCGCGTACCTGTCCTAAAGCCAAGGACTAGGAACAATGCCGATCAACCCATGCTTTCACTCCCACGAACGGCGCAGTCCAACGAGCAACTGATTGCTGCACTAATGGCTGCACTGGATACTGAACAGCATCGCGTAAGACGACTCACGGGTGATGTCTGTACGCTACAGCAAGAGGTGTACAACCTGAGACACCAATTGGATGAACTCGAGGAAGAACACGGGAAGACTCTGAACTGTTGTCACCATATGCAAGATAGTGTTATGGCACTCCAAGGACGCGTGACTGCTCGTGAACAGCGGGACGCCGCAGCCGATAATAGGATTGCCATTTTAGAGGCCCAGCTAGAGGCACTTCAGATTGCTATAGCTCATGCTCCTGCAGTAGACCCTGAGGATGAGGAGGATCCCGAGGAGGGACCCGAGGAAGAGGAACCGGAGGAGATGGAGGATGATAGTGATGGGTCAGATATTGTCGATTGACTTCTTTATATGACTTAGACTACGTAGTGTTTTTTTTTTGAAACCTATGTGGGAAGGTTTGTTTCCCCACACGAACGACAAACTTTGATTTTGACATTGCTAAATACATTGTGACTCATTTACAATTTATTTACTTTGGTTATTATTTTTGTTATGAATGTTGTGGTTGTGATGATACGTTATTTCTTTCATTTACTATTTACTACGCTTCAATGAGTTAAATGTGTATGATGTTACTCATTATTGTATTGTGAATGTAAAGTGAAAAGAATGGACGCCCGTGGACGTGGACATGGACGTGGTCGTGGACGCGGACGTGGACGTGGCACGGAGAACAGGGTGGTGGTGCTATTAACATGACTCCCGCAGAATTGGCTGCTCTAATTAATGAGCATGTTCAGGCGACAGTGGCTGCTGCCCACGCGGGTCAGCCAGCAGGTAAACAATGAGAAAAAAAAACAAATCTGATATCCTTTATAACTGTAGGGGATGTCTGATTAATGTGTGTTGTGTTAAAACAGGACCACCAGTGTGTACATACAAGTCCTTCATGGACTGTAAACCACACACCTACAGCGGTACAGAGGGTGCTGTAGGGCTTGTACGCTGCTTCGAGAAGACTGAGTCCGTTTTCTCCAAATGTAATTGTCCACCAGCGGATCAAGTAAAGTATGCCACCTGGACTTTGGAGGGTGCTGCTCTGTCTTGGTGGAACGCGCAAGTCCAAATGCTTGGACAAGCAATGGAAAATGGACTCCCCTGGAATGAGTTCAAGGATATGATGATCGAGGAGTACTGTCCTCGAAACGAGGTGCAAAAACAGGAGATGGAATTCTGGCAACTCAAGATGAAGGGTTCAGAAATTGAGGCTTACACGACCCGAACTCATGAGTTGGCTACCTTATGTCCAGGAATGGTTAATGAGGCACATAAGAGAATCGAGCACTACATACGAGGATTGGTGCCTGAAATCCAAAGTATGGTAACAGCTTCTAACCCGACTACGATTCAGCAGGCCATCCGAATTGCCCATAAACTTACTGATCAGGCGGTAGAGCAAGGGCGTCTACCCAAATGGGGCGCTGTGGTGAGCGTGCCCGATAACAAAAGGAAGTGGGATGCTCCCAACAACAGCAACAACAAACCATCATCATCATCGTCTGGCGGTCAACAACAATCCCAACAGCAGCAACAACCAGTTCAGCAGCAGCAGCGGCGGTTCGATAATAACCGCAATTTCAACCAAACTGCCCCAAATAACCAAGGACCCAGCGGTTACGGCGGCAGACATCCCAAATGCCCACGGTGTAACTACCACCATGTGGGACGGTGTGATAGCTTCAAGTGTCAACGTTGTGGAAAAATTGGACACGCTGCGAAGGATTGTCGTGGTGAACTAATGAGGAGGCCACAACAACCTCAAGAAACTCCCAAGGGATGTTTTGAATGTGGGAAAGAAGGGCATTACAAGCGAAACTGCCCACAACTAAGGAGGAACGGAAATGGCAACACAACAACAACAACACCAACAACCATGGTAACAACAACAACAATGGTAATAATAACAACAATGGTGGAAATGGCACTGGAAATGGCGGCAATAAAGATGGAGCCAAAGGAGAGCCTTTGTCATTGGCTCAGGTGAGGCTCTAAATGATCCCACAACTGTTACTGGTAGATTTCCTATTAATGGTGTTTTGCTACGTACTACTTTGATACTGGAGCCGATAGGAGTTTTGTGTCCTTAAAGTTCTGTAGTCTTTTAAGTGATATACCCTCTGCTTTAGAATCTAAATACACTGTGGAATTAGCCAACGGTAAACAAATCTATGTAACGCATATCCTTAAAGACTGTAAGATAGAATGCTGGTCATACTTTCGCTATAGATCTCATGCCTGTTACACTGGGGGGAGTTTTGATGTTGTGATAGGCATGGATTGGCTCTCTAGCAAACAAGCGGAAGTCATATGTCATGAGAAGATCATATGGATTCCAGTGGGTGATCAACTACCTTATCATCAAAGGTGATAGAAGTGGTGCTGTGATAGGCATCATCTCGTATATGAAAGCTCAAAAGTTGTTACGAAAAGGCCGCGTGGCTATCCTAGCACTTGTAACCGATAAGCAAAAGGAAGAAAAGAGAATGGAGGATATTCCCGTAGTACGCGACTTTCCGGAGGTGTTCCCAGAAGATCTTCCTGGATTACCACCGCACCGTCAAGTGGAATTCCAGATTGAGTTGACTCCCGGCGCAGCTCCGATTGCTAGGGCACCTTATCGATTAGCACCAAACGAACTACAGGAGTTGTCGTCACAACTTCAGGAACTTTTGGATAAGGGCTTTATTCGACCTAGTACATCACCTTGGGGAGCTCCTGTTCTCTTTGTTAAGAAGAAGGATGGCACATTCCGAATGTGCATCGATTACCGAGAGTTAAACAAAGTAACAGTCAAGAACCGATACCCTTTACCTCGTATTGACGACTTGTTCGATCAGCTTCAAGGATCAAGCTATTACTTGAAGATTGACTTGAGATCTGGTTATCATCAACTCAGAGTTCGAGAAGAAGACATTCCCAAGACTGCATTTCGTACTCGTTATGGTCATTATGAGTTCTTGGTCATGCCTTTTGGGTTGACTTATGCACCTGCTGTGTTCATGGACCTCATGAACCGTGTGTGCAAACCTTATCTGGATCAGTTTGTCATTGTGTTCATCGATGATATACTGATATACTCTAAGACCAAGGAGGAGCATGAAGAGCACTTACGAATGATCTTGGAACTGTTGAAAAATGAGCAGCTGTATGCTAAATTCTCAAAGTGTGACTTTTGGATAAGAGAGGTACAATTCCTAGCTCATATTGTTAATGAGAAAGGAATACACGTTGATCCTGCCAAAATTGAGGCGATAAAGAATTGGACTACACCCAAAACACCAAGCGAGATAAGACAATTTCTAGGATTAGCAGGATATTACCGCCGATTCATAGAAGGATTTTCTAAGACCGCACAACCTCTCACAGCCTTGACTCACAAAGGAACTCGGCCTCGTTCCAAGTAGTATGATCCAAGTGAGCACATATGTGTGTGCTTTGGATTAATGGACCATCTATCAGCCATTTTTCTGAAACACAAGACACAGAATCATTAGTACAAATACGTCAAAATTCAGTTCTAAGTGTAATGTTTAAATTCATTCTGATTCATTTGTGTGAATGAATCATGCGACTGGAGTCAGTCGTTTGTTCTTTCGTGCCACTGAGCTCGTTCGGGTGAATGAGACATGCGACTGAGTTCAATCTGCTGACTGAGTCTGCGATTGGTTCAGTCGGCCGACTGAACTCATTCGCATGGTTCATTCGGCCGATTGACCCAATGGCAAGATTCAATCGTGCGATTGGAGTTCATCCGGACGACCAGTCGCTTGTCCCACTGTTCAGTCGCCTGTGGTTCGAATCTTGACCAATTCAAGTAATTTAACATGGTTTAATGGTCCATTAGACTCGCCATCTTGTCACTAATAACCTATTAAACTTAATTTTAACATTTTGCTTAGTTTATGTAGGTTATTGGGGCATTTTTCAGTCCGGTTCTTGTTTCATTCGAATATCACATATTTGGATTCAAGATCTTCTAATTTCGGTAAGATTTAACTGCAATGTACCTGTATAATCGTCAATCGAACGTCAGAAGATCAACAGCAATGTGAACACAAGATCTCTAGAAATTTTGGCAGAGTAATGGAAGAAATGTGATTTGGGTGCGATTGGGAGGATGAGTAAAACGCGATCGACTGAGGCCCTTTAAATACTGAACCTAAGTTCAATCGGCCGACTGGCCTCATTCGCTCAGTTCATTCGGACGACTGAGGTTCAGTCGTGCGATTGGCCCAGTCAGTCGCTTTCAATTGGCCGACTGAGTCTCAGTCGGCCGACTGACTCATTCATGCCCTTTCATTCGCACCCTCAGTTAACCGACTGAGTCTCAGTCGGTCGACTGACTCATTCGCACCCTGTCATTCGGTCGAATGGATCATTCTTATACGCCATTCGGGTGAATGACTAAATTCATGTCCAGTCGTGCGAATGGGATCCATTCGCATGGTTGGTCCATATTCATGGTCCAATCGTGCGAATGGGTCACCTTTAAATTTTCTACCATTTTGAACATTTTACTTTTAGACCCTTTTAACATTTGAAACAAACATTATGAGTTTTGATCATCTCAGACATGATCATTTTAACCAATTTAGTCACCTCAGACATGACTCTTTTAAACACTTTGTCACCTCAGACGTGACTGCTTAAACTTGAAAATTAATGTGGTCATCTCAGACATGACCCTTTTAGTGAGTTGATCCCTTATCGATTTCATGATGTAGTCCGGCAAACAACCAAAACTAAAGGACTAAGTGAATAAAAAAAACTAAACTAACGTACAAAAAATAAAAACTTGTTTTTGGCTTTTGTGAGGGATAAATCCTAAGATGGAAGTCTACGGGATTTGGTTCCGGAATAGTCAGTTTCAACTTAGATTGACCACACCTGGACCAATCAATTTTGGAATCATACAGGCAAGTCAAATCATTTAGGACTTGTTATCAAAATCTTTTGATGCTCTATTCTTGGTTTTCATCCAGAGTCGTTAGCAACATTTAGGAAATCATACTGGAACTATTAGATTACCACATTTATTTGAACTTTCAAGAATTGCAGCCACAATGATTGTCATATGTTTGTCCTCTTAAATCCATACACAGACTTTTGACACAGACTGTTGATAAATTTAGGTTTAATTATTTCAACTAACATTTGTGGATCCCACACTTATATGGTAATCAACATTCCTCAGGAGCTTTTGAGCGGTCTACGGGTATTTTTACAAGAAGAGACTATTCTTAGAGCTTTCAAAGAGAAGCCAATCCTCGGGTCACTGCCATCACATAGCAGAGAGGCGGCAAACAACAATGAATTCTAGAATATCTAGGTTATGCTTATCCTCAGGTCAGTGCCATCGCACAGTAGAGAGCCACACAACCTATCTCCTTGTTAGAGCAGCTTAATTTTATTTTGCACAAAATGCACCAACAACATAAGTCATTAGCTTGATAGCATTTTTCTTTTATTTTTTTCGTGCTTTGCTCTATTTATGGTCATCCGCACACATTTGTGGCGTTTACATGCTCATTACCCCTTATTGGAATATTGTTGATTGTGTTAACCAATGATAAGATGGAAGCCCACTGTCAGTTGAACAACTTAGTTTGATCTTGAGATCACTAGTTAGGTCTAATCATCTATTGTGTTGAATCTACCGACATATCAATTGTGATCTAGCAACCTCTAGGTCTACTCTCGTTGTGTTACCTTAGGAGTTACCAGTTTTTCTATCATCTTCCCTTTTTATATTGCTTAGACTACACAGACTTATACTTTGAATTTTTGCATCATTTTTGAATTAAATTTTAAAGTCCCTCTTGATGTGTTCCTGTGTACTATCATATTCCAAAGGGTTGAATCGGTATCACAGATACGATCTACCTTATATCAGCTTCCATTCCTTCTCCCTCGTCTTTTTTTTTTGATAATGTTACTTGCTGACTTATTCTCCCCTAAAATACTAACATCATAACTGGTTTAATTATTTTAGGATTTTAATAAACAGCAGAATAACATGAGTTTAATTTTAAACAGACTAAATTAACCAAATAAAATAAAATAAAATGAAAAATTAACTAAGCTACACCGGACTACACATGATCATCATCAAGAATAACCTCACTTTTCTTTTTAACGCCGTTGACCTTTAGCAAATATTGAAAATGTGGTTTATCAAAGGCTTTAGTATAGAGGTCGGCGCGTTGAAAATCAGTATTAATTTTACCACATCAATGAAGTTCTTTTCAAAACAATCTCTTATGAAATGGTATTTAATACCGATATGTTTGGTCTTAGGATGTTGGACCAGATTTTTAGTTACTGCAATTGCAGCAGAGTTATCCACAAAAATAGGAGTAGAAGAGAACTTTAAACCGTAATCCTGCATTTGCTGTTGAATCCAGATGATTTGTGAACAGCAACTTGCAACTGATGTCTGCTTTTCTTACACCGCCAGGTAATTAATCTTCTCCAAAGAAGATTGACACCCTGCTGATGTAGACTTGTAATTCATCTTGCAGCCCCCGTATCCGAGTCACTATACGCCGTGAGTTCAAAGTCATCATCATGAGGATACCACAACCTAAGTGTGGGTGTACCCTTCAGATAACGAAATATCCTCTTGACCCCGATCAGATGGTTGACCTTAGGCTTAGCCTGATATCTAGAACATAAACATGTAGCATACATGATATCAGGTCTTGAGGCAGTGAGATACATGAGGGATCCAATCATTCTCGGTACATTATGGCATCTACAAGATCTCCATTTTCATCAGGTGCTATATCGTGATTCGTAGCAAGTGGAGTTCCAGCAGCAGAAGCATTCTCCATATCAAAACGACTGAGAATGTCTCCTACATACTTGGTCTAATGTAGAAATATCCCATTTGGAATGATCCACCTGTAACCTGAGAAAGAATTCATCTCCCCCATAGCACTCATCTCAAATTCTTTCTTCATAACTGCTTCAAACTTTGCATAACTCTACGTTCTTTGAACCAAAGATTATGTCATCGACATAGATCTGTACGAGCAGTAGATCGCCATCCTTTTCTTTGATGAACAGCGTGCAGTCAATAACTCCCCTGCGAAAGCCGTGTTTCACAAGATGAGTCGAGAGTTTCTCATACCATGCTTTTGGAGCTTGATGAAGCCCGTATAAAGCCTTGCCGAGTTTGTAAACTCTATCCCGATAGTAAGGATCTTCAAATCCCTCTGGTTGACTGACATAGACTGTTTCTCTGATTTCCCCATGAATGAATGCACTCTTACATCTAATTGGTAGACTTTAATCTTCATGTACGATGCATAGGCAAGGAAGATACGAATGGCTTCCATCCGTGCCACGGGTGCAAACACTTCATTGTAGTCAATTCCCTTGACTTGGCAAAATCCTTGAACCACCAATCGAGCCTTGTTCCTGATAATGACTCCTTGGTCATCCTTCTTGCATTTTAAGACCCATTTGGTGCCAATGACCTTAGCACCTTTAGATCTGTCAACCAGAGTCCATACACCTAACTTCTTGAACTGAAGAAGTTCTTCTGCATGGCACTCACCCATGCCTCATCATTAGTGCATCACTGACGTATTTTGGCTCAAACTGCGAGACAAAACACCGATAAGCACCATCATGAATATATCCCTTTTCCATAACGAAGGCGTAATCAACTGAGTATAGCTGATTTCGGGTTTGTACTCCTGATCTGACATCCCCAATGACATTGTCTAGGGGATAAAAGATGTTTAGTTGTGATCCTGGAGTAGTAGGAACAGCTACCTCAGAGCCAAGATTATGAGCATTTGGTTCTGCATCTGAGGTAGTTGGAGTTTGAGGCTCCGAAGTCGAAGGTGCATCACTGGTAGATGCTTATGGACTTTCAAGAACTGGAACATGTTCCTCCTAACTGTTCTGGTCATCTTCTTCAGCTTCATCTTCAGAAGAGGAGTCATTGTCGTCGACTACTCCCCTGACTGAGTAGATGATCCTCCCAATGAGCTTGATGTGGTGTATTCAAGATATCATACATCATCCGTGTAGCTAACTCGTCATCCGAGGGAGAGAGAAAGATGTTGAAGGACTTGAAGAATCCATCATAGTCGAAGAAATAGGCGGGTCCTTTGCCAGTAGGTGGTGTGGTATATCGCTGAACGTCAACATTACACCACTTTCTACTAGACCTGTTGAGTTGTTGTAAACCTCTTGTTCGGAATGTTTTATCCTAGAAAGATTCCTTCATCCGCCTTCTCATTGAATTTACCTTCTTGTGTTTTCTTCAGAAGTGTGCACGGCGCGCCAAATGGTTCGAGATACTCCAGATTCGGTTTGCGTCTTTGTAGTAGCTCGTAACAGTATTTCTGTGACGCTTGACAATCAGAACTCGATTCAGTGTATGACATGCATTAGCAACTGCCTCATTCCAAAATGGATAGGCAGTTTCGAGTCTGCGAGCATAGTCCGTGCTGTCTCAATCAAGCTTCTGTTCTTTCTCTCAGCAATGCATTCATCTGAGGCGTGTAGGCAGAAGTGAATTGATGTACAATTCCCTTTTCCTTGCAATAAGCCTCCATCCACTGGTTCTTGAATCCGTCCCATTGTCTGAGCGTACTTGTCTAACCTTCAGCTTGTAGAGAGATTCCAGTGTGGTTACTAACTCCTTGAAAGACTCAAATGTTTCTGATTTGGACTTCAGAAACATTACCCAAGAGAACCTTGAGTAGTCATCAGTAACCACAAAACAGTACAAGTCGCCTGTTATGCTCTTTGTACTGACTGGACCAAACAGATCCATGTGAAGAAGTTCAAGAGGAAGTTCTATTGAATGAATTTTCTTTTCCTTATGAGACTTCTTCGTTTGTTTGCCTTTCTTGCAAGCTACACAAAAATCAGGAAGCTGGAAGTTCATGACATTAACTCCTCTCACTAGATCCTTCTGAATCAAGTGATTCATCTTTCTTTGACTAATGTGTCCCATTCTCCTATGCCAGGAGATGGAATCCTTCTCAGTGGCTTTAGATAGAAAACACTGAACCTCCTGATCCGTTGTAGCAGCTGTTGACAGATCTAAAACATAAAGGTCTTTATATCTTGAAGCAGTCATCAAAACTTGGTCTTCTGGGATCACGTAATCTTTCTTGAGCACGTAACACTTCTTGTTGTCGAAGATGACTTTAAATCCCTTATCGCAGATTTGGGAAACAGAAAGTAAGTTATTTTGGAGTTGTTGAACATAGTTCACCTTATCAAACTTAACTTTCTGCAACTTCTGCCCGAGCTGGATATCCTCCCTTGTGATTCCAGCAAATGAAACATGCCCTCCTTTTATTTGCTTGACGTTAGATAAAAGAGCCATGTTTCCTGTCATGTGCCTGGATGCTCCGCTGTCTACAATCCACGTATTAATTTCAGCACTGTAGCGAGCACCCTGCACATACAATGTAAAGGATTAGTTTAGGTTAGGAACCCAAGCCTTTACTGGCTTGGGTTTCCCAGAGGCATCACACATCATAAATTCAACCCATTGACCCTTAGAGGGTGAGGGTAGCCCAGGTTCCTTCTTGTCATCATCATCAGACACAAAGGTTGACTTCTCTTTCCATAAGCCAGATTTGTGCAATGCCTGTTTGGATACACAGTCGACTGGCTAACGGGTTGAACTTTATGTGCACCAGTTCTTCTAGGTGAGTTAAAGAACTCCTCTTAGAAGACCTAGGTTTTGAGTCCTGAAGTTCAATCTTTTTCCTAGGTGTCTGATAATAAAGACAATAGGAAGCAATGTGTCCACATTCTCCATAGTTGTAGCATGACCTGCTATCAACTTTATGATTAAACTTTCTTTGTGGAGACGTGTGTGACACTCTAGTAACATCACTTACTTTAGATTTTGACTCTGGTTCTTTTGATGCTTTTTCTTGTTTAACAGAGTTAATTGTTTTAACATGTTTAATATCTTTTTCCTTTTGGTTAACTGGTTTTTGACTATTTGAAGTCCTTTTAGGTTCTGATTTGACTCTGTTTGACCTTGACTTTAAGTTAACCTTTTTAAACTCTTTTTCCAGATTAACACAAGGCAATTTACCCTTTGCCTTTGAAGTGGCCTCCTTTTGTTTGTTTCCAGATTCAATGGTTGAACATGAGGAATCTGGATCACTAACAAGAGGAGTAGACACCACATGATCCTTGATGGGATTGTCATTTACAGGTCTACTCTTAGTGTTCATCAAGGTCTCAAGTGGTGGTGGAACAACTTTATAACCCAAACCCTCCCCATTGTTTCTTTCTCTCACTAAGTGTTGGACTATGTGTGATGAACTTGTCCAACTGTGCAGTTTCTGTTTTAATGAGTTACTTCTAATTCTATAACCGCCTTTTGCTTCTTAGTGTCTTCTAGGGAGTTTAGATAGTACCTAATGTCATTAGCTGGTTAAATGCAACTACTTTAGTTTCCCTAAGTTGTTTAGTCAAAAGGTCTATCTTTTCTTTGTAACTATGCTCATTTTGTTTTAATACTCTATTCGCCTTAGTGCATAGTTGTAAATCTTTTACCAAGTTATCATTATGATCTAATAACCTAGCAAATTTCTCATCTATGCTATTTCTAAATGTATTACAATCAGAACAAGCATGATTATTAAACTTTTGGTCAGTGGTACTTACCTGAGTTGGTTCAGAAGAGTTAGTCATCAACGCAGCATCAGATGTTTCTGGTTCTGGTGATTTTGTCTTTTCTGTCCTTGCTTTGGTAGTCTCCTCTTTAGGCTTGTAGCTGACCTCAGTTGCAGTTGTCTCTTCAATATTAGACATCGCTATATCAACTGCTAGATCTCCTTCACTCGCAGAATCATCATCAAAGTCTTCCACACTTGCAATGTTTGATTCCCCTGGAGAGACAAACCTAAAGCTCCAGTCCTGTCCTTCATCATCATGAGCAGTCAAGGCTTTTGGATTCTTGCTTGATGAAGTAGAACTAGTAGCTTGCTTGTCTTGACGAGTGAAGGACGAGAATGGGTTCCCGTTACCCGTCTTCTTTGGCTTAACGCATTCTCTCTTGAAGTGCCCCTTCTCTCCACAGTTAAAGCAGGTCACTTTGCTCTTGTCAAAGCCAAATGTGGTATCCTTAGTAGCTACCAAGTTCTTTCCGGTCTTTTTCACAAACTTCTTTGCCCTCCGGACAACACTAGCTAAGGCCCACATTATGTCCATTCTCTCCAGCTCCATTTCATCCACCTGCTCGTAGTCCTCGTCTGACAGATGGCAGTTTCCAATCTTCCCAGCAACAAGTCCATCATAAGAATGAACCACTACAGCCAAAAGATCCATGTGTTCTCGAGCTACTTCTACAGTCACATTACCGAGGTTCTCGGTCTTAAGTCTAGTAGCATTTGTTTCAGATCCAATATGTTGGGTACAAGAAAACCCCGACGTGTCTGATCCTGAAGGAGAAGCATGTGAAGGGCCCGATGAGCTAGACACAAATGCAGTCTGGAGAGGTGTTCCAAATGTCTTAGCTTGAGGCGTGGCATTGTACAAAGCTGGATTCTGAGTATACGAAGACTTCTGAGCTCTGTACTTCATTCTAAGTGCTTCTTCTCGTAGCTTTAGAATGAAGTCATTTATATCCAGCTTTGTCAGCATTCCATTCTGTCTCAGGTTAGACACGAATGAAGCCCACTTTTCCGGCAATCCCTCTGCAAAGTTAGTAACTTTCTCTTCCATGGTAGTAGCCACCCCATGTGTATGCAGTTCACTCATCAGATGGTAGAATCTATCAATAACATCGTCCAAACTCTCGTTTCCCATCGATGAGAAGTTATCGAATTCCTTCTTTAACTCCTTAGCCTTGATTGCCTTCAACGAAGCATTCCCGTCGTACCTCTTTTCCAACTCATCCCATAGTTTCTTGGACTGCTTATTCTCTGAGTACCGGTGGAAAATGTCTTTAGGGATAGACTGTGTAATCAATGCATGAACCTCTTCTCTGCATTATATTTAACTTTCTGCGCGTCTGTCATCCCTCCTAAGGTTAGCTTTACTCCATCGGCTCCCACCGGCATACTATACCTAATCTCGATAGCTTCCCACAGATTCGGATCCACTCCATTGAGGTAGATCTCAAAACGTTGTTTCCAGTAGGGAAACTCATCTAACGTTAAGAGCTTCGGTGGTTTATTGTGATTACCCACCTCACTCTAAGTAACAGCAGGTTCTGGATCCTAGAGTCCTTCCCAGCAGTAAAGGCTAACATTTGATCTTCCATGGCGAATAACTTTAAGTCTACTAAGACAAACTGTCAACTGGTGTGACTGAAGGATGCGATTGGGCTATCCGTGAATGAACTGAGCGAATGGTTCAATCGTGCGGCTGAACTAAGCAATGGTTCAGTCGTGCGAATGAAGCTGATGCGTATGTAACTGTGAACGAGTGGTTCAATCGTACGAATGGAGATGCGACTAGGTCCAATCCGCGTCTGAGCAATGCGAATGAGGTCCAGTCGTGCGAATGGCTCAATCGTGCAACTGAAGCTGCTGTTTTGCGAAAATTTCTAGGTTAAACGTGTTTTAGCCGTAAAAATTCGAAATTTCGCAAGGTCTAATCGCCTAAGTCCGTAGAAACCAAACTTTGATGAGCAGGGAACGTCCAAGATCAATTTTTACACAAAAGATTGTGTTTTTAGTGCAAAAACACAAACTTTTTATCAATCTTGATTGAATCACATGTAATCAAGAGCCAAGGCTCTGATACCACTTGTTAGGACCGGGTATTTGCACGAAATACCTAGTGATTAGCGTGTAAACCAGATCAAATAGTGCAGAATCCTATTTGATTGGTGATCCAATCAGTGAGAACACATGAAGAATCAATAAAGAATTGAAACTAATGTTAGAAATCGATTGGAAATCGATCTAATGTGTTCTATGAACTTGGAGAACGAATTGGAAAACTTCTGGACTGCTAGGGTACGTCTGGATTCATAATAGAATGAATGCCCTTTTTTTCACGAATTGGATTGTATTTATAGGTTAGTATTGTTCATTCGGGCGACTAGACCATTCGCATGGTTCAGTCGTGCGATTGAAGCATGCGGTTGATCCATACGCACGACTGAGTGTTCAGTCGTGCGACTGAGCCAATCTTATGTGTCAATCATACGACTGATCCAGTCTCCTGGTTCAGTCGTGCGACTGAGTCAATCGTATGAAGTTATTCATGCGTGTGGTCCATTCGCATGAGCCATTCGCATGAAAAACTTATGTTAAGTTGGAATGTATTCATTAATAAACATTATGTGTAACCATTCAAATAATCACTATCCTAATTAACCAATTCAATATCGACTCATTAACGAAATATTAGTCATTACAAATCACAAACAACCAATATCATTTCATTAATCATATCAAATTACATCAGAATCAGATAAACATGATCTATTACATTTCATATCATAATCTAGGGACATACATGCATCAACATTTTTGTCCAAGTTTACGTTGATGATATTATTTTTGGATCTACCATTCTCTTTTATGTAAAGAGTTCGAAGAGGTGATGCGCCAAAGGTTTGAAATGAGTATGATAGGAGAAATGTGTTTCTTTCTTGGATTACAAGTTGAACAACAACAAGAAGGAATTCTTATTCATCAGGAGAAGTATATTAAAGATATCTTGAAGAAATTCAAGATGGATGATGCTTCTCTGAGATGACTCCATTTACTGCTCAGACTTGTCTCACTCCTGACGAGAACGGGAAACCAGTGGATCCTCATCTTTATAGATCCATGATCGGTTCCCTCATGTATCTTACAGCAAGTCATTGTGATATTACTTTTGCTGTTGGATACTGTGCTCGATATCAGTCGGCCCCAAAAGAACCTCATGAGAAAGCTGTCAAGAGAATATTTTGTTATCTCAAAGGATCATCCTGTTTAGGTTTATGGTATCCATATGGAGGGAATTTTGATTTACATGCTTATTCTGATAGTGATTCCAATGGTTGCAGGCTAAATAGAAAATCAGTGTTTGGAGGGTGTCAATATTTGGGAAATTGTTGGTGTCTTGGCAGAGCAAGAAACAGACCACTGTCTCTTTTTCTACAGGAGAAGCAGAATACATTGCTGCCCCTAGCTATTGTTCTCAAGTTCTTTGGATACAACACCAAATGATTGACTATGGAATTAATTTTCTCCACACGTCATTATTTTGCGACAACGAAGCAACCATTGGGATTGCAAAAGATCCTATTCATCATTCCCGAACCAAGCACATCGAGACACGAATTCATGCAATTCGTGATGCTCAAGAAAAGGGTTTCATTTATATTATACCCATTGATACAAAACATCAAAAACCTGATCTTTTCACAAAAACCATTGACAAACCCTGTTTTTATGAATTGATCTCTATGCTCGGGTTAATATCCTTTTAAAGCTTCTTTACATTCATTAATGTTGATACATGTATGTCCCTAGATCATGATATGTGATGTAATAGATCTTGTTTGGTATGATTAATGAAATGATATTGATAGTTTGTTAGTTATAATGTTTAATGTTTCATTAATGTGTCGACATTGAATGGTTAATTAGGTTAGTGATTGCTTGAATGATTACACATAATGTTTATTAATTAATACATTCAAACTTAACATAATGAAGTTCTCATGCGAATGGCTCATGCGAATGAACCATACGCATGAATAACTTCACACGATTGACTCAGTCGCACGACTGAACCAGGAGACTGGATCAGTCGTACGATTGTAACATAAGATGGGCTCAGTCGCACGACTGAACACTCAGTCGTACGAATGAATCAACCGCATGGTTCAATCGCACGACTGAACCATACTAATGGTTCAGTCGCACTATTGAATAGTACCAACCTATAAATACAACTCAATTCGTGAAAAACAAGGACTCTCGCTTAATAACAATTCCAGACGTACCCTAGCCGTCCAGAAACCTCCCAATTCGTTCTCCAAGTTCATAGAACACATTAGATCGATTCCCAATCGATTTCTAACGTTAGTTTCAATTCTTGATTGATTCTTCGTGTGTTCTCACTGATGGATCGCCAATCAAATAGGATTCCGCACTATTTGATCTGGTTACACGTCAATCTCTAGGTATTTCGGTCAAATACCAGGTCCTAACAAGTGGTATCAGAGCCGGTTACTGCTGGAATGATCTAACAATCATTCTAGCAACCCGAGCTCTTGATTTCTGGATTGAATTCAGATCTTGACGTTAAACCCACTTCGTGTTCGTGTGTTTGCTCAGATCTTGTTACGTGTGTTGCTTCTATGTTGAAATCGAATTCAAAACCACGTTCCTCTCACCCTTTCGAATCTGATGATGTCTACTTTGTTTCGGTTCATGTTGAATTCGTCAGATTAGGGTTTTGGGCAGCCCTGGCGGCTGCAGATCTGAAAATCTGCGTGCAGACCGTTCATGTGACTGGGCCATGCGAATGGACCATTCGTACGATTGTGCCATGCGAATGGACCATTCGTACGACTGGACCATGCGAATTAGCCATTCGTACGACTGGACCAGTCGTATGTTCAGTCGTGCGACTGGACTAGTCGTATGTTCAATCGCACGAATGAGCCATCCGCATTGACTCATTCGCATTTGTTCCAGACTAAAAAAAAGTCTGGAACAGCTTCTTGCACGGATTTGAAGATGAGCAAAGCATATTCACCCAGAGGTTCGTTTGTCAAATAAGTTCGATGTGTACCCCATTATTCGTCGGATTTCCAGAATAGCTGAATGTAATTGGAACACGAAAGAGAGAAGAGAAGATGTCAGCAGTTGTTGCTGATTTTGTGGGGTAGTCAGGAGCATCTGACTACTTATGGGCCAATCAAGTTATATTTATCTGCACAGAATGGATTCTGCTTCTTAGGGGAAATCCTTGTATATAGAAAGTGAAGACGCAATCAGAAAGTGACGATGTGAACCGGTTTCCGATGATGAATCTTCGTGCGTGCTGATTTGGTTGATATTGTCAGCTGTGGATTGGAACCTTCAACCTTTTGCCCAATACACCGTGTCAAGACGCAAGGAGAGCACAGTGTCTATATATTGGGATATGCTTAATGTGAGGGGGAATTTCTACAGGTGTGATGTTAATCAGGTTAGCCTGTGTGAAGATTGAAGCAATGGAAAACTGTTCGTATCATCATCTGGAAAAATCAGTCATATGGGGAATCTTGCTGATGTGATGGTGTTCTGCAAAGTAAACGAAAGCTATTGTGCCTAAATTCATTTTCAGGGATGTGGTAGTAACCTGACAGATCGGCAATGTTGGCTAAAATGGTTTTCGTTTGATTCTATTGGCAACCAGAGCAAAGATTGACTGAAGATTGTAGGAGGTGTTATCTACTATTCGCAAAGCAACGTACAAGGGGGAATTTGTTGGAGCATATATAGTCATATATAGTGTGTCCGTCGCTTGTCGAATAGTCTAGGCTTAATGTTATACACCTGATATGTTGTAAACACATGAAACTGGGTCATTCGCAGCAACATATGCGAATGAGACTCAGTCGTACGACTGAGCCATGCTAATGGACCAGCCGTGCGACTGAGAGATGCGATTGGGACATTCGTAACACTGAACCATAAGAATGGTCCAGTCGTACGATTGAACCATACGCATGGTCCAGTCGTACGATTGAACCATAGGCATGGTCCAGTCGTACGATTGAACCATACGCATGGTCCAATCGCACGAATGGGCCCAGTCGCATCTAATATGGGCCGAGGCCTATATATACCAGTTTTAATGTGTAGAAGGGTTATGGATTGAGAGGAAGTCTGCCCGGAGCCTAGGGCTGCCGAATGAGAGGGGAGATCATGCTCCATCTTCCACTTGCCAAGAGTCTTGATTCTTATGTTGTAACGAGCTTGTAATCGTTAGGTTTTATCAATGAAACCATTCAATTATAGTTCGTGTTATTGTTTGACTTTTGGTTTGTGCTGTTGTTTATCCTTCCGTCAAGAACATGCTCGGATGTTTATCGATCCGGCGAAAAACCGACTTCACAATTAATATATATATAAAAATAATAATAATAATAACAATAATAATAATAATAATAATAATAATAATAATAATTGATTTTAATAACTGAAATAAATTTTAAATCCTTTGAAAATAAGATTTTAGGGGAGTAACTTCATAACCTGAGGTCAGAATTTGACATGACGAGAAATGATTTTATATCTTCTAGATAAGTTCCTTTATGCATGTCTGGCGCTAAAATGAGAAATGATAGTAACTGATGATGATCTCTATTCACATCTTATTTTTTTCAAGTCGAGAGAATCAAACAGATTCTTTAACGATTTGCTTGATAGGCTTAGCCTGAAGAATAAAGTATACAGCAGCATCATGATTTCAATTAAAATATATGCTTAAGGATGTTTGGATTTACGCAATCATTTTTTGCCTTCACAAAAACTGAGTCCCGACAAAAATTGGATTGAGAATTGATATTTCACCCACCTTCATACGAATCTTATAAGCCATATCTTTGAATCATGTCTGGTATATTTATATGTCTTGTACATGTGCTTATCTCCTCTGCTGTACGGTAGTACTGACCTGGAGTGAAGATCTCCTCTACTGTACGGTAGAACTGACCTGGAGCTCTCATTGCCACATGATTAAATGGTCATCTCCTTTCTTATACGTAAGTATAGACATGGAGCTCTCACCATTTTGGTCTAAGTTGTGTCAAATCATCTAAACGAAGAATTCATCACAGAATGCAATATTCTGTTGATAATCACTTACACACTCATGCACAAGCCTTGTTTTATAAAGATCGTAACAAAATTCAAGAAATCCTGAGGTTGGGTGAGGGTTTTTGCCAAATGATTGTGGGGTCCTAACATTATAAAGCATCTAATCGAACCTTAACAAATCATATGTTCTTTGTTGAAAAAGATAAGGCATGGGTTTAAGTGGGCAACTATATCAGCAATCGTTATTGATTTGTTCAAGAATTTCAACAGTTCCTTTGCAGATTGTGATAAGATCTAGTAATCAGTATGATCTCATTGTCGGTCGATGATTTACGATCATCTTCATGTTCATGAATATCTAGAGGATGTGATCTCTGATTGATTTAGATCTTCGTGTGTGAAGTTAATTATAATTATAATTATAAAAAAATAAAAAAGGGGGGGCGAAACTACTCTTTCGCTCCTTGTTTCGCTGGACGAAATTGCAATTTCGCTCGGCTTGCTCATCATTTTTATCTGTATATCTCTTGGCGAAATTGCAGTTTTTCTTAGCAAAACTATAAATTCGTCGAGCAAAATTGTAAATTTGTCTGGGTGAATCTATAGTTTCGTCGTCTACGAAACTATATGCTATATAAGTCGTTTTGCGAAATTATTCTCTCATTTTCGCACAATCGACCTGTGTTGTCTTTTAGGGTTTACCCGTGACCTTATTTGGCGATTTTGCATATTTGTGCGGTTTCATACTGATTGAGTGTTGTTTCCTGTTCACCAGTGAGTTTCGATCATTGAACGTTCTTCTAATCATGTTAATATTAACTCATTTTAAGGCGATTGTATTTTGACTCTTCGGTGTCTTCGTTGTTCATCCAGCGAAACTACTGATTATCGGCGAAACTACTGATTATCCTGTGAAACTGAACGAAAGTTCTTCACTTTTCAGTGAAACTGTGAGGTTATGTTGCCCATGCGAATCTAACAATTTCGCCGACCTATTTTCAGTTTCGCCGGATTTGAACATAAGTTTGTACAGTTTCGCTTGGTCGAAACTATCTTTATTGGGCAGCGAAATTGATATGTTTTAGTTAGCGAAACTATGTTTTCGCTTGCCGAAACTATCAGCGAATCTATTTTTAATAATTTTCACCATGTCAAAACTATTTTTTTGCCAGCGAAACTGATATGTTTTAGTTAGCGAAACTAGTTTTTCGCTTGCTGAAATTGTTAGTGAATTTTTTTATTATTTTCTCTTCTTATCTCCTTAATTTCTTATTCATTTTATCTGATCTCTTCTTCAGGATATCATGGCTAATCTAAAGTTCGATGAGCGGAACAATATTACCGCTATTCTGAATGATACACATCCAAAAGCTGCTGGATTCAGAGATTGTATCAGATGGCTACAAAGCTCACCCATAGCCCATGCCATATCTCATACGACTACCTTATGATCTTCATATCAGAGACTTCTGGCGATCTACAGAGTATGACACTCGAGGAAATTCACAAAGGATTACTGCTAAAGTCATTAATCAAGAAGTGACCATCACTGCCGAGACTGTCTCTAGGATATTTAGACTAGACGAGGATTCTGGAGATGAAGTCACCATGACAGATTCCGAGGTGTTCCAGGCCTTCAGAAGCATGGGATATGAGGGACCAGCTTTTGGTTCTCGCAAGGAGATAAAGAAGTCATTTCTGTCGAAGGAGTGGAGATATATTGCTCATGTTTTTATCACGTGTCTTGATCACCGTAAAGGTGGATCAGACGGTCTAAACATTGATTGGGCGAAGGCAATGGTGTTATGTTGTAAAGGAGAGAAGGCCAATATTGCAAAACTGATTTTTGCTTGCATGACTGAGAACGTGATGGCCTTGAAGAAAGACAAATGGTTGTTATATCCCCATTTTCTTCAGATGATATTCGATGATCTTATACCTAATGTACCAAAACATGGAGAGATAAAGAGGTTGGTACAAATGAATTCTCGCATATTTGCTGATTGTTGTGCCATTCGCCACGATGGCAGTGGAAAGATCACCTATCTTTGGGAAAATATGTATCCTCTAGAACGTTGGAGCTATATAAACGGGTGGATGAATCTGAAAATAAAAGGGCTGAAGAAACTAGAGTACAGCAAACTGAAGCCACAAAGAAAAGAAAGAGATATGCCAAAGAAAAAGACTATGACTTCGATGAAGATATTGCTGAACAAGCTGAAGAAATAAGAATTGAAAAAGAAAGAAGGTCGAAGAAGAAAGCCGATACTGCTGAACCTGAAAGACGATCCAAACATAGACATGAAGGATTCACCGAAATAAGGGAGGAAAGAGGAAACCTTGATGAAGATATGATTCGAAATCTGAATACTTCCTTGGCAAATGAACTGAGTATGATCAAGACCAAACTCACAAACCAAGAAATCAAAGAAAAGCTAAAGGATGAAGTAATAGAAGGTATGCAAAAGATGCTTGTTGATCAAAACCGATTACTGAAAAACTTATTTGAAGAGATTACCCTTCTGAAAGCTGCAGTCGGCCTGCCTGATCAACTAACTCAATCTGAGTTAGATGATCTAACTAACACAACAAAGTACCCATTTTTGAATGTGCGTACTTCATCCAAGGCAAGAGAGGGCACATCTGGTGTAGTAACCACTGATGCTGGAGATTGTGAAGCTAGAGGAGAGGATGTTGGAAGGGAAAATGAGGAGGATATTATAGAATCTGGGTTTGTTAATATGCATTTTGACTTTGAGAAGGATTTAGTCGGTGAAGAAGTAATAATTACGAAAACTGCTGAAGAAGCTTCTGAGAAAGGAAAGGGATTAGTTGATAAGGAAGAGGATGATGAACAACTTCTAGACTATGATTCAGAACCTGAGTTCTATGAAGTTGATGAGTGACCATTAATCTATATAGCTAAGAAGGGAGAGGATGTTGCAGACGTGCTTGAGATGGATAAAGATGATTGGTTTATAAAAGAGAAGGAGCCAGAAGAAATCACTCCTTTTTTCCAACATATGAAGGGACTGAGTAGGAAGGAGGCTAACAAGAAGATTATAAGTTGGTGCTATAACTCCAGCCTAAAGATGTTCATGATAAAAAGAAGGGGAGGTAGTATCAGTTACTTGCACAAGAGGAAGGCTTTTAAGACATTGCCTAAATGGGATCTAAGGCGATTGGCAGCTCTACCACTTCTTAATGCACATCTAAGTGAAAGAGCCACTCTTTTGGAAAAAGAGATAAAACGGGCTTAATGAAACTTTGAGTCGTTTGGGTATATGAAGGCAGAGAGGAGGAGGTCAAAGAAGGGAGACGGGAAAGGGAAGAATTGTTCTGAGGGTTAAACCACCAAAAACTGTAAACAAAGTGAGATTGGCTGATCCCCTTCCCCGACAATTACAGGATTTCGAGAAATGGTTTTATGATAACAACACTGGAGAAGCTGTGATTAGGGTGAAAAATGGCAAAGAGTTTAAGGTTTTTGATCCTATGGAATTGTTCAGTTTCTGTGATGAAGATATATTGGTGTTATGTGAGAATCACATAAAGGCTGGAGCTAGAGAAGAGACTCGGAAAGAAGCTAGCCTGTTTATGAATGTTGTCAACAAGATTAGAGGAGTGAGGTCTGAAGTGAAGAAGTTAGCTAAAAGGGTAAGGGATCAAGATGACCTTCACATGGATATTCAAGATTTGGCAAAGCAATTTGAGAGAGCTAGTGCTTATCCTGAGGGAGCTAGTGAAGCAGGAAGAGACCATGGAGAATCATGTGCTGAAGCTTCTGAGGAAGTATCTACAGGAGGTAACGAACACAAATCAAATGCAGCAGAGGAAACCAGAGCTGACAAGATAAATCAAGAAGTGTGAAGACGGTGAGATCCAATCTAGGGGGAGTATTGAAGATCATGTATAGGTTGGACTCACCTTAGTTTAGATTGTTTACTTTACTTGTAATAGGACTCTTCATAGTTTCCTTTTGTATGTACTTAGATTTTTGTATGTTAGCAGTCTAGCGAAACTATGAGTGAAACTGTAAGTTCGCTCACAGTTTGTTGTTTTGTTTACCTGGCGAATTTAATGTTCTGTCGGGCGAATCTATAGTTTCGGCAGGACAGTTTCACTGACAGCGAAACTGTTGGAGCATATATAGTGTGTCCGTCGCTTGTCGAATAGTCTAGGCTTAATGTAATACACCTGAGATGTTGTAAACACATGAAACTGGGTCATTCGCAGGAGCATATGCGAATAAGACTCAGTCGTACGACTGAGCCATGCTAATGGATCAGCCGTGCGACTGAGAAATACGATTGGGACATTCGTAAGACTAAGCCATAAGTATGGTCCAATCGTACGATTGAACCATACACATGGTCCAATCGCACGAATGGGCCCAGTCGCATCTAATATGGGCCGAGGCCTATATATACCAGTTTCAATATGTAGAGAGATGAAGGATTTCTAAAGATTTTTGAGAGGAAGTCTGCCCGGAGCCTAGGGCTGCGGGTGAGAGGGGAGATCATGCTCGATCTTCCCCTTGCCAAGAGTCTTGAATCTTATGTTGTAACGAGCTTGTAATCATTAGGTTTTATCAATGAAACCATTCAATTATAGTTTGTATTATTGTTTGACTTTTTGGTTTGTGCTGTGGTTTATCCTTCCGTCAAGAACATGATCGGATGTTTAATGATCCAAAAAAGCGACTTCACAATTGGTATCAGAGCCGGTTACTATTGGAATGATCTAACAATCATTCTTGCAACCTGAGCTCTTGATTTCTGGATCAAAATTCAAATCTTGACGTTAAAACCACTTCGTGTTCTTCGTGTTTTGCTCAGATCTTGTTACGTTTGTTGCTTCTATGTTAAAATCGAATTCGAAACCACGTTCCTATCACCCTTTCAAATCTGATGATGCGTACTTTGTTTTGGTTCATGTTAAATTCATCAGATCAGGGTTTTGGGCAGCCCTGGCGGCTGTAGATCTAAAAATCTACGTGCAGACCCGTTCATGCGACTGGGCCATGTGATCGGACCATTCGTATTAATGAGCCATGCGAATGGACCATTCATGCGACTGGACCAGTCGTATGTTCAGTCATGTGACTAGACCAGTCGTATGTTCAATCGCATGAATGAGCCATCCGCATTGACTCATCCGCATTTGTTCCAGACCAAAAAAAAAGAGCCTGGAACAGTTTCTTGCACAGATTTGAGGATGAGCAAAGTATATTCACCCTGAGGTTCTTTTGTCAAATAAGTTCGATGTGTACCCCATTATTCGTCACACTTCCAGAATAGGTGAATGTTGTTGGAACACGAAAGAGAGAAGAGAAGATGTCAGCAGTCGGTGCTGATTTTGTGGGGTAGTCAGGAGCATCTGACTACTTATGGGCCAATCAAGTTATAGTTATCCGCACAAAGAGGATTCTCATTCTTAGGGAGAATCCATGTATAACTAAATTGTAGACGCAATCCAAAAATGATGACGTGAGTAGGTTTCTGATGATGAATCTACGTGCATGCTGATTTGTTTGATATTGTCAGCTGTGGATTGGAACCTTCAACTTTTTGCCCAATACACCGTGTGAAGATGCCAGAAGAGCACAATGTCTATATATTGGGATATGTTAAATGTGAGGGGGAATTTCTGTAGGTGGTGATGTTAATCAGGTTAGCCTGTGTGAAGATTGAAGCAATGGAAAACTGTTCATGTCATTATCTGGAAAAATCAGTCATATGGGGAATCTTGCTGCTATGATGGTGTTCTACAAGTAAACGAAAGATGTTGTGCCTAAATTCATTTTCAGGGATGTGTGTAACTTGACGGATCGGCAACGTTGGCTTATATGGTTTTTCGTTTGATTCTATTGGTAACCAGAGCAAAGATTGACTGAAGATTGTAAAATGGGTATCTACTATTCGCAAGCAACGTCCAAGGGGGAATTTGTTGGAGCATATATAGTCATATATAGTCTGTCCGTCGCTTGTCGAATAGTCTAGGCTTAATGTAATACACATGAGATGTTGTAAACATATGAAACTGGGTCATTCGCAGGAGCATATGCGAATGAGACTCAGTCGTACGACTGAGCCATGCTAATGGATCAGCCGTGCGACTGAGAGATGCGATTGGTACATTCGTAAGACTGAGCCATAAGTATGGTCCAGTCGTACGATTGAACCATACGCATGGTCCAGTCGTACGATTGAACCATACGCATGGTCCAATCGCACGAATGGGCCCAGTCGCATCTAATATGGGCCGAGGCCTATATATACCAGTTTCAATGTGTAGAGAGATGAAGGATTTCTAAAGATTTTTGAGAGGAAGTATGCCCGGAGCGTAGGGCTGCCGGATGAGAGGGGAGTCATGCTCGATCTTCCCCTTGCCAAGAATCTTGCTTCTTGTGTTGTAACGAGCTTGTAATCATTAGGTTTTATCAATGAAACCATTCAATTATAGTTTGTATTATTGTTTGACTTTTTGGTTTGTGCTGTGGTTTATCCTTCTGTCAAGAACATGCTTGGATGTTTATCGATCCAAAAAAACCGACTTCACAGAAACTGTCTATGAAACTAAGACTGCTATATATACTCATGTTAATTTTCATTGTTGGGAAAGCTTGCAAAAACCTAATTGTGAATCATTGTTGCAAGCTACCTTTTCAAAGTAGTTATTATACAGAAATATCATTGTGCTTTTTGTTATTGATTGTCATTGATCATTGTCTTATCATGAATGAGTTATTATTATGTTCAATCCTCTCTATTATCGTTGTTTAGCATGTTTGTTGGATATTGAACGATTCTTCATATCATTTGCACTGTAATTCGATCTCATGGACCAACATTAGCATGGAACTTCCGAAGGTTGTAGAGTTCTTCCGAAGACAAAGTGAAAGATCAACTTTCGAAAACAGAACTCCACTTTCGAAGTCAAGTGTATACTTCCAAAGTTCAAGCCTTAGAAGAATGAACTGAAGACCACTTCTGAAGTATGATGAAAAGAAGAAGTCTCCAAGCCTTGGAAGAAGCAGCCTCTTTCGAAGTATAAATGGCTTCGGAAGTACTTACTCTTCCGAAGCCATTTAACCTTCGGAAGGCACTGCTATGACTAGTGGACACAAGTATGGTCTCTAACACTCCGCTGCAGACCTCTGATACTGTATGGCTTCTTCCTTAAGAGCCATGCAGTTGACCATACTTTATTCCACTGTTCACCTTTTCATGATAGTACATGTTACCAACTTTAGTTGGTGACAAAAGGTAAGTCAGGGACATGTCCTGACTACCAAAATCTCAAATAAGACTTTATTCGGGTTACCTTAAACTTTAGTCTTGTAGTATAGACTTTAGCTATAGGATCCCAGCTGGTATCAAAGTATATCTGGCTGTAGGTAGTATTATATATAGGTTCTCTTTATAACTCATTATAACAACAACAACTGCTTGTAAGAATCTTGTATTTTGAGTTGAGAAGCAATATATAAAAGTACCTTGAAAATTACCTTCTGTGTTCTTTATTACTTTCTATATTCTGATCACCTCTTACTGATTCTATCTTAACCCGAGTGTTTCTCTAGGTGAGTTTGAGAGAAAAACATAAGTGTTTAGTGATAAACATCAATCCTACGTGATCTCATTTGACAAGTCATCTGAGTGAGATGGTACCAGGCTAGGACCTCCTTCAAAAAAACACTAAGGTTTTGTGATAGTTGTCTAATGGGATCAACTTGAAGAGGAACATCTTCATTAATGTGTTCATCAAATGTAGGTGGAATCAATGGATAATTATCTCTTCTTTCTATAGCTGATGAAGTATCACTTGAATGTATATTTTCTACATCAGACAAGTGAAATTGGTCAAATGATTTTGTAAACGTGTCAATATCAAACAACCAGTCAGGACCATTTGTAGATTTGGGAAACGAATGTTCCTTGAATTGAACATTTGTAGATTCATCAATAATGTTCAATCTAGGATTGAACACTCTATAAGCCTTTGAAATAGAAGAATAACCTATAAAGAATCCTTCATCAGACTTGGATGAAAATTTTCCCAAATAGTCTCGGGTGTTTAATATTGAGACAGGACTACCAAATGATTTGAGAAATCCAATAAATGGTTTCCTATGAAAGAGCAGTTCATAAGGTGTCATGTTACTTTCTTTAACAATCAGAGTTCGATTTTATACAAAGCACGATGTGTTAACTGCTTCTACCCAGAAGGTGATTGATAGTTTAGCATCGGCTAGCATCATTCTTGCTGCTTCAATCAGTGTTCTATTTCGCCTTTCAGCTACCCCATTTTGTTGAGGAGTTCTAGCTGCACTGAATTGATGAGCAATGCCTTTGGTTGTACAAAAGGAACTCATACTTTCATTTTTGAACTCAGTACCATTGTCACTTCTTATTATTTTGACCTTAAGATCCAGTTGATTTTCAATTTTAGTGATAAAATCTTGAATGTTTGGGATGCCTCATTTTTATGAAGTATGAAGAACACCCATGTGAATCGTGAAAAGTCATCAATGATCACTAAACAATATTGTTTCTTTCCCATACTCATTACATGAGTTGGTCCAAATAGATCCATGTGAAGTAGCTTTAATGGAGGATTATTAGTGTTCACAAGCTTGGTTTTGTGAGACGATTTGTGTTGTTTTCCTTTGAGGCACGCTGAACATTGATCAATAAAATTAAATTCTTTTTTAGGAAGACCAATGACATGGTTTCCTTTGACCAACTTGTTCATATTTTTAAAGTTTGTGTGCCTCAAACGTCTATGCCAAAGTTGTGACTCATCAAATGATGCTTTAGACAAAAGACATGTTTCTTCTTTAGGTGATGCAGAACATAGGTTTAAGACATATGTATTATTCTTCCTCGATGTCTTTAAGACAACCCATTCTTCAGAGATCTGAAATCCTGGTTTCAGAATGTAGCAATGAGTGTCTGTAAAATGAGTGGAATATTTCTTGTCATAGATCTGAGACATGCTTAGCAGATTGAAATTCAGTTGTTCACAGTAGTTCACTCTATCAAAGCTCAGCATCCCATTTGTCACAGATCTTTCTCCTGTAATTCTACCACCTTTTAAATCTCCACCAAATGCCATAGTGGTTCCTTGTAGGTGCTTGAAGTCATGAAGGAGGGAACGATCTCCAGTCATGTGTCGAGAGCATCTACTGTCTACGTACTATAGGCTATTAGACCTGTGTGGATGAACCTACAAGCAAAAAGAACTAATTAGAATAAGGAACCAAAGCCATGATGGTCTTGGGTTTCCTGTTCCTATTCATGATGGTGACCTCCTGGTATTTCCCTCTAAATTGTGGTTTAGATGGAGGTGTCCTGGCAGATTTTTGGTAATGAATGGGTTGAGTCATCTCATCAACATCTACTGAGGATTCAGATGAGTAATGAAATCGTTAGTCTCTGTTTCTTTGTAGAAATTTAGCCCGTTTTTCATTATCAAAAGTAAGTTTTTGTTTTGGAAGGTCAAGTTTGTGTTTCATTGTGAGATGATTTCTTTGACCCTTCCTCAATTCCTTCAAATTATTTCTGTCATTTGTTGATCTAGGTGTCCTAGATTGAGTATTGTAAAATGAGGTTTGATAGAATGCATCGCAGTGGATGTTTTTGAGATGGGCTTGTGTTGGGGAATTCTCAAACCCTTCTGATTGAAGTAACAATCAGATGTATTATGATTGTTCATGTCACAGATGAACAATACTTGTTGAAATAGCATTTTTTGGTGGAGTGATTGTTCATATCACAGATAGAGCAATATTGATTAAAGAAGCATTTATCTGTCTTGTGATTGAATATTTCACAAATGTCACAATACATTTGTTTGCTTCTTGAATCAGATTTTTCTTTGTGTGACTCAACTGATATTTTCTTTTGATGAGTCACTTTCTTTTCTTTAGGTGATGAATCAGAATCAGCCCTTTTAGTAGTTTGCTTCACAACACTACCTTTGTTTAATTATCTGGGTTGTTTCTGTTTCTTCAACTTATTTCTTACTTCTTTCTCAAGCTGGTCAACATGTTCCTTGTTGCAGATATCAAACCCAACTCCTGCCTTAATCTTGAAAACTGAGGGTCTGATGATGTTTTATGTGTTGAACTCAGTGTTACTGTTTGTTTCTTTTGCAGTGAAACCTTTTCTGATTTACTTGAACTTTTTGGAGATATAATCTCATTATTAGACCTACTCTCAGTAGTGGGTTTCACTGTCTTTACATATTCCTTTTTACCTTGTAAAACAGATGGTATGAATTTTATAAAAGGGACAATTGCTTTTACAGTGCTTGATGATTTCATGACACTCATTGTCTTGTCTGAACACTCTTTGATTTTGATTGGGTGACCTAACTTGATTTTATCCTCATTTGTTTTAATATAAACATCAGGTTTGTTTTGAGGATTGGTCACCTGTTTTACTACAGATTTAGGCTCTATAGTTTTAGTTTCAATTGCTTCAGTGAGTGAGACAGATTCAGGCATGACCGTGTAGTTGTCATTGTATGGTGGAGGACATGAATTATATCCAATCCCTGACATGTCCTTTGGATCCTTTTGAGAATCAAGCATCTCTTGCAGCTTGACTGGAGAAATTTGAAATTTTTCAAGTTTCACTTCAGTCATAGATTGTTGAGCCTTAGATTGAGCTAACTTTTCAGTAAGTAGCTCATTCTCAGCTGGAAGAGTGTACTTCTCACCATGCAGTTTTTCTAAGTCAAAGATGAGAGATTTAGTTTTGATTTCAAAGTTTTTTATTTCTCTCTTCATCATCTCTGACTTTACCTTTTCTTCTTTGATTTTATCAGCCAGTTTATGGTTATGCTCCCTATAACCTTGCAATTCTTAATGCAATTTTCACTACAAAGGTTAGATTTTACCTCAGTAGGCATTGGAGATGGTACATAGTTGATGTGAGCCATAAGAGCATGATTTTGAAATTGAGGCTTGACTTCCTCTGCATACATACTCCAGTCACATACCCCATCTTGCTTTATCACGAGAGCACTGGCAGAAGACTGACTACTTCCATGAGCTTGATTTTTCAGTTGGGGTGGATTCTGGTATGATTGGTGTTGATGATACTGCTGCTGTTGGTTGTTGGAGTGAAAGCTTGAGTTTGGCTGTGAGGATGACTGGCCTTGAGAGTTCCTTTGATAGTTGTTTCTGTTGGGGGCATTGCACTCTCTTGAGAAGTGGCCAGCCATGCCACAGTTGAAGTATTTCACCTTGGATTTATCATATCCAAGTTTTGTATTTTCATTTAGGCTCAGCTTTCTTCCTTTTCTGAAGAATTTATTGGCTCTCATGGCAATCATGGCCATTTGCCATTGTAGATCCATTTCTTCCACATCATCTGGATCCATTTCCTCTAGATCTTCTTGAATTAGATGAGCAAAAGTGAGTCTTCCTCCCAAGTAGGCTTCAAAGCTTGCAACAAAGGCATTGTAAGTTGCCTTTTGTTCTTCTGATCTTGAGTCTTCAGGAGTGGTTTGAGGAGCAGAAGTGACTCTAGAAATTTAAGGAGCAGCAGTGACTTTAGGTGTTTGAGATGAGGTTTATGGATGATTGATTGGTGGAGTTGCAATGAACCCAGTGTTGTTCATTTGATCTCTTGATGAGATAAAATCATCTTCCTCAGTGATGAAGGCATTTTCCACAGAATGAGTTCTGATGGAAATTTGTAAGCCTCAAACACTCTTGGTCCACCAAGATTTCTATTTCTTTCATCAAGTTCTAAAGCTTCAATTTTGGCTATCATGATGTCTAAAGTAGTACTCTCAAGATCAAGAGTAGTTTTCAGCATGGTTACATTCTGTTTCCAGCTTTTAGGGAGACTGTGAAGCATTTTCTTGTTTAATTCTTTAATCTTGTAAGTGACTCCCATGATTCCAAATCATTTACCAACTATACAAATCTATGTAGTTGTTTAGATATTGATTCTCCCTTGGTGTGGTGGAATGTTTCATACTGATTGACCAGCTTATCCTTGTTGATTTCATCCACCTCACTGCTTCCTTCACACATGATCTTGAGTGCATCCCACACAGCTTTTGTAGTTCCATACTTCTCCAATCTTTTCAGCACATCCATCTTGAGTGCTTGAGTCGGAATTGAGTAGGCTTTAAGGTCAATCTTGATTTTCTTGTAGTCTTCATCATCTAAGGTCAGATCTTCAATGAGTATTCTAGCAGTTCTATATATTGCAGCTTGATCTGCAGACAAAGTAACATGGATGTGTGGCCCCTTGCATATTGAGATCTAGAAATCAAGATCTACACCTGTGATGTAATTCCTAAACCTGATTTTCCACTGTTTAAACTCAGATTTATGTTTAAGCATAGGAGGTTTAGGTGTATGACCAAGTTCTGAGTAGCTATTAGAATCCATTTTAACTAAGTGTTTAACTGGTATACTATAGATTTAAATTATTTTTAGGACTGATTAGTCCAACTTGTCCAAACAGTTCAAATGGATTTCAGGCCCAGATTTGTGATTGTAGTGAGTTTCTTGCTGTTGTGAGTATTTTGGTGAGTATGTGTTGACAAGAGTATTTTCTGTTGTTTACCAAGTAGAGAAGATGATATACTCTACTAGCAACTCATTACCAGATCAATCGAATTCTATTCAGTTCTTGCGCAGATCTGAAAGAGAATCGAGAGCCAAAGCTCTGATACTAGTGGCTGGGTTAAGTAAGAGTGAGATTCTTACTGTGAATCGAATATGGTAATCAAGTCAGTGATTGAATGGCGGAAACAAACAATCAAAGAACATTCAATGCAAGAAAATTACTCATAAATGCTTTGGTATTGTATATATGAAAGTTGATAAATTACAAAGAATAATTACAACAAAAATTTTCTATCTATCAGCCGTCGCGTCAAGTACGAGGTTATCTATTCTATTTATAGGCAGACAAGATGCCTTTTACAAAATGACTAAACTACCCTAACCTATACATCAACTCTAGTCTAAGTCTTCATCCGCATCTTTGCTTGTTCATCCGCATTGACAAATGCGGATGAGTTAACTTGATTAGCATTTCTTCACTTGATCATCCGCATTAGTATGTTGGTCATCCACATTGGTTAATGCGGATGAACAAATTCTTATGCGCATTTGTTCGGTCATCCGCATTTGTCTAATGCGGATGAGCAAAGTCTTGTCCGCATTAACTTTTAGTCTTTCGCATTTGTCAATGCGGAAGAGCAAATACTTATCCGTATTTGCATTATGTCTTCCTCATTGACAAATGCGGAAGACAACACTTGTTCTTTTTCTTTGCAAAATTTTCATCCGCATTTCTTCTTGGACTTAAGGGATTCCAGCAGAGCAATCATCAAATCACCCATTGAGTTGGCATGTATGATCCTTTCAGGGTGCAACACTTTCTTCTACTAAATCTCTTTTATTTTTAATCATTATCATTTGATCATTAATCTTCTAACATTCACTAACCTTATAACAATCACTAACATTCCTAAATCAAGCTAACATAAACAAAGAATCCCGTTTGCATATGGGCGGCTATGCCGCCATATTCAGTTATTCCACAAGATTATTTCCATAAGTGATGGCTATGCCGAAGTCTTGGAATATTTTTATAAACTCAAATGAAGTCTAATATATCATATATCTACATAATAAATTTGTTCTAACCCGTTTCATGCTTTAACAATTTTGAAAGTGCACATAAGTGCCTTACCATAATTTTGGCAGAATATAATCAGACTTCAACCGACCATAACATGATCATAACAAACTAAATTTGGGTAAAATCAGACTCTAATATCAAGTTCATTGAATTACCTTTTTAATAATAGTTTATAAGTCTTCAAAATTAATCGGACAACTCAACAATAGCCTTCACAAGATAAGTGCGCATTTCAGCACATTCTGTCTTGTGCTGCTGTTTTGATCTACTACAGATCTTTTCATAAAAATGTTTCAAAATGAAACTTGTCCGGGAGACATTGAACTAGTCAACTATAAATGTTTATAATTTTATGAAACCGTTTGCTATTTTTAAAACCTGTTCAAACACATATCAAACATTCTGTCCATAATCTAAAATTGATGCAATAATCATTTTTCAATCTAACTTTCGCTTTTTAGAATTTTCCAAACGTCCTAACTTCTTGTAATGAATTACAACCTCAAGTTATTGTTTTTTATCATTTAGGACATCACCTTTGACTCTTGACATCCAACCTTTCTTATGTACTCTACAACCATCACTATACTTGTGAGTTTTCCATATGAGTTATCCATGCCCTATTTTTACTTTATTTCACACCTTTTAGGGTGAAACATGTTAACTTTATAAACTTACAATTGTAAACATCTTAATACTTGTAAATGCACATGAAATTCATTTTTACTTTTGTCATCGTTATTGATATTATTGTGAGTGTTATATGAGATACATTATATGTTGACAATAATTAACTATTGCTAGCCTGGCGATGTCATAGATCTATGGGCCTGACAAGCCAACTTAGTTAATCCAAGTACACTTAGCTAATCTGTTAGGACCTGGTATTTGACCGAAATACCTTATGATTAACGTGTAACCAGATCAAATAGTGCGGAATCCTATTTGATTGGCGATCCAATCAGTGAGAACACACGAAGAATCAATCAAGGATTGAAACTAACGTTAGAAATCAATAGGGAATCGATCTAATGTGTTCTATGAACTTGGAGAACGATTTGGAAGGTTTCTGGATGGCTAGGGTTCGTCTGGAATCGTAATTGATCAAGTCTTCGGATTTTTCACGAATTGAGTTGTATTTATAGGTTGGTATTATTCAATCGTGCGACTGAACCATTAGTCTGGTTCAGTCGTGCGATTGAACCATGCGGTTGATTCATTTGTACGACTAAGTGTTCAGTCGTGCGACTGAGCCAATCTTATATTACAATCGTGCGACTGATCCAGTCTCCTGGTTCAGTCGTGCAACTGAGTCAATCGTGTGAAGTTATTCATGCGTATGTTTCATTCGCATGAGCCATTCGCATGAGAACTTCATTAAGTTAAGTTTGAATGTTTGAATTAATATAACTTAATGTGCAACCATTCGAATAATCATAAACCAAATCAATTCCGTCACAACTCATTAGTGAACTATTAAACATTATAACTAACATAATCATATAATCTTTTAATCTTGTAATCTTGTAATCTTGAAAACTGTCAGGTTTGATTGTAACTATATGTGTTCTATAAATTTGCATAATTCATAACCATAGGCATGAATTGATACTTGTAATATTATATATATATATAATATATATATATATATTATATATATATATATATATATATAATATGTTTTACCCATGGAAACTCACCAACTTTCAAAGTTGACCATTTATTTTTAACAAGTTTCAGGATTGCTACTTGAGGATTGCTTCTTGCTCATATAGGACTTGGACCTAGTTTAACTAATGATTTTATTTTGTTGTTTGAATTTTGATTGTTTTGTAATGATTTATTTGTTTAGTATTATTCAATGAAAAATGACATATAATATTATTTCAACTTATTTAATTCCATCAGCTATGAGCAATCGTTTTATATCCGTCCGCCTAATGATTCCGCCCTCGGTCGGGTGTGACAAAACTACACTAAGAAAACCACCTAGAATAAGAAGCCAAAGCAGCAAGCTGCAGTTACTATTGAAGAAGGAGGCTTTGACTGGGCTTTTAAGGTGGAAGATGCATCTCCAAACCAAGCACTGATGGCTGACCATGATGAAGCAAAGGTATTGGAACATTTCTGTACACGTGTATGTATTGCTAAATTTAATAGATACTGGTCCTACAACTTAGAAATGAGATCTGATCTTGAGTCTTAAAAATCTTAAAATCTGATTTCAAAAGATTTGAAAATGACTATAAGTTAAAGATAGATGATTTAGAGAAAACCATTTCACTTCTTAAACATGAACACACTAACTACAGGGCTTAGATCAAAGATCTCATAACGAAGTTGACTGAATGCTAGGTTGAGCTTATGATCAACAAAGCCAGGGCAGAAAATGTGTTCTTGAAGAAGAGACCTTCAAGAACATTATATCATCATCCTTGCATGCAAAAGTTTTTTACCAGAATAAGCAGGGACTGTAATCTAGTGAGATAGCTCCTCCACACACAATCTTGTTTGTAAGATCTCCTAGGTGAGGAACTTGTGAAGATGAGCTTCCACTCATAGACCCCTTGACTGAAGAAGATGAAGAAATGATATGGAGAATGCCTCTAAGATGAGTGAAGGAGAGGATTCTAAGAAGGGACATTATCCTTCTAAGGAGAGTAAGAAGTCTATGATGACCAAATCCATAAGAAAGAACTTGATTAGAAAGAGCAAGAGAAAAGCAAAGAATGCTCAAGAGATCAAGGCCACTTTTGACTCTAAGCAGAAACAAGTCTTTACCTCTACAGGGTTTGAGGTGGTTAAGACTGATGACATCAACCTAAACTCTAGTACCAAGAGTAGTGGTTCATGTTCAAATCATCCCCACATCAAGAAGAATGTTGATCAGTTGTGTACCACTGCTACATAGGCTAAACCATCTAGCTCCAAGTGTAGTTCTCACCCTAAAAGAACGGTCTCAACATCTGCAAAGATGAAGATGGAGAGGGAAAGTGATCAAGTTCAGTCTTGTTCTCAAAAAAAGGCTAGTAGGAAGAAGAAAACAAATTATGTTATGTGTGGAAGTACTTCTCATCTTGCTAAAGATTGTTCCTACAATCCAAGAAGTACTCTCTATATGACCAAGGAAGAGACTTCTAAGAGTTCAGAAAAAAAATTTTGTTTCCTTCGGAAGCTCCAAAATGCAGATGAAGGCAAATGGAAAATTGCCTTCGGAAGAAAATTTAATCTCGGAAGAAGGGAATACTTCCGAAGTAGTAAAGCCTGCTGCAGTGATAGCAAGATCTTTCGATGGTCTAGCCATCAAATCTTCCGAATTTATTAAAGGTCAAGTTTAAACTTCCAAAGGTGGTGTGAAAGTTTAAGAAAGGCCAAGTGACTGAAAGTTCTCCATCAACAACAGCAAATGATCCTTAAAATATGACTATAAGATCTATTACTATTTCATTAGCTTCGACTTCTCTTGATAAACCCAAGACAAGAAAGGCCTAAGTTTCCAAATGTAACTAATCACCTCTTTTATGCAGGAACAGCTCAAGACAAATAAGAATGTTTGGATCATTAATAGTGGTTGTTCCAGGCACATGACAGGCAATAGGCCATTACTCCAAAACTTTGAAAAATTTGATGGAGGGACAGTTGCTTTTGGAGGAGATGATGGAGGTTACATATTTGGAAGGGGCAAGGTCACAAATGGTAAGCTCAGCATTAAGAAGGTAAACTCTGTCAAGGATCTTGGATATAATCTTTTGAGTGTATCTCAATTTTGTGATTAGAGTCATAACATGCTCTATACTGAGCATGAGTGCATTGTTCTATGGGGTGGTCATTCTATATGAGCATATTCTGCTCAGAGCCCAGGGAACATGTACAAGATGGATTTACAAGAAACATCTCCCTCAGAAGAAGTTTCATGCTTTCTATCCAAAGCAAATAATGATGAGTCTTTTCTCTGGCATAAAATAATATTCCATGTAAACTTTAAGAGCATAAATAAGCTAAAGAAGAATGATTTGGTAACTGGAATGCCAAAGAAAGAGTTACAAGTGATGACCATTATGTTGCATGTCTGAAAGGGAAACAACACAAGGTATGTTACAAGCCAAAGGAAAGAAACTCCATCACTACTCCCCTATACTTGTTACGTATGGATCTCTTTGCCCCCACGGTGTAATGAGTCTATGAAGTACCTCTTATTGTTTAGTGATCACAGATGACTTTACAAGATTTACTTGGGTCTTCTTCCTCAGAACTAAGGAGAGATTCCTGAGATTTGAAAATTTTCATCTTAAAGATTGAGAATTAATCTGATCACAAGGTCAAAACAATAAAATGTGATCAAGGAACTAAATTCAGTAACCAAATCCTTGTTACATTTTGTGATGAAAAGGGTATTACAAGACAATATAGTGCTCCCAGGACTCCTCAGCAAAATGGTGTTGCTGAGAGGAGAAACGGACACTTATTGAAGCTACAAGAACAATGTTTTCTAACTCTAAACTGCCCATCACCTTTTGCGTAGAGGTAGTCAGCACTGCCTGCTATGTGTAGAACAGAGTTTTAGTGATTAAGACACATGGTAAGACTCCTTATGAACTATGGCACAAGAGGAAACCTTTTATTGGTTTTCTCAGGTCATTTGGATGTCCTTGCACCATCTTGAATACCAAAGATCAAATTGCCAAATTTATTGAAAAATCAGATAATGGACATTTCATTGAGTACTATTCTCAAGCTAAGACTTATAGAATATATAATATCAGAACCAGGATTGTTGAGGAGTCAGCCAATGTGACTTTCAATGAACACACACCTAGTGTAACTGGTTCTGGTCCTAATTGGCTATTTGTTCTTGATTTAGTTACAAACTGTTTTAACAAATCTTGTGAGAATGTTTCAGGGTTCATAGATATTCTACCAACATGTGATCCTGATCCAAAATTTGAGCTGACAAGACCTTCCAGCTATACAACTTCAGCTCCTGTTGTAACTAATTCTACAAATGAAGTTTCTATCAGCACAACAATAACCAATTCAGCTGATACATCTGAGATTCCTTCACATTCTAGCTCAGAGGCTCAACAACTAGATAAAGAAGCTTCAAATGTAGAAGATCATGGTGCTAGTGAAAGTGATTAAGAATTTTTTGATGCTGACAACCACTCTAATAAAGACAACATTAATGATGTCACACACTCATTGGATAAGTCTCACTTGATAAGTGTGCTGATAAGGTGGGAGAAACATCAATGCCAGATCTAAATTTCTCTAATTTTGACCTCTCTCAACAACTTGTTGTGATCCCTCAGCTAAGGATTCACAAGACTCATCCCACCTCAAACATCATTGGAGATGTTGACTGAGGGGTAAGAACAAGAGGACAAACCCATGATGTAAATGTTTGTCTTCACTCTTATTTCTTATCTCAGATAGAGCTTAAGAAAATTAATAAGGTTTTAAAGGATGGAAGTTGGGTTGAAGCTATGCAAGAGGAGTTTCTTCAATTCAAATGGCAGAAGGTTTGGAACCTATGTCCTCTTCTTAAGGGAAGACTACTATAGGAACCAAATGAGTTTTTAGGAATAAGAAGGATGATAGAGGACTTTTCATCAAAAACAAAGCTAGAGTAGTTGTTCAAAGGTACACACAAGTAGAAGGAATTGACTACATAGATGTCTTAGGAGCAAGACTGGAAGCTGTTAGGATATTCTTGGCATTTGCTACATCCAAGAACTTCAAGGTCTATCAACTTGATGTCAAGTGTGCTTTTCTCTATGTGGTGATTGATGAATAGGTGTATGTCAAACAACCACCTGGCTTTGTAGATCCTGATCATCCTGATTATGTTTGTAGGCTTGATAAGGCTCTTTATGGGCTGCACCAAGCACCAAGGAAGTGGTATGAGACTCTATCTCAGTATCTCTACAAGCATGGATACAGAAGAGGTACTATAGATGGAACTCTCTTCATCAAGGAACATGGAATGACTTAATAGTTCAAGTATATGTAGATGACATCATCTTTGGGTTAACTAATCCAAAGCTCTACAAAGACTTTGAAAAACTGATGAAGGATAGATTTGAAATAAGGTAGCATGGGGGAACTCAATTTCTTTCTAGGGATTCAAGTGAAGCAAGTTGAAGATGGGATCTTCAAAGTCAGTCGAAGTATATTTAAGACATACTCAACAGGTTCAACTGACTGATTGCAAGGTTGCTAAGACATCCATAACAAGAAACCACTCCCTTAGGCCTTACTTAAGGGGGAGTGTGTGGATGAACACCTTTACAGAGCTATGATTGGGTCTCTTATGTACCTTACTGCTAGCATGCTTGATATCATGTTTACCACATGTATTTGTGCAAGATATCAAGCCAATACCAAGATGTCACATCTTATCACTGTCAAGATAATTCTAAGATATCTCAAAGGTGCCTCAGCACTTGGCCTTTGGTATCCTATGAATATTGACTTTAATCTGTATGCATATATAGATAGTGATTATGGTGGATGCAATATGACTGCAAAGTGTTGGAGCATATATAGTCATATATAGTGTGTTCGTCGCTTGTCGAATAGTCTAGGCTTAATGTTATACACCTGATATGTTGTAAACACGTGAAACTGGGTCATTCACAGGAGCTTATGCGAATGAGACTCATTCGTACGACTGAGCCATGCTAATGGACCAGCCGTGCGACTGAGAGATGCGATTGGGACATTCGTAAGACTGAACCATAAGTATGGTCCAGTCGTACGATTGAACCATACGCATGGTCCAATCGTACAATTGAACCATACGCATGGTCCAATCGCACAAATGGGCCCAGTCGCATCTAATATGGGCCGAGGCCTATATATACTAGTTTCAATGTGTAGAGAGATTAAGGATTGAGAGGAAGTCTGCCCGGAGCCTAGGGCTGCCAGATGAGAGGGGAGATCATGCTCGATCTTCCCCTTGCCAAGAGTCTTGATTCTTATGTTGTAACGAGCTTGTAATCGTTAGGTTTTTATCAATGAAACCAATATTGATAGTTCGTATTATTGATTTTACTTTTGGTTTTGGTTGTTCATCCTTCTGTCAAGAACATGCTAGGATGTTTATCGATCCGGAGAAAAACCGACTTCACAATTGGTATCAGAGCCTGTTACTGCTGGAATGATCTAACAATCATTCTAGCAACCCGAGCTCTTGATTTCTAGATTGAATTTCAGATCTTGACGTTAAACCCACTTCGTGTTCTTCGTGTTTTGCTCAGATCTTGTTACGTGTGTTGCTTCTATGTTGAAATCGAATTCGAAACCACGTTCCTGTCACCCTTTCGAATCTGATGATGTCTACTTTGTTTCAGTTCATGTTGAATTCGTCAGATTAGGGTTTTGGGCAGCCCTGGCGGCTGCAGATCTGAAAATCTGCATGCAGACCCGTTCATGCGACTGGGCCATGCGAATGGAATGCGAATGGACCATTCGTACGACTGGACCATGCGAATGAGCCATTCGTACGACTGGACCAGTCGTATGTTCAGTCGTGCGACTGGACTAGTCGTATGTTCAATCGCACGAATGAGCCATCCGCATTGACTCATTCGCATTTGTTCCAGACCAAAAAAAAAAGTCTGGAACAGCTTCTTGCATGGATTTGAAGATGAGCAAAGCATATTCACCCAGAGGTTCGTTTGTCAAATAAGTTCGATGTGTACCCCATTATTCGTCGGATTTCCAGAATAGGTGAATGTAATTGGAATACGAAAGAGAGAAGAGAAGATGTCAGCAGTTGGTGCTGATTTTGTGGGGTAGTCAGGAGCATCTGACTACTTATGAGCCAATCAAGTTATATTTATCCGCACAGAAAGGATTCTGCTTCTTAGGGGGAATCCTTGTATATAGAAAGTGAAGACGCAATCAGAAAGTGATGATGTGAACCGGGTTCCGATGATGAATCTTCGTGCGTGCTGATTTGGTTGATATTGTTAGCTGTGGATTGGAACTTTCAACCTTTTGCCCAATGCACCGTGTCAAGACGCAAGGAGAGCACAATGTCTATATATTGGGATATGCTGAATGTGAGGGGGAATTTATATAGGTGGTGATGTTAATCAGGTTAGCCTGTGTGAAGATTGAAGCAATGGAAAACTATTCGTATCATTATCTGGAAAAATCAGTCATATGGGGAATCTTGCTGATGTGATGGTGTTCTGCAAAGTAAACAAAAGCTATTGTGCCTAAATTCATTTTCAGGGATGTGGTAGTAACCTGACGGATCGGCAACGTCGGCTAATATGGTTTTCGTTTGATTCTATTGGCAACCAGAGCAAAGATTGACTGAAGATTGTAAGAGGTGTTATCTACCATTCGCAAGCAACGTACAAGGGGGAATTTGTTGGAGCATATATAGTCATATATAGTGTGTCCATCGCTTGTCGAATAGTCTAGGCTTAATGTTATACACCTGATATGTTGTAAACACATGAAACTGGGTCATTCGTAGGAGCATATGCGAATGAGACTCATTCGTACAACTGAGCCATGCTAATGGACCAACCGTGCGACTGAGAGATGCGATTGGGACATTCGTAAGACTGAACCATAAGTATGGTCTAGTCGTATGATTGAACCATACGCATGGTCCAGTCGTACATTGAACCATACGCATGGTCCAGTCGTACGATTGAACCATACGCATGGTCCAATCACACAAATGGGCCCAGTCGCATCTAATATGGGCCGAGGCCTATATATACTAGTTTCAATGTGTAGAGAGATTAATGATTGGGAGGAAGTCTGCCCGGAGCCTAGGGCGGTCGGATGAGAGGGGAGATCATGCTCGATCTTCCCCTTGCCAAGAGTCTTGATTCTTATGTTGTAACGAGCTTGTAATCGTTAGGATTTTATCAATGAAACCAATATTTGATAGTTCGTGTTATTGATTTTACTTTTGGTTTTGGTTGTTCATCCTTCTGTCAAAACATGCTCGGATGTTTATCGATCCGGAGAAAAACCGACTTCACACAAAGTCTACATTTGGGGGATGTTGATTTCTTGGTGGAAGGGTTGTCTTATGGAAATGCAAGAACCAATCCTGTGTCTCTGTATCAACTGTTGAAGCTTAATATATTGCTGCTGCAAGCTGCTATGCTCAAGTGCCTTGGATTCACAATCAGATGCTTGACTATGGATTAAAATTCAAGGAGACTCCCATTCATATAGACAACAATGGTGTTATCTCTATTATAGAGAATCATGTGTAGCACTCAAGGACAAAACACATCAATATCAAGTATCATTTGATTAGAGATAACTTTGAAAAGGGATTAATCAAACTAGTCAAGGTTAACACAAATGAACAATATGTTGATCTGTTCACCAAAGCCTTTGATGAGTAGAGATTTAAGTATCTTGTATCAGCTATTGGGATGATTAACTTTGATTAGCTTTTTCTTAAAACTAATTCATATTATTTCTAAAAATGTGTGGTCCTAGGTTGTCTATTTTATCACCTACATAAGATCTTGTTCTCTAGAAGAAAATCCTTTTAGAATATTTTTCTTAGATTTTTGAAAATCTTGATCTTGTATTCCTTAGAAAGATATGGATTTATATTTAGAAGAAATTTATGCCTTTAAAACAAACAACTGTCTAAGTACAATTGCCTTCAGAAGAAGCTTTTAAAATATCTTCCGAAGCTTAATATTTTCTTAAGCATTTGTATGTTTCCAGGGACAATTTTCTTCCAAAGCAAATTAACGCTCAGAAGCTTTATTCTTAGTTGAGTAAAACATCCAAGCCTTCCGAAGCAAAGTTTTCAAATTCTCAAGAATATCTTCCGAAGTCATCTTGGCTTTGGAAGCTTTTTATCAAAACTTGGAAGACAAATTACCTTCGGAAGATTTTCGACTTCCAAGAAAACTACTTATCAAAAAGCAAACTACTTTTTCAGAGGTGGGACCGACATCCGGATTTCAAAGTTTATCCTCTTTCATTAACTTTTTCTTAAATCCATTTCATATATAAACCCAATGGTTCCTCTTTTCTTTATCATCTTCATATTCTCCCAGACCTAAATTCCCATACCTCTCTCTAAAACCTCCTTTGTTCTTCAGTTCCTCCCTCTAAGATTTCTTAAATTCCAACCTCAACCGCATAAAGACCCAAACTTCTCCATGTAGTTTACACAGCAACAAAAACAATCAGGTTGCTCTATTACCCATGAGAAAAGATCCTCATCTCAAAGTTTGTCAATTTTTGGCTTTGTCAACTTATTCCACCAACCTCCCTTAACATTGATCCTGTTCTTTATGAGGATCATTGCTTTATCTTTGGAAGACCTGCAGAGGTTTCTGATGGGGATAAGGCATTGTCTGTCATAGTTTAGTTTAGTCCAATATTTCTCACTCTAGCCATCGTAAACACCCATATTCAGCTTTATGCTGAGGAAGGTGAGTTGCTTTCCTAAGGAAGCAGTCACCAACCACTCCTTTGAGCAATGGCCTATGAAGGATACTTTTCTATCAAGACATTCAAGAAAGGAGGTCCTCCTCCCAGTGGAGTTACTACTTTCATTTGGTCATCCATATCTTTTCCAACAGCATAGGGGCTTGTGACCGATTCCTGAAGATCTCTCCTCATATGTATAGATGGGTCAGGGGTAAAATTCAAGTACTCTCAGTTGTTGTATACAATTTGTTTTGCTAACTTGGACTCCTTATAATATTATATGTAAGGATTCCTGAAGTCTGATGCAACCAAAACTGCCTAAGTGTTTCAGCAACATGCACTAAGTACTGAAGTGAAGAATGCTTCGGAAGAATTACACAAAGCATTAGAAAATACTCTAAGTGTAATATCTTCCGAAGCCAAGACCAATATCTTCCGAAGCCTAACATGAAGTCTTCCGAAGCTTGAAGAGACAAAGTCTTCCGAAGCTTCAACCTATGAAGACAGATTTCTTCCGAAGACTTTTAGTACACATGCTTTATCTGATGTACTGTTCCATAAAGCACCTTTTCCGCTGCGTCTCTGATAAGTCACCAACTTACAAGAGTTGGTGAAAAGGTCCATGCTTTTGGTAACTGTACATTGAGGTCTTGTGTCTGAAACTTTCTACTTTATGTACTTTATCCTTTTTGTAATGTATAAGGATGTGAGCTATGGCATGTCATAGTCACAAGGTCAAAAGGCAGATATGCCTTTTGATCCTACAATGATTTTGTTAGTGTCTAGTCAATTGTATCCAGCTGGCTTTCATAGTATAGCCGGCTGTAGGTTGTAGTATAAGTATTCCAAGTTCTTGTATCTTTCTATGCTTTGTAACACTTGTAAAAGAACTTGAGAAAGCAATATACTGCTCCCTTGAAAACTATACTCTCTTGTTCTGTCTCTTGCTTTACTTGTGTTCTCTGCATCACCTTTGGTTACCTAGTTCACTGTTTGATTAAGATTTAGTTAATCTCCTCATTGTGTTGTTGTGTTGTAATTGTGTTCAAGCCCTTGAACGATCCTGCAATTGGTATCAGAGCATTCAGGCTCGTGATATAAGATCTAACCATCTTAAGATCCCTCACACACACAAAAACTAAACTTTTCTCAATGGCTTCCATCTCAAAGACTGATATGGAGACTGGAACCATGAACAAATCCCCATTGATCACTCTTGATGACTTCGACACCTGGTGCATGAGGATGGAAGGCTTCATCAGGTCTCTTGACTCAAGAATGTGGGAATCTGTTGAATATGGACCTTTCATACCTAGCACCCCCTCTGCTACCGGTGCTGGTATGATTCCTAAAGATGTGGCCAACTACTCAGATGAAGATAGGAAAAGAGTAGAGATTGACAGGAAGGCCATGACTGCTCTTCAGACTGCTATCCCAAACTCTGTGTACAGAGGTTTTAAGAAGTGCAAGACAGCTAAACAGCTGTGGGATGCACTGAAGCTGATGTATGAAGGCTCCTCTGAAGCCAAGGAGAACAAGAAAGATCTTCTGAAGCAGCAGTTTGAAAATTTCACCTTTAAAACAGGTGAAACCATGACCCAACAATACTTCAGGTATGTTGAGATTGTGGATACCCTTGTGGATGGAGGAGTTCCTCTTGAGAACAGAGACATTGTAAGGAAGTTCATGTCCTCACTTCCTAGGCAATGGACACACTATTGTGTGGTAATCAAGAGGACTGAGAACCTTAAAACTCTTACTCTGACAGAGTTATATGGGATTCTCAGTGGATACCAGATGGAGATGAACTTACAAGGTTCATCTGGCAACTCTAACAATCAAATGGGTTCAGCCCTTCATGTGGTGAAAGGGACAGCATAGAACCCCAACATCATCTCCTATGCTACCCTGACAACTCACAAAAGGGTCCTTTCATCACCTTCCCGGAGACACCAAGGGAGAACTTTACTCAAGGAGTCCATTCCAAGAGACAAGTTCTTCGCAAGCCTTTGTGTCTGCAGATGAAAGCTGTGGAATTTATCTCTTCACTCTTGAAGATCTAGACTGTATCCATCCAGATGACCTGGAATACATGGAGATAGTTCAGCAGATGGCTCTTCTCACTCACAGAGCCAAGAAGTTCTACAAGAGGACAGGAAGAAAATTTCCAAGCAATGCTACCAGTGGAAAGTTTGGCCTGGATAAAAGCAAAGTTAAGTGTTACAATTGTAACCTTATGGGTCACTTCGCCAGGGAGTGTAAGGCACCCAGAGCAAATGGGGGTCAAACACAACTCAGACCAAACTTCACCAACAATACCCCTCAGGCTGAGAAGACAAAGCAACATGCTGCGGTTGCTGTTGAAGAGGGAGGATTTGACTGGAGTTTTCAGGTGGAGGATGCTTCTCCAAACCAAGCATTGATGGCTGATCATGATGAAGCCAAGGTATTAGAACATCTTTGCTCCCCTGAATGCATTGCTAAAGTAAATAGATACAGGTCCTACAACCTAGAGATGAGATCTGATCTTGAGTCATTAAACATATTAAAATCTGACTTTAGAAAGTCTGAAAATGATTACAAGTTAAAGATAGAAGACTTGGAGAAAACTATTTCAGTACTAAAACATGAACAACAGATTTTAGAACTCAGATCCAAGATCTCATCACTAAGTTGACTAAGTGCCAGGCTGAGCTTGTGATCAGCAAAGCCCTGGCAGAGAAAAGTGTTCTTGAAGAAGAGACCTTCAAGAACATGATATCCTCATCCCTACACAATAAGGTTTGTTATCAAAATAGACAGGGACTGGGATCAAATGAGATAGCTCCTCCACACACAATCTTGTCTGTAAGATCTCCTAGGTGTGGAACTTGTGAAGATGAGCTTCCTCTCATAGATCCAGTAAGTGAGGATGATGAAGAAGTGATAGTGAGGAATCCCTCTGAGAAGAGTGAAGAAGAGGATTCCTCCAAGGGCCACTATCCTTCTGAGGAGAAGAAATTAACTGTGATGACCAAGTCCAAGAGAAAGAACTTGATCAGGAAGAGCAAAAGGAAAGCAAAGAAGGCTCAAGAAATCAAGGCTACCTTTGATGCTAAGCAGAAACAAGTGTTTATCTCTGCAGGTTCAAAGCAATAAGGACTGAAGACATCCACCAAAGCCTCTTATCTAAGAGTTCTGGTTCATGTTCAAATCATCTCAGTACAAAGAAGAAGACTGAGCTGCTGTGTACCACTGCTGCACAGCCTGGACCATCAAATTCCAAAAACAGTTCACAGCCCAAGGAAACTGTATCTGAATCTACCAAGATGAAGGTGAAAAAGGGATGTGACCAAGGCCAGTCTTGCTCTCAAAAGGAGATTTCTTTGAAGAAGAAAATGCTGTGTGTTATGTGTGAAAGTACTTCTCATATTGCCAAGGATTGTCCACAATCCTAAAAGTACTATCCACATGACCAATACAAAGACTTCAAAGAATCTCAAGAAGTCTCAAGCTTCGGAAGGAAAGTCTGTTTCCTTCGGAAGCTCCAAATCAAAGAAGAAGGTAAATGGAAAATTACCTTCGGAAGCAAAGTTGGTCTCGGAAGAAAGGAGTTCTTCCGAAGTACTAAAATCTACTGCAGTGACTGTAGATTCTTCCGAAGTATCAGTCATTAAAACTTGTGAAGCTCCAAAAGCTTCTAAGGTTTTGAAGGTCAAGTCCAAGACTCCAAAGGTGGTGTGGAAGTCTAAGAAAGACCAAATGACTGAGGTTTCTCCATCAACAACAGCCGAAGATCCCCTCTGTACAACCATAGGATCTATTACTGTTGCATTACCTTCTATTACACTTACTGAACCCAAGACAAGTAAGGCTTGGGTTTCCAAATGTAACTAATCATTTTCTTTGTGCAGGAACAGCTCAAGACAAACAAGAATGTCTGGATAATTGACAGTGGCTGTTCCAGGCACATGACAGGCGATAGGTCTTTACTTCATAATTTTGAGAGAATTGATGGAGGACCAGTTGCTTTTGGAGGAAATGAAGGTGGTTACATTTATGGAAGGGGCAAGGTCACAAATGGTAAGCTCAGCATTGAGAAGGTAAATTTTGTTAAGGAGCTTGGGTACAATCTTCTGAGTGTATCTCAATTTTGTGATCAGAGTCATAACATGCTCTTCACTGAGCATGAGTGCATTGTTCTCAAACCTGGAGTGGTCATTCCTCATGAGCATATTCTGCTCAGAGCCCCCAGGAAAGGGAACATGTACAAGATGGATTTGCAAGAAACATCTCCCTCTGGAGAAGTTTCATGCTTTCTATCTAAAGCAAATAGTGATGAGTCTTTCCTATGGCATAAAAGAATGTGCCATGTAAACTTTAAGAATATGAATAAATTAATTAAACATGATCTGGTAACTGGAATGCCAAAGAAAGAGTTTACAAGTGATGATCATTGTGTTGCATGCCTGAAAGGGAAGCAACACAAGGTATCTCACAAGCCTAAGGAAAAGAACTCCATCACTACTCCCCTACACTTATTACATATGGATCTCTTTGGCCCCACCAGTGTAATGAGTTTAGGAAGGACCTTATACTGTCTAGTGATCACAGATGATTTTACAAGATTCACTTGGGTTTTCTTTCTTAGAACTAAAGATGAGACTCCTGAGATTCTAAAGAATTTCATCTTAAAGATTGAGAATCAATGTGATCACAAGGTCAAAACCATAAGATGTGATCAAGGAACTGAATTCAAGAACCAAATCCTTGATACATTTTGTGATGAAAGGGTATTACAAGACAATACAGTGCTCCCAGGACTCCTCAGCAAAACGGAGTTGCTGAGAGGAGAAACAGGACACTTATTGAAGCTGCAAGAACTATGTTGTCTGACTCTAAACTGCCTATCACCTTCTGGGCAGAGGCAGTTAATACTGCCTGCTATGTGCAAAACAGAGTCTTAGTAGTTAAGACACATGGTAAGACTCCTTATGAACTTTGGCACAAGAGGAAACCTTTCATTGGTTTTCTCAGGTCATTTGGATGTCCCTGCACCATCTTGAATACCAAAGATCAAGTTGCCAAGTTTGCTGAGAAATCAGACGATGGACACTTCATTGGATACTCTTCTCAAGCTAAAGCTTATAGAGTATACAATCTCAGAACTAGAATCATTGAGGAGTCAGCCAATGTGACTTTCAATGAGCACACTCCCAGTGTGGCTGGTTCTGGTCCGGATTGGCTATTTGATCTTGATTTAGTTACCAACTGTTTTAATAAATCTTGTGAGCATGTTTCAGGATCTGCAGAAAATTTAAATACAGGTGATCCTGATCCAAGATTTGAGCTTGGAAGACCTTCAGCTCCAGTTGGAACTACTTCGCAAAATGAGGTTTCTATCAGCACAACAATGACACCAGCTGATACATCTGGCATGCCTTCAAATTCCAGTTCAGAGGCTCTCAACCAGATAAAGACATCTCAATTGCAGAAGATAACAATGGTGATGGTGAAAGTGATCAAGAATCTCTTGATGCTAATAACTATACCATAGATGATAACATCAATGATGTCACACACTCATTGGATCAAGTTAATCTTGATAAGTGTGATAATGTGGAGGATCAATCTTCAAGACCAGATCTAAATTTCTCAAATTTGGATCTATCTCAGCAACTTGCTGTGATCCCTCAGCTAAGGATCCACAAGTCTCATCCTACTACAAACATCATTGGAGATGTTATCTCCGGGGTAAAGACAAGAGGGCAAACCCATGAAGCAAATGTTTGTCTTCACTCTTGTTTTCTATCCCAGTTAGAGCCAAAGAAAGTTGAGGAGGCTCTAAAGGATGGAAGTTGGGTTGAAGCTATGCAACAAGAGTTGCTTCAATTCAAAAGACAGAAAGTTTGGAACCTTTGTCCTCTTCCTCATGGGAAGACTACCATTGGAACCAAATGGTTTTTAGGAATAAAAGGATGATAGAGGAATCATCATCAAGAACAAGGCTAGACTAGTTGTTCAAGGACACACAAGAAGAAGGGATTGACTACACTGATGTCTTTGCTCCTGTAGCTAGACTAGAAGCTGTTAGGATATTCCTGGCATTTGCTGCATCCAAGAACTTCAAGGTCTACCAACTTGATGTAAAGTGTGCTTTCTTATATGGAGTGATTGATGAGGAGGTTTATGTCAAACAACCACCTGGTTTTGTAGATCCTGATCATCCTGATTATGTCTGCAAGCTTGACAAAGCTCTCTATGGGCTGCATCAGGCACCCAGGAAGTGGTATGAGACACTGTCTGAGTATCTCTGTAAACATGGTTACAGGAGAGGTACTATAGATGGAACTCTCTTCATCAAAGGACAAGGAAACGACATTCTGCTAGTTCAAGTATATGTGGATGACATCATCTTTGGCTCAACCAATTCAAGGCTCTGCAAAGACTTTGAAAAGCTGATGAAAGATAGATTTGAAATGAGTTCAATGGGAGAACTTAATTTCTTTCTAGGAATTCAAGTGAAGCAGGTTGAAGATGGCATTTTCATAAGTCAGTCAAAGTATGTTCAAGATATACTCAAGAGGTTCAACATGACTGATTGTAAGACTGCTAAGACACCCATAGCCAGAAACCACTCCTTGGTCCAGATCTTGAGGGGGAGTGTGTAGATGAGCACTTATACAGGGCTATGATTGGGTCTCTTATGTATCTTACAGCTAGCAGGCCTGATATCATGTTTGCTACATGTATTTGTGCAAGATATCAAGCTAATCCTAAGATGTCTCACTTAATCACTGTGAAAAGGATTTTAAGATACCTCAAAGGTGCTTCAACACTTGGTTTATGGTATCCAAAGAATTCTAATTTCAATCTGTATGCCTATACAGACAGTGATTATGGTGGTTGCAACATGACTGCAAAGTCTACATCTGGGGGATGTCAATTCTTGGTGGAAGGGTTGTCTCATGGCAATGCAAGAAACAAACCTGTGTGTCTGCATCAACTGCTGAGGCTGAATACATTGCTGCTGCAAGCTGCTGTGCTCAAGTGCTTTGGATTCAAAATCAGATGCTAGACTACGGATTTAACTTCAAAGAGACTCCTATCCACATAGACAACAACAGTGCTATCTCTATCACTGAGAATCCTGTGCAGCACTCAAGGACCAAACACATCAACATCAGGTATCATTTAATAAGAGATAACTATGAAAAGGGTTAATTAAACTAGTCAAAGTTCACACAGATGAACAATATGCTGATCTGTTCACAAAAGCTTTTGATGAACAGAGATTTAAGTATCTGATATCAGCTATTGGGATGATCAACTTTGAGTAGATTTTTTCTTAAAACTAATTCTAATTATTTCTTCTTAAAAATTGTGTGTCCTAAGTTGTCTAGTTCATCACTTTCATAAGCTCATGTTTTCTTTGAATGAAAAACTCTTTTGAAGACTTTCCTTGGATTCTTGAAAATTTTCTGATACTTCGGAAGATAACATTTTACCTTCGGAAGAAAATATGTCTTCAAAATAAATGACTGTCTAAGAAATTTTACCTTCGGAAGAAGTCAAATTTATCTTCCGAAGCTTAAAATTCTCAACTTAGACACTTATTCATTTTTAAGGACTTTTTCCTTCCGAAGCAAAAATTACTTTCGGAAGCTTTGTTCATTCTTATACAAAGCTTCCAAAGTTTATTTCTCTTCCGAAGCATAAATCTTTAAGACTCTCAGGAAAATTCTTCCGAAGTCACTTTAGCTTCGGAAGCTTTTTCAATCAAACTTCCGAAGACAAATTACTTTCGGAAGCTTTTCGAACTCCAAGAAAACTACTTTTTGAGCAAAAAGGTAAACTACTTTTTCAGAGGTGGGACCGACATACGGATTTCAAAGTTTATCCTCTTTCATTAAACTTTATCTGAAATCCTTCTCTCTCATATAAACCCAACGGTTTCCCCCCTCTTCTATCATCTGCTTTTCTTCCATACCTAAAACCCAAAGCTTTCTCTCTGAAATTTACTTCCCATTCTTTTCTCTTCATCTCTGAGCTACCTCACAATGGCTGACCTTCCACACAGAAATGATCCTCACTTTGCCATGCAGCTACACAGACAACACAATCAGGTTGCTCTGTTATGCTCTGACAAAGATCCTCATTTCTCAGAGGTTTGCCGTTTCTTGTCTTTGTCTCACTACTTCACCTCCCTAACCATTGATCCTCCTCTATATGAGGATCATCTGCTTGAATTCTGGAAGACCTGCCAAGAGGTCATTATGGATGGGGAGAAGGCACTGTCTGCCACAGTGCAGGGGAGAACAATTTTCATCACTCCGGCCATCATCAACGACATCTTCAGCTGGATGATGAAGCAGGTGAAGTGTTCTTTCCAAAAGAAGCGGTTAATCATTCCTTCGAGCAGATGGGCTATGAAGGAGATTTCTCTGTAAAGACCTTCAGGAAAGGGAAGGTCTCATCCCAGTGGAAATACCTGCTCCATGTGGTTATCCACAGCTTATCAAACAAGCATGGTGGATGGGACCAGATTCCTGAGGATCTCTCCTTTATAGTTCATGGAATGGTTCAGGGGGTCAAGTTCAGGTATTCACAATTTGTTTATACTAATTTACTTGCAAACTTAGACTCCTTAGAATATTACATGTTTCCTAGATATGTTCAACACATTCTTAACTGTGAACTGGGCTCACAGTTGAGGGAAACAGGCAATATTCTTAAACTGGGACAGATGAAGCCCGGCATCTTTAAAATTATGAAGAAGCCAACTGTAGGCTTCTCAGGGGTAGAAACAGCCTTAGTCCCAAAAATGTTAGAGCTCATTGCTCAAGGTGACAACATAGCAGTCCAAGCTAGTGTTGAACCCACACCTACTGCTCTCCTACCCTCTTCACAACCTCCAATATTCATCACCTACAAAAGAAAATCCCAACGAACCCCTGCTCAGGCTATTGAGTCTGTGCAGGCCCCCAAATACTCAACCTTACAGGAAGAAGTGGACTCCAGAGCTCCCACTTCTCCTGAGGAGCAAACCACTCCCATTACTTTACCTATCAGGGCTGAGGTTCCTCAAGCTCACCTGATGAGCTCATTAGCCCAACAACTGTAAGCCTTCACTCTGAGTCTCAACACTCAAGTGAACAACCTTCAGGGGATAGCTACCATCCCCAGCCTTTGGATCTAAACCAACCAATTCCCAACCTATCCTTTTACACTGATGAAGACTTAGGATTCAGTGAGTACCATGAGTCTCTCTTCTCCTCCCCTACTCAAAGAGAGATGAGTACCTCTGACTCTCCTCAGTCTATCCCTCATCAGTCACCTATTACTGAGGTGGACACATCTGAACCTGTTCAGGATGTCCATATGGAAGAGGCTCTCACTTTTGAAAGTGATTACATCATTAAGACCTCAACCATGGCAACTCAGCCCATTGGCATCTTAACTGAGGTTGCCAGTGAGCAGAGGAAAACCAGCAGCCAAGAAACTCAAGCTGGTGGTGAGAGAAGGGACTTTGGTCCAATCCTCTCATCCCCCAGTGATTCTTCTGATGAAGATGAGGGGAATTTGAGACTAAAGGTACAACAATTGTCACAACAAACATGTACCTATCTAGTCTCTAAGGTTAGTCACTTGGAATCTCAGGTGACTACCCTGCAAAACAGGGTCAATGATCAGCAACTCCAGATTTCATATCTGCAGGAAAAACTAGCTGAGAGACCTTTAAGGAGAGCTCAACCAGGAACACAAGAACCTGTGGAAGTGATGATTTATCCTCCAGCTCACCTATGCAAGTGGGTGATGCTACCAAAAGGGGGAGAAGTTATCACAACCACAGAACCTGGGAGTTCTTCAAAGAGAATGGACATAGAGGACTCACCATCCTCACTTGCTGTTGTGCATTCTCAGCAACTTCCTCAAGTTCACATTAATGTGGACTCTATAGACTCTCTCATCAGGAGTCTCTTTGAGGAAGGTATACCAAGGGCTGTCTCATCTCCACCACATGGAACTGGCAACTACATCATCAGATGGAGGTATGATGATGACAGAAGAGCCCTCATACTTCACAGAGTTCAAGGTCAACAAGAAGTCTTTCAGTTCCAAAGCCTGAGCTTCTATGAAGGACTGGATTTAGTCAACATGCCACTTGTCAATCCAAGCAAATCTAGACAAGCTGACAGGCTGGCTCAAAGAATCCAAGACAGGATCCTTGCAGAGTTCTCTCTAAGAAGGAGACTTAGGCAATCAGGCAATGTCATCGGTCAACTGGATGTTGAGGTGGACCCTAAGATTAGTTTCATAGGGGAAACCTTGGCTGAAGGCCCAGTGGCAGAACCTGAGACCCTTGTCTCACCATCAACAACTGCTGCAGAGGTCCAAACTCCATCTGAGACACCTGCTGGTGAAGGTGTTTCTCAGCCTCTCTCTGGCCAGAGCATGGAAGCTACACCAAGCAATGAAGGCCAAGCCTCAATCCACCCTGAGTCACAAAGGTCTGTTGGTGACAAAGGGAAAAGGATAATGACTCCTGAGGAAATTGAGGAGGAAGAGAGAGAGAGGAAAAGGAGGCTAAGGGGAGAAAGTTCTTCTGGGTCATCAAAATTCATGCAAGCTGCAATCAGGGCTGCCCCCAGACCAAATACTCAAAATGATGAACAAAGGGCAGTCAGGATTAATTATTTACAGACCAGGAACTATGATGTTGATGAAATCATCTCCCTCCCCTTAGAAGAGTTGAATGAACTGGCTGACATGGAAGTGTCAAGAGAGATAAAGGAGAAAGAGGATGCAAGGTTACTTCTCCAATTCAAAGAGGAGAGGAGACAGAAAAGACTTCACAAGCATACTCCCACTCTCTCTCCAGTTCAAGAAAGTCCTGCACAGGAAGATGTGGCTCCACAAGAACCTCAGGTAGATAAAGAAGAGGATAGAATCAAAATGATAAACTACCTGAGTGCCACAGGCTTCTATCAGGCAAATACACTTCTTCCCCTGTCCTATGACTTCATTGAGTTCGAGTACTTAAAGCAACTTGAGCTTGAGTTAGTCAAAGAAAGAAAAACAACCAAAAGGAAGCTAAGGGAAGAAGCTGCAAAGTCAAGAGCCATCATTCAAAAGAATGCAAAGAAGTCTGCTGACAGACAAAGAATGATGAGCTTCTTGAAGTCATATGGATTCTCCGGAAGGAGACTTGGTCCCATGTCTCTATCTACAATGGATGAGCATATAAGGGTAATCAAGCAGAAGATTAAAAGTGGTGAACTCATTGACTTGCACTCTCTTCCAAGTCAAGTCCCACCTGAAGTGGAGGTCAAGTTTGAACAACCAGACACCTGAACCAGAACCTCCAGCTGAGCCTCAGCAAACTTCATCTTCTGATCCAAGACAGGGTCAAACTCCCTCTCCTTCTGAACCTGTGAGGGAGGAACACCCAACTGAGAAAGACACTGATGATCAACATGGTGCTGCAGACCAGTCTTCTCAGTTAAAGACATTAAAGAGGAAGAAGAAATGGCCTCTAAACCAAAGACTAAAAGAAGAAGCCAAAGTCATCTACCTCTACACCCCAGGCTGAATCAGATCAACCTGAGGAAGTGCATGATGAGGCAGCCCAATCAACTCCTATGCAAGTGGCTCCTCTAGCAACCGAGACACCCATCTTATCCTGGACTTACTCTACCAATCCAGAAAGATGGATGTTATCAGAGATCAAGGTGTTGAAAATGTCTACTCATGGCAAGACATAATCAACTTACCTCTGCATGATCTCTTTGAAATGAGAAGATACTATGAGAGTCTTGATGATCCTGACCATCAAATGAAGAAAGGGATGGTCTTGATTATTCTGAAGACTACAAACATTTAAAGATCTTCTAAGTGTTTTGGTAGCATCAGCCTAGGGGGAGTTTGTAAGGATTCCTGAAGTCTGATGCAACCCAAAACTGCCTAAGTGTTTCAGCAACATGCACTAAGTACTGAAGTGAAGAATGCTTCGGAAGAATTACACAAAGCATTAGAAAATACTCTAAGTGTAATATCTTCCGAAGCCAAGACCAATATCTTCCGAAGCCTAACATGAAGTCTTCCGAAGCTTGAAGAGACAAAGTCTTCCGAAGCTTCACCTATGAAGACAGATTTCTTCCGAAGACTTTTAGTACACATGCTTTATCTGATGTACTGTTCCATAAAGCACCTTTTCCGCTGCGTCTCTGATAAGTCACCAACTTACAAGAGTTGGTGAAAAGGTCCATGCTTTTGGTAACTGTACATTGAGGTCTTGTGTCTGAAACTTTCTACTTTATGTCCTTTATCCTTTTTGTAATGTATAAGGATGTGAGCTATGGCATGTCATAGTCACAAGGTCAAAAGGCAGATATGCCTTTTGATCCTACAATTGATTTTGTTAGTGTCTAGTCAATTGTATCCAGCTGGCTTTCATAGTATAGCCGGCTGTAGGTTGTAGTATAAGTATTCCAAGTTCTTGTATCTTTCAATATGCTTTGTAACACTTGTAAAAGAACTTGAGAAAGCAATATACTGCTCCCTTGAAAACTATACTCTCTTGTTCTGTCTCTTGCTTTACTTGTGTTCTCTGCATCACCTTTGGTTACCTAGTTCACTGTTTGATTAAGATTTAGTTAATCTCCTCATTGTGTTGTTGTGTTGTAATTGTGTTCAAGCCCTTGAACGATCCTGCATTATATGTGTTCCTAGATATGTTCAACATATTCTCACCTATTAACTGGCTCACGGTTGAGGGAAAATAGTGTATGTTCTTAATTGGGATAGATGAAGCCTGACTCTTAGATCTTGAAGACGAACTGTTGGTTCTCTGGGGTAGAAACAAACCTTATCCCAAAATGTTAGACTTATTGCTCAAGGGTACACTAGCACCACAAAGTGTTGAACCCACACTTTCTACTCTCAACCACCAACACAGCCACAGATCACCATCACCTACAAAAAAATTCAATGAACCCCTACCAAGTTTACTCAGTTTGGTAGGGCCCCATACTACTACCCACACAGAGAATAGACTTGAGCTCCACCTTCTCCTAATACAACACTACTATAACTTCAACTATCGTCCTGAGTTCTCTGCTCAGACTAATGAGCTTATTAGCCCAACAACCTTAAGTCCTTCACTCAGAATCTCAACACTCTAGTGACAACCTCATGGGAAAGTTACCATCCTAGCCTTTAGATCTCAACAACCATCCACAGCTTTGACTTCTATGATGATAGGCTTGGGATTCATTGAGTATCATGAGTCTCTCTCTCTTCCCCCACTCAAGAGAGATGAGTGCTCCTGACTCTCCTATGTCTAGCCCACATCATCCACCTACCACTAAGGTGGATCTTTCTGACTCTACTTAGGACTCCATATGGAAGAGGCTCTCACTTCTACAAGTGATTACATCTTTAAGACCTCAACCATAGCAACTCATCCCACTAAACTCCAACTAAAGTAGTCAGTGAGCAAAGGAAAACCAGCAGCCAAGAACATCATGTTGGTGGTGAGACTGAGTACTTTGGTATAATTATCTTATCCCTTAATGAATCTTCTGATGAAGAAGAGGGGAATCTGAGACTAAAAGTGCAAAAATTGTCAAAAACATGCATCTATCTAGTCTCTAAGGTTAGTCACATTAATCTCAGGTGACTACCTTACATAATAGGGTCAATGATCAGTTACTTGAGATTTCTTATCTCAAGGAGAAACTAGCTGGGAGACCTTTAAGAAGAGCTCAACCAATAACACAAGAACTTGTGAATGTGATTGACCTAACTCTTAGCTCGCCTATGCAAGAGGGTGATGCTACCAAAAAGTGAGAGAAAGTCATTACAATTATAGAACCTGGGAGTTCTTCACAAAGCATGGACTTTGAGGACTCACCATCTTCATTTGCAACTGTCGATACTCAGTAACTCCTTAAGTTCATATTGATGTGGACTCTATAGACTCCTTCATTCATAGTTTTTTTAGCAAGGCATTCCAAGGGTGTGTCATCTTTACCTCAAGGAACTTCAACCTACATCATAGGGTGGATGTATCATGCTAACAGAAGAGCCCCCATTCTTCAAAGAGTTTAAGAGCAACAAGAAGTCTTCAATTTTCAGACCTTGAACTACTATGAAGGTTTTGACCTTACCAACATGCCACTTGTCAACCCATGCCAATCTAGATAGCCTAACAAGTTGGCTCAAAGGATTCAAGACAGGATTACTGAAGAGTTCAGCCTTAGAAGGAGACAAATACGATCAGGCAATGTCATTGGTCAACTGAATGTTGAGGTACCCTGGGATTAGCTTCAAAGGGAAAACCTTGACTGAAGGCCCAGTGATAGAACCTGAGAGCCCCGTCACACCTACAACTGCTTCAGAAGTCTATTCCCTTGATGAGACACCTACTGGTGAATATGCATCTCCTCTCTCTGGCCAAAGCTTGGATGCTACACCAAGAAATGAAAGCCAAAGCTCTCTCCATGCTGAGTCACAAAGGTCTATAAGTGACAAAAGGAAAAGAAAACTAACTTCTGAGGAGATCGAGGAGGAGGAGGAGGAGAGAGAGAGATGAAAAGGAAGCTAAGGGGAGAAAGTTCCTCTACTGGGTCTGTTGACTTCATGTAAGTTGCAATAGGACTGCTCCCAGACCAAACACTCAAAATGATGAGTTGAGGGCAATCAGGATTGCTTACTTACAGACTAGGAACTATGATATTGATAATATCATCTCTCTTCCCTTAGAGGAATTAAATGAACTGGCTAACATGGAAATGTCAAGAGAAAGGAAGGAGGCAGAGGATGCAAGACTGCCTTTTCAAATTAAGGAAGAAAAGAGACTGAAAAGGCTCTACAAACATGTTCCTACCCTTTCACCAGTTCAAGAAAGCCCTGTACAAGAGGTTGTGGCTCCACAAGAACCTTAAACTCAGTCCCTTGATCACTTCTAATGATTTTAACCTTGTGATCAATTTGATTTTCTATTTAAGAATAAAAGATTTTAGTCTTTCAGCAGTTTCATCTTTAGTTCTTAAAAAGAATACCCATATGAATCTTGTAAAATCATCAACTATCACAAGACAATATGATTTCCTTCCAATGCTCATTATACTTATAGGACCAAAGAGATCCATGTGCAATAAGTGTAATGGAGTAGTGATAGAGTTAACACATTTGGATTACGAGATGTCCTGTGTTGTTTCCTTTCAAGCATGCAACACAGTTATCTTTGCAGAAAAACTCCTTTTTAGGCAAACCATGTACCAAGTTATTTTTAGCCAATTTATTCATTGTCTTAAAATTTACATGGCACATACGTTTATGCCACAGTGTTGACTCATCACTATCAGCTTTGGAACGAAAGCATGATACATCACCTATTGGGGAAGCATTGTTCATATCAAGCTTGTACATATCCCCTTTTCTGGGAGATCTAAGAAGCACCAATTCCGGAGGAATTGTCATCCCAGGTTTGGGGATAATGCGCTCATGTTCTGTGAAAAGTATTTGGTGCTTTTGATCACAGAATTGAGAAACACTTAACATATTGTGTTCAAGCTGTTTGACAAAGTGAACTTTGTCAACCTTTAATTTACCATTGGATATACTCTCTCTGCTAGAAATATATCCTCCGGCCTCACCTCCAAATTGAACAGGTGCTCCATCATAGTTCTGAAACTGTTGAAGGAGAGATATGTTCCCTGTCATGTGCCTAAAGTATCCATTATCTACAATCCAGATATTGTTGTTCTTGTCATATGGATGTCCCTGCACATAAGATGAGATTGTTAGTTTTGTTTGGAAGCTCAAGCCTTGCTGGTCTTGGGTTCTTCCAAAGATAATGACATAATTGAATCAATGTTATGCATGGGGGTTCAATAGAGGTCTTTGAAGAAGAGGTTTGGGCTGCAACATCTTCCTTGATCTTCCAGTCCATCCTTTGGTTGATCTTGGAGGATGAGCTTGTTGAAACTTTAGCAGCATGGCTACCTTCCGAAGCTTCTTTCTTTTCGGAAGAAGTCTTCACCACCTTTTCTTCCGAAGCAGTCTTCTTCTGGGGAGGTTTCAAGGGAACTTTCTTGTTCTTCCAAACCTTAGTAGCTTTTGCTTCCGAAGCCATTTTCCTTTCGGAAGAAGGAGTTTCTTCCGAAAGCAACCTGGCTTCCGAAACTAGCTTTCCCTTTTTCATCACTTGAACCATTTGAAAAGGTCCAAATGTGAAACCTTCCTTGACTCCTTCTTTCCTAACATTATTTGCATAATGTGTGCTTGCAGGATTGTAGTAACACTCTTTTGCCATGTGGTTTTGCAGACCACACATTATGCATGCAATGTTAGCTCTTGGGAATGTGAGGTTGCTGTTTTTGAGCTTCTTTTCTCATCAACAACTTTTCCCTTCAACTTCTGATCCTTTGGCAGGACAGGAGTGCTGGTATTGCACTCCTTTCTTGAATCAGAAGTACCTAACACTTGGAATCCAGGAGATAAAGACACCCTTCTGCTTGGGGTCAATCTTCAGCTTGGACTCAACCACCTTCTTGGCAGTTCTCCTAGCAGTTTTAGCTCTGCTTCTTCTGGCCTTAGTGGTTAGGATTTGTTCTTCACAGGAGGAGATGGGTACATCTACATGTTTCCTCCTGTGGTGACCACTATTGTTGCTTCATCTTTCAACTCTGGTGAGGAAGGGTCAGCGGTTGGAACCTCTTGCTCTTTAGTACCACATCTAGGCTGTCTTATAGACTCATTGGAGGTGGTGGAGCAATTTCATTGGTTCCCAACCCTCCTTTGTTTTGATAGCAGAGTTTGGAGTGGGAGGATGATGCAAGAATAGCTTGGAAGTTTTGCTCAGAGATAGCATGCTTCCTGGCCTGAGCCTCAGCAGTGACAAGCTGGGCTTGAGCCTCAGACAATTGGATATCAGAACTTTGATTTGAGTCTTATAGTTGGTGTGTTCATGTTTTAAAAGAGACATGTTTTCTCCAACTCGTCATTTTCTTATGATAGTCAGATTCAACTCTTTTAAAATCAGATTTTAAAATATTTAAAGACTCAATATCAGATCTGATTTCCATATTGTAATCCTGATAAAGTTTAACTTTAGCTATACAGGCTGGAGTGCAGAGATGTTCATATACTTGGGCATCATCTGTTCCGGCCATGAGAGCTTGAGCAGGAGTCACATCCTGTACCATGAAGCTCCAGTCAACTTCTTGAGCCATTGCAGCTGTTTCAGTTGACTTCTCAGCGGGCTTTGAGGTTGAGGGATATGTGGAGGCCTGTGGGGTTCCCGGATGGTCTTGGGAGCCTTGCATTCCCTTGCAAAGTGACCCAGTTGGTTACAGTTGTAACATTTTGCCTTGGTCTTATCAAACCCGAACTTGCTGGTAGTTGGGTTTTGAGGGAAATGCCTTCCAATTCTCTTAAAGAACTTCTTCGCTCTATAAGTTAAAAGAGCCATCTACTGGACATGTCCACGTACTCTACATCATCTGGACTGAAACACTCAAGATCATCAAAGTAGTACTGAAAATCACTAGAGTGTCCACTTCCTGAGACAAAGGCACAACTTTCCTGAAAGGAGTTGTGTTGAGCCTGTTGAGACCTTGGAGTCTCTAAAAAGTGATGTAAGGTCCAGAAGAGCAGGATGGCTGCTGGTAAGTCAGGAAATGTTGAGGTTGAGGGGGTAATGAGCCTTCAGCAACCATTAAAGCATTGCTAGCAGGAAGACTCATGGGTCTGCTTGTTTGGTGGCCCTTTTTACCCTCCATCTCTAGGCGATATCCATCAAGGATGCCGTAAAGTTCAGTCATGGTAAGAGTGTTCAAGTTCTCTATCCTCTTGATAGAGACATAGTAAAACGTCCACTCGTTTGGAAGAGCACTCATAAACTTTCTAGTAAGATCTCTGAGTTCGGGAGTGATCTTCACAGACTGAAGAAAAGAGATAAGATCCATGTACCTGAAGTACTGCTGGCTGAGGGTCTCCCCAGCAATATGAGTGAAGTTCTCGAACTGTTGCTTCAGTGAGTCATTCTTTGAGTCATTGGAGCTTGAGTACATCTGAGCAAGTGCATCAAACAATTCTTTGGCAGTCGTGCAATGCTCGAATCCCACCATAATGGAGTTCGGTATTGCAGTCATGAGAATGGTCATAGCATTGCTGTCGATGCCCATTTTCTTTTGTCTTCATCAGAATAATCTTCTACAGCCTTTTCTATCATGGCACCGTTTCCACCAGGTGATGCCACCTTAGGCTTATACGGGCCATTGACAATGGAGTTCCATATCCTGCTGTCTTGATATCTGATGAAGCCTTCCATTCTCCTACTCCAAGACCTGAAATTTTCAGGAGTAATGATGGGAGCCTTTGTCATGGTTCCCATCTCTACCTCGGACTTGTTAAGGGCCATTTAAGTGAGTGGGTTGTAGGGAGGAGTGAAAAACAGGTTGATTTGGATGGTGAGATCACGCAATCAAGAGCCTGAGATGCTCTAATACCAATTGCAGGATCGATGTTTGTCACTAAAAACTTATGTTTTTCTCTCAAACTCACCTAGAACAACACTCGGGTTAAGATAGAATCAGTAAGAGTTGATCATAATATAGAAAGTAACAAAGAACACAAGAAGTAATTTTCAAGGTATTTTTATATATTGCTTCTCAACTCAAAATACAAGACTCTTACAAGCATTTGTTGTTTCAATGAGTTACAAAGAGAACCTATATATAATACTACCTATAGTTGGATATACTTTGATACCAGCTGGGATCCTATAGCTAAAGTCTATACTACAAGACTAAAGTTTAAGGTATCTCGGATAAAGTCTTATATGAGATTTGGTAGTCAGGACATGTCCCTGACTTACCTTTTGTCACCAACTAAAGTTGGTAACATGTACTATCATGAAAAGTGAACAGTGGAATAAAGTATGGTCAACTGCATGGCTCTTTAGAAGAAGCCATACGGTATCAGAGGTCTGCAGCGGATTGTCAGAGACCATACTTGTGTCCACTGGTCATAGCAGTGTCTTCTGAAGGTTAAATGGCTTCGGAAGAGTAAGTACTTCCGAAGCCACTTATACTTCGGAAGAGGCTGCTTCTTCCAAGGCTTGGAGACTTCTTCTTTTCATCATACTTCAAAGTGGTCTTCAGTTCATTCTTCTAAGCTTGAACTTCGGAAGTATACACTTGACTTCGGAAGTAGAGTTTTGTCTTCGGAAGTTGATCTTTCACTTTGTCTTTGAAGAACTCTACAACCTTCAGAAGTTCCATACTAAGCTTTGGAAGCCTTTGCATTCAGTACAAATTATCTAAGTGACTTAGTTTTGGTTGCATTAGCCTTCTTCTTAATCCAACATTATCCTTTACACACCTCCATCCAAATTCACAGTTAAGTTAGGCATGTACCCTTCACAAGAGGGACATTTGTGTAATTTGACAATTTGTAATTAATAAAGCATAGAGTAATTGAGACTTTAATAAATCATCTAACTCTTGTGCCCTAGTTTTTTTAAGAACGAGTAGTAAGGAACAAATCTTAAATCCCAAATTGCGAATATAGAATGAAGCAGAGAAGTCCATCTCACTATACAATAAGCTGGAAGCGAGATCGACGCTCTGATGTCCGTGTATATTCTTCTATTAGAGCGATGACAACAACTACAACTATCAATGCTAACTTACACCATCGATGGATCCAACATCTTCCTCATTCCTCGGATTCAAGCGAGTTAAAGCAATACTTGACATCGCTAAATCCATTGTATTCCTCTTCCTCCATTAGATTAAATCCAATCGAAACATAATTTGATATCACTATCATTTATAGTTATGGACTATGTAAGCAAATTAGTGCAACATAAGTAATTACCTAGGTTTGTAGTTGCTATTGTAGTTGCTTTATTTTCGTTAAGTTCATCTAATGTAATTATTGTCTCATATAATATAAAGGGAAAATGCTTCAAATTATGATTCGTGTAATAAAAGTGGTTATGCATAACCGAAAATTCAGATATCCTATAATTCAAAATTCTGCATTTCAAATATCCAAAAAAAATTTATAGTTTAAAAATGTTATTTTTAAAGTGTTAAATATTTTTTTTATTTTAGGCTGGGACTTGTTAGTGTTTATTGGGAGTTTTTTAACGTGTGTTATTTTTACATTATTTTATAATAACTTATATCTAACTATTGCGAAAAAAAAGTTCAGATATATGCATCACTATTCGTATCGGTATCCGAATTTCTAAATATCATAATTTTAAATATAAATACGAATGCAGATAATGATTTTTACTATTCAAAAATTTCAGATATCGAACTTCGAACACCCTAACATAAAGACGACAAGAATGAAGCAATGTAAAAATAAATTTAAATCATTGTAGACATGTAAATTATATGAATATCTCTCATATTAGTAACACATGTCTGATATAATTATAAGTTGGAATTGAGATTAGTGTAAATAACATTAGATGTACATATTGTTTTAAAAAAATGACATTTTATGCAATTATTAATAATAACATAGTAATTTTATCTATCAATAAGGACACAATTTATAGTTTACTGAGAGAGATTATTTATTTAATTTTTAAATATTTTGTTTTTTATTATTTTAACATAGCCGAGCCAGCAGAGTTGAGCGGGATATTATAATGGAAGTGTGGACAGGTTGTAATTATTATTAGCTGCTTACAGCTGGTTCTTACTTCCGACATTCCAACTTCCAAGTGTGTCGGTGCACTCTGTCGTTTTTATATCCACTCCATTCACCTCGAAGACCAAATATGAGCCTTTTGTTTCTGCAAGAAAATCTCACATCATATCACCAACTACACTAGTCGATCTGAGCTTTACTGATCCATCCTCGGTCTGCTTCTTCTCTGATCGGAAAGGATGCAGGCCAATGCTGGATTGGTTGCTGGATCGCATAAGAGGAACGAGTTGGTCAGAATTCGACATGATTCTGATGGAGGGGTATGTCTTTTCTCTAGATCTAACCCTTGTCCTTGACTGTGTGATGCTGAATTTTACAACCCCAATTATGTTGCGTAATGATCTTAGTAATAAGTGGTGGATGGTCATGATTTTATTGTTAGAATCTTTCGCTTGAAAATTCAATTGGTTTTAGGGCTTCTTTTGCGCTTTTCATGTCTCAACTGATTTAGAGATGGATGTGAAATTACCTACTTGTCAGTAGCTTTAATCAGCTAATTATATGATTCAGTAATCACTACCAAGGGTTCAGATTGATTTTATTTTTGGGCACGTTGTTAATTATTCTTTATTTGGTGCATTGATGATGCAGCCCAAGCCATTGAAGAACTTGAATGGACAGATATGCCAGATTTGTGGTGACACTGTAGGCCTCACTGAAAGTGGTGATGTATTTGTTGCTTGCAACGAGTGTGCCTTCCCTGTATGCAGGCCGTGTTATGAGTATGAGAGGAGAGATGGAAATCAATCCTGTCCTCAATGCAAGACTAGATATAAAAGGCACAAAGGTTATGTTTCATTAAGATGGTTATGTTTTGTCAATGATAGAGTTGAAGTTCTAAAATATGGAAATCCGTGTTTTCAGGTAGTCCGCGGGTTGATGGTGATGATGATGAGGATGATGTTGATGACTTGGAAAACGAGTTCAATTATCCTCAAGGAAACATCAAAGCTAGAGGCGATTGCCAGGGGGATGATGCTGATCTTTCTTCATCTGCTAGACATGAGCCAGTTCCCCTTCTCACTAATGGCCAACAAGTGAGTGATGATTTAGCATCCGTGAATGTAGCTTTGTTAACCTTAAAGATTTATTTTTATCAAATAAAAAACTAGTACACAAGCACTTTCAAGTTTCGACCCATTTACGTATGATTCAAGCTATGTTCTATCTCTAATGTTGTGATCAATAAAAAAGAAAGTTAATCTAAAAAGAAAACAGCTTCGTAAAGTGTATGTATATGCATTCTATTGAGACATTTAGATTAAAGCTAAATTGATATATAGTTTTTTGCAATGATATTTAGCGCTTAGGCATCTATGTTGTTACTTTTTGAGATATGTCTGAAAATAAAATAAAAATGATGCAGTAATCAAGGCCCAAAATATATTTAATCACCCATTCTTCTTTTGTTTACTACCTTGTTTCAGGTGTCTGGTGAAATTCCAAGTATTAGGGATAATTTATCTGTAAGAAGTACATCGGGTCCATTAGGTCCTGGTGACAAGCAACTTCCATACATTGACCCCAGACAACCAGGTGTCTTGTCAAATAGCTAGAAATCACTCTGTTTTAAGTGATAGTACTTTCATTTAATCTATTAGCTGAAATGTATTTGATATTGTATGGTATATTTTCTTGTAGTTCCTGTACGAATTGTAGACCCAACAAAAGACTTAAATGCTTATGGCCTTGGTAATGTGGACTGGAAGGAAAGAGTGGAAGGGTGGAAGCTAAAACAGGAGAAAAATATTATGCAAATGACAAACAGATATGGCGGTGAAGGAAAAGGAGGGGAGGAGATTGAACGAACTGGATCAAATGGAGAAGAATTACAAATGTATGTGTCTTTCAGTTTCAGACATTCAGTATTATTATATGCTTGATTAAAATTTTAAGATATTCTTTATTATATTAACAAAAGAAATAACTTAACTTACAAGAGAGTTAATGCTTTATGTAACAGGGCTGATGATGCTCGACAACCAATGAGCAGAGTGGTGCCTATTTCATCAGCTCATCTGACTCCATATCGTGTTGTAATAATTCTGCGGTTGATTATCCTGGGTTTTTTCTTGCAATACCGCTGCAGTCATCCAGTGAATGATGCTTATCCCTTGTGGTTGGTATCTGTTATCTGTGAGGTCTGGTTTGCATTGTCATGGCTTCTTGATCAATTTCCAAAATGGTTTCCTGTTGAACGTGAGACCTACCTTGACAGACTTGCAATGAGGTAAGCATAGATGATTTTCATTGCAACAATTTTCTCAGCAATTGTTTTGTGTAATCTTTATTATTTATAATAAAACGTGCTTTAGTATTTCTTACAATAATAAGCTTTTGTTTACACTGTGAGTACAAATTTTCTTTCTAACCAACTTTATCTTACCCTTTTGAGCCGTTAATATAGAAAATAGTTCACATCAACCCAGTCAATGAGTCTAAATAAAATAAAACTATGAGAACCACACAAACCACGTACCTATTGTTTAAACTGTGATACATAAGGTGGTTATGCAATCACATCTGCCTCTTCTTTTTTCCCATTGGATTTGACATGCATTGTATACAAGTGCTTATGTGGTTCTCTACTCAAATTGGTTTCGTATTGAAGGCTTCCCTATATATTGATATTAATGTTAATGTTGCATATTTGCAGGTATGACAGGAAGGAGAACCGTCTCAGCTGGCACCTATTGATGTTTTTGTGAGTACAGTGGATCCGCTTAAAGAGCCTCCTCTTATCACAGCAAACACAGTGTTATCGATTCTAGCTGTGGATTACCCTGTTGACAAAGTCTCTTGCTATGTGTCTGATGATGGTTCAGCTATGCTCACGTTTGAGTCCCTCTCTGAAACTGCAGAGTTTGCAAGGAAGTGGGTTCCATTCTGCAAGAAACATTGCATTGAACCTAGAGCACCTGAGTTCTATTTTGCTCAGAAAATAGATTATTTAAAGGACAAGATTCAGCCTTCTTTTGTCAAGGAACGTAGAGCGATGAAGGTATATGATTTCACTTTTGATTCATGTCAAACATTTCTATCCTTTTAGTTGTAATAAGAACTTCATTTATAACATATGTCAAGTTAATAATTGTCGTACCCTTTTACCTTCATTCTTAGTATTTTATTTGATTTGTTGATAGAGAGAGTATGAAGAATTTAAGGTACGGATCAATGCACTTGTAGCCAAAGCACAAAAGATGCCAGAAGAAGGTTGGACAATGCAAGATGGAACTCCTTGGCCTGGAAATAATCCCAGGGATCATCCTGGAATGATCCAGGTAAACAATTTTCCTTCAATTTTTTTTATCTATTTTCATAAAAGTTAGAGTACAATGTTTCTTCAGTTCTAGCAAAATTGTATCATGATCCATGCAAATCATTTGATAGTTCTAGAGGACCAAAAGGGTACATAGGCATTTCATTATATATCCCAAACACTTGTATTCTTGAATCAAGTTTGTCAATTTTCATTTGATTGTATAGGTATTCTTAGGACATAGCGGAGGTCTTGATACAGATGGCAATGAGCTACCACGTCTAGTATATGTTTCTCGTGAGAAACGTCCGGGTTTCCAACATCACAAGAAAGCTGGTGCTATGAATGCTTTGGTATGTAATATGACATTTCTTGAATATCTCCTTTCATATGCGCAGACACACATATACACATAAACATATCTGTATATGTATACTATATATGTGTGTGTATAGACACACATAGTAGAGGCGAAAACAATATTCTTGCAACAATAATGAACTTAGTCATTTAATAAAATGATTTGGAGGTTTGTATGTGGTAAAAGTAGACTTTCGGTAACTTCTAACCCATTGTTTGATATAAGGGCAGCTGCTACCGAGGTTGACAGATGGGTCTGCTAATTAATTATGATGTATTGCTTGTTTAGTTAGTTTATCAATGTTTTTGTCATTGACAGATACGAGTATCTGCTGTGTTGACAAATGGTGCGTATCTTTTGAATGTTGATTGTGATCACTACTTCAACAACAGCAAAGCTTTGAAAGAAGCCATGTGCTTCATGATGGATCCTGCTTATGGAAAGAAGACCTGCTATGTTCAATTCCCACAAAGATTTGATGGGATTGATTTGCACGATCGATATGCTAACCGCAATATTGTCTTCTTTGACGTATGTTGCTTCTTAGTAGTTTCTTTTTATTAAACTCATTATGTGATTTCCAATCGCAATAATCAGTTTTAATTAATCTAATTCTAATGTTCAGTTGCACTTAATCACAGTACCTAATCAGTGATTATCATCTCATTTCCATTTGAAAATTTGCTTTTTTAGATTAACTTGAAAGGGCTAGATGGCATTCAAGGGCCTGTTTATGTGGGGACTGGTTGTTGTTTCAACAGACAAGCTCTTTATGGATATGATCCAGTCTTGACCGAGGCTGATTTAGAACCAAACATCATCGTCAAGTCCTGTTGTGGTTCACGAAAGAAAGGAAGAAGTAGTAACAAGTATGCTGATAAAAAGAGAGCAGTCAAAAGGACTGAATCAACTGTTCCTATTTTCAATATGGAAGACATGGATGAGGGTGTTGAAGGTTTGCACTTTTCTGTTGGCTGCATTTAATCTTCCTTCAGATTCTGTTTGCAGCCCATGCATTTTCTACTTCTATACTCTATTAAAAAATGGAAATAAAATAGATGTGTTTTGATGATATAGAGGTGCCTAGATGACAACGCGTCAAAGTGGATCATTATATGTTTCTACTTCATGGGTTTGAGATAGAAGAATGCCAAAATTAAACCATTGATAAGTAAATGGGATGAAATTACCAACTCTAGGCAAACGTAAAGCCAAAGCCTTCTAAAAAATCTGTTGGGTGCATCATATATAATTTTTTTGTTGCATATATGTGCTGCTGACTGAATTTTTGTTCACAGGATATGATGAGGACAAGTCACTGCTCATGTCTCAAAGGAGCTTAGAAAAACGATTTGGTCAATCTTCAGTATTCATTTCTGCTACGTTTATGGAGATGGGAGGTATTCCACCCACTACAAACTCCGCTACCCTTTTGAAAGAGGCTATACACGTTATTAGTTGTGGTTATGAAGACAAGACTGAATGGGGTAAAGAGGTAATATAATCTCAGGCTAGCTAGCACTCTTGATGCATGCATTCATGTGTGAGAGTTTGAGTGATTGAATGATGTCAACTGTTTCTTTGCAAAATGCAGAACAAATATCGTTAAAAAGAACCTTTTCTTTGGTTACCAAAATCACTATTTACCTGTCTAGTGATATCCTTTCGGACATCTTAGAGACACCATTCATTGTTGTTTGTTGACAATTATTATTCACAGATCGGATGGATTTATGGCTCAGTGACGGAGATATTTTAACGGGATTTAAGATGCATGCAAGAGGATGGATATCAATCTACTGCATGCCTCCACGCCCAGCATTTAAAGGGTCTGCTCCAATCAACCTTTCTGATCGTTTGAACCAGGTTCTTAGGTGGGCTTTGGGTTCAATTGAGATCTTACTCAGCAGGCATTGCCCCATTTGGTACGGGTATAATGGTAAACTGAAACTCTTAGAGCGCCTGGCCTACATCAATACCATTGTGTATCCGCTCACTTCAATCCCACTACTTGCTTATTGTGTACTTCCTGCTGTCTGCCTTCTCACCGGCAAGTTCATCATTCCTGAGGTATTCAAACTTGTTTTCATTTTCCAATTCTACTTCTAAATGACGGTAAATTGTGAATATGTGATAAGGTAACTGCTAGTTTTGGATGTGGACTTTGACTAGGGGTCTGAGTTTGGCAGGTAGCCTAAATGGGTCGGGGTCATTTTCGGGTCAAACCCACAAATAGGTTTAGCTAAACAGGTCGATGTTCACGGTCTGACACATAGATTTTTGATCTATTTTCTTAAAAAACGTGTTTTATGTCATTATTTAAACTGATTGTGTAATTATCTCTAAATTTAAGAGATAATAAAGAAATAAGCTATCTTGTTTTTATTGTTTAAATGTAATTATTTTACATACCTATGTATTTTTGGTTCTAAATTTGTAATATGCACATAAAATAAAATAAAACTTCTATTTAAATGGGTTACGTTTGTGTCAACACGTGAAAACTCGTATTGTGTGCGAATCCATGCATGTGACATGATTTTCATTGTTTTTTCTGGTTTGACCAGCCAACCCCTGACAACGAGCCATGTAACACTTCAATTTGACACTGTCATCTTGATTGTCTGTTTGTTGCAGATCAGCAACTACGCGAGCATGTGGTTTATTCTTCTTTTCATCTCGATTGCTGCAACGGGTATCTTGGAGCTACGGTGGAGTGGTGTAAGCATTGAGGATGGTGGAGAAACGAGCAATTTTGGGTCATCGGTGGGACCTCAGCACATCTATTTGCAGTGTTCCAAGGTCTCCTCAAGGTTCTTGCAGGAATCGATACCAATTTCACCGTCACATCAAAAGCAAGTGATGAGGATGGTGAGTTTGCAGAACTCTACATTTTCAAATGGACCGCTCTCCTCATCCCTCCAACCACCGTACTCATTGTCAATTTGGTCGGAATCGTCTCCGGGGTCTCGACAGCTATCAATAGTGGTTACCAGTCGTGGGGGCCGTTGTTTGGGAAACTGTTCTTCGCCATCTGGGTCATTGTTCATTTATACCCTTTCCTCAAAGGTCTGTTGGGGCGGCAAAACCGCACGCCCACAATTGTTATCGTGTGGTCGATTCTTCTTGCTTCTATCTTCTCACTGTTGTGGGTTAGAATCGATCCTTTTACGACAGACGACAAGCTTGATGCTATACGAGGACAGTGCGGGATTGATTGTTGAGTTTTGATGCATGCTTTTGGTATATATAGGCACAAGAATTGAAATAGCAAATGCCGGGAAGGCGGTTGTTTAGTGTTTATTCTTCTATTCCCTTTTCCTCCAGAAGACTTGAGCTAGTGTTTTGAATGTGTAGTATATAAAAGTTCGAAAGAAATTCTCAACAATGTTTATTCCAATCTCGTCTGATAATATTTATGTTTACATAAATTTATATTTTCTTTTTGTATGTTTGATAAGCAGCAAAAAATGCCTCTTGGTCCTCTTTTATTTCGAGTATAATTACATTTTATATTTTTCATACAGTGATTATGATAACATCTGTAAGTTGGAGTTTTATAGATTATTCATAGAATCATCAATTGAAAAATGTAACATTAACTCTAAATGTAAAACACACAATGATAATAGGTTTGATCACAATCAAATTGTTTAAATAATCAAATTGTTTAAATAATCAAATTACAAGTTAAATAAATAAAGCTTAATTGGTTCTAGATTCAATCAAAAAAACTAGATTAAGACTAAGAAAATGACTATTTGCACAAACTTCATCTGAAGTAGATCACAATGAATTAGCCTTGCCTAATATACATTGGATTATTAACACGAATTAGATCAAGCATGAAGATTTTGGATGATTTTAATGTTGGAGAACCTTTGAAATGATGGAAGATCATCGATTATCAAAAGATGTGTCTCGGCATTAGTGGTGCCATCAGCGGCAGTGGTAGTGCCCTAACGTATGTAAAACTTGCATATTCTAAAAAATGGTGTTGTTAACATTATTTACTAATGCTTAGCTTCAAAGGCATCAATATAGCTTCAATGACGCCAATATTGGTGTCAGTGGTGCCAATGACTACTCAACTTCTCATATCACATGTAATTTCTCAAGAGCTTTCCGTTGATCGGTTATGGGCCCGATAACTCCATTCCTAGCCCGAGTTATGATTATTTAAAGTTTGCAAGGTCCCTTAACGTCTTCGTCTATCTGTTTCTTGATCTCCCAACTTTCGATTTGTTCGCAAACTTCTAAACTTTCATTTACTTTATGTTTACTTACAAACACAAAAAATTAAAAATTACTCTATTTGTCACCGAGTAACGACTAAAAACATATAGATAGCACATTGCAATATTGAACTTTAACCACCTGATCAGGAGACTCAACTAAGATTGGATCCTGATCATTTAGAATACTAAACTAGTTGAAGTGGTTTATTTATAGCCTATTTATATTTTCTTGGAGAATAAGATTTGTAACCCTAATCTATAATAATAAATAGACATCTAACATATTGTACTTGTAATTCCTCGTCATGAGTGGTGAGAGGCGTACAACAATAAGAAGTTCTTAGTTGTAGTAAAGTTGTCATACGTCACACCGACCACATCACTATACATTCATGTGTTCTCATGTTTGTTTGTTTTCTATGTTTTTGATCATTGGTTGTGTGTTGTTGCTTCTCCATTCACTACTCTAACAAGTGGTATCAAAGCTTCAGGCGTATGGTTACTATTGGATCAAGAAGAAGGCTGGTGCAACCAAAACCAAATCACTTAGACAAATTTTGGTGCTACTTACAAAGGCTTCCGAAGCCAAGTATGGAACTTCCGAAGTAAGTAGAGTTCTTCCGAAGACGAAGTAAAAGATCAACTTCCGAAGACAAACTCTACTTCCGAAGTCAAAGTACTCACTTCCGCAGATCAAGTCTAAGAAGAAAAGATCAGAAGACAACTTCCGAAGTATGAAGAAAAGAAGAAGTCCTCAAGCCTCGAAAGAAGTAGCCTCTTCCAAAGTATAAGCGACTTCGGAAGTACTTATTCTTCCGAAGCCATTTAACCTTCGGAAGACACTGCTATGAACCAGTGGACATAAGTATGGTCTTTGACACTCTACTGCAGAACAAGTAGTTGACCATACTTTATTCCACTATTCACTTTGTATGTTAGTACAAGTTTCCAACTTTAGTTGGTGACAAAAGTAAGTTAGGGACATTGCAGGATCGTTTAAGGGTTTGAACAATTACAACACAATCAACACAATGAGGAGATTATCTAAACTCTAATCAAACAGTAAACTGGGTTAACCAAAAGTGATACAAAGAACACAAGTAAAGCAAGAGACAGAACAGGAGAATATGGTTTTCAAGGATGCAGTATATTGCTTTCTCAAGTTCTTTTACAAGTGTTACAAAGTATATTAAAGATACAAGAAACTTGAAATACTTATACTACAACCTACAGCCGGCTATACTATGAAAGCCAGCTGGATACAATTGACTAGACACTAACAAAATCAATTGTAGAATCAAAAGGCATATTTGCCTTTTGACCTTGTGACCATGACATGCCATAGCTCATATCTTATACATTACAAAAAGGATAAAGTACATAAAGTGGAAAGTTTCAGACTCAAGACCTCAATGTACAGTTACCAAAAGCATGGACCTTTTCACCAACTCTTGTAAGTTGGTGACTTATCAGAGATGCAGCGGAAAAGATGCTTTATGGAACAGTACATCAGATAAAGCATGTGTACTAAAAGTCTTCGGAAGAAATCTGTCTTCATAGGGTGAAGCTTCGGAAGACTTTGTCTCTTGAAGCTTCGGAAGACTTCATGTTTGGCTTCGGAAGATATTGGTCTTGGCTTCGGAAGATTTTACACTTAGAATGTTTTCTAATGTGTTGTGTAAAACTTCCGAAGCATTCTTCACTTCAGTACTTAATGCATGTTGCTGAGACACTTTGGATGTTTTGGGTTGCATCAGACTTAAGGAATCCTTACAAACTCCCCCTAGGCTGATGCTACCAAAACACTTAGAAGATATTCAGATGTTGGTAGTCTTCAGTACAATCATGACCATTCCTTTCTTCATTTGGTAGTCAGGATCATCAAGACTCTCATAGTATCTTCTCATTTCAAAGAGATCATGCAGAGGTAAGTTGATTATGTCTTGCCAGGAGTAGACATTCTCAACACCTTGATCTCTGACAACATGCCATCTTTCTGGATTGGTAGAATAAGTCCAGGACAAGATAGGTGTCTCAGTTGCTAGAGGAGCCACTTGCATAGGAGTTGATTGGGTTGCCTCATCATGCACTTCCTCAGGTTGATCTGATTCAGCATGGGGTGTAGAGGTAGATGACTTTGGCTTCTTCTTTTTAGTCTTTGGTTTAGAAGCCATTTTCTTCTTCCTCTTTAATGTCTTTAACTGAGAAGACTGGTCTGCAGCACCATGTTGATCATCAGTGTCTTTCTCAGTTGGGTGTTCCTCCCTCACAGGTTCAGAAGGAGAGGGAGTTTGACCCTGTCTTGGATCAGAAGATGAAGTTTGCTGAGGCTCAGCTGGAGGTTCTGGTTCAGGTGTCTCTGGTGTTCAAACTTGACCTCCACTTCAGGTGGGACTTGACTTGGAAGAGAGTGCAGGTCAATCAATTCACCACTTTTAATCTTCTGTTTGATCACCCTTATATGCTTATCCATTGTAGATAGAGACATGGGACCAAGTCTCCTTCCGGAGAATCCATATGACTTCAAGAAGCTCATCATTCTTTGTCTGTCAGCAGACTTCTTTGCATTCTTTTGAGTGATGGCTCTTGACTTTGCAGCTTCTTCCCTTAGCTTCCTTTTGGTTGTTTTTCTTTCTTTGACTAGCTCAAGCTCAAGTTGTTTTAAGTACTTGAACTCAATGAAGTCATAGGACAGGGGAAGAAGTGCATTTGCCTGATAGAAGCCTGTGGCACTCAGTAGTTTATCATTTTGATTCTATCCTCTTCTTTATCTACCTGAGGTTCTTGTGGAGCCACATCTTCCTGTGCAGGACTTTCTTGAACTGGAGAGAGAGTGGGAGTATGCTTGTAAAGTCTTTTCTGTCTCTTCTCCTCTTTGAATTGGAGAAGTAACCTTGCATCTTCTTTCTCCTTTATCTCTCTTGACACTTCCATGTCAGCCAGCTCATTCAACTCTTCTAAGGGGATGGAGATGATTTCATCAACATCATAGTTCCTGGTCTGTAAATAGGTAATCCTGACTGCCCTTAACTCATCATCTTTAGTATTTGGTCTGGGGGCAGCCCTGATTGCAGCTTGCATGAATTTAGATGACCCAGAAGAACTTTCTCCCCTTAGCCTCCTTTTCCTCTCTCTCTCTTCCTCCTCAATTTCCTCAGGAGTCATTATCCTTTTCCCTTTGTCACCAACAGACCTTTGTGACTCAGGGTGGATTGAGGCTTAGCCTTCATTGCTTGGTGTAGCTTCCATGCTCTGGCCAGAGAGAGGCTGAGAAACACCTTCACCAGCAGGTGTCTCAGATGGAGTTTGGACCTCTGCAGCAGTTGTTGATGGTGAGACAAGGGTCTCAGGTTCTGCCACTGGGCCTTCAGCCAAGGTTTCCCCTATGAAACTAATCTTAGGGTCCACCTCAACATCCAGTTGACCGATGACATTGCCTGATTGCCTAAGTCTCCTTCTTAGAGAGAACTCTGCAAGGATCCTGTCTTGGATTCTTTGAGCCAGCCTGTCAGCTTGTCTAGATTTGCTTGGATTGACACGTGGCATGTTGACTAAATCCAGTCTTTCATAGAAACTCAGGCTTTGGAACTGAAAGACTTCTTGTTGGCCTTGAACTCTGTGAAGTATAAGGGCTCTTTTGTCCTCATCATACCTCCACCTTATGATGTAGTTGCCAGTTCCTTGTGGTGGAGATGAGACAACCCTTGGTATACCTTCCTCAAAGAGACTCCTGATGATTGAGTCTATAGAGTCCACATTAATGTGAACTTGAGGAAGTTGCTGAGAATGCACAACAGCAAGTGAGGATGGTGAGTCCTCTATGTCCATTCTCTTTGAAGAACTCCCAGGTTCTGTGATTGTAATAACTTTCTCCCCCTTTTTGGTAGCATCACCTACTTGCATAGGTGAGCTGGAGGATAAGTCAATCACTTCCACAGGTTCTTGTGTTCCTGGTTGAGCTCTTCTTAAAGGTCTCCCAGCTAGTTTTTCCTTTAGATATGAAATCTGAAGTTGCTGATCATTGACCCTGTTTTGTAAGGTAGTCACCTGAGATTCCAAGTGACTAACCTTAGAGACTAAATAGGTGCATGTTTTTGACAATTTCTGCACCTTTAGTCTCAAGTTCCCCTCATCTTCATCAGAAGAATCACTGGGGGATGAGATGATTGGACCAAAGTCCTCTCGCTCACCACCAGCTTGAGTTTCTTGGCTGCTGGTTTTCCTCTGCTCACTGGCAGCCTCAGTTGAGATGCCAGAGGGCTGAGTTGCCATGGTTGAGGTCTTAATGATGTAATCACTTTCAAAAGTGAGAGCCTCTTCCATATGGACATCCTAAACAGGTTCAGAAGTGTCCACCTCAGTAATAGGTGACTGATGTGGGATAGACTGAGGAGAGTCAGAAGTACTCATATCTCTTTGAGTAGGGGATGGGAAGAGAGACTCATGGTACTCACTGAATCCTAAGTCTTCATCAGTATAGAAGGATAGGTTGGGAATTGGTTGGTTGAGATCCAAAGGCTGGGGATGGTAGCTGTCCCCCGAAGGTTATTCACTTGAGTGTTGATACTCAGAGTGAGAGCTTAAGGCTGTTGGGCTAGTGAGCTCATCAGTGTGAGCATGAGGAACCTCATCACTGATTCTTGAAACAATGGGAGTGGTCTGCTTCTCAGGAGAAGTGGGAGCTCCAGTGTCCACTTCTTCCTGTATGGGTGAGTATATGGGGGCCTCCACAGACTGAATAGTCTGAGTAGGGGTTCGTTTGGATTTTCTTTGGTAGGTGATGGATATTTGAGGTTGTGTAGAGGGTTGGAGAGCAGTAGGTGTGGGTTCAACACTAGCTTGGACTGCTAGGTTGTCACCTTGAGCAATGAGCTCTAACATTTTTGGGACTAGGGCTGTTTCTACCCCTGAGAAGCCTACAGTTGGCTTCTTCATAATTTTAAAGATGCCGGGCTTCATCTGTCCCAATTTAAGAATATTACCTGTTTCCCTCAACTGTGAGCCCAGTTCACAGTTGAGAATGTGTTGAACATATCTAGGAAACATGTAGTATTCTAAGGAGTCTAAGTTTGCAAGTAAATTAGTATAAACAAATTGTGAATACCTGAACTTGACCCCCTGAATCATTCCATGAGCTATAAAGGAGAGATCCTCAGGAATCTGGTCCCATCCACCATGCTTGTTTGATAAGCTGTGGATAACCACATGGAGCAGGTATTTCCACTGGGATGAGACCTTCCCTTTCCTGAAGGTCTTTACAGAGAAATCTCCTTCATAGCCCATCTGCTCGAAGGAATGATTAACCGCTTCCTTTGGGAAGAACACTTCACCTTCTTCATCATCCAGCTGAAGATGTCGGTGATGATGGCCGGAGTGATGAAGATTGTACTCCCCTGCACTGTGGCAGACAGTGCCTTCTCCCCATCCATAATGACCTCTTGGCAGGTCTTCCAGAATTCAAGCAAGTGATCCTCATATAGAGGAGGATCAATGGTTAGGGAGGTGAAGTAGTGAGACAAAGACAAGAAACGGCAAACCTCTGAGAAATAAGGATCTTTGTCAGAGCATAACAGAGCAACCTGATTGTGTTGTCTGTGTAGCTGCATGGCAAAGTTAGGATCATTTCTGTGAGCAAGGTCAGCCATTGTGAGGTAGCTCAGAGATGAAGAGAAAAAAATGGGAAAGAAATTTCAGAGAGAAAGCTTTGGGTTTTAGGTTTGGAAGAAAAGCAGATGATAGAAGAGGGGGAAACCGTTGGGTTATATGAGAGAGAAGGATTTCAGATAAAGTTTAATGAAAGAGGATAAACTTTGAAATCCGTATGTCGGTCCCACCTCTGAAAAAGTAGTTTACCTTTTTGCTCAAAAAGTAGTTTTCTTGGAATTCGAAAAGCTTCCGAAGGTAATTTGTCTTCGGAAGTTTTGATTGAAAAAGCTTCCGAAGCTAAAATGGCTTCGGAAGAATTTTCCTAAGAGTCTTGAAGATTTATGCTTCGGAAGAGAAATAAACTCTTGGATGCTTTGTATAAGAATGAACAAAGCTTCCGAAAGTAATTTTGCTTCGGAAGGAAAAAGTCCTTAAAAATGAATAAGTGTCTAAGTTAAGAATTTTAAGCTTCGGAAGATAGATTTTGACTTCTTCCGAAGGTAAAATCTCTTAGACAGTCATTTATTTTGAAGGCATATTTTTCTTCCGAAGGTAAAACGTTATCTTCCGAAGTATCAGAAAATTTTCAAGAATCTAAGGAAAGTCTTCAAAAGAGTTTTATATTCAAAGAAAACATGAGCTTATGAAAGTGATTAACTAGAGAACTTAGGACACACAAATTTTTTAAGAAGAAATAATTAGAATTAGTTTTAAGAAAAAGTCTACTCAAAGTTAATCATCCCAATAGCTGATATCAGATACTTAAATCTCTGTTCATCAAAAGCTTTTATGAACAGATCAGCATATTGTTCATCTATGTGAACTTTGACTAGTTTAATTAATCCCTTTTCATAGTTATCTCTTATTAAATGATACCTGATGTTGATGTGTTTGGTCCTTGAGTGCTGCACAGGGTTCTCAGTGATAGAGATAGCACTATTGTTGTCTATGTGGATAGGAGTCTCTTTGAAGTTAAATCCATAGTCTAGCATCTGATTTTGAATCCAAAGCACTTGAGCACAGCAGCTTGCAGCAGCAATGTATTCAGCCTCAGCAGTTGATGCAGACACACAGGATTGTTTCTTGCATTGCCATGAGACAACCCTTCCACCAAGAATTGACATCCCCCAGATGTAGACTTTGCAGTCATGTTGCAACCACCATAATCACTGTCTGTATAGGCATACAATTGAAATTAGGATTCTTTGGATACCATAGACCAAGTGTTGAAGCACCTTTGAGGTATCTTAAAATCCTTTTCACAATGATTAAGTGAGACATCTTAGGGTTTGCTTGATATCTTGCACAAATACATGTAGCAAACATGATATCAGGCTGCTAGCTGTAAGATACATAAGAGACCCAATCATAGCCCTGTATAAGTGCTCATCTACACACTCCCCCTCAAGATCTGGACCAAGGGAGTGGTTTCTGGCTATGGGTGTCTTAGCAATCTTACAATCAGTCATGTTGAATCTCTTGAGTATATCTTGAACATACTTTGACTGACTTATGAAGATGCCATCTTCAACCTGCTTCACTTGAATTCCCAGAAAGAAGTTGAGTTCTCCCATTGAACTCATTTCAAATCTGTCTTTCATCAGCTTTTCAAAGTCTTTGCAGAGCTTTGAATTGGTTGAACCAAAGATGATGTCATCCACATATACTTGAACTAGCAGAATGTCTTTTCCTTGTTCTTTGATTAAGAGAGTTCCATCTATAGTACCTCTCCTGTATCCATGTTTACAGAGATACTCAGACAGTGTCTCATACCACTTCCTGGGTGCCTGATGCAGCCCATAAAGAGCTTTGTCAAGCTTGCAGACATAATCAGGATGACCAGGATCTACAAAACCAGGTGGTTGTTTGACATAAACCTCCTTATCAATCACTCCATATAAGAAAGCACACTTTACATCAAGTTGATAGACTTTGAAATTCTTGGATGCAGCAAATGCCAGGAATATCCTAACAGCTTCTAGTCTTGCTACAGGAGCAAAGACATCAGTGTAATCAATCCCTTCTTCTTGTGTGTATCCTTGAACAACTAGTCTTGCCTTGTTCTTGATGATGATTCCTCTATCATCCTTCTTATTCCTAAAAACCCATTTGGTTCCAATGGTAGTCTTCCCATGAGGAAGAGGACAAAGGTTCCAAACTTTCTGCCTTTTGAATTGAAGCAGCTCTTGTTGCATAGCTTCAACCCAACTTCCATCCTTTAGAGCCTCCTCACTTTCTTTGGCTCTAACTGGGATAGAAAACAAGAGTGAAGACAAACATTTGCTTCATGGGTTTGCCCTCTTGTCTTTACCCCGGAGATAACATCTCCAATGATGTTTGTGGTAGGATGAGACTTGTGGATCCTTAGCTGAGGGATCACAACAAGTTGCTGAGATAGATCCAAATTTGAGAAATTTAGATCTGGTCTTGAAGATTGATCCTCCACATTATCACACCTATCAAGATTAACTCGATCCAATGAGTGTGTGACATCATTGATGTTGTCATCTATGGTATGGTTATTAGCATCAAGAAATTCTTGATCACTATCACCATCACCAATGTTGTCTTCTGCAATTGAGATGTCTTTATCTGCTTGAGAAGCCTCTGAGCTGGAATTTGAAGGCATGCCAGATGTATCAGCTGGATTTATCATTGTTGTGCTGATAGAAACCTCATTTGTTGAAGTAGTTTCAACTGGAGCTGAAGGTGTGTGAGTTGAAGGTCTTCCTAGCTCAAATCTTGGATCAGGATCACCTGTGTTTAAATTTTCTGCAGATCCTGAAACATGCTCACAAGATTTATTAAAACAGTTGGTAACTAAATTAAGATCAAATAGCCAATCAGACTTTCTAAAATTAGATTTTAATATGTTTAATGACTCAAGATCGGATCTCATCTCTAAGTTGTAGGACCTGTATCTATTCACTTTAGCAATGCATTCAGGAGTACAGAGATGTTCCAATACCTTGGCTTCATCATGGTCAGCCATCAGTGCTTGGTTTGGAGAAGCATCTTCCGCCTGAAAACTCCAGTCAAAGCCTCCTTCTTCAACAGCAACAGCAGCATGTTGCTTAGGCTTCTCGGACTGAGGAGCTTTGTCAGTGTAGTTTGGTCTGGGTGGTGTTTGGCCCCCATTTGCTTTAGGTGCCTTACACTCTCTAGCAAAGTGACCCATAAGGTTACAGTTGTAACACTTAACTTTGCTTTTATCCAGCCCAAACTTTCCACTGGTAGCATTGCTTGGAAATCTTCTTCCTGTTCTCCTGTAGAACTTCTTGGCTCTGTGAGTGAGGAGAGCCATCTGCTGAACTATCTCCATGTATTCCAGGTTATCTGGATGAATGCAGTCCAGGTCTTCAAGAGTGAAGAGATAATTCCCACAGCTTTCATCAGTAGACACAAAGGCCTGAGAAGAACTTGTCTCTTGGAATGGACTTCCTTGAGTAAAGTTTTCCCTTGGTGTCTCCGGGAAGGTGATGAAAGGACCCTTTTGTGAGTTGTCAGGGTAGCATAAGAGATGATGTTGGGGTTCTATGCTGTCCCTTTCAACCACATGAAGGGCTGAACCTATTTGATTGTTGGAGTTGCCAGATGAACCTTGTATGTTCATCTCCATCTGGTATCCACTGAGAATCCCATATAACTCTGTCAGAGTAAGAGTTTTAAGGTTCTCAGTCCTCTTGATCACCACACAATAGTGTGTCCATTACCTAGGAAGTGAGGATATGAACTTCCTTACAATGTATCTGTTCTCAAGAGGAACTCCTCCATCCACTAGGGTATCCACAATCTCAACATACCTGAAGTATTGTTAGGTCATGGTTTCACCTGCTTTAAAGGTGAAATTTTCAAATTGCTGCTTCAGAAGATCTTCTGTTCTCCTTGGCTTCAGAGGAGCCTTCATACATCAGCTCCAGTGCATCCCACAGCTGTTTAGCTGTTTTGCACTTCTTAAAACCTCTGTATACAGAGTTTGGGAGAGCAGTCTGAAGAGCAGTCATGGCCTTCCTGTCAATCTCTACTCTTTTTCTATCTTCATCTGAGTAGTTGGCCATATCTTTAGGAATCATACCAGCACCAGTAGCAGAGGGGGTGCTGGGTATGAAAGGTCCATTTTCAACAGATTCCCACATTCTTGAGTGAAGAGACCTGATGAAGCCTTCCATCCTCATGCACCAGGTGTCAAAGTCATCAAGGGTGATCAGTGGGGATTTGTTCATGGTTCCAGTCTCCATATCAGTCTTTGAGATGGAAGCCATTTGAAGAGTTTAGTTTTTGTGTGTGTGAGGGATCTTAAGATGGTTAGATCTTATATCAAGAGCCTGAAAGCTCTTATACCAATTGCAGGATTGTTTAAGGGTTTGAACACAATTACAACACAATCAACACAATGAGGAGATTATCTAAACTCTAATCAAACAGTAAACTGGGTTAACCAAAAGTGATACAAAGAACACAAGTAAAGCAAGAGACAGAACAGGAGAATATGGTTTTCAAGGATGCAGTATATTGCTTTCTCAAGTTCTTTTACAAGTGTTACAAATTATATTAAAGATACAAGAAACTTGAAATACTTATACTACAACCTACAGCGGCTATACTATGAAAGCCAGCTGGATACAATTGACTAGACACTAACAAAATCAATTGTAGAATCAAAAGGCATATCTGCCTTTTGACCTTGTGACTATGACATGCCATAGCTCACATCCTTATACATTACAAAAAGGATAAAGTACATAAAGTGGAAAGTTTCAGACTCAAGACCTCAATGTACAGTTACCAAAAGCATGGACCTTTTCACCAACTCTTGTAAGTTGGTGACTTATCAGAGATGCAGCGGAAAAGGTGCTTTATGGAACAGTACATCAGATAAAGCATGTGTACTAAAAGTCTTCGGAAGAAATCTGTCTTCATAGGGTGAAGCTTCGGAAGACTTTGTCTCTTGAAGCTTCGGAAGACTTCATGTTTGGCTTCGGAAGATATTGGTCTTGTCTTCGGAAGATTTTACACTTAGAATGTTTTCTAATGTGTTGTGTAAAACTTCCGAAGCATTCTTTACTTCAGTACTTAATGCATGTTGCTGAGACACTTTGGATGTTTTGGGTTGCATCAGACTTAAGGAATCCTTACAGACATGTCCTGACTACTATATATCTTAGATAAGACTTTATCTAAGATACCTTATGTTGGACCTTATTTGCCAAGACACATACTAGATTGATGTGGTTAGTACGTTATGATCCAAGTCGGGTCATACCCAATAACAAGCTATACAAACACCAATTAGTATTTATTTGTTGATAAGATCAAACAAATAAATAACGACACTAATTTAGAAAATGAGTTTTCTAAAACGTTGCTTTTGTAAAAGAACAACATTATGTGGATAATTTGTTCATTAGAAATGATTTGTTTCATTATTTAAATTGCTTAAATAATAACAAATAAAAGTGTGTTATTGTTATAAAATTAAAATAGGGTTTTAATTTTATAAAATGAAGGGTAAGAGTGTAACTTTTTTTATAAAACTAAATGGGAGGGAAACCCATTTGTGTGTGGAATTTCGGCTGCCCATTTGGGGGCCTTGGGTCTCCCCTTTTGGTCTTGTTTTTTGCAAGTCATTCCCACTTGAACACTCATCCATCATTCACCTTTCTCTCACACACACTTCTCTCTAAGCAACTAAAACAAGAACTCTCTCAAATTGTGGCTGAAATTCGGATTTTGCAAAGGGAAGGGCTGAAAATTTCGAATCATAGAGAAGCTACAAAGTGAGTTCTTTGGTGTCTAGCATCCTAACTTGCAAGGTGTTTGTAAGAACTTGTGGGTATCACAACTTGAGGTTCTCTCTTTTGAGGGCTGGACATTCAACAACATCTTCATATTCATCTCATACATCTACAACATTTGCACAAGAAAGGTTGTTTTCTTTTAACACCCTATGGTTGTTTTGTGTTGTTTGATAGCATGTTATTTCACATACTTTTGATCCTTGTTCTTGGGTTTTGTTTGTAGTTTAATATGGCAAAAATTTTTAGATTACAAACTATATGTTAAACTTCTTTTCCGCTGCGTTTTTTCTAGTTTAAATGGTTAAAGTAGCTTGATTAACATGTAACAAAACCCAACAATGGCATCTAGAGCCGGTTATGTGGAATATGTGCTTCAAAAGGTCTTGAAAAATTAGTTTTCATGGACTTTTTCAACCCATTAGGGGCTGCTTTGTTGTGGATTTATGAATCCCTTATATTTCAAGGTTTAATCTTGCATGCTTTGGTTTAAACCTTGAAAGAAATACATCAATTGATTGATTGTGTTGTTTGGACCAACCTTAAAGTTTTAGTTTATGTTGGCTGAAACTTTGGGGCTGAAATAAGGGATTTATGTTTGTTCTTGGATGTTGTATGTGTTTTATATTATGGTGCATAACATAGCCTTGGCCTTATGTGTTGGTTTTGGTTGATTTTGTTTTGTCATGTTGGTATGTCTTGAAAGGGTTAATAAATAGATTAGTGCATTTCTTTTATTAGAAAAATTGTATTAGGATATGATTTTGTAAAAGAAGATGCACAAGATGAAGACTCAAAGAAGGACACATAAAACATGGACACTTGAAGCATTTGGATGTGGATTCAAGTGGGAATTCATGGACACATTTTGATGTGTCATCTTCACCCTTAGGAAAGACCTTATGACAACACTTGTGATGGCAAACAATTGTGGTCAACTTAGTAGCTATGGTTATGCACCCATGTTTGTATGTTATGCTTGTTTGGATGTTTGTTGTTTGATTGTTTGGTTGATATTGGATATGCATTACAAACTCATTAACAAACTTAACAAACTGAAAATTTGATGGTTCTTTATCATTAAGTGGTTAATAAAAGGTTATTAAAAGGATTAATGGTTCTAATAAAAGAGGTTTTATTAAAAGTGAACCGTAGGGTACCTTGTATTTGAAAGCATGCAAATATAAGATACATAGAGTTTTCTAAACTAAAATTATGAAAACTTTAAATTTACTTTTAAACAAGTTTAACACCATCCTTTTGCACAACACTTGAGTCATTTGGAAACTCTTAATGGGATAAAGGGTCACCTAACCCTTTTGAGGGAACTTGTGAATTGAGGTGGGGATACCATATTTGTGGGATAAAGGTCATCTAACCACTTATGATTGGAAAACTCACATGTGTGTGTAAGTAGGGTAACTTGATTTGAAAACCATGTTAAATGGATCACCTACAACATGGTTTACAAAGGTGTTGATGGGATAAACATGCCGACTATGCATATGATGTTTTAAAGTCAATCCCATACCCTAGAAGTTGCAAAGGGTTGCAATTGTCAAAACGTTGACTACCTTGTTAATTTAAATAATGGGATAAAGGTCACCTAACCACTATTTAAATGTAACGTTGGATTCTAGACTTTAAAATTTGTAAGACACTTAAAAGGGTTTTAATTATTAAAATATACACAATATTGAAATTACTAAAATTGAACTTTGTTATATTTTGTAGATGGCCACCAACAATAATGATAACAATGAAATCCCGACCGCTCACTCACTATTACTAAGAACCATTCTCCAAAAGGAGAGTCTAAACCATAATAACTTTATTGATTGGTTTCTAAACTTGAGAATTGTTCTCAAGCAAGAGAAACGATCATACATATTAGATGATCCAATTCCCATCAACCTAGTGAGGATGATGAGGAGGCCTATAATAATTGGGTAAAATACACTGAGGACTCGGTCCAAGTGTCTTGCCTTATGTTGGCAAGTATGACTCTAGATCTCCAAAAGGAGTATGAACATCATGGAGCGTACGACATGATAACCAGTTGAAGGAAACATTCCAACAACAAGCACGGGTTGAGCGCTTCGAAACGGTTCGAGCACTCCATGCGTGTCGTATGGACGACACCCAATCTATTTCATCTTATGTACTTAAGATGAAAAGCCACATTGATTGCCTCGAAAGGCTGAATTGTCCCGTCTCGAAAGAGTTGGCTACGGATTTGATCCTAAACTCTTTGTCAAAAAGGTTTGACAATTTTGTCATGAATTATAACATGAAGGGTGGGACAAGAACATAAGTGAACTTCACTCTATGCTCAAAACTGCCAAGGCGGCCATGGGTAAAAGGGTTTTACCCGTTCTCACCATCAATGAAGGTGGGAACAAGAAGAGGCCTCACCCCGCACCCAAGGCAAATGTTGTCAAGGGTAAGGGCACATTAAGGAAAGGGAAAGTTAATGGTAAGAGCACCACCACCAAAACCAGCAGAGAGAGAAGAAAAAGGTTGCTTCAAATGACCCACGCTTTAAGTGTGGGGAGATTGGACATTGGGCAAGAAATTGCCCAGTCCATCTCAAAGAGTTGCAAGCTAAGAGGGATGCCGGGCAAACCTCAGGTACAATTTTCATGATTCATATTGATCTTAATTTAATATCCTCTTACACATGGGTATTGGATATCGGATGTGGAACTCATTTGCAACTCATTGCAGGGGTTCAAAAGAAGTAAGGACTTCAAGAAAGGGGATATAAGCTCTACATGGGGAATGGGGCAAAGGTTCAAGTTGAAGGCCGAGGGGACTACATCTTGAAGCTTCCAAATGGTTTGGAAGCAATTTTGAATAAATTTTGTATGCTCCTAGTTTGACTAGGAACATTATTTCTGTTGCCCAATTAAGACAATATGGTTATGTTTTATCTTTTATTGAGAATGAAATTCATGTTTCTTTAAATGGCACTTTTTATTTTAAAGCTATTCCTGTTAATGGTATTTATGAATTAGTTCATGAAAACACATTATATGATAGCTCATTGTACCAAACCATCACTAAGAAACTCAAATTAGATTTGAGTGATACCTATATTTGGCATTGCCGACTTGGTCATAAAAACAAGAAGCGCATACAAATACTTCAAAAGAACGGTCTTTTAAAAGCAAATGAATATGATTCATTCGATGTATGTGAATCTTGTTTACAGGGTAAAATGAGTAAGGCACCTTTTATTGGCAAGTCCGAAAGGGCAAAAGATTTGTTAGGCATCATACATTCGGATGTATGTAGTCCTTTTAAGCCAATAACTAGGTACCATGAAAGATACTTCATTACCTTTACCGATGACTATAGTCGATACGGGTATGTGTACTTGTTAAGACACAAAGATGAAGCTTTTGAAATGTTCAAAATCTTCCAAAATGAAGTAGAAAATCAACTCAACAAGAAAATAAAAATTCTCTACACCGATAGAGGAGGTGAATACCTAAGTGATGCCTTTAGAGACCATCTTAAAAGTTGTGGTATTGTCTCACAACTATCTCCACCTGGAACACCACAACATAATGGTGTGTTCGAGAGGAGAAATCGAACTCTATTAGATATGATTCGATCAATGATGGCTAGAAGCTCACTGCCTCTATCATTTTAGGGTTTCGCTTTGCTCTCTGCGGCCCGTATTTTGAATATGGCCCCAACCAAGAAAGTGGAAACGACACCTTTTGAAATGTGGCATGGAAGGGTTCCATCACTGTCATATTTAAAGGTATGGGGTTGTGAGGCTTATGTTAAGATTCCCACCTCAAACAAGCTAGAAAGCCGTTCCACTAAGTGTATCTTCATTGAATATCCCAGAGATTCTATGGGATATTATTTCTATGATCCATTGGAACAAAAGGAGTTTGTTGCCAAGAAGGCTGAGTTCTTAGAAGCTAAGTTCCTTACGGAAGGAGCTAGCAGTAGAACTGTGGATCTTGAGGAGGATCAAGAACCACAAACCGATACATGTTTGGTTGACACTAGCACTCATCATAAGGATGTTGAGAATGATCAAGTACACAAAACGTTCGCAGATCTGGTAGAATTAGTAATCCACCTGAAAGATATGAATTTTTCGTAGATGGATGCTATGTGGTAGATTCGATGAACCAACCACCTATCATGATGCAGTGTCCAATTTGGATTGTGACAAATGGCTTGAAGCCATGAACGTTGAGATGCAATCCATGTATGACAACAAGTATGGGACTTGGTTGAACCACCTCTAAACTCCAAGATAATTGGATGTAAGTGGGTTTTCAAGAAGAAAACCTATATGCATGGAAACTTGGATACTTATAAAGCTAGACTTGTAGCAAAAGGTTTCACTCAAACTCAAGGGGTTGATTATGATGAGACTTTCTCACCAGTTGCAATGCTAAAGTCCATTAGGATATTATTTGCCATAGCTGCTCATTATGATTATGAGATTTGGCAAATGGATGTCAAAACCACTTTTCTAAATGGATATCTTGAGGAAGATGTCTATATGGTTTAGCCTGAAGGTTTTGTCAACTCAAAACATCCTAACAAAGTATGCAAGTTAAAGAAATCAATCTATGGATTGAAGCAAGCATCAAGGAGTTGGAATCACTGTTTTGATAAAGAATAACCAAATTTGGGTTCATCAAAAACGCTGATGAAGCATGTGTATATAAAAAGGCTAGTGGGAGCATCAACATTTCTTAGTATTATATGTCGATGACATTCTACTATTTGGAAATGACATTCCAACCATGGAAGGTGTAAAGCCTGGCTTGGTAATTGTTTCTCCATTAAGGATCTTGGTGAAGCCGCCTATATTTTAGGAATAAAGATCTACAGGGATAGATCAAGGCGGTTGATAGGTTTGAATCAAAGTGCATACATTGATAAGATCTTGAAAAGGTTCAAGATGGAAAACTCTAAGAAAGGTACCGTACCTATTCAAAGAGGAACGATATTGAGTAAGACACAATGTCCAAGCTCAAAGGATGAGCAAGACAAAATGAAGGGAATCCCGTATGCGTCTGCTATAGGATCCATCATGTATGCAATGATATGCACTAGACCGGATGTGTCATGCGCTTTAAGCATGACAAGCCGATACCAACAAAATCCTGGAAGCAGTCACTGGATGGCTATTAAGAACATACTTAAGTACCTAAGGAGGACCAAAGATATGTTCCTAAGCTACGGATCTGGTGAGGAGGAACTCGTAGTAAAGGGTTACATGGATGTGAGTTTCCAAACTGATCGTGATGATTCACGATCACAATCAGGGTACATTTTCATTTTGAATGGCGGAGCTATCTCTTGGAAGAGCTCTAAACAAGATGTGGTGGCATTATCAACTACAGAGTCAGAATACATTGTCGCTTCACTAGCAGCTCAAGAAGCTTCATGGTTAAAGAAGTTCATTGCCGATCTAGGGGTGGTCCCTTCCATTCAGGACCCCCTAGAAATTCTTTGTGATAACGAGGGTGGGATTGCTCAAATCAAGAACCCTGTGCACATCAGAAGACTAGGCACATTGAACGAAGATTCAACTACATAAGGGATGAAGTTGAAAAGGGAAAGATATGTATTCGCAAAGTTCACACGAATCAAAACATTGTGATCCACTCACAAAGCATCTTGAAAAGGCAAAGCATGAAAGTCATGCTTGTGCCATGGGGCTTCAATATTCTAGTGACTGGATTTGATCTTTAATTATTATAATGGGATATTGTAACCCTTTATTACTTGAATGAATTATTCAGTTATGATGATTTAACTAATATTTCTATTTTGCATGTTTAAAATCCTTGAGTAAATTATTTACTCAGAATGTCCGTAGTTGTTCATGCTTGTGGGAACAAGTATGAAGGTAATGTTATTATGAACTTGGATTGGTAGATATTCATATGGATGAATATAGAGCAAAAGGTTGCTGCCAAGGTTCATAGGTATTTATGGGATGCAAATATGGACTGACCTGCATCTCAAATATTACTACATGGGATCTTCCTGATTAATCATAAGTAATTTTGAGTAAGGCGAATATCATTTGGTATTCCTCTGACCTGAGATACATATTGAGTCTTGATATTTACCGAATATTATACTTTGACTTAGCTCTTTGCTGTTCTGAAACATGGCAGTACATAAGTCTGAGTTCAGGTATGATATAAGGTAATTGTGAGAGACGTATGTTGTCAAGATGGGATTTGTCCCTCTTATTCGTTGAGAGTAAGATGTCTAAGGCCTGATAAAGTTAAATCAATGGAGGATGATCACTCTGTGTCTCTAGGATTTAACATGACATCTGTGACAAAAGGAAAAATGATTGATTCACCTAAATTATTTCAAGTATGATACTTGAAGGAGATGATGTTATTGAATGGCACTTAGTCATACGTATTAAGGGTAGTAAACCGTTGTTAAGCGGTATTTACTGCTTGCATCAATCTTCTATGAATCTTGTGCAAGTGGGAGATTTGGACCTTATTTGCCCAAGACACATACTAGATTGATATGGTTAGTACATTATGATCCAAGTCGGGTCATACCCAATAACAAGCTATACAAACACCAATTAGTATTTATTTGTTGATAAGATCAACACTAAAATAACGACACCAATTTAGAAAATGATTTTTTCTAAAACGTTGCTTTTGTAAAAGAACAACATTATGTGGATAATTTGTTCATTAGAAATTATTTGTTTCATTATTTAAATTGTTTAAATAATAACAAATAAAAGTGTGTTATTGTTATAAAATTAAAATGGGGTTTTAATTTTATAAAATGAAGGGTAAGAGTGTAACTTTTTTTATAAAACTAAATGGGAGGGAAACCCATTTGTGTGTCGGATTTCGGCCGCCCATTTGGGGGCCTTGGGACTCCCCTTTTGGTCTTGTTTTTTGCAAGTCATGACCACTTGAACACTAATCCATCATTCACCTTTCTCTCACACACACTTCTCTCTAAGCAACTAAAACAAGAACTCTCTCAAATTGTGGCTGAAATTCAGATTTTGCAAAGGGAAAGGCTGAAAATTTCGAATCATAGAGAAGCTACAAAGTGAGTTCTTTGGTGTCTAGCATCCTAACTTGCAAGGTGTTTGTAAGAACTTGTGGGTATCACAACTTGAGGTTCTCTCTTTTGAGGGCTGGACATTCAACAACATCTTCATATTCATCTCATACATCTACAACATTTGCACAAGAAAGGTTGTTTTCTATTAACACCCTATGGTTGTTTTGTGTTGTTTGATAGCATGTTATTTCACATACTTTTGATCCTTGTTCTTGGGTTTTGTTTGTAGTTTAATATGGCAAAAATTTTCAGATTACAAACTATATGTTAAACTCCTTTTCCGCTACGTTTTTTCTAGTTTAAATGGTTAAACTAGCTTGATTAACATGTAACAAAACCCATCACCTTAAACTATAGCTTTGTAGTATTTGCTTTAGTTAAAGGATTCCAGCTGGTATCAAAGTATATCTGGTTGTAGGTAGTATTATCCATAGTTTCTCATTGTAAGTCATAATAGGATGCTTGTACGAGTCTTGTAACATTTTGAGTGGAGAAGCAATATATGCAAGTACCTTGAAAATTATCTTTCTGTGTTTATTACTACTTATTATATTGTTATCAACTCTTAGAGACTCTGCTTTCATCTGAGTGTAGTTCAAGTGAGTTTGAGATAAAACCAAGTGTTAAGTGACATTAACCGATCCTGCAATTGATATCAGACGTTTTTAGGCTCTTGATTGTGAGATCTTACCATCCAAATTAACCTGTTTTTCACTCCTCCTTATAACTCACTCAAAATGGCCCTCAACAAGTCTGAACTAGAGATGGGAACTATGACTAAAGCCCTTATTATTACTCCTGAAAACTTCAAGTCATGAAGAAGATGCATGGAAGGCTTCATCAGGTATCAAGACAGCAAAATGTGGTATTCCATTGTCAATGGCCCATATAAACCCAAGGTGGCAGCACCAGGTGGAAACAGTGCCATGATAGAGAAAGTTGTTGAAGACTATTCTGATGAGGACCAAGAAGATGGACATTGACAACAATGCAATGACTATTCTTATGACTGCAATACCCAACTCTATCATCGTGGGGTTTGAGCATTGCAAGTTAGCTAAAGAACTGTTTGATGCACTTGCTCAAATGTACTCTAACTCAAATGACTCCAAGAAGGACTCACTAAAGCAGCAGTTTGAGAACTTCACCTATATTGTTGTGGGAATCACTCATGAACTTAGAGACCTCACAAGAAAGTTCATGAGTGCTCTTCCAAATGAGTGGACATTCTACTGTATCTCTATCAAGAGGACAGATAACCTGAACACTCTCACCATGACCGAACTCTATGGCATCCTTGATGGATACCGTCTGGAGATGGAGAGCAAGAGGGGCCATTAGACAAGCAGACCCCTGAGTCTTCCTGCTACCAACGCTTTGATGGTTGTTGAAGGCTCATGACCCACACACCTAAATAGTACCTGACATACAACCAGCAGCCATCCTGCTCATCTGGACCTTACATACTTTCCCTGAGACTCCAAAGTCTCAACAGGCTCAACATAGTTCCTTTCAGGATAGTTGTGCCTTTGTCTCAAGAAGTGGACAATCTAGTGACTTTCAATACTGCTTTGATGATCTAGAGTGCTTCAGTCCAGATGATGTAGAGTATGTGGACATTGTCCAATAGATGGCTCTTTTAACCTACAGAGTGAAGAAGTTCTTCAAGAGAACTGGAAGGCAATTCCCTCAGAACCCAACTATCAGCAAGTTTGGGTTTGAAAAAACCATGGCCAAATGTTACAACTGTAACTAACTTGGTCATTTTGCAAGGGAATGCAAGGCTCCCAAGACAAATCCGGGAACCCCACAGGCCTCCACACATTCCTCTACATCAAAGCCCACCGGAAAGTCGACTGAAACAGCTGCAATGGCTCAAGAAGTTGACTGGAGCTTCATGGTACAGGATGTGACTCCTACTCAAGCACTCATGGCTGGAACAGATAATAACAAGGTATATGAACATCTTTGTACTCTTACATGTATTGCTAAGGTTAAACTATATCAGGACTACAACATGGAAATTAAATATGATATTGAGCCTTTAAATATCTTGAAATCTGATTTTAAAAGGGTTGAATCAGACTTTCTGTTAGGACCTGGTATTTGACCAAAATACCTAGAGATTAACGTGTAAACCAGATCAAATAGTGCGGAATCCTATTTGATTGGCGATCCAATCAGTGAGAACACACGAAGAATAAATCAAGAATTGAAACTAACGTTAGAAATCGATTGGAATCGATCTAATGTGTTCTATGAACTTGGAGAACGAATTGAGAGGTTTCTGGACGGCAAGGGTACGTCTGGAATCGTAATTGATTGAGAGTCCCTCTTTTTCACGAATTGAGTTGTATTTATAGGTTGGTATTATTCAATCATGCGACTGAACCATTAGTCTGGTTCAGTCGTGCGATTGAACCATGCGGTTGATTCATTCGTACGACTAAGTGTTCAGTCGTGCGACTGAGCCAATCTTATGTTACAATCATACGACTGATCCAGTCTCCTGGTTCAGTCGTGCGACTGAGTCAATCGTGTGAAGTTATTCATGCGTATGGTTCATTCACATGAGCCATTCGCATGAGAACTTCATTAAGTTAAGTTTGAATGTTTTAATTAATATAACATAATGTGCAACCATTCAAACAATCATAAACCCAATCAATTCAATCACGACTCATTAATGAAATATTAAACATCACAAGTAACAAACAATTTATGTCATTTCATTAATCAATACAAATTACATCATACTCAGACAAACAAGATTCATTACAATTCAAATCATGATCTAGGGACATAAATGCATCAACAAACTCCCCCTTGGACCTAGATCTATCTAATCTCTTGTCTTCTGCATAACCTCCTTATACTTCTTGTACTTCTCCTCCTTAGTGACTCCTACGTGAATCTCAAACGCAAAACAAAGTTGTATAACGTTTTGGAACTGAAGGGCTTGTACAATGTCTTGTGTGTCATAGAACAGTGGCCACTTGTATAATGTATAGACATCATTAGCAGAAAAGTTGGTTAGCCACATCGGGTCGAATACCCTGATAGTATCCATTTGGCCCTCTTTATTCAGAACTATGACAGCTTCAGCAGTTCTCTAATCATAGTACCACCATTTGAAGTGTGGAGTGAAGTCCTGTGGCATTTCCCTGAGAGGGATTCTCAACATAGTGCGCGGAGGACTCCACTTCAACACAATCTTGGGCTTGCCAGTACTGGCATCAACCTCAGACCTTCTTATATACCTCGTAGGCTGTTGTGGTCTGAAGTTAACCCATCTGGTGTGGTACTCCTTCTTCAGGCAGCCTCGAACCAGCCTGACATTTTTCGTGGGTCAGCATACAGCAGCTTTAGCTTAGCCAGCTGGTTGAGCTCAAAACCAGGTAGAGTCTTCAGATCGTGTGGAAATCTGAAGTACTCTATGCCCTGTTCCCTCTTAACTGCATACGCGTTAAGGTCATCAAAATAAGCCCATGCAATAATCCTGCCTGACACCTTATAGTGTTTCTTGACTCTGTAGAGCTTGGTGTAGGCATCTTTCTTTGGTGCAGCACGCTGGGCTCTAACTTCTTCAAAACAGGCAGCCCACTCAGTCAGCCTTTCGAGTTGTCTACATCATCATTTGATCTTGGGACTCACCCAGATTGGGGACCACATTACCCTCGTTGTCAGCGTACTGAGGGTACTCTTCTGCAGTAATATCTTCAACCTCAACTTCATCAACGTCATTTAGTTCTTCATCACTGGTTGAATCAACTGTTGGAGCATCCTTGACAATTTCATCAGGATTGAGTCTGAACATCTCTGTCAGTTGCTCGTTAGATAGGTCATGAATTATTCCCCTTCTTCAGGGGTATAACTCACAGACCTTCTTACAATCCCTTGCAGATCAAGAGTCATGGTTAGTTGAGTCTTGACCTGTTGAAGGGGAGCAATGTCAAACTCATCCCTTTGAAAGTTTGGATCTGTTTGATTTAAACATTCAACACATAAACCATTAGTAAGTATCAAACAGAATTATATCAACTTAATATAAACATTCAACACACTTGTTTTTCATCCGTGATTCAAACACAAAATAAATAAATACATAAGACATCTAATTTGTACTTTTGTCTTGAATCCTGGGCTCGTCGCTCGGAGGAGCAGAAGTGGTAGATGGCTGATCCTGTCGATTCTTTGATCTTCGCTCTTGACCAGAAGCAGAGACCGACATGCAGCGCATCCCCTCCTTCTGCTTCGTCATCATCATCTCTACCTTCTGTCCTTTCTTCCTCTGTCTCTTCTTCATCCTCATCATCTTCCGCATCGTCATCATCGTCTTCATCATGACCATCTCCATCATCCCCATCACCCTCCTTTATCTTCAAGGCTCATCCTTTGACCCCTTTAACCTCAGCATATCGTCTTGTTGGTCGTCTCCACTCTTTATACGTTTGGCTGATTGGGCCTGCTGGTCCTGGAGTTGGGACATCTCGACTCTCCTAGCATCGATTAGCTGGTCTGCTGATCTATCACCCGAGCCTGCTCTGCCCTGCTGAGACTGGGCAGTAGTCAGATCGGTCAACTGGCAATCTGTGCCGCTTTCTCTCTCATCTGCAGCTAGCAGCGCATCACCATACGGTTAAGCGCGACAGCTGCTCCTCTACCCCATGTGAGGTAGAGTAGATCCATGTGATGGCTGGGCTGAAGGTCCGGCATTTGTGAGGTGTGGTGGTGGTAGTAGCAGTGAATATGGGTCGGTAGCAGGTGCTGGTGATGTAGGTGTGAATGGTATGGTGGATGGGAAGATACAGTGGTGGTAGGTAAGGTGGTGCTGTGGTAGCAGTAGTGGATGTGGTGGCTGTGGTGATGGGTGGTTGTCATTGGAGGTGGCTGTGGCTGTGTTGGTGGAAGTTTGGCACAGTGTAACGAAGGTCATCGACGCTTCTTCTTCTTCATCCGTGGTTGAGCCATCCTCTTCCTCCTTCCGGTGGAAGTGATGCTCCCCGCATCTCTGCCACTGAACCCGAGCATAGCTCGGTCAGTCTCCTCCCATGGAGTTCCGAGGGGTCACCAACTAGCCCGTTCTGTGGAACTACTTTGCTTCCCACATCCTGTGAGGGCTCCTCATCCGACTCCTCTCCTCCTGACACCATGAACTCATGGAGGCCGTCTCATCACCTCTCCGGCAGCGCCGACAGCTCTCCTCTACCCCGATGTGAGGTAGAGTAGATCTATATACATGTGATGGCTGGGCTGAAGTCCGGCATGTGTGAGGTGGTGGTGGTGGTAGTAGCAGTGGTGAATATGGGTCGGTAAGCAGGTGCTGGTGATGTAGGTGGAATGGTATGGTGGTGGATGGGAAGGATACAGTGGTGGTAGGTAAGGTGGTGGCTGTGGTAGCAGTAGTGGATGTGGTGGCTGTGGTGATGGGTGGTATGTCAGTGGAGGTGGTAGTGGTGGCTGTGGTGTGGTGGAAGTAGTGGCAGCAGTGGTATGAAGGTCAGGCGATGCTTCTTCTTCTTCAGTCCGTGGGGTTGAGCCATCCTCTTCCTCCTAGTCCCGGTGGAAGTGGATGCTCCCCCTGCAGCTCTGCCCACTGAACCCGGAGCATAGCTCGGGTCAGTCTCTCTCTCAGTGGAGTCCCGAGGGTGTTCACCAACCACCCTAAGCCCGTGTTCTGTGGGAACTACTTTGCTTCCCACAGTCCTAGTGAGGGGCTCCTCATCCGACTCCTCCTCCTCCTGATCACCAACAATGAACTCCTGATGGAAACCGGCCGTCTCAGCAACCTCTCCGGCAGTGTCAGACCCCGGGGAATAACATCTGACTCAGTGCCTCTTTCTTGTGTAGCAGCATCATCCCCGGCGTTGCCGCTATCATCATCATCAGAATCCATATCTGGTAGGAGCAACCTCTCATCATCGGAGTCGCTGTCATCATGACGCCATTTGCGTCTGCCAGGCGCCACATACCTCTCGTTGGCCAGGTGGCCAATCAGTCTCTTCACTTGGGCTTTACCTGCTTTCCCCTGTAAACTCTCATCCTGCCCAAGTAGTATCATCCATAATCTCTAAGGCCACTGCGTCATGATTCTCTTTGGGCAACTGTGGCAGCTTCTCGTTGAAGACGAGCTGTAAGAATCTGGGGTACATACAAAACCCTCTTTACCCTTGGCCTCCAAGTTCTCCACTAAGTAGGAGAATATCATGCTGGAAAAACTGAAGGGGTGGTTCAGAACCAGTGCCACGTAGGCATTTTGAATCTGGTCTGAGAGGTCGTCAAACCCACCCCTCCTCGATGCAACACACTTGAGGATCACGTGTGCTAAGTACTTGTACTGGGGGCTCAGGTTGCTCTTGTTGAGCACACCTGAGTTGATATCCCCAGCGTACTTTATCTCAGGAAGCATCCTCTCACTGTCAACGATGTAGTTAGTAGGATGATCAGTGTCGTCCCCAAACTCTAGGACCCTCTGAATGTCGGCAGCAGAGATCTCAATATCATGGCCCAATATAGAGCTCCTAATACAGTACGGCTCACGAGAGCGGTCCACCGAGGCATTCTCCCAGAATGCCTGATGGAGTGATCTATATGGCGTGCAAGGCGTGGAGATAGCCTTATGAATCCGGGACCGTCTCAGAAAGGCTATAATGTCAGTAAACTCGGCCCCGTTCCTGGTGGTGTGATCCAAATGAGCACAGATTTTGCTTTGGATTTATGGACCACCTTTCTGCTTTACCTGAAACACACAAGACATAGAACCATTAGTACATAAGACATGAAAAACTGTTCTAAGTGTAAAGTTGAAAGTCATTCTGATTCATTCGTGCGAATGAATCATGCGACTGAAGTCAGTCGTCTGTTCTTTCATGCGACTGGACTCATTCTGGTCAATGTGACATGCGATTGGGTTCAGTCTGCTGACTGAGTCTGCGAATGGTTCAGTCGGCCGACTGAGATCAATCGTATGGTTCATTCGGCCGAATGACCCAATCGCCAGATTCAATCGTGCGATTGAAGTTCATCCGGACGACCAGTCGCCTGTCTCAGTTGTTCAGTCGCCTGTGGTTCGAGTCTTGATCAATACAAGTGATTTAACATGGATTACCGTTCAATATACTCGCATTCTTGTTACTAATAACCTATTAACCTTAATTTTAACATTTTGCATAGTTGAAGTAGGTTATTAGGTCGCGTTCTGTCTGTTTCTTGTTTTCGTTCGAATTTCACCACATTATGGTTCAATCCTTCTGATTTCAATGAAACAAGACTTCAATCTACCTGTATAATGAATGGCGAACGTTAGTGAATCAAAAACAATGATAAACTAGGGCTAATAAAATTTTGGCAGAGTAACGGTAGGGAGTGCGATTTAAGGGCGATTTGGGAGTGATGAGTGAAATGCGATCGACAGAGCCCTTTAAATACTGAAGCTGGGCTCAGTCGGCCGACTGGCCTCAGTCTCCCAGTTCATTCGGGCGACTCAGGCTCAATCGTACGATTAGCCCAACCAGTCGCATGCACTTGACCGACTGAGATTCAGTCGGTCGACTGGCTCAGTCGTGCCTTTCATTCGCATGTTCAGTTGACCGAATGAGTTTCAATCGGTCGACTGACTCATTCACCCTCTTCCAATCGGTCGAATGGGCTATTCTGATGAGCCATTCGTGTTAGTGGAAGCCATTCGCATGGTTGGTCCATTCTCATGGTCCAATCGTGCGAATGGGTCACACTTAGTTAATTTTCTGCCATTTATACCAATTTACATTTAAGCCCTTTTAAATTAATTGAAATTAACGTTATGAGCCTTTGATCATCTTAGACATGATCATTTTATTTTGAAAACATTTTGATCACCTCAGACGTGATCCTTTTAAACACTTTAGTCACCTCAGACGTGACCCTTTTAAAACACTTTAGTCACCTCTGACGTGACCCTTTTAAAAACACTTTGTCACCTCAAACGTGACTATTTTAAACTTTCAAAGAACATATGGTCATCTCAGACATGACCCTTTTAGTGATTTGATTCCTTCTGATTTTCCTGATGTAGCCCGACACACGCCTACAATTAAAATTAAAACAACTAACTAATTTAAAACCTTAAACTAATTTCATAAACAACTTATTTTTGGCTTTTTGTGAGAGATAAATCCAGAGATTGATATCTACGGGATTTGTTTCGGGAGTAGACAGCTTCAACTTAGATTGATCATATCTGGACCAATTCAATTTTGGAATCATACAGGTAAGTCAAATCATTTGGGACTTGTTATTAAAACTTTTTGATGCTTAAATTCTCGGTGTTCATCCAGAGTCGTTAGCAACTTAAGGAAATCATACTGGAACTCTTAGATTTTCACATTGATTTGAACTCTTGAGAATGTAGCCACTAAGATTGTCAGTATGTTTGTCCACTTAAATCCATACACAGACTTTTGACGCAGACTGGTGACTGATTTAGGTTTAATTATTTCAACTAACATTTGTGGATCCCACACTTATATGGTAATCAACATTCCTCAGAAGCTTTTGAGCGGTCTACGGGTATTATTACAAGAAGAGACTATTCTTAGAGCTTTCAAAGAGAAGCCTGTCCTCAGGTCAGTGCCATCGCACAGCAGAGAGGCGGCAAACAACAATGAATTCTAGAATATCTAGGTTATGCTTATCCTCAGGTCAGTGCCATCGCACAGCAGAGAGGCACACAACCTATCTCCTTGTTAGAGCAGCTTATTTTATTTTACACAATGTGCACCAACAACATAAGTCATTAGCTTTATTGCATTTGTCTTTCATTTTTTCTTGCTTTGCTCTAATTATGGTCATCCGCACACATTTGTGGCATTTAAATGCTCATTACCCCTTATTGGAATATATTTGATTGTGTTAACCAGTGATAAGATGGAAGCCCACAGTCAGTTGAACAACTTAGTTTGATCTTGAGATCACCAATCAGGTCTAATTGTCTATTGTGTTGAATCTACCAACATATCATTTGTGGTCTAGCAGCCTCTAAGTCTACTTTCTTTGTGTCACCTTAGGAGTTGCCAGTTTTCTATCATCTTCCCTTTTTATATTGCTTAGACTACACAGACTTATACTTTGAACTTTTGCATCTTTTCAAAACTTAAATTTTAAAGTCCCTCTTGATTTGTTCCTGTGTACTATCATTTTCCAAAGGTATTGAATCGGTATCACAGACACAATCTACCTTATTTCAGCTAGTTACCCCTTCTCCTCATTTTATTTTATTTTATTTTTTATTTTTTATTTTTTTATATTATTTTTAATGTTAACTTGCTGACATATTCTCCCCTAAAATACTAAAATCATTTCTGGTTTAATTATTTTTGGATTTTAATAAACAGCAAAATAACATGAGTTTAAATATAACAGACGAAATAAAACAGATAACATAAAATAAATAAACTTTAACTAACTACATCGGACTACACATTATTATCATCAGGAATTACCTCACTTTTCTTTTTAACGCCGTTGACCTCTAGCAAATATTGAAAACGTGGTTTATCAAAGGCTTTAGTATAGAGGTCAGCGCGTTGAAAATCAGTATTAATTTTAACCACATCAATTAAGTTCTTTTCAAAACAGTCTCTTATGAAGTGGTATTTAATACCGATGTGTTTGGTCTTAGGATGTTGAACCGGATTTTTAGTTACTGCAATTGCAGCAGAGTTATCAACAAAAATAGGAGTAGATGAGAATTTTAAACCGTAATCCCGCATTTGCTGTTGAATCCAAATGATTTGTGAACAGCAACTTGCAGCAGCAACATATTCGGCTTCACAGGTTGACAATGCAACCGATGTCTGCTTCTTACACTGCCAGGTAACTAATCTTCTCCCAAAGAATTGACACCCCGCTGATGTAGACTTGTAGTTCATCTTGCATCCCCCGTAATCCGAGTCACTATACTGGTAAGCTCAAAGTCATCATCATGAGGATACCACAATCCAAGTGTGGGTGTACCCTTCAGATAACGAAAATCCTCTTGACCCCGATCAGATGGTTGACCTTTGGTTTAGCCTGATATCTAGAACATAGACATGTAGCATACATAATATCAGGTCTTGAGGCAGTGAGATACATGAGGGATCCAATCATTCCTCGGTACATAGTGGCATCTACAAGATCTCCATTCTCATCAGGTGCTATATCATGATTCGTAGCAAGTGGAGTCCCAGCAGCAGAAGCATTCTCCATGTCAAAGCGACTGAGAATGTCTCCTACATACTTGGTCTGATGTAGAAAGATCCCATTAGGTGTTTGATCCACCTGTAACCCGAGAAAGAACTTCATCTCCCCCATAGCACTCATCTCAAACTCTTTCTTCATCACTGCTTCAAACTCTTTGCATAACTCTTCGTTCTTTGACCCGAAGATTATGTCATCAACATATATCTGTACAAGCAGTAGGTCGCCATCCTTTTCTTTAATAAACAGTGTACAGTCAATGACTCCCCTGCGAAAGCCGTGTTTCACAAGATGAGTCGAGAGTTTCTCATACCAAGCTCGAGGAGCTTGATGAAGCCCATATAAAGCTTTGTCGAGCTTGTAAACTCTATCCCGATGATAAGGGTCTTCAAATCCCTCGGGTTGACTTACATAGACTGTTTCCCTGATTTCCCCATGAAGGAATGCACTCTTCACATCTAATTGGTAGACTTTAATCTTCATGTACGATGCATAGGCAAGGAAGATACGAATAGCTTCCATCCTTGCCACGGGTGCAAACACCTCATTATAGTCAATCCCCTCGACTTGGCGAAAACCTTGAACCACCAGTCGAGCTTTGTTCCTGATAATGACTCCTTGGTCATCCTTCTTGCATTTTAGTACCCATTTGGTGCCAATGACTTTAGCACCTTTAGGTCTATCAACCAGAGTCCATACACCTAACTTCTTAAACTGCAGAAGTTCTTCTTGCATGGCACTCACCCACGCCTCATCATTTAGTGCTTCACTGATATATTTTGGCTCAACCTGCGAAACAAAACATCGATAAGCACCATCATGAATGTAACCTTTCTCCATAACTGAGGCGTAATCAGCTGAGTATAGCTGATTTCGGGTTTGTACTCCTGATCTGACATCCCCAATAACATTGTCAAGGGGATGATAGACGTTTAGTCGTGATCCTGGAGTAGTAGGCACAGCCACCTCAGAACCGAGATTGTGAACATTTTGTTCTGCATCTGAGGAAGATGGAGTTTGAGGTTCCGAAGTCGAAGGTGCATCACTCATGGATGCTTGTGGACTTTCAGGAACTGGAACCTGTTCCTCCTGACTGTTCTGGTCATCTGCTTCAGTTTCATCTTCAGAGGAGGAGTCACTGTCATCGACTACCCCCCCTGACTGAGTAGATGATTCTCCCTGGGTGCTAGATGGTGTATTTAGAATATCATACATCATCCTAGTAGCTAACTCATCATCCGAGGGAGAGAGAGGGATGTTGAAGGACTTGAAGAATCCATCATAATCGAAGAAGTATGCAGGTCCTTTGCCTGTAGGTGGTGTGGTATATCTCTGAACGTCGACATTACACCACACTTCTACAAGACCCGTTGAGTTATTGTAAACTCGCTTGTTCGTATGTTGTATCCTAGAAAAATTCCTTCATCTGCCTTCTCGCTGAATTTGCCTTCTTGTGTCTTCTTCAGAAGTGTACACGGCGCGCCAAAAGGTTCAAGATACTCCAATTCGGTTTGCGTCTTTGTAGTAGCTCATAACATGTCTTTCCGTGGCGCTTGACTATTAGGACTCGATTCAGTGTATAACACGCATTTGCCACCGCCTCATTCCAGAATTGGATAGGCAGTTTCGAGTCTGCCAGCATAGTCCGTGTTGTCTCTATCAAACTCCTGTTCTTTCTCTCAGCAACGCCATTCATCTGAGGTGTGTAAGCAGAAGTGAATTGATGCACAATTCCCTTTTCCTTGCAGTATGCCTCCATCCCTTGATTCTTGAATTCTGTCCCGTTGTCTGAGCGTACTTGTCTAACTTTTAGCTTGTAGAGAGATTCCAGTGTGGTTACTAATTCCTTGAATGTCTCCAATGTTTCTGATTTGGATTTCAGAAACATTACCCAAGTGAACCTTGAGTAGTCATCAGTGACCACAAAACAGTACACGTCGCCTGCAATGCTCCTTGTACTAACTGGACCAAACAGATCCATGTGAAGAAGCTCAAGAGGAAGTTCTATTGAATGAACTTTCTTTTCCTTATGAGACTTCTTTGTCTGTTTGCCTTTCTTGCAAGCTACACAAAAGTCAGGAAGTTGGAAGTTCTTGACATTTACTCCTCTCACTAAATCCTTCTGAATCAAATGATTCATCTTCCTTTGACTAATGTGTCCCATTCTCCTATGCCAGGAGATTGAATCCTTCTCAGTAGCTTTAGATAGAAAGCACTGAACCTCATGATCCGTTGTAGCAGCTGTTGACACGATCCAAGACATAAAGTCTTTATATCTTGAAGCAGTCATTAGAACTTGGTCCTCTGGGATCATATATTCTTTCTTCAGCACGTAACACTTCTTGTTGTCGAAGATGACTTTAAATCCTTTATCACAGATTTGGGAAACAGAAAGTAAGTTGTTCTGAAGTTGTTGAACGTAGTTCACCTTATCAAACTTAACTTTCTGATTTCCCACTTCTCCCTGAGCTGTGATATAGCCTCCTTTGTTTCCTGCAAAGGAAACATGCCCTCCTTTTATTTGTTTGACGTTTGATAAAAGGGCTCTATTTCCTGTCATGTGCCTGGATGCTCCGCTGTCTATAATCCACGTGTTAGTCTCAGCACTGTATCGAACACCCTGCACATACAAAGTAAATGAATTAGTTTAGGTTAGGAACCCAAGCTTTTACTGTCTTGGGTTTCCCAGAGGCATCACACATCATAAACTCCACCCATTGACCCTTAGGTGAGGTGAGGGTAGCTCAGGTTCCTTCTTGTCATCAGTATCAGACACGTAGGTTGACTTTTCTTTCCATAAGCCAGATTTGTGCAATGCCTGTTTATGATAAACAGTCGTCTGGCTTACAGGTTGGACTTTAGGTTCACTAGCTCTTCTAGGTGGAGTTAGAGAACTCCTCTTAGAAGACCTAGGTCTAGAGTCCTGAAGATCAATCTTCTTCCTAGGTGTCTGATAGAAATGACAATAGGAAGCAATGTGTCCACATTCTCCACAGTTGTAGCATGACCTGCTATCAACTTTATGAGTAGACTTTCTTTGTGGAGAAGTGCGTGACACTCTAGTAACATCAATCACTTTAGTTTTGACTCTTGTATGTTTGATGTTTTCTCTGGTTTAACAAAATTTACTGTTTTAACCTGTTTAACATGTCCACTTTTTGGTTAACTGGTTTTTGACTTGAAGCATGTGAGAAAGTAACATTTGAAGTCCTTTTAGGTTCTGATTTGACTCTGTTTGACCCTGACTTTAAGTTAACTTTTTCAAATTCATTTTCCAGATTAACACAAGGCAATTTACCCTTTGCCTTTGAAGTGGCCTCCTTTTGTTTCTGTCCAGATTCAGTAGATGAACATGAGGTGTCTGGATCAGTAATAAAGGAGTAATCACCACATGATCCTTGATGGGGTTATTATTTACTGGTCTAGACTTAGTGTTCATCAAGGTCTCAGGTGGTGGTGGAACCACTTTGTAGCCTAATCCCTCCCCGTTATTCCTTTCTCTCACTAAGTTTGAACTATGTGTGAAGAACTAGTCCAACTATGCAGTTTCTGTTTTAATGAATTAACTTCTACTTCTAGAACTGCCTTTTGCTTCTTAGTTTCTTCTAGGGAGTTTAGATAGTACCTAATGTCATTTGCTTGGTTAAAGGCCACTACTTCGGTTTCCCTAAGTTGTTTAGTCAATAGGTCTATCTTTTCTTTATAACTATGCTCATTTTGTTTTAGTACTCTATTAGCCTCAGTGCACAGTCGTAAATCTTTTACTAAGTTATCATTATGATCTAATAACCTAGCAAATTTTTCATCTATGCTATTCCTAAAAGTATCACAATCAGAACAAGCATGATTATTAAACATTTGGTCAGTAGTACTTACCTGAGTTGGTTCAGAAGAGTTAGCCATCAGTGCAGCATCAGATGTCTCTGGTTCTGGTGATTCTGACTTTTCTGTCTCTGACGTGGAAATCTCCTCATTTGGCTTGTAACTGACCTCGGCTGCAGTTGTTTCTTCACTATGTGACATTGCTATCTCAACTGCTAGATCACCTTCACTCGCAGAATCATCATCAATATCCTCAACACTGGCAATGTTAGATTCTCCTGGTGAGACAAACCTAAAACTCCAATCCTGTCCTTCATCATCATGAGCAGTCAAGGCTTTTGGATCCTTGTTTGATGAAGTAGAACTGGAGGCTTGCTTGTCTTGGCGAGTAAAGGACGAGAACGGGTTCCCATTACCCGTCTTCTTTGGCTTGACACATTCTCTTTTGAAGTGCCCCTTCTCTCCACAGTTGAAGCAGGTCACTTTGCTCTTGTCAAAGCCAAATGTGGTATCCTTAGTAGCTATCAAGTTCTGTCCAGTCTTCTTAACAAACTTCTTCGCCCTTCGGACAGCGCTAGCTAAGGCCCACATTATATCCATCCTCTCAAGCTCCATTTCATCCACCTGCTCGTAGTCCTCATCTGCCAGATGGCAGTTTCCAATCTTCCCGGCAACAAGTCCATCATAATGAACCACTGCTGCTAAAAGATCCATATGCTCTCGAGCTACTTCTACGGTCACATTACCGAGGTTCTCGATCTTCAGTTTGGTAGCACTTGCTTCTGATCCAATATAATGGGTACATGACGACCCAGACGTGTCTGATCCAGAAGGAGAAGCATGTGAAGGACCTGACGAGCTAGACACAAAAGCAGTCTGGAGTGGTGCTCCAGATGTCTTAGCTTGAGGCGTGGCGTTGTATAAAGCTGGATTTTGTGTGTACGAAGACTTCTGAGCTCTATACTTCATCCTTAGTGCTTCTTCTCGCAACTTAAGAATGAAGTCATTTATATCCAGCTTTACAAGCATTCCATTCTGTCTCAGGTTAGACACGAATGTAGCCCACTTATCAGGCAATCCGTCTGCGAAGTTGCTTACTTTCTCTTCCATAGTCGTTTCCACTCCATGTGTATGCAATTCGCTCATCAAGTGGTAGAATCTGTCTATGACTTCGTCTAAACTTTCATTACCAATCGATGAGAAGTTATCGAATTCCTTCTTTAACTCCTTTGCCTTGATTGCCTTCAATGACGCATTCCCATCATATCTCTTCTCTAGCTCATCCCACAGTTTCTTGGACTGCTTGTTCTCTGAATACTGGTGGAATATGTCTTTGGGGATAGACTGAGTGATCAATGCATAAACTCTTTTCTCTGCATTGTACTTTATTTTCTGTGCGTCTGTCATCCCGCTTAATGTTAGCTTAACTCCATCAGCTCCCACCGGTGTACTATAACCGATCTCAATGGCTTCCCACAGATTAGGATCTACTCCATTAAGGTAGATCTCAAAACGTTGTTTCCAGTGGGGAACTCATCTAAAGTCAAAAGCTTTGGTGTTTATTGTGATTACCCACCTCACTCTCAAGCAACAGCAGGTTCTGTATCCTTGAGTCCTTCCCAGCAGTAAAGGCTGACATCTGATCTTCCATGACTAATAAACTTAGAATCTAATCAAACAAACTTTCACTGATGCGACTGAAGGATGCGAATGATCTAATCGTGCGTATGAACTCTGCGACTGGTTCAATCGTGCGCTGAACTGGGCGATTGGTTCAGTCGGGCGAATGAATCTGGTGCGTATGAGCTATGCGAACGAACGGTTCAGTCGGCCGAATGAGGGTGCGACTATGTCCAATCGTGCGTATGAGCAATGCGAATGGAGTCCAGTCGTGCGAATGAGTCACTCGTGCGACTGAAGCTGCTGTTTTGCGAAAATTTCTAGGTTTGACGGGTTTCAGCCGTAAAGATTCGAAATTTCACAAGTTCTAATCGCCTAAGTCCGTAGAAACCAAACTTCGATGAGCAGGGAACTTCCAAGATCACTTTTGATGCCAAAGATTGCGTTTTTAGTGTGCAAAAACACAAACTTTTATGCAATCTTGATTGAATCAACACGTAATCAAGAGTCAAAGCTCTGATACCACTTGTTAGGACCTGGTATTTGACCGAAATACCTAGAGATTAACGTGTAAACCAGATCAAATAGTGCGGAATCCTATTTGATTGGCGATCCAATCAGTGAGAACACACGAAGAATCAATCAAGAATTGAAACTAACGTTAGAAATCGATTGGGAATCGATCTAATGTGTTCTATGAACTTGGAGAACGAATTGAGAGGTTTCTGGACGGCTAGGGTACGTCTGGAATCGTAATTGATCGAGTCCCTCTTTTCACGAATTGAGTTGTATTTATAGGTTGGTATTATTCAATCGTGCGACTGAACCATTAGTCTGGTTCAGTCGTGCGATTGAACCATGCGGTTGATTCATTCGTACGACTGAGTGTTCAGTCGTGCGACTGAGCCAATCTTATGTTACAATCGTACGACTGATCCAGTCTCTCCTTTTCAGTCGTGCGACTGAGTCAATCGTGTGAAGTTATTCATGCGTATGGTTCATTCGCATGAGCCATTCGCATGAGAACTTCATTAAGTTAAGTTTGAATGTTTTAATTAATATAACATAATGTGCAACCATTCAAACAATCATAAACCCAATCAATTCAATCACGACTCATTAATGAAATATTAAACATCACAAGTAACAAACAATTTATGTCATTTCATTAATCAATACAAATTACATCATACTCAGACAGACAAGATTCATTACATTTCAATCATGATCTAGGGACATACATGCATCAACACTACAAGAAAATTGAAGAATTGGAGAAACCTGTGTCCTTATTACAACATGAACACCAAACTCAAGAATCAAATAAAGGATTTATATCTCAAATGTCTGAGGTTTAATTCCAGCTTGTCATTGCTGAGCTCAAGCCCGGAAGTATGCCATTTCTGAGCAAAACTTCCAGATCTATTATGGCATCATCTGCAGGACCGGTGAGGTGGTCACTTTACAACACAACCACACAAAGAGGAGATTAACTGAATTGATCAACAAACCGTGAGGCTGGATTAACCACAGAGAGGATCCATAAACACAAGTAATAAGACAAAACAAATAGCAAAATACACAAGGAGATGGTTTCAGATTGTAGTATATTTCCTTCTCAAGTTCTTTTACAAGTGTACAAAGCATAAAGGAAAGTTACAAGTACTTGAGATACATATAATATATCCTATAGCTGGCCATACTTTGAAGGCCAACTGGATACCATTGACTAGACCCAACACAAAATCAATTGTAAAGTTAAAAGGCAGATTGCCTTTTGACTTGTTACTATGACATGCCATAGTCACATCCTAATATATTACAAAAAGGATAAAGTACATGAAGCAGAAAGTTACAGACTCAAGACCTCAATGTACAGTTACTAAAAGCATGGACTTCTTCACCAACTCATGCAAGTTGGTGACTTTACAGAGTGGCGGCGGAAAGAGGTCCAGCTTTATGTAAAGTACATCAGATAAAGCATGTTCACTAAAAGTCTTCAGAAGAAATCTGTCTTCAAGTGTTGAGCTTTGGAAGACTTTGTCTCTGAAGTTTTGGAAGACTTCATCTTTGGCTTTAGAAGATACTAATCTTGGCTTCAGAAGATTTCACACTTGGAATATTTCTGTTGCATGTGTGAAACTTCCAAAGCATTCTTCTTCAGTATGCTTGTGCAACATGCAGGAGACTTGAAGTGTTTGGAGTTGCATCAACCTTAACATCTATTCCTTACAAACTACCCCTAGCCTGATGCTACCAAAACTCTTTGAAGACTTCAGATATCAACCGTCCTCATTATGATGATGACCATCCCTTTCTTCATGAGATGATCAGGATCACTTAGACTCTCAAAATGTCTTCTCATGTCAAAGAGATCATGCAGAGGCAGATTGAACATGTCCTGCCATGTGTAGACATCCTCAATGCTTGATCTCTAATGACATGCCATCTTTCCGGATTCGTGGTGTATGTCTAGGACAAGATGGGTCTCACTACTGCTAGAGGAGCTGCTTGATTAGGAGTTGATGTAGCATCCTCTCATTGCATATTCTGAGGATGTTTTGACTCATCTTGAGGTTTAGAAAAGGATGTATCTTTCTTCTTTTTTGGCTTTGGCTTTGAAGCCATCCTTTTCTTTCTCTTTGTTTCTTTTAACTAAGAAGACTGGCCTGCAGAACCTGATTAATCTTCTTTGTCTTTCTCAGTTGGGTCTTCTACTCTCATAGGTTCAGAATGAGAGGGAGTCTAACCCTGCTGTGGATCAGAAGATGAAGCTTGCTGAGATTCAACAGGAGGTCACGGTTGTGTTATCTCTGGTTGTTCAACCTTAACCTCCACTTCAGGTGGAGTTTGACTTGGAGGGGAGTGTAAGTCAATCAGCTCTCCATTCTTGATCTTCTGCTTGATTACCCTGATATGCTCATCCATGGTGGATAGAGACATAGGGCTAAGTCTCCTTCTGGAGAATCCATATAGCTTCAAGAAGCTCATCGTCCTCTGCCTGTCCGTAGACTTCTTCATGCTCTTCTGGATGATGGCTCTTGACTTAGCAGCTTCTTCCCTTAGCTTCCTTTTAGTTGTCTTTCTTTCCTTGACTATCTTAAGTTCAATTTGCTTGAGATACTCAAACTCGACATAGTCATAGGATAAGGGAAGAAGTGCATCTGCCTGATAGAGGCCTGTGGCACTCAGGTAGTTGATCATCTTGATCTTGTCTTCTTCTTTGTCTACCTGAGGTTCTTGTTGAACCACATCCTCATGTGCAGGACTTTCTTGAACTGGGGAGAGAGTGGGCATACGCTTATATAATCTCTTCTTTCTACTTTCTTCTTTCATTTGTACCAGAAGCTCAGCATCTTCTGCCTCTTTCTTCTCCTTTGACCTTTCTCTATCAACCAGTTCATTTAACTCTTCTAAGGGGAGAGAAATGACATTGTCTATGTCATAGTTCCTAGTCTGCAAGTAGTTGATCATGACTGCCCTCAACTCATCATCATGAGTGTTTGGTCTTGGGCCAGCCCTGATAGCAGTTTCCTTGAGTCTTGCAGACCTAGAGGAGGAACTTTCTCCCCTTAGCATCCTTTTCCTCTCTCTTTCCTCCTCCTCAATCTCCTCAGATGTCATCTTTCTTTTCCCATTGTCACTCATAGACCTTTGTGACTCAGGGTGGAGAGTGCTTTGGCCTTCATTGCTTGGTGTAGCATCCAAGCTCTAGCCAGAGAGAGGTGAGAAGCACCTTCACCAGCAGGTGTCTCAATAAGGGTATGAATCTTTGTAGCAGTTGATGATGATGAGATAGGTCTCTCAGGTTCTGCCACTGGGTCTTCAGTCAAGGTTTCCCCTATGAAACTAATCTTAGGGTCTGCCTCAACATCCAGTTGACCGATGGCATTACCTGATTGCCTTAGTCTCCTTTGAAAGTTGAACTCTATAATGATCCTGTCTTGATTCTTTGAGCCAGCCTGCCAGTTTGTCTTGATTGGCTTTGATTGACAAGTGGCATGTTGACTAGATCCAGACCTTCATAGAAGTTCAAGGTCTAAAAATTAAAGACCTCTTGCTGCCCTTGAACTCTAAGAATGATGAGGGCTCTTCTGTTGTTGTCATACCTCCACCCAATGATGTGATTTGAAGTTGGTGGAGATGACATAGCCCTTGGTATTCCTTTCTCAAATAGACTCTGTATCCACGTTAATGTGAACTTGAGGAGGTTGTTGAGTGTGCATAATTGCAAGTGAGGATGGTGTGTCCTTAATGTCCACACTCTCTGAAGAACTCCCAGGTTCTGTGATTGTAATGACTTTCTCCCCTTTTTTGTAGCATCACCCTCTTGCATAGGTGAGCTAGGAGTTAGGTCAATCACATCCATAGGTTTTTGTGTTCCTGGTTGAGCTCCTCTTAAAGGTCTCCCAGCTAGTTTTTCCTTAAGATTAGAAATCTCAAGTTGCTGATCATTGACCATGTTTTGCAAGGTGTCACTTGAGATTCAAGGTGACTGACCTTGAAGACTAAATAGGTGCATGTTTGTGATAGTGTTTGCACCTTTAGTCTCAAATTCCCCTCATCTTCATTAGAAGAATCATTGGGGGATGAGATGATTAGACTAGATTCCTCTCTCTCACCACCAGCTTCAGGTTCTTGGCTGCTAGATTTCCTCTGCTCACTGGCAACCTCAGTTGAGGAGTTAATGGGCTGAGTTGCCATGGTTGAGGTCTTAATGATGGAATCACTTGCAAAAGTGAGAGCCTCTTCCATATGGACATCTTGAACAGGTTCAGAAGTGTCCACCTCAGTAGTAGGTGACTGATGTGGGCTAGAAGTAGGAGACTCAGGAGCACTCATCTCTCTTTGATTAGGGGAAAAGAAGAGAGAATCATGGTACTCACTGAAACCTAGATCGTCATCAGTGTAGAAGTCAAGATTGGGGATTGGTTGGTTTAAGTCCAAAGGCTGGGGATGGTAACTGTCCCCTAAAGGTTGATCACTTTAGTGTTAAGACTCAGAATGATGGCTTAAGGCATATGGGCTTATGAACTCATCAGGCTGAGCATAAGGAACTTCATCACTGATTATTGAAGGAATGGGAGTGGTCTGCTTGTTAGGAGAAGTAGGAGCTCCAGTGTTCACTTCTTCCTGTGTGGGTGAGTATATGAGGACCTACACAGACTGAATAGTCTGTGTAGGGGTTCGTTTGTGTTTTATTTGGTAGGTGAGGGTGATTTGTGGCTGTTTAGGTGGTTGGGATGTAGAAGGCGTGGGTTCAATACTAGCTGGTGCTGCTAGGTTGTCACCTTGAGCAATGAGCTCTAACATTTTTGGCACAAGGGTTGTTTCTACCCTAGAGAAGCCAACAGTGGGCTTTCTCGGTATTTTAAAGATGCCAGGCTTCATCTGTCCCAATTTAAGAGTATTACCTATTCCCTTTAACTGTGAGCCCAGTTCATAGTTAAGAATGTATTAAACATATCTAGAGAACATATAGTACTCTAAGGAGTCCAAGTTTGCAAGCAGATTGGTATATACAAACTGAGAATACTTGAACTTGACTCCCTGAACCATCCCATAAACAATGAAGGAGAGATCCTCAGGAATCTAGTCCCATCCACCATGCTTGTTTGATAAGCTGTGGATAACCACATGGAGCAGGAATTTCTATTGGGATGAGACCTTCCCTTTCCTGAAGATCTTGACAGAAAAATCTCTCTCATAGCCCATCTGCTCAAAGGACTGGTTAACAGCTTCTTTGGGAAAGAACACCTCACCTTCTTCATCATCCAGCTGAAGATGCATGTTGATGATGGCCGGAGTGATGAAGATTGTTCTCCCTGTACTGTGGCAGACAGTGCCTTCTCCCCATCCATGATGACCTCTTGGCAGGTCTTCCAAAATTTTAGTAGTTGATCCTCATAAAGAGTAGGATCAATGGTTGGGGAGGTGAAGTAGTTTGATAGAGCTAAGAATCGACAAACCTTGAGAAATGAGGATCTTTCTTAGAGTGTAACAGAGCAACTTGGTTATGTTGCCTGTGTACTGCATGGTAAAGTTCGGATCATCTCTGCGGTTAAGGTTGGCCATTTTTGAGGAAGCTTCAGGATGAAGAAAGAAGAAAGAAAGAAATTTAAGAGAGAAATTTAGGGTTTTAGGTTAGGAGGAAGAAGGAGGTGATAAAAAGAGGGGAAACCGTTGGGTTATATGTGAAAAAAGATTTCAGATAAAATTTAATGAAAGAGGATAAACTTTGAAATCTAGATGTTGGTCCCACCTCTGAAAAAGTAGTTTACTTTTGCTCAAAAAGTAGTTTTCTTGGAAGTCAAAAAGCTTCCGAAGGTAAATTATCCTCGGAAGTTTTAATGAAAAAGCTTCCAAAGCTAAAATGAAAAATGCTTTGTTCAAAGGAACAGAGCTTCCGAGAGTTAATTATTGCTTCGAAAGAAAATGGTCCTTGAAAACGCATAAGTGTCTGAGACAAGTATTAAGCTTCGGAAGCTATTTCAGAAATCTCTTCCGAAGGTAAAATTCTTAGACAGTTATTTGTTTTGAAGGCATGATTTTCTTCCGAAGGTAAAAGCATATATTTTAAAGGATCAAGATTTTCAGAAATCTAAGGAAAGTCTTCAAAAAGATTTTCATCCAAAGAAAACAAGAGCTTATGAAAGTGATGAACTAGACAACTTAGGACACAGATTTTAAGAAATAATAAGAATTAGTTTTAAGAAAAATCTACTCAAAGTTTATCATCCTAATAGTTGATACAAGATATTTAAATCTCTGTTCATCAAAAGATTTTGTAAATAGATCAACATATTGTTTATTTGTGTGGATTTTGACTAGTTTAGTTAATCCTTTTTCATAATTATCTCTTATTAAATGATACCTGATGTTGATGTGTTTGGCCCTTGAGTGCTGCACAGGATTCTTTGTTATTGAGATAGCACTGTTATTGTCTATGTAAATAGGAGTCTCCTTGAAGTTTAATCCATAGTCAAACATCTAATTTTGAATCCAAAGCACTTGAGCACAACAGCTTGCAGCAGTAATGTATTCAGCTTCAGCAGGTGATGCAGAGACATAGGATTGTTTCTTGAATTACCAGGAGACAACCCTTCCACCAAGAAACTGACATCCCCCAGATGTAGACTTTGTAGTCATGTTGCAACCACCATAATCATTATCTGTATAAGCATATAGATTGAAGTTAGAATTATTAGGATACCACAAACCAAGTGTTGAAGCACCTTTGAAATATCTTAGAATCCTTTTGACAGTGATAAGATGAGACATCTTAGGGTTGTCATGATATCTTGCACAAATGCATGTAACAAACATGATATCAGGCCTGCTAGCAGTAAGATACATAAGAGACCCAATCATATCCCTATAAAGGTGTTCATCCATACACTCCCCCTCAAGATCAGGTCCAAGGGAGTGGTTTCTAGCTATGGGTGTCTTAGCAATCTTACAATCAGTCATGTTGAATCTCTTGAGTATGTCCTGAACATACTTTGACTGACTTATGAAGATGCCATCTTCAACTTGCTTCACTTGAATTCCCAGAAAGAAATTGAGTTCCCCCATGGCACTCATTTCAAATCTGTCTTTCATTAGCTTCTCAAAGTCTTTGTAGAGCTTTGGATTAGTTGAACCAAAGATGATGTCATCCACATACACTTGAACTAGCAGAAGGTCATTTCCTTGTCCTTTGATGTAGAGAGTTCCATCTATGGTACCTCTCCTGTATCCATGTTTGCAAAGATACTCAGACAGTGTCTCATAACACTTACTGGGTGCCTAATGCAGCCCATAAAGAGCTTTGTCAAGCTTGCAGACATAATCAGGATGATCAGGATCTACAAAACCAGGTGGCTATTTGACATATACCTCTTCATCAATCACTCCATACAGAAATGCACATTTGACATCAAGCTGGAAGACCTTGAAGTTCTTGGATGCAGCAAATGCCAGGAATATCCTAACAGCTTCCAGTCTTGCTACAAGAGCAAAGACATCAGTGTAGTCAATCCTTTCTTCTTTTGTGTATCCTTGAACAACTAGTCTAGCTTTATTCTTGATGATAATACCTCTATCATCCTTCTTATTCCTAAACACCCATTTGGTTCCAATGGTAGTCTTCCTATGAGGAAGAGGACAAAGGTTCCAAACTTTCTGTCTTTTGAATTGAAGCAATTCCTGTTGTATGGCTTCAACCCAACTTCCATCCTTTAGAGCCTCATCAACTTTCTTTGGCTCTATCTGGGATAAGAAACAAGAGTGAAGACAAAAATTTGCTTCATGGGTTTGTACGCTTGTTCTTACCCCCGAGTCAACATCTCTAATGATGTTTATGGTGGGGTGAGACTTGTGGATCCTTAGCTGAGGGATCATAGCAAGTTGCTGAGAGAGATCCAAATTAGAGAAATTAGATCTGGCATAGATGTTTCTCCTACCACATCAGCACACTTATCAAGAGAGACTTGATCCAATGAGTGTGTGACATCATTGATGTTGTCATCAATGGAGTGGTTATCAGCATCAAGAAATTCCTGATCATTGTCACCACCTCCATTATTCTCTTCTACATTTAAAGCATCTTTACCTGGTAGTGGAGCCTCTGAGCTAGAATTTGAAGGCATCCCAGATGTATCAGCTGAGTTTGTCATTATGGTGCTGATGGATACTTCATTTGCATAAGTAGTTCCAACTGGAGCTGAAGATGTGTTACTTGAAGGTCTTCTCAGCTCAAATCTTAGATCAGGATCACCTGTTGATAAGATATCTGCAGATCCTGAAACAATCTCACAAGATTTGTTAAAACACTTGGTAACTAAATCAAGACCAAACAGCCAATCAGGACCAGAACCAGCCACACAGGGTGTGTGTTCATTGAAAGTCACATTGGCTAACTCTTTAAAAATTCTAGTTCTGAGATTGTATACTCTATAACCTTAGCTTGGGAAGAGTATCCAATAAAGTGTCCATCATCTGATTTCTCAACAAATTTGGCAATTTGATCTTTGATATTCAAGATGGTGCAAGGACATCCAAATGACCTGAGAAAGCCAATGAAAGGTTTCCACTTGTGCCAAAGTTCATAAGAGTCTTGCCATGAGTCTTAACTACTAAAACTCTGTTCTACACATAGCAGGCAGTGTTGACTACCTCTGCCCAGAAGGTGATGGGCAGCTTAGAGTCAGACAACAAGGTTCTTGCAGCTTCAATTAGTGTCCTATTTCTCCTCTCAGCAACACCATTCTGCTGAGGAGTCCTGGGAGCACTGAATTGTCTTGTAATACCTTTTTCTTCACAAAATGTATCAAGGATTTGGTTCTTGAATTCAGTTCCTTGATCACATCTTATGGTTTTGACCTTGTGATCAGATTGATTATCAATCCTTAGGATGAAGTTCTTCAGAATCTCAGGAGTCTCATCCTTAGTTCTAAGGAAGAAGACCCAAGTGAATCTTGTAAAGTCATCTGTGATCACTAAACAATAGAGGTCTTTCCTAGACTCATTACACTAGTGGGGCTAAAGAGATCCATATGTAACAAGTGTTGGGGTGTAGTGAAGGAGTTCCTTTCCTTAGGCTTGTGAGATACCTTATGTTGCTTCCCTTTCAGGCATGCAACACAATGGTCATCACTTGTAAAATCTTTCTTTGGCATTCCGGTTACCAAATTATTCTTAATAAGTTTATTCATGTTCTTAAAGTTTACACGGCACATTCTTTTATGCCATAGGAAAGACTCATCACTATTGGCTTTAGACAAAAAGCATGAAACTTCTCCAGAGGGAGATGTTTCTTGCAAGTCCATCTTGTACATTGTCACACCCCAACCTTGATGACGGAAACGTCGAGGAGTGAGAGTTAAGATCATTCACAGGCACATAATGCTATTATTAAATCCGAATATATTATTCATAAGTTTGAAAGGTACATTACAAGCATAAGTCTCAAATAAGAACACAATATAAGAAATATAACAAGCTCATAAGTTAACTAGGTCCATTCCTAGGTGTGAACAACTTCAAAAATGGCGATCAAGCTTGAGCATTTCCTGAAACATGTTAAAAATAAAAGGTCAACATAATGTTGGTGAGATTTCTATAGTTTTCAATACATAAGTATATAAAAGATGGCAATTCATGTTGTAAGTTAGAGAACAAAGTAACTAGGGATGTAAGACAGAATGCACAATCAAACCTCGACAAAGTTTTACAAGTCTCAAACGTTTAAAAGTATATACGATTAGCTAAGTGTACTTGGATCAACCAAGCAGGCTTGTCTGGCCCATAGATCTATGACTTCGCTAGGGTAGCAATAGTTAATGATTGTACATATATTCGACATTACATGGTAGCCACAAAGTTCAACTAATCACAACATACAGGTGAAATGCCATAAGTTTACAAGAATCAAACGTGTTTACAAGTGCAAAGTTTATAAAGTAACATGTTTTACCCCAAAGTGTAAAAATATGAAAAGGGGTATAGAAATACTCACTTGATCAATAAGTATAGAATAACTATTAATAAGAAATAATAAACAACGTTCCAACTCAAACCTTCACAATGTACCTAAAAATATATATATAGTCCAAGTTTTAAATTTAATAACAAGATAAATGTTTTAACGCGAACTAGGGTTTTGATAATAATTTGGGGACCTTTATAAATAAATAAAACTAATTAGTGAAATTATACATATATATTATAGTATAGTAGCATAAAAACATACATTTTATATAATTCTTAAAAGAATTAAAGCTTTTATAACTATATGTGGAATAAAATACAGATAATTTCTATAAATATCATGATTAATCCACATTAAAATGTATTGATTTAAATTGTTATCTAAAATCTAATTTATAAAAATATACTAAACACTATATTTGTTGATAATATTGTTAAAGTATTTAAAAAATATATAAATAAACTTACAGAAATATATGGTGTCTTTAAAAAAAATTAACAAGTTCACAACTTGATCTTTATATTTTTTTAAGAAAAATTTAAAGTTAAACAAAGGCTTAAAAAGCCCAAAAATAAAAGTTGAGGAGGCCCGGGTTCAAACCCGGGACCTCAAGGTTGAATTGCAAGAGCATAACCAGTAAAGCAGGGTTGATGCCTTGGTTTACTTTGGTTTCAATTCATTTTAAACCCAGATTAAAACTTTCCCCAATTCCCTTAGAACCCTAGTTCAATTGGACCAAAAATTGAAGATTCATTCGATTGTGTTAGTGGAAACAATCATGGGGTTTTTGTTCCCCGAATGATTTCGAGTATATAGCAAAGTTCAATTACCCGATGTGTTGTTTATCTCCCTCAAAACGAATGAAGAATAGTTGTGGCCATGCTGTGAATGGGTTCGATTGCAAACAAAGGTAATAATTCAATTATTTGCACAAGAAGCTTCCTTAAGACTTGATGATTGAAACCCACTTTCAATTTTAGAATTTGGGACCCAGAAGGTGGTGTTTGACTGGTGCAGATTCACGATAAAGATGAAGTTCAATTCGAAGATTGTGTTTGTTTCAAATTCAATTGAGGATAGTATTCGATTAATGATTGATAGAGAGTCGTTTAGGTTAGTTTAATTGGACCATTATGATGTGTAAATGCTCGAACGGCTTTATGCTTTAATGTATTTCGGTTATGCAATCGATTAGGGTCGAAACCGATGTTTAAACGCAATTGAATCGTGTATTCACGTTCGAAATATGCATACGAAGCGATTTGGGTCGGTTTTGGGTTTCGAAAACGAATAATTTTGAGTGTTTGGCCGTCGCCGGAGCTCCACCGGATTTCTGGCCGGAATCATGACTTAAGGGGGTTGGGTTGTAATTTTAAAAAGTTTCACATTTGACCCTTGTAGTTTATATGTTATTAGTTTATGCACAAAATTACCTTTTAAAGTTTATAAAATAGCAAAACAATCCCCTTACTTAATTAATTTAAGTTTTTAACTCTTACAAGTTTAATAAATTAGTATTATTAGTGTTATACCATTAATTAGTTATTAACATTATTATTATTAATTTTGTTAATATTATTATTATTAGTATGATTATTGTTGTTATGATCATTTTAATAGTTAAAATATGAACTTTCAAATTAAAGATCAAAGGGAAACAAACATACATAACCCTCATAGTTATATAATGATAACAATGGCCCTTACAAGATTAACGATGCTAAATTTTAATTAAACAAGAAAATACTAGATGTTACAGTCTCCCCAATTAGAAGAATTTCGTCCCGAAATTAAGAATAAACTTAAACGAACAGGAAACTTATGATGAAAGATAAGTGTACTGACAGACTGTGGTTGGCGTTTGATTACAGGTGAGATGCTTCACTTTGCGAATTATGGAATTTTACACAATGCATCCAAATTTAAACTCTTTCGGTGGAATGCGAAAGTTATCATTGACAAACTAACTCTTTGAGATTTGACACATGAAACGTTGGAAAATGATGATGAGTTCCTGAGGTATATTAGACTTATAAGTCACACTTCTCCCATCATCTGTAATGAAATTATGTAATAAAGTGACGTTTTGAAGCCAATAAGAAAAAAATAATATCCCGTAATTGTATGAAAGTTTGATCGTCGGAATTTAAGAATCCCAAATGCCACTATATAATGGCACAAGCTTAATGCATATCTTGTGAATACGTATCTCTCCTCCGGTTAAACCGTCGGTTTAAGAATGATACGATATGCCAAGATTTTGAGTTGGGTTCCCAAATATGATTAGAGGCATTGCTAAGTATTAACGATCGATGTTTAACGACACACCACGATAACCGACTATTTGAGGTAAGTATGAGTCAATTTCTTGACTCGTTATCTCACATGAGTCAATATGAAATGCGCGACAGTAGCCAATCGGTTGTAACATCTCGAATTTTGTTAACTAAACGTTAACTTCGTTTATTCTTATAAGGGTCATTATTGACAATTATGAAACTCATGTGTTATTTATACTTATTCTCTTTGGTTATTAATGTAAGAAAGTTAAAAATAAAAATACCAAATAATATTAATTATGTTAATATTAATAATAGTAATAATGATACAAGTCATAATTATAATAATAATTATAATAATAATAATAATAATAATAATAATAATAATAAGTCATAAAATATGTAAAACTTAAAGATTAATTTACGTCCAGGGGGTTATTTGGCCAAATTTGAAAGTTAAAATCTAAGTTCAAACATAAAATGTTAAACTACAAACCTTGGGGACCAAAGGTGTAATTAATGAAAATCCAAACCCCCTTCCCTTACCCTTCACGTTTTTCCGGCCACAACTCCGGCCACTCTCCGGCCGGAGTCCGGCGGTCCTAAAACCGTCTTTTTCCTTCGAATTGAAACCCCAAAACCATGCCAAACATTCCTAGACTCGTATCGAACACAATTAACCACTTGAATCATGATTAAAACCGGTTACAAAAGCTTTCTAATTCGAAGTAACCGAAGCTTTAAGTTCGTACCCGTTCAAGCATTAAATCGCAATAATAATCGAATTAATTTAACATGAACCATCTTTTATCTATCTCTAATCGATTACAACGTTCAATTCCACCTAAAACAAGCCCAAGCATCAAATTTGAATACCCACTTAGTCGCGACCTAGCTCTTACTCGAACACCATCCTCTGGACTTCAAGCCCTGATATTGACAAAGGGCTTTTGTACAACAAGGTTTTTGGAAACTTTCTATGCAACCAATTTGTTTAACATCATCGTTCAAGCATCGAACCCGTCGTACGTGTGTCGCGGCCTTAGCATCATCTGTTCATCATTAGTTCATCTTCAAATCGGGTAATTGAACACATGGTGGTGCTCGAAATACAGTGGGGAATCAAAGTCCCATGATTAATTCGAGCATAAACATCGAGTCGATTGTCAAACAAGCTAGGGTTCTTGAGGTTGGGGAAAAGAAACTTCGTGTTAAAAGGAAATGGAACCGAGTTATACCGCGGCTGGAAGCCATGGTACACCGGTTCACAACACACCCTTGCATTCAAGAGGTCCCGGGTTAGAACCCGGGCACCCTCTTTTATTTTATTTTTTAAAAGCCTTTTAGGCCTTAATTCTTTTCTAGAAAATTTCTATAAATTATAAAAAATAATTTTCATAAACTTTTAACCTTTAAATTAACAAAATGATTTTCTGTAAATTTATTTTTATAAAAAAATACCTTAATATTTTATTATTAAATTTTAATTATTGTTATAAGAATGAGTTTATGTAAAAATTAAATTTTTACTTAAATCATTAATAATCGTACACTTTCTTCGATTAAAGTTATATGCTACTCAAACTAACAACAATGAATTTACAATTTTGTATGAATATTTCCTTATTTTGCAAAATATATATATATATATAATATATATATATATATATATATATATATATATATATAATATTATATATATATATATATATATATATATATATATATATATATATATATATATATATATATATATATATATATATATATATATATATATATATATATATATATATAATATATATATATATATATATATATATATATTATATATATATATATTATTAATAACTAATTTCGCTTACAAAACTCTCTTAAATCCTAAGGAACCTAGTTCATGTTTAATTGATAAACCTTATTATTACCTAAATCTTGTAATATTTTATATTTAGGTGTCTTGTGACGTTTTACCTTGGAACGACATATATTATTCTTATTGATCTTCGTTATATACTTATTTGACATGTGAGTTTTCCTTGCCCCTTTTTACTTTATTCCACACTATTTTGGGGTGAAACATGATACTTATACATCGTACACTTGTAAACGTTTGAGACTTGTAAGCACATGCAATTCATCTTATTATTTTGTCATGGTTATTTGTGTGTTGTAAGTGTTTATATGAGATACATAGTTTGTTTACAATCATTAACTATTGCTAGCCTGGCGACGTCTTAGATCTTTGGGCCTGACAAGCCTATTTGGTGCTAAAGTCGATGTATTGCCGACTCCTGATGACGTATGCTTGTTCATCATGGGAACCAAATACACTTAGCCAATCTTTTATACTTGTAATCAAGTCGAGGTTTGGTTGTAACGATATGTGTTCTATAACCTTACTTGCTTATGACCTATGACATGAATTGCTACTTGTAACTTTTTTCATATTATGTATGAAAACCTTGGAAACTCACCAACTATTTTTAGTTGACTCTTATTTTTATCATGTTTCAGGTCAGCCTCAAGCTTAAAGTGATCTTTTTGAAGCATGCTATAATCTAGGACTTGGACCTAGTAATGAAATAAAAAGTTTACTTTATGTTTTGTTGCGTTTGAACTTATTACTTGTTTGGGACTTATGATTGTATTTCATTTCATTTCAAGACTTATGATATCAATACTTACATTTTAATATAGCGTTATGTGGCTGTGAACAATCTTAACCCTCACATCTCGACGTTTCCGCCGTTAAGGTTGGGGTGTGACAGATTGGTATCAGAGCCCATAACTATAGGGATTTAGGTTATTAGTAATGGTGACCTAGACTATAGCTTATGCACGAACCTCATAGGATAATATTTATATTCTTGGAAATATATATATTGTTACATGCTACATAATACTATACCTTACTTATATGCAACTTGATGCCTTAGCAAAGGTTTGCCTTGTAATTATTTAAACTTTGTTATTAGTCTCCCTAAACTTAACCTTGACTCTTTGACTCTCCCCGACAAATGAAACTTCTTAATCTTATCCTCGTTAACACGTGGGAACTTATGCTTATGCTTATGATTTGAATCTTTAGACTTATATCTAATCTATGTTAAATCTTATCAAGGTTTTGATTACATGAACTTAAGAAATTTGTGTGACACATAACACCTGTATTCTGGATTTCCTGGCAAAAGGCCCTCGGGCTAAGGCAAGCATATCGCATAAATCCTACGGGACTAGTTATGCTTACCTGGGGATTTTTGGAATGAGTGATAAACTATGGTCAACATACACAAATTTCTAAGGCGAGTGGGTCAACTTACTTTGACGTGTCAACGTTTCCAAATGGTAATGCGTTACCAAATGGAACCATTCCATGTGCCTTACAACTTTTTCCTTATCCTTGTTGAACATTAATCTTCATTGTTCCAATTCTCTTAGCTAACTCATTTTGTATATTCCAGCATGTCTCGTCATCATGGAAAACGTGGAAGTTCCGATCGTAAGTTAGCCGCCATGATTGCTCGACAAATGGCTGCTGTCATCCCGACCATGGTTGCTGAACTTAATAGCACCTTAATGACCAACGCTAGCAACAATGGAAATGGTCATGGAGATAATAGTAACAACCAAAACGGGAACAATCAACACGGGAATAATCAAACTTGCACCTTCAAACACTTCAGCTCTTGCAAGCCCACTAGTTTTAGTGGCAAGGAAGGAGCCACTGGCCTTCTTGAGTGGTTCGAAAGCATGGAGAATACCTTTATCAATTTTGAGTGTCCCGATGCACTCAAGGTTCGTTATGCCACTAGTATGCTCCAACAAAGGGCTCTTACCTGGTGGAATAGCGAGAAGAGAAACCGTGGTCCTAAAGTTATGCTAGTACTTACCTGGGAAGAGTTTAAGAACATCGCCATCGCGAAGTTCTGCCCAAGAAGTGAATTGCAAAAGTTGGAAGACGAGTTTTGGAATTTGAAACAAAATGATGGTGATCATTTGGCCTACTCAACTAGGCATCATGAGTTGAGTATACTGCTACCCCATATGGTCGACACTGTTCCCCGCAACATCGAGAAGTTCATTAAGGGTGTACCACCCCAAATTCAAGATGTTGTGGTGGGTAGCCGACCCACAACCTTGGAAGAAGCCATTACTATCACCGCTCAACTCACCGAGAACCATATACGAGCGGGCACCATGTCTGTGAAGGGTGCAAAGAAGGTAGAGAAGACGGCTACCGAGGCTGTTAAGGAGACTAAAGCTGAACCGTCTTACAACAACAAGAAGCGCAAGTTCACACCGGCAGGTAACTATGCTGTGGCTGCACCCAAACAACCCAAAAGACAACTTGTACCTGCGGCTACACCTGTGGCACAAGTGCCTAGGGCTAGGGCTTATGCTGGTCCTCAGCCGATGTGCAACACGTGTAGGTATCATCATCCGGGAATCAACCATGCCGCATTTGCACCTTATGCGGTAAATATGGTCATTTGGTGGCGACTTGCCACCGTGCACCTAACAATGCCATTGTGGTCACGAACCGTGTTTGCTACAACTGTGGGGAACCTGGCCATTTTCGCCCACAATGCCCTCGTCTTGTGGGTAATGTTCCACAAGCCCGAGGACGTGCTTTCAACATCAACGCTAACCAAGCATAAGCAAACAACGATGTGGTGAATGGTATGAACTCACCTTTAACTTTTGTGATCCGATTCATTTTGATACTTTACTTGTATCGTTAAATACCTTAAAAATTGAACAGGTATGTTCCTTATTAACAAAACTTATGCCTATGTCCTATTTGATTCTGGAGCCGATAAAAGTTTTGTTTCATTAGAGTTTAAACCCATACTTGCTAAGCCACATACGAAACTAGAAAGACCTCTTACTGTTGAAGTTGCCGATGGAGAACCGATCACCGTTGACGTTATCATTCGTGATTGCATCTTAAGTCTTGACACGCATGATTTTCTTATCAATCTTATCCCTATGAAACTTGGAAGCTTTGACGTCATCATTGGTATGGATTGGTTAGCCAAACACCATGCCGAGATCATTTGTTTCGAGAAGTGCATTCGTATACCGTTACCCTCTGGAGATACGTTGAAGGTGTTCGGTGAAAAATCTTCCAAAGGGCTTAAACTCATGTCTTGCACTCAAGCCCGAAAGTGCTTAAGCAAGAAGTATAAGGCCTTCTTGGCTTACGTGGTCAACACGAAATTCAAAAGGAAAGAACTTAAGGATGTCCCTATCGTACGAGACTTTCCTGAAGTATTTCCCGATGACCTTAGTGGTTTACCTCCCGTGCGTGAAGTCGAGTTTAAAGTTGACTTGATACCGGGAGCAAACCTCGTGGCCAAGTCACCATATCAGCTTGCACCATCGGAAATGCAAGAACTCTCTTGTCAACTGCAAGAGCTGTCCGAGAAAGGCTTCATCCGTCCTAGTTTTTCGCCTTGGGGTGCACCTGTTCTTTTCATGAAGAAGAAAGATGGATCGTTTCGTATGTGCATCGACTATCGTGAGCTTAACAAGCTTACCATCAAGAACCGTTATCCTCTTCCTCGTATTGATGATTTGTTTGACCCTTCAAGGAGCTGCTATTTTCTCGAAGATCGATTTACGTTCTGGCTATCATCAATTGCGAGTCCATGATGGTGATATCCCAAAGACCGCTTTCCGTACTCGTTATGGACACTATGAGTTTATGGTGATGCCTTTTGGTTTAACCAATGCTCCTGCGGTTTTCATGGATCTCATGAACCGGGTATGCAAGCCTTATCTAGACAAGTTTGTGATCGCCTTCATTGATGACATACTTATCTATTCCAAGTCCACACCGATCATGAACTACATTTGAGATTGGTTCTTTAATTGTTGAAGAAAGAGCAATTGTACGCGACGTTCTCGAAGTGTGACTTCTGGCTCGAGGAATTTCAATTTCTAGGACACGTGGTGAATAGCCAAGGAATTCACGTTGATCCTGCAAAGGTGGAAGCTGTGAAAAATTGGTGTGTTCCTACAACTCCTACCGAAGTTCGTTCTTTTCTTGGTCTTGCTGGTTATTATCGGCGATTCATTGCCAATTTCTCGAGGATCGCGAAACCGCTCACTACTTTGACACAAAAGAATAAACCATTCGAGTGGGGTTCCGAGCAAGAAGAAGCTTTTGAAGCGTTAAAGCATAAGTTATGCAATGCTCCTATCTTGACCCTACCCGATGGAAACGACGATTTCACCGTGTATTGTGATGCATCTAAACAAGGCCTTGGTTGTGTTCTTATGCAACGAGGGAAGGTCATAGCTTACGCATCGAGGCAATTGAAGGTTCACGAGGTGAATTACACAACTCATGATCTCGAGCTTGGTGCTGTTGTATTTGCTTTGAAGATTTGGAGGCACTACCTGTATGGTATGTAATGTATAGTCTACACCGATCACAAAAGCCTTCAACACGTTTTCAATCAAAAAGATCTCAACATGAGACAACGTCGTTGGGTGGAGTTGATTAGTGACTATGATTGTGACATTCGTTATCATCCTGGTAACGCAAACGTTGTAGCCGATGCACTAAGCCGAAAGATTCACAACAAGATGATCTCATTCCAAGAAATTCGCGATCGACGTCAATGGTTTGACACTTTGGGTGAGTTCAATACTGAGATCCGACTAGATGTCAACGAGACCACGGTACTACTACAAAACCTGAGAATAGATAGTGACATCGAGTCTAGCATCCTGGAGGCTCAACAAATGGTTCAACGAGAAGGAAGAATGAAGGATGAGTTGGAGCATAATCTTCTAACTCAATTGGAAACGAAAGCCAATGGTTGATGTACTTCGCCAATCGTATTTGGGTTCCAAATCGCGATAACATTCGTACCTTTATTATAACGAAGCTCATCAAACTCGTTATTCTATTCATCCTGGTTCCGATAAGATGTACATGGACCTACGTGGTCAATATTGGTGGCCTAGAATGAAGAAAGACATAGCGACTTATGTAGCTAAGTGCCTTACATGTACGAAGGTTAAAGCCGAACATCAACGTCCAAGTGGATTACTTGAGCAACCCGAGATTCCTATGTGGAAATGGGAACACATATCCATGGACTTCATAACAAAGCTACCCCGAACCTCTAGAGGACATGATAGCATATGGGTGATCGTTGACCGTTTGACCAAGTCGGCATATTTTATACCCATACGTGACACTTACAAGACATCAAAGTTAGCTCGTATATACGTTGATGAGATTGTAAGTCGTCATGGGGTACCTCTGCACATCATATCCGACCGAGATGCTCGTTTCACTTCACATTTTTGGTCGTCTATGCAAGAACTCTTGGGAACACAATTAGATCTAAGCACGGCTTACCATCCTCAAACTGATGGTCAAACCGAGCGAACGATCCAAACTTTGGAGGATTTGCTACGTCTCTGTGTTCTTGACTTTGGTGGCGATTGGGATACGCATCTACCGCTCGCGGAATTTTCGTATAACATAGTTACCACTCGAGTATCAAGATGGCACCGTTTGAAGCACTTTATGGTCGAAAATGTCGTTCACCGATCTGTTGGACCGACATTGGTGAAAACTTCATCACTGGTCCTGAACTTATACAAGAGACGACCGATAAAGTTTCTATTATTCGCAAGAACTTTGAAGTGGCGAGAAGTCGTCAAAAGAGTTATGCTGACAAGCGACGTAAGCCATTGGAATTCCAAGTTGGGGAGATGGTTCTTCTCAAGGTTTCATCGTGGAAAGGTGTGGTTCGCTTTGGAAAGAAGGGCAAATTGGCTCCAAGATTTGTAGGACCTTTCAAAATCCTGAAAAGGATTGGGAAGTGGCTTATAAACTAGAGTTACCTTCCGACCTTAGTGGAATTCATCCTGTGTTCCACGTCTCAAATTTGAGAAAGTGTTTGGCCGACGAAAGTCTGTATGTTCCGCTGGAAGACATTCAGATTGACGAGTCATTACATTTTATCGAGAAACCTGTAGAGATCATGGATCGTATAATGAAGAAGACTAGAACCACAACAACCCCAATCGTCAAGGTTCGTTGGGAAAATAAACGTGGCGCTGAATTTACTTGGGAACGTGAGGAGCACATGAAGAAGAGATACCCATTCTTATTTGTATAGTTTCATTTCTTTTAATTTCGGGGCGAAATTCTTTTAAGTTGGGGAGACTGTAACATCTCGAATTTTGTTAACTAAACATTAACTTCGTTTATTCTTATAAGGGTCATTATTGACAATTATGAAACTCATGTGTTATTTATACTTATTCTCTTTGGTTATTATGTAAGAAAGTTAAAAATAAAAAATACCAAATAATATTAATTATGTTAATATTAATAATAGTAATAATGATACAAGTCTAATTATAATAATAATAATAGTTATTATTATAATTATAATAATAATAATAATAATAATAATAAGTCATAAAATATTTAAAACTTAAAGATTAATTTAAGTCCAGGGGGTTATTTGGCCAAATTTGAAAGTTAAAATCTAAGTTCAAACATAAAATGTTAAACTACAAACCTTGGGGACCAAAGGTGTAATTAATGAAAATCCAAACCCCCTTCCCTTATCCTTCACGTTTTTCCGGCCACAAGGAAATCACCCCAATTCAGAATATAGCAAAATAAAAGTTTCATCAAAGAATGGAATTCACTCCCACTTTGATGGGGTCATTTCATTTGAGGAAAATACCATCCATAAAATTTTAAACATGTGATATTATCATCAAGGTATGGATTTCACGCCTATCTTGATGATTAATTTCATAATAACAAGAAAACAATCGAGAACTGAACTTTGTCACCAATGTACGGGGTTCAATCCTATTTTGGTGGGGTCAATTTATTCGTGAAATACGAGTTCCAAAGGAAAACGATTGAAATCTATCCTCAAAACAAGGAAATCACCCCAATTCAGAGGAGGGGATTTCATTAAACACGCAATACAAAAACTGAAAACCATCATCAAGATACGAAATTTTACTCCTATTTTAAGGAGGTAATTCTATTTGTAAAATACGAATTCATAAAAACAAAAAGGAGGAAATCGTCATCAAGGTATGAGGTTCACTTCTGTCTTGACGATAAGATTTCATAAGAACAATGATAGCAAATGGAAAGTCATCACCAAAGTAAGGGAGTCACCCCTATTTTGATGAGGTAGAATTATTTAGGGAATACGAATGTCCTTAATCATAAGTTGACTTGCGGACTCTTGCATTGCCTACAATGTGAAACGGTTTGAAGTTTTTATAAAGCTCGACTTAGCAAACGAAGAGAATATCGGCTAGAAATTCAGAAACTTCAACTTACAACAATGTAACATTAACGGGAAAAAAAATCATGCTTGCTAGGATTAAGGTTAAAGTTCAGGATAAGAGAGTTAATTGTGTTAGGTTCTCAAATCTGGAATGGTTTAAGTCAAGAAACAAGATCAATGACGGAAGTGATTCAACACAATAATGAGATGTAAACGTTCGGTTCAAAATAAAAGGGAAATGCGTTGACTTTTCAAAGTGTTATGTCAACCACAACTTTACGGTAGACACGCGTACCTATAAGCGAACACCCATCTCATGAGTTCCAGGTCAGATAAACAGATCCAACGGTTGAATCAAATTTATGTGTATACATTGCCTAGACAAGGTATCCCGGGATACAGGTATTCCACATTTCGGCATTGCATGTTTTCAGTTATGGGACACACTCTAAGGACATTTGAAAACCCTAAGTAACAATTTTAGGTTTAAAAATAAACATTCGGTTCAAACGACCAATATCTTTGGATACATTAAGATCCATGTACACGTTGGTCAAAGTATGAAGATAGTTACATAAGGTGCACAACGTATAACGTTGTTTAAACGTAGGATTGAGGAGTATAACGAGTTCAATATTAACGGGAACATTCTGTAAGATAGGAATGAGAAGATATTAGAGTTTCGATGATAAACCTGTCCAAGGAATCAAGGATTTTTGATATTTTAAATATAAAGCAGATGGTTCCTATTTGGTAACGCATTACCATCTGGGAACGTTGACACGTCAAGGTAAATTGACCCATTTGCCTTAGAAACTTGTGTATGTTGACCATAGTTTATCACTCATCCCAAAAATCTCCAAGTAAGCATAAATAGTCCCGTAGGATTTATACGATATGCTTGCCTTAGCCCGAAGGCCTTCTGCCAGGAAATCCAGGATACAGGTGTCTATGTGTCACACAAGATTTCTTAGGATCATGGAATCAATTAATGAGATTTATATAGATTAGACATAACGTCTAAAGATCCAAGTCATAACATAAGTATAAGATTCTACGTGACGTCGAGAATAAGATTAAGAAGTTTCATTTGTCGGGGAGAGTCAAAGGGTCAAGGTTAAGTTTAGGGAGATAAGTAACAAAGTTTAATTACAAGGCAAACCTATGCTAAGGCATCAAGTTGCACATAAGAAGGAATATGATTATGTAGCATGCAAACCATACATTTTACAAGATAGAAATATAATTCTATAAGGTTCATGCATACTATAGTCTAGGTCACCATTTCTAATAACCTAAATCCCTATAGTTATGGGCTCTGATACCAATCTGTCACACCCCAACCTTGATGGTGGAAACATCGAGGAGTGAGAGTTAAGATCGTTCACAGCCACATAACGCTAGGCTAGCAATAGTTAATGATTGTACATAAAGCCGGAGCTCCACCGGATTTCTGGCCGGAATCACGACTTAGGGGGGTTGGGTTGTAATTTTAAAAAGTTCACATTTGACCCTTGTAGTTTATATGTTATTAGTTTATGCACAAAATTACCTTTTAAAGTTTATAAAATAGCAAAACAATCCCCTTACTTAATTATTTAAGTTTTTAACTCTTACAAGTTTAATAAATTAGTATTATTAGTGTTATACCATTAATTAGTTATTAACATTATTATTATTATTAATTTTGTTAATATTATTATTATTAGTATGATCATTATTGTTATGATCATTTTAATAGTTAAAATATTAACTTTCAAATTAAAGATCAAAGGGAAACAAACATGAATAACCCTCATAGTTATATTAATGACAATAATGGCCCTTACAAGATTAACGATGCTAAATTTTAATTAAACAAGAAAATACTAGATGTTACATACATCTTCCCTTTCCTAGGGGCTTTAAGCAGAATATGCTCATGAGGAATGACCACCCCGGGCTAGAGAACAATGCACTCATGCTTAGTAAAGAGCATGTTATGATTCTGATCACAAAATTAAGATACACTCAAAAGATTGTACCCAAGGTCTTTGACAAAGTTTACCTTTTCAATGCTTAGCTTATCATTTGTGACCTTGCCCCTTCCAGAAATGTAACCACCTTCATCTCTTCCAAAAGCAACTGGCCCTCCATCAATCCTTTCAAAGTTCTAGAGTAGTGACCTATTGCCTGTCATGTGCCTGGAACAGCCACTATCAATGATCCAGACATTTTTGTTTGTCTTGAACTATCCCTTCACAAAGAAAATGTTTAGTTACATTTGGAAACCCAAGCCTTACTTGTCTTGGGCTCACAAAGAGAAACAGAAGGTAATGCAACAGTAATAGATCTAATAGTAGTGCTTTGAGGATCTTGAGTTGTTGTTGATGTAGAACTTCCAGTCACTTGGTCTTTCTTTGGCTTCCACACCACCTTTGGAAGTTTAGACTTGACCTTCAATAATTCGGAAGCTTTTGAGACTTTGAAAGTTTTGATGACCAAACCTTCAGAAGATTCTGCAGACACTACAGTAGACTTCAGTGCTTCGGAAGTATTCCTTCCTTCCGAGACCAATTTTTCTTCCGAAGGCAATTTTCCACTTGCCTCCTTCTTAGTTTTGGAGCTTCCAAAGGAAACAGATTTTCCTTCCGAAGCTTGAATCTTCTTAGAACTCTTGGAAGTTCTTGTCTTGATCATGTGAAGAGTACCTTTAGGATTGTATGGACAATCCTTAGCCAGATGAGCAGTACTTTCACACATGACACACTCCATTTTCTTCTTCCCAAGAGCCTTCTACTAAGAACAAGACTGACTTTGATCACATGCCTTCTCCACCTTCATCCTTGCAGATGCAGAGACAGTCCTTTTGGGTTGAGGGCTGTTCTTGGAGTTGGATGGTCTAGGTTGTGTAGCAGTGGTACACAACAAATCAGTCTTCTTCTTAGTGCTGAGATGATTTGTACATGAACCAAAACTCTTAGCAGAAGAGTTTAGTTTGATGTCCTCAATCTTCACTACTTCAAACCCTGTAGAGATAAAAACTTGTTTCTGCTTGGAGTCAAAAGTAGCCTTGATCTCTTGAGCCTTCCTTGCTTTTCTTTTGCTCCTTCTGATCAAGTTCTTCCTCATAGACTTAGGTGCTGTTTGTTTTTTCTGCAGGAAAACATCTGCAGTCTGTGGACCACATATGCAGACATCTGCAGCAGAAGAGGTGGACCAAATGTCTGCAGTCTGTAAGAAAAAGACTGTTTGTTTTGTTTAACATCTGCAGAATGCTGAAATATTCTGTAATAAAACTAAATTTATTTTTTAAACTTTAAAAACAACTAATACATTAATATATAATTAAAAGTCATAGAAATACATTAAAATATAAATAAAAGTCATAAAACACTACAATAATATTCATAAAACCAAACAAACTAATCATACAAACAAACTAATCATACAATCAAACTAATCATACAAACAAACTAACCATATACAAACTAATCATACAAACAAACTAATCATACAAACAACAAATAAAAAAAATGAACCTGCAGTGGAAGTTCACGGTGGCCAGGGGAGGACAGCTGAAGGGGAGGGGGCGAAAGGGAGGGGGCTGAAGGGGAGGGGGCCAAAGGGGAGGGGCTTCGGGGAGGGGGCCAAAGGGGAGGGGGTCGAAGGGGAGGGGGCGAAGGGGAGGGGGCTTTGAGGAGGTGGCGACGATGGGCGATGGTGGCGAGGTGGCGACGGTGGCGAGGTGGCGATAGTGGCGAGGTGGCGACGGTGGCGAGGTGGCGACGGTGGTGAGGTGGTTATGAAGGGGAGTAAGGGAGGTGGGTATGTGGGGAATGAAGATGGGTATGTGAAGGTGGGTATGTTAGGGCTCAAATGAATATTCAGAAGAGAAGAGGTTATGAAGACATTGTTCCACCTCTTCTCCGTGCAGAGGTGAGGAAGATGTTTTTTAATGAAACGTCTTCCAGAAAACAAACAGTCTGCGAAGTAAAAACCCCTTCCCGCGTCTGCGAGCGCGCAAATGAAGAGGTGGGGAAGAGGTTTTTTCAAAAAACAAACACCCCCTTAGTCATAACAGTCTTCTTCTTCTCCTTAGAAGGATAGTGGCCCTTCTTAGAATCCTCCTCTTCACTCTTCTCAGAGGAATTCTTCACAATCACTTCTTCATCTTCTTCACTCAAAGGATCTATGAGAGGAAGCTCATCTTCACAAGTTTCACACCTGGGTGATCTTATAGACAAGATTGTGTATGGAGGAGCTATCTCATTTGATCCCAGATCCTGCTTGTTTTGATAGCACACTTTGTTATGCAGGGATAAGGATATCATATTCTTGAAGGTCTCTTCTTCAATAACACACTTTTCTACCCTGGCTTTGCTGATCACAAGCTCAGCCTGGCACTCAGTCAGCTTAGTTATGAGATCCTTGATTTGAGTCCTAAAGTTTGTATGCTCATGTTTTAGAATTGAAATAGTTTTCTATAATTCCTCTATCTTCAGTTTATAATCATTTTCAGACTTTCTAAAAATAGCTTTTAAGATGTTTAAGGACTCAAGATCAGATCTCATTTCTAAGTTGTAGGACCTGTATATGTTAACTTTAGCAATGCATTTAAGGGTACAGAGATGTTCTAATACCTTGGTTTCATTATGATCTGCCATCAGTGCTTGATTTGGAGAAGCATCTTCCACCTGAAAGCTCCAGTCAAAGCCTCCTTCTTCAACAGAAACTGTAGCTTGCTGCTTTGGCTTCTTATTCTGGGTAGCCTTGTTAATGTAGTTTGGTCTGGATTATGTTTGGCCACCACTTGTTCTTGGTGCCTTAAACTCTCTAGCAAAGTGGCCCATCAAGTTATAGTTGTAACACTTGACTTTGCTCTTGTCCAGTCCAAACTTTCCACTGGTTGCATTGCTGGGGAACTTCCTTCTAGTCCGCTTGTAGAACTTCTTGGCTCTGTGAGTGAGAAGAGCCATCTGTTGGATTATTTCCATGTACTCCAGATTATCTGGATGGATACAATCCAGGTCTTAAAGGGTGAAAAGAGAGCTGCCACAGCTTTCATCAGAAGACACAAAGGCTTGAGAAGAACTTGTCTCTTGGAATGGGCTTCTTTGAGTGTAGTTCTCCCTTGGTGTCTCAAGGAAGGTGATGAAAGGACCCTTTTATGAGTTGTCTGGGTAGCATATGAGATGATGTTGGGGTTCAATGCTATCCCTTTCAACCAAATGAAGGGCTGAACCTATTTGATTATTGGAGTTTCTAGATGAACCTTGCATGTTCATCTCCATCTAGTAGCCACTGAGAATCCCATACAACTCTGTCAGGGTAAGAGTTTTTAGGTTCTTAGTTCTCTTGATAACCATATAGTAGTGTGTTTATTGCCTAGGAAGTAAGGACATGAACTTCCTTACAATGTCTCTGTTCTTAAGAGGAGCTCCTCCATCCACTAGGGTATCCACAATCTCAACATACCTGAAGTATTGCTGAGTCATGGTTTCACCTGCTTTGAAGGTGAAATTTTCAAACTGCTGCTTCAGGAGATCCTTCTTGTTCTCCTTGGCTACAGAGAAACCCTCATACATCAGCTTCAATGCATCCCACAACTGCTTAGCTGTTTTGCATTTCTTGAAACCTCTATATACAAAGTTTGGAAGAGCAGTCTAAATGGCTGTCATGGCTTTCTGGTCAATCTCTACTCTTTTCCTATCTTCATAAGAGTAGTTAGCTACAGCCTTAAGGATCATACCACCACCAGTAATAGAGGGGGTGCTTGGTATGTAAGGTCCATTCTCAACAGACTCCCACATTCTTGAATCTAGAGACCTGATGAAACTTCCATTCTTTGGCACCAAGTGTCAAAGTCATCAAGAGTGATCAGTGGGGACTTGTTCATGGTTCCAGTTTCCATATCAGTCTTGGAAATGGTTGCCATTTGAAAATTTTAGTATTTGTGTGTGTGAGGGATCTAAAGATGGTGAGATCTTACATCAACATTCTGGAATGCTCTAATACCAAATGCAGGACCGATGAAGGGTGGTCACTTACAACACAACAACACAACAACACAAAGAGGAGATTAACTAGATTGATCAAACAGTGAGACTAGATTAACCACAAGAGATGATACAATGAACACAAGTAAATAAGAGACAGAACAAGATAGCAAAATACACAAGGAGATGGTTTTCAAGATTGCTATATATTGCCTTCTCAAATTCTTTTACAATTGTTACAAAGCATAAAGGAAAGTTACAAGTACTTGAGATACATATACTACATCCTACAGCCGGCCATACTTTGAAGGCCAGCTGGATACAATTGCCTAGACACAACACAAAATCAATTGTAGAGTCAAAAGGCAGATTGCCTTTTGACTTTTGACTATGACATGCCATAGCTCACTTCCTAATATATTACAAAAAGGATAAAGTATATGAAGTAGAAAGTTACAAACTCAAGACCTCAATGTACAGTTACTAAAAGCATGGATCTTTTCACCAACTCATGCAAGTTGGTGACTTTACAGAGCGGCAGCGGAAAGGGGTCCAGCTTTATGTAAAGTACATTAGATAAAGCATGTATACTAAAAGTCTTCAGAAGAAATCTGTCTTCAAGTGTTGAGCTTCGGAAGACTTTGTCTCTGAAGTTTCGGAAGACTTCATCTTTGGCTTTAGAAGAACTGATCTTGGCTTCAGAAGATTTCACACTTGGAATACTTCTGTTGCATCTGTGAAACTTTCAAAGCATTCTTCTTCAATGTACTTGTGCATGCAGGAGACTTGAAGTGTTTGGAGTTGCATCAGCCTTAACATGTATTCCTTACAATCCTCCTACTCCAAAATTTGTTATCAAAACAAAGGAGGTTTGGGGACCAATGAAATTGCTCCACCACACTCTTATGAGTATGTTAGACAATCCAAATGTGGTACTGAGGAGCAAGAGGTCCCATCTACTGACCCATCTTCACTTGAGTTGAAGAATGATGCAATAGTGGCCACCTCAGGGAAAGAACAGGTAAATCAACCCATCTCTCCCAGTGAAGATCAAATCCTAACCACCAAAGCCAGAAGAAGCAGAGCTAAAGCTGCAAGAAGAACTGCCAAGAAAGTTGCTGAGTCTAAGCTGATGATTGACCCAAAACAAAAGGGTGTATTCATCTCAGCTGGATTCCAAGTGGTAGGTACTTCTGATTCAGGAAAGGAGTGTAGTACTAACACTCCTGTCCTACCAAAGGATCAAAAGTTAATGGTAAAGGTTGCTGATAAGGAGAAAAAGCACAAGAAACAACAATCCTCACATTCCCAAAAGACTAACATTGCATGCATAATGTGTGGTCTGCAAAACCACATGGCTAAAGATTGTTACTACAATCCTGCTAGCACATATTATGCAAATAATGTTAGAAAGGAAGGAGTCAGGGAAGGTTTCTCATTTGGTCCTTATCAAATGGTTCAAGTGATGAAAAAGGGAAAGCTGGTTTCCGAAGCAAGGTTGCTTTCGAAAGAAAATTTTTCTTCCAAAGGGAAAATGGCTTCGGAAGCTAAAGCTGTTAAAATTTTGAAGAACAAGAAAGTTCCCTTGAAACCATCCCAGAAGAAGACTGCTTCGGAAGAAAAGGTGGTGAAGGCTTCTTTCGAAAAGAAAGAAGCTTCAGAAGAATGCCATGCTGCAAAAGCTTCAACAAGCACATCCATTGAACCCCCATGTTTAACTTTTGGTTCAATTATGTCACTATCAGTGGAAGAACCCAAGACCAACAACGCTTGGGTTTCCAATCAAAACTAATTATCTCATCTTATTGCAGGACATCCATATGATAAGAATAACAATATTTGGATTGTGGATAGTGGATGCTCCAGGCACATGACAGGGAACAAATCTCTCCTTTAACAATTTCAACATTATGATGGAGGTCCTGTCCAGTTTGGAGGTGAGGCCGGAGGATATGTTCTGGCAAAGGAAGTATATCCAAAAGAAATTAAAAGTTGACAAAGTTCACTTGTCAAACAACTTGAACACAATCTGTTAAGTGTTTCTCAGTTGTATGATCAAAATCACCAATGCTTTTCACAGAACATGAGTGCATTATTCTCAAACCAGGGATGACAATTCCTCTGAAATGATGCTTCTTAGATCTCCGAGGAAGGAGACATATACAAGCTTGATATGAACAATGCTTCCCCAATAGGTGAAGTATCATGCTTTCTTTCCAAAGCTGACAGTGATGAGTCAACACTATGGTGTAAATGAATGTGTCATGTAAATTTAAGACAATGAATAAATTGGCTGGAAATAACTTGGTACATGGTTTGCCTAAAAATGATTTTTTCTATAAAGATAACTGTGTTGCATGCCTGAAAGGGAAGCAACACAGGACATCTGATAAATCTAAAGTTGTTAACTCTATCACCACTCTATTCACTTATTGCACATGGATCTATTTGGTCCCACAAGTATAATGAGCATTGGAAGGAAATCATACTGCCTAGTGATCGTGGATGATGTTACAAGATTTACATGGGTATTCTTTTTAAGAACTAAAGACGAAACTGCTGAAACACTAAAATCTTTATTCTTAAGATAGAAAATCAAATTGATCACAAGGTTAAGATAATTAGAAGTGATTAAGGGACTAATTTTAAAAACTTCGTTCTTGACTCATTCTGTAACTCAAAGGGGATCGCCAGACAATACATGCTCCCAGAACTCCTCAACAAAATGGTGTTGCTGAAAGGAGGAACAGGACACTTATTGAGGCTGCTCGAACTTTGTTAGCTGATTCCAAACTACCTCTAACATTCTGGGTAGAGGCAGTCAACACTTCATGCTATGTACAGAACAAAGTTCTTGTAGTTAAGCCACATGAAAAAACCCCTTATGAGCTATGGAACAAGAGGCCACCATTCATTGGCTTTCTAAGGTCCATTGGCAGCAGGTGTACCATACTTAACACAAAGGACAATTTGGCAAAATTTGCTGAAAAGTCGGATGATGCTATCTTTATTGGATACTCTTCTAGCTCTAAAGCTTATAGAGTATACAACATCAAGAATCAACAATTTAAGGAATCCTATAATATCATTGTTAATGAGCACACTCCTTGTGTTAGGTGGAATGGACCTGATCATATCTTTGATTTAGAATTATTTCCAAACTATTCTAAACCATCTTATAAGAATATTTTAGCTAAAATAGGTACTCAAGGAAATTCTAAAGATAATAAATTGTTTGAGTTACGCAGACCTAGTTCAAGTTCTCCAAGAGCTACAACAAACAAGCTTCCACTATTGGTATATCTGACAGTATACTATCTCAGGAGATAGTGGAGCTTCAACCAGTAACTCACTTGTCGATCCTGATAGTTCATCAGGTGAGCCTGTACAACATCAAGCTGACGGAAGTAGCATCTTGAGAAACCAAAAACTGTTAATGCTGCTTCACAGTCAACAATTGATGATGTTTCTCATTCATTCAATCAGTCCTCATTGAATAAGTTAGAAACAACAATTGGACAAAGTGTTCTAGTTCCTGTGCAAAATATGTCCAATCTGGATCTATCTTTGTAACTGGAAGTGATTCCTCGTCTAAGGATTCATAACACTTATCAAGCTAGAAACATCATAGGGGATTCTTTTAATTGGATGACTCCTCAAATTGTTGATTCTTTGTGTTAGATCAAGAAGAAGGCTGGTGCAACCAAAACCAAATCACTTAGATAATTTTTGGTGCTACATGCAAAGGCTTCCGAGGCTTAGCATGGAACTTCTGAAGGTTGTAGAGTTCTTCCGAAGATAAAGTAAAAGATCAGCTTCCGAAGACAGAACACTACTTCCGCGTCAGAGCATGCTTCCGAAGGATAGGTCTTAAAGAGCATCAAAGACTACTTCTAAGTATGAAGAAAAGAAGAAGTTCCCAAGCCTTAAAGAAGCAGCCTCTTTTCGAATTAAAGTGGCTTCGGAGTACTTGTTCTCCGAAGCCAATTTGTAACTTTGAAGATACTGCTAGAACCAGTGGACAATAAGTATGGCTCTGACACTCCGCTGCAGACCTCTGATACTGCATGGCGTTTTCTCAAAGAACCATGCAGTTGACCATACTTATTCCACTGTTTACCTTGAAATATAGGCTTGTAAGACTCTTGTAATATTTGATTTGAGAAGCAAATATGGGATGCAAGTACCTTGAAAATTACTTCTGTGTTCTGTATTACTTACTATATTGTGATCAACTCTTATTGACTCTACCTTCATTCCCAGTGTTTGTTCAAGGTGAGTTTGAGAGAAAAACTAAGTGGTTAAGTGACCACTTAATTGATCCTGCACTTTGCAGACTTACATGCTCAAACTCCACCATATGGAAGTTGGTATTGCAGTCAAAGAAAGGCATTGCCTGGTTGTCAACACCATCTTCTTCCGGTCCTCATCAGAAGTAGTCTTCACAGCCTTCTCTATCATGGCACCGCTTCCACCTTGCTGGGCCACCTTGGGTTTCTATGGGCCATTTGTTAGGATCTCAGCCTCTTGGTTTAATCGATTGAACAGATATAGCAGCGGAATAGCTCAGAATTAGACAAATTCAAGCAAGAACATTCGATATAAAGCGATAAAAGAATTTTGTATAGAGAGAGAAATATCTGACAAAAGGAATATTGCATTAAGATTGTCGGCCTCAATGGCACGATTACAGGTGAGTCATCCTTCCTTATAAAGGAAAGAATGACGTAGGCTGATGTCACTTGAAAGTGACATGTAACCGTTTTATAACTACTGATGTTTAACAACTACTGAAGATGTCAACAACTGACATCTTCTTACAAATGTTCCTAAGTGTTAAACATCTTATTTACAACTACTGAAAAACATAAAACTACTGATACTACAACAACTGAAGAACAACCTCTTCAGTTGTTTACAAGTACTGAAAAGAAACAAAACTACAGAAAAGTAAACAAACTACTGAAAGGAAAAGAAAACTACTGATGAAGAAAAACCATCACAACAACTGAAGAAGCCCTCTTCAGCTGTTGTCATCAGCTGTTAGCATCAGCTGATGTCTTCAGTACTTGAACATCAGACTTTGTCTTTCAGCTGTTGATCTTCAGTCTTTGTCTTCAGTACTTGTTGAAGTCTTCAGACTTTAGATCTTCAGCTGTTGTCTCAGTCTTTGTCTTCAGTACTTCAGAAATACTTCAGCAGTTGTATTCTTCAGACTTTGTAGAACAGCTGATCAGGTCTTCTTCAGCTGTTGTGATGTCCTGTGGGACTTAGAGGTTTCTCTGATCAGGCTCATTGGTTCTTTTGGTCCAACAAACTCCCCCTGAACCAATGCAGCCAAAACCTCTAAGTTATTGACGAGTCCCACTTATTTTGGCAGATAGATTGGTCTTTTTATCCTCTTGATCAGATGAGAAGTGACCCTTTTTCAGCACCGGCCTGGGAAGAAGTCTCTGATGATCTGTTTTGCATGATATGGTTGGGAGCTCTGTATTGGGGACTTGGACACTGAGCTGTTACCCCAACCATGAGATCTACTTCCCGTGTATCAGCCTATAGGATTCCCTGGTGTAAGCCCTTAGAAACATGATTGCTCATCCATTGTCAGCACCTCGGGCACACCATCAAACAATCCTTCTCGGCCATACACTTCAGAGATGTACTTGGCCTGTTTTCCATTCTTGAGCTCAACCGTGGTTATTTGTCTGTAAGCAAACTCATCTGGATGAGTCCTTCTAAGAGCAGGTTGAGCTCATCTTGTTTGAAGTTTTCAAGTCTTTTGTAAACCAATCCCTTCTTTATGATTTTATTCTCCAACATCTTTTGGGGTGGTTGTTTGGCTTCATAGGCTTTCTTGAACTCTTCTACAATTTCCCAGGGGGACACTACAAGAACCACAGTGATGTCTTCGTCGACAACCCTCTTCACTTGGCCCTTGTATTTTGAAGGAATTTCTTTCTTGACAATCCTGTGTGCCACCCTAGGATCAGGCCATATCCTTACTTTTTCCCTTTGGTATTGAAAGGTATTAGCAAGGGTGTACAATCTTAGACTTCTTTCTTCATGCTAATCATTGAAGAGGATGTGGCATATGCTTTGTCAATGCTTTTCAGCATTTCTCATCATGTCTTTGCATCTGTTCCTCTTCAATCTTTATCATCACATCATGCATTTGAGAAGCAGGAGTGATGGACATTGGATTAGCCTTAGGCAAAGTGATAACTGCAGAGAGTGGCAGTCTGTCTTCATCCTCCTCTTCTTCTTCATCAGCCCTCAGTACCTTTCTTTTCTTTTGTCTAGGTACATCACTGGCAGTGGGTTTTGGGGGTAAAGGATTTGTTTTGTGGGTTGGATGGTTGGTTTAGAGGGTAAAGGGGTTGTTTTAGTGGGTTGTGGAGGTAGTGATTTTGAGGATAGAGGCTTTTCAGACTGTTTTAGCATTTTGGCTGTAAGGGAGGCTTTAGTAAATTTTGTCAGTTCTTTTCGGTTCCCAACCCCAGCTTCATTTAATGCCTCAATCACTAACCCTTGGAGTATGCTTCAGACGAACAAATCTTGGTGGTTATTGCCAAGATGTTGTCCCTGGTCCAGGCCTTATTTCTATCAGAGATCTTCCCAAGTATTTGGCTACAAATCTAATCATTATCTCCAGCCTTTCTCTTTCTAAGGCATCATAACTAGCCCATCTTGAGTTGATCTCCTCTGTCTCCAACCTTCTGATCTCGGAGTCTAGTTGTTGGATGTCAAAACTCTGCCTATATAACTGATCAATGATTTTATCCATTGAACGGTTATGGTTGGCATCAGCTTCTTTCACCATATCATTCAGCTCCTTCTCCTTCTCAGACTCTCCTTCTTTCCTCTTTTGATATGTGACATGAAAGTCTTTTGACTTTCATTCACTCAGCTCTCTTCTCACTCTCTTCTCCTTCTCATGATCAAACTCAGTCCCTCCACACTTATAACAGCCAACTCCTTCTCATTTACCTTCTCTGATTCTTTCTCCTTCTCCCCATCTGTCCTCTTCCTTTTTCCTTTAACTGACTGACTCTCCCCTTTTTGGTTGCATTGGGTGCAAGGGTTTGAGCAGTAGAAAGTGATTTGGTCACCAACTCCTCCACCAGGGGTTGTATTATTGTAGGAAGCCTCTCATCAATGGCTTTGATCACTATATCTGTGATCATGGGAGTGATGAGAGGTAGGGATTTTGAAGGTTAGCAACTGATTGATCAGGATGGTTCTGTTCCTGAGAATCAGTGCCAAAAGCAGAGGCTGGTGGCTTGGAAGTATGTATTGGCTCAGTGTTTAGGGGACCTTCAGAAGAAGGTGCCATCTGTGGGTGTATTGTGGTGGCAGATGGACTTTCATCCTGAGACATCTTGGCCAGCAGCTCTTTGAGTCTGCTAACCTCATCCTCTAGGATGGTGTTTTGAGCAACTACATCATAGAAGAAGCTCAGGTCATCATCAGTTGATACTGAATCACCTGACCTCCTGACAGAGTCAGGATTAACATGCCTTGAGTGTAGATCAATTATAGCATGTGCCCCTTGTTCTTGGTTCTGGGGACTTCCAGCCTCAGGACTATGTCCTTCATCAGCTGTTGCCGCTGGTGAGGTCTTAGAGATGTTACCAACTGCATCCTGGTCATTTGCTGAGTCAGAGGCAGTGGCAGCCTCACCAGAAGTTCGCACCTCCTTGTCTACACCAGGAGATGGAACATGATAACCCCTGTGCTGTGGGTTGACAGAAGCATTGTGATCCTCCCCCTCAGGTGTTGAGGTTATCCCAGTAGTGATTGGTGTCTGGGTGGGGGGTGAGGAATGCAACTGCGTCAGCACTTTTGCAACAATTATTGTAGGGCTTGAGGGGCGGTTGCATCAGGAGAGGGTGTGGAAGCAGTGTGCACCCGGGCGAGTGGTGCTCTTCAATGGTAATCCCCTCAAGTGAGGAGGATCCCAGCAGTGTGGCTTCCCTTTGAGTGGTTGCATCAGGTTCCTTTTGAGAGGAAACCTGAGCGGCTTCGGTTGGTGGAGTCATAGTCTCTACTGGGGGGTTATTTCCAGTAGAGATAACCTGCTTTGGTGCAGCAGGAGCATCCTCAGGGGACTCAACTCCCTGAGTAGCCTTCTTAGGCTTCTTCTTTGTGGGTTTGGAGGGGACTTTGGATGTGGAAGTGGAGGCTGTGGGTTCCAGCTGCGTGGGTTTGCAGCTTGGCAGCCTGTTAAGAGTTTGGTCAGTGTTGTGTCGGGAGTATACCTCCGGCAATACAGCCAAAGCAGGGACTCCCAGACCAACTAGTCCCTCAGCATAAAGCTGATTCTCTATTATGGCCATTATAAACCGAGGATATAGTATCCAACGGTTAGAAAGTGGTTTTGTGGCCATATCCTTGATTTCAAGAAAAATTATTTCAGAAAAGTTTAGTGGTTCTTGTTCAAGGATAGAGAACAGTACCTGTTGCCATCTGGAAGACAGTTGATCCCAAGAAGAAGTCTTCGAGGCCAGGCAAACATTTACCATATGAAATATCAATCGTTCAGCATCTGGAAAATGTTTCTTCAGGATGGTCGAAGCACTAAGATCGCCTTGATATCCATGTTGTCCAAATGAAAGATCAATTTGGCGCTTAGGATATCCAACAGGGTAGGCAGCATCATCTAATAGTAATATCTGGCGTGGTAGCAGTAGAGATGACCACCTTATGAGAGTTGATGGACGAATGGATAGATTCTCCATTAACAGTTGCATTCGTCCAAAACTGATGTAGCGAATCGGCATAAATGATTGGATTTAGGAGGAAGGCCGTTTTCAGTGGTGATTGGACCATAAGATCTATAGCATTATCGAATTTGGTCCAGAAGGGCGATTTAGTGAGGTACGCGACACAGTTGTGTCGAGGCTTGAGTTGCATGGTCGCCATTAATGAAGGTGAAAGATTTTCAGAGCTTTTGAAATTTTAGGTCGTGAAAGAATGAAAAACTCTGAAAGAGGGATCAGATATATATAGGGTACGGGTTATGAAACGACTGAAGGTTTTGGTGTTAGTCATCAGTATTTGAAACAACTGATGACGTGGTATTAACTTTCAGAGGTTTGAAACGACTGATGGTATTGGTGTGGTCAGCAGTTATAAAACAACTGAAGACATGGTGTTTACAATCAGACGTTGAAACAACTGAAGTCTCTGATTTAGGCATCAGTAGTTTTAAAAACTACTGAAGACAAGTTGGACTTCAGATGTTGAAACAACTGAGGACTTGGTATTAGTCATCAGTAGTTGTGAAACTACTGAAGACCCTGGTTGTGCCATCAGTTGTTGTAAACAACTGAAGACTTGGTGTTAGTCATCAGTAGTTGTGAAACTACTGAAGACATGGTATTGCTTCAGTTGTTTATGAAGAAACAGCAGTTTGTGAACTACTGAAGAGAGAGTACTCATCAGTAGTTGTCGTCAATTCATAGCCTTTCAGCTGTTTCATACTGTCCTCAACACGTACTCATCAGCCTTTTTGCTGTTTTCAGTTGTTTCATAGGACATCAGTACTTATCTGTTTCTACTGATTTCAGTAGTTGTAAGTGCATCAGTAGTTGTAACTACATCAGTAGTTTAGAACAGATAAAGTACAGTACTTAAAGCATTAGCCTTCAGTAGTTATAAAAACTACTGAGGGTAAAATAACTCATCAGTACTTATATGTGACATGGTTACCAATGATCATCAGTAATTACTGAGATCATCAGTAGTTGTCACTTATTCTAGCTGCAGCATACCAAGCCTTAACACCAGGTTGTGGAAAGTTGAACTATCCAAAGGCTTAGTAAAAATGTCTGCAAGCTCATCAGCACTAGGCACAAACATAGGATTAATTAGACCCTTTTCAAAACAATCTCTTATAAAATGATGTCTAATTTCTATATGTTGGTCCTAGAGTGCTGGACTGGATTTTTGACAATGCAAAGAGCTGAAGCACTATCCATTAATAATGGAGTCTTAGTCTCTGTAATGCCATAATCCAAAAGTTGATTCTGAAGCCAGAGTACTTGGGATGTACAACTTGCAGCAGCAATGTACTCGGCTTCAGCAGTGGATGTAGCAACAGATGTTTGTTTCTTACTCTGCCAAGAAATCAAACAGTTGCCTAGGAATTGACATCCACCAGAAGTTGATTTCCTGGTCAACTTACACCCTGCATAGTCACTATCAGAGAAAGCAACTAATTTGCAAGAATGTCCAGTGGAATACCATAAGCCTAGAGATTGTGTACCTTGCAGATATCTAAAGATCCTCTTGACTGCAATCAGATGAGACTCCTTAGGTGCAGCCTGAAATCTAGCACAAACACATGTAGCAAACATAATATCTGGTCTAGAAGCTGTTAAATACATCAAGGAACCAATCATACATCTGTAAAGAGTTTCATCAACATCTTTACCTTTCTGATCAACATCCAATTGTGTGGTGTTGCACATGGGAGTAGAACAGGTTTACAGTTTTGTAAATCAAACTTATTCAAAAGATCTTTTGTGTATTTACTGATGAATGAAAATTCCATCAGCTTTTTGTTTGATTTGCAAACCTAGAAAGAACTGTAATTCTCCCATTGCACTCATTTCAAACTTCTGTTGCATTAAGTTTTGGAATCCTCACACAATTGGGGATCAGAGGATGCAAATATAATATCATCAACATAAATTTGAACAAGTAGCTTATGCTGATCCACCTTCTTAATAAATAAAGTTTTATCTATGGAGCCTCTAGTGAAATTATTCTGTAGAAGAAAGTTTGATAAGGTCTCATACCAGGCTCTAGGTGCTTGTTTCAACCCATAAAGAGCTTTATCAAGCTTATATCCCATTCTGGGTGCTTATTATCCTCAAAGCCTGGTGGTTGACACACATAAACTTCTTCTTTTATTTACCATATAGAAAAGCACTTTTGACATCCATTTGAAAAACTTTAAGATTGTGGAGTGCAGCATAGGCTAAAAACAATCTAATTGCCTCCAGTCTGGCTACAGGGGCAAAGGTTTCATCATAATCAATACCTTCTTCTTGTGCAAACCCCTGCACAACCAGTCTGGCCTTGTTCTTAACAATTAGCCCATTTTCATCAGTTTTATTCCTAAACACCCATTTAGTGCCTATTGCACACTTACCTGGGGGTAGAGGAACAAGCTCCCACACTTGCTGTTTTTTGAACTGAAGAAGCTCAAGCTGCATGGCTTCAACCCATCCATTGTCTCTCAAAGCTACATGATAGTTCTTTGGCTCTAGCTGACTGATGAAGAGAGCATAGAAGCAGAAATTGGACAACTGGCTTCTGGTTGAAACACCAGCATTGATATCACCAAGGATTTGAGACATTGGGTGATTTTTCAGCTCTTGGTAAACAATCAAATCTGTGCAAGTGTTTGTAGGACCTTCAGCAGCAGCAGATGTGTTGATGCAGATTCTTGAAACCATGAAGATGGTGGCAACTCAAATGAAGTTGAGGATGCAGAAATCTCATCAGCATTTGTTGTGGATGGTGCTGCTGGAGCTACAGGAGCATCAGGTTTAGAGGACTCAGGCAGTTGGTCACTAAACCTGAAGAGGTGATTACTACTATCATCATCATCTTCAGCAGTAACACCAGGTGGTGAACTGTTGACAGGAGCAACAGCAGGAGATTGATAAGGAACATATTGCAGTATGTCCAAATCAAAGAGCTCCACAGGGCTTTGTGGAATCTTGTCCTTTGGAGATTCATTGAACTTGACATGTAGAGTCTCTTCAACCATCTTTGTTCTGCAGTTGAAGACTCTGTATGCCTTGCAAGTTGATGAATAACCAACAAAGTACCCTGCATCCACCTTAGGATCAAATTTCTGGAGCTGATCCTTTGTGTTGAGAATGAAACAGGGACACCCAAATGCTCTAAAGAATGAAATGAGAGGGGCCAAATGATGTAGAACTTCATATGGAGTCTTCATCAACCTCTGATTTATTAGCACTCTATTCTGCACATAGCATGCTGTGTTGACAGCTTCAGCCCAAAAGGTCAATGGCAGTCCAGAATCAGCCAACATAGACCTTGCAGCTTCAATGAGGGTCCTGTTCTTTCTCTCCACAACTCCATTCTGTTCAGGAGTTCTTGGAATACTAAACTGCCTCTTTATTCCCTTGGAAAGGTAGAACTCATCAAGTGTATTGTTCCTGAATTCTGTTCCATTGTCACTTCTAATACACTTGACTGAGAGGGAATACTGCTTCTCAGCATACAACACAAAGTTTATGATCTTCTGTGCAGCTTCATCCTTTGAATGTAGAAAGAAAGTCCATACAAATCTGGAGTAATCATCCACAATTACCAGACAGTATTTCTTCTTTGCCATGCTCATCACTCTCACAGGACCAAAGAGATCCATGTGAAGAAGTTGTAAGCAGGCAGTGGACTTTGGTTCTTCAATAGGTGGGAATGAAACCTTGTGCTGTTTTCCTTTCAAACAAGCAGTGCAGTTGTTTTCACACTTGAACTCCTTCATAGGCATTCCCCTTACTAAACTATGGTGTATCAGCTGATTCATGTTCTTGAAGTTAACATGTCCCAGCCTTCTATGCCATAGATTAGATTCTTGAGGAGAGGCCTTGGAAAATAGGCAAGGATGGCCTTTGAGATCTATTTTCTTGGAAAGATCTAAGGCATACACTCTTCCTGTCCTGTTGGCCTTCAGGAGAGTGTGAGCATCCAATACCTTGTCAATCAAACTCAGAACTTTGGATGACAGAATCCTGCAGTTCTGGCTTGTGAAAAGGGCAACATGGCCTTTGTCACACAATTGACTGACACTCAAGAGGTTATACTTGAGATTTTCCACATGGTTGACATCATCAAACCTTATTTCCCCATTGGAAACAAAGCCCTTCCCGATGATGTAACCTCTTGCATCATTGCCAAAGGAAACAAAACCCTTCCTTCCTGGAGAGTAGTCATTAAGAAGTGAGTTGTTCCCAGTCATATGCATAGATCCCCCACTGTCTACATACCAGATGCTACTTTGGCATGTTGAAGAAACCTGCATTAATAAACAATCAGTTAGTTTTGGAGACCCAAACCTTTTTGGTTTTGGGCCTGGTCTCATCAATAGATGGTAAACTAACAGGTTTATTGGGCACAATAGCTTGAGGTGAAGGAGATGGTGTAGAAGAGGAATCCTTTGGCTTGGATCTCCTTTTCTGGGGTTTCAACACAGGGCCATCAAGTTGGTTAACTCTTCCAACAGATGTTGAACCATCATTACCAGCTGTGTCTGATTCTGGGAAAGAGCTTTCAGCTCTTCAGACACATTGGTATTGGTGTTTGATGATGAGTTCTTGTGTGCACCATCTTCTTTTGAGCAACCTCAGCTGTTGCCTGTTGCACTCCTTCCCTTTTAGATTTCTTTTTGGACATAGGAGTAACAGGATTTGATGCTGCTGGTACAAACTTGGACTCAAACTCAGTTTTCATTTTAGCCAAGTTTTCTTTAATTTTCTCCTTTTGTTTGAGTTTGGATCCCTTTTTGTACCAACAATCATCTGTGAGATGATTGAATAGACCACATATTTCACATGGTTTCTTCTTCATCTTCTGTTGATCATCAACTGAAGAAGATGAAACTACTGAAGACTTGCTCTTCAGCAGTTTAGAAGCACTTTTTGCCTTCTTGTCAACTCCTTAGTAGGCTTCAAATCCTTCCTACTGACAGTTTTCTTCTCTTTAGTGCTGTCAGTTATTGGGATTTGAACTCCAGATGTTATCCCCTGCTCTCCAGTACCCTCAGTACTTCTAGGGATAACACTTGGGTTGATCAACTCATTGATCATGTGAGTGTCAGCAGTTGAACCATCAATATCAGCTGATAGGTTCACAGAGGGATTACTACTGACTTCAACTACTGATGGTGCTTTATCAAGTAGTGAATCACATGATGAGGTGGATTGGTCATTACTTTCTCCATCAGATTCTACTCCTGCTCTTGAAGCAAAATCTGTAGGAGGAGCAGTGTGATTATAACCAATTCCAAACTTCACATTGGAAGCTGTTTGCTTACTAAGAAGCATTTCAAAGCCCTTGCAAGATTGTACCCATCGATCACACTCTACTTGGGTGACAGCAAGAGTATCTTTGAGGTCTTTGTACTTCTCTAAGAGTACATCCTCCTAGCCTTATCATCAGAGATTTGGCATTTTATTTATAAATCTCATCAGTTTTCTCTTTCACACAGACTCAAACTCAGCTTTATTTTTGGAAATTATTTGTTCTAGCTCTACATTTTTATTGATTAAAGCCACATTTGCTTCTCTAATAGAGGCAAATGCTGCTATGCAAGTTTCAGAACATAATTTGGCCTTAGCCTCAGAGGATACCTGTGATACCTGTGTTGAAGAGGTACTTGAGGATGATCCATCAGAGGATTCCAAAGTCATGAGAGCTAGATTTCCAAAAGGATGCTCACCACCATGTTGACCAGCACCTGAGAACAGTTGTTCATTACCAGACACATCATCTGGTAAGCTGCTCCAGTCAACAACTCCTGGTGTGAAGAAGCTGTGTTGTTGAAGTTGATTAGGTTGATGAGATTGGGATGGTTGAGGCTCAGGGAGTGCATGTGGTTGCTGAGCAGTGGGTGCTTGAACCTGGCCTGGTTGTGGCATGTAATAGCAGGGGTATGGATATGGCATTGGCCCCTGTGGAACAAAATATGCAGGAGATTGTGGTTGATGATGATAACCAGAATTGACAGGTTGTTGCCCTCTGTTTTGTTGACTATTGCCAGGGAAAGTCACAAAAGGTGCAGGAGAGTTAGATCCAGATGATCTACATTCTCTTGCAAAGTGTCCAAGCCTGTGGCATTTATGGCACTTCAACTTACTCTTGTCAAAACCAACTTTGGTTTTGCCAGAGAGTCCTGGGAATTTCCTTCCAGTTCTTTTGTAGAACTTCTGAGATCTGATATTTATCAAGGCCATTTGGCTCAAAATATCCATCTCTTCTAAGTCATCATCAGCAATCCCCTTGAGATCATCCATGATGAAACATAGATTGTCACTATTACTACCAGCAGAATAACTATCAACACTCACAAAGGCAGGCTCAGAAGTGTTTGTAGAGAAATCAATATGCTCATCATACTGGCTTTCAGATGACGCATATTCTGACTCTTGATGTCCAATCAGGGCAGTGTTCCCTTGGACAAAATCCTCAGTAAGCTTGCCAGATGAAGCCAATTTCCTTTTCTGCTCTATCTCTCTCTCGAATGTAAGCAGTTTCCCATGAAGTTGGGTGAGAGATAGGCGATCAACATCAGCATTTGAGCGTAGAACAATGGTATATGTGTTCCATCTCTCAGGCAGTGATCTTAGGAATCTATGGTTCATCTGACTCCTGGTATATTCATGTTTAACCATTTTCAATTCAGAGATTAAACATGAAAACCGCTCAAATTGTTGAGTCAGAGTCTCACCCTTTCTATGAGAGAAAGTCTCATATTGTTGGGCGAGGATTTCCCTGTTGTTTGCTAAAACCTCATCAGTACCACCAAATTGTTCTTTGATGGCTTCCAGAGGTCATGAGCAGACTCACAATGCAGAAGCCCAGAGTAAATCTCATTAGGAATAGCCATAGCCAAAATTCCATGGGCTTTTGCATCGATTTCAAACAACTTCTTGTCCTCATCGGAGTATTGCTCCTCTTCTTTGGAACCAACTGGTTTGTTTCCGGATCATTCACCATTGGCTTATGTGGTCCATGTACCACAGATGTCCAACAACCTGAGCTATTGACAGACAGGTGATGGAGCAATCTTCTCTGCCAAATGTTATACTCATTCCTCACCAGATCGGAGGCTTGGTAGAGGATCCAGTATTGAAAGGATCATTCGAAGAAGTAGTCATTGTGGAAAATCAGACAGATTCAAGTAAAATCACAATAAATTTAGCTCAGAACCACACAGAACCTCAAATAAAACGGCCAGAAGCGATACACTCTCAATCTCTATAACAGATCCTTGCGAATTTGCTAATTCGATCAAACTTAGAGCGATTGAACAGTTTCAATGATCAATTGTTAGATCGATCAATGATTAACCTGCTCTGATACCATTTGTTAGGATCTCAGCCTCTTGGTTTAATCGATTGAACAGATATAGCAGCGGAATAGCTCAGAATTAGACAAATTCAAGCAAGAACATTCGATATAAAGCGATAAAAGAATTTTGTTATAGAGAGAGAAATATCTGACAAAAGGAATATTGCATTAAGATTGTCGGCCTCAATGGCACGATTACAGGTGAGTCATCCTTCCTTATAAAGGAAAGAATGACGTAGGCTGATGTCACTTGAAAGTGACATGTAACCGTTTTATAACTACTGATGTTTAACAACTACTGAAGATGTCAACAACTGACATCTTCTTACAAATGTTCCTAAGTGTTAAACATCTTATTTACAACTACTGAAAAACATAAAACTACTGATACTACAACAACTGAAGAACAACCTCTTCAGTTGTTTACAAGTACTGAAAAGGAAACAAAACTACAGAAAAGTAACAAACTACTGAAAGGAAAAGAAAACTACTGATGAAGAAAAACCATCACAACAACTGAAGAAGCCCTATTCAGCTGTTGTCATCAGCTGTTAGCATCAGCTGATGTCTTCAGTACTTGAACATCAGACTTTGTCTTTCAGCTGTTGATCTTCAGTCTTTGTCTTCAGTACTTGTTGAAGTCTTCAGACTTAGATCTTCAGCTGTTGTCTCAGTCTTTGTCTTCAGTACTTCAGAAATACTTTAGCAGTTGTATTCTTCAGACTTTGTAGAACAGCTGATCAGGTCTTCTTCAGCTGTTGTGATGTCCTGTGGGACTTAGAGGTTTCTCTGATCAGGCTCATTGGTTCTTTTGGTCCAACACCATTGATATGAATACCACATTTTGTTGTCTTGATCTGATGAAGCCTTCCATGCTCTGCTCCAAGACCTGAAGTTTTCAGAGTAATATGGAGCTTTATCACAGTTCCCATCTCTACTTCATACTTGTGAGGGCCATTTTTGAGTGATTTGTAAGGAGGAGTGAAAACAGTTGATTTGGATGGTAAGATCTCAAATCAAGAGCCAAAAAAGCTCCGATAACCAATTGCAGGGATCGTTAATGTCCCTTAACACTTGGTTTTTTTCTCAACTCTCTTGAACACACTCGAGAAGCAAGTCTCTAGATTGATAACAAAATAATAAGTAGTAAAAACAAGGACTAATTTTCAAGGTACTTGCATATATTGCTCTCAACTCAAATGTTAGAAGACTCTTACAAGCATCTCCATATGATTTACAATGAAAACTATTTATATAATACACCTACAGCTGGATATACTTTGATACCAGCTAGAATCCTCTACTAAAGCACATACTATAAAGCTATAATTTAAGATATCTTAGATAAAGTCTTATCTAAAATAGGTAGTCAGGACATGTCCCTGACTTACCTTTTGTCACCAACTAAATTGGTAACTTGTACTAACATAAAAATGTGAACAGTGGAATAAAGTATGGTCAACTACATGGCCCTTTGAGAAAACACCATGCAGTATTAGAGGTCTACAACGAAGTGTTAGAGACCATACTTATGTCCATTGGTTCATAGCAGTGTCTTCTGAAGGTTAAATGGCTTGAAGAACAAGTACTTCCGAAGCCACTTATACTTCGTAGAGGCTACTTCCTAGGCTTGAGGACTTCTTCTTTTCTTCATACTTCGGAAGTTGTCTTTTGATCTTTGGAAGGAAGTACTTTGACTTCGGAAGTAGAGTTTGTCTTTAGAAGTTGATCTTTTACTTTGTCTTCGGAAGAACTCTAATTCCTTCGGAAGTTCCACACTTGGCTTCGGAAGCCTTTGTAAGTAGCACCAAAATTTGTCTAAGTGATTTGGTTTTAGTTGCACTAGCCTTCTTCTTGATCCAACAGGAAACCAGGGTGCCAAGAAACCACATCTGGTGGTGAGGGTGAACATACAAGGTATGTTACCTCATCTCCCTGTGATTCTTCAAAAGAAGATGATGGAAGTATGCAACTCATCATTCAGGACCTACTTTCTAAAGTCTCAAATCTTGAATCAAAGGTTAAGACTTTAGAGGATATGTCTGCCACTCAGCAACTTGATATTGAAAATCTCAAGGCTTAACTAGCTGAGAAACAGATTGAGAGATTTGTTAGGCATGTACCAACTCAGGTCTCATTGACCTCTTCGCTTAGCTCATCTACCTCTCAGATGATGCTACCAAAAGGGGGAGAGTGTTCAGAGACAAACAATAGAGGAACCACCGAGCCAAGCTTTAACTTCCCTATCTGCTAGATATTTGGCTCCCACTGCAACTGTCTTTCCTGAGCCTCCCCAAATTGTCCTGCAAATGGACCCAAGGATGCTCAGAGATCTTCTCCAAGTTCCTATTAAGATCTTCTTTAGATCACCTAGCCCTGATGCAGCAATGATATACTTTGGAGCTGAAGAGCTGAAGAGCTTCAGAGGTTAAGTGCACCTTCTACCACTATGGAAGAAGTTGGTCAACCTAAGATCCAAATGGAACCTGAGATTCATTTCGAAGGTGAAATAAGGACTGATCGCTCAACAACTTAAACATTTGGGACAGATAGTGCATTCCATTAAACTTCCGAAGCTAAAGTCAAAGCCTCAGAAGAACAAGTTAAATCTTCCGAAGCTGAGATGGAAGTTACAGAAAGTCTGTTCTCCTTGTCCGAGGATCTAATCATCACAGATGCAATTCTAGAGTTGGCATCTGAGATGAATAGTGTGGACTTTCTCAACTGACCCCTAGCTCAGACAACTTCACTATCTCCATCCATCATGTCTCAACCTGAACCCTCCATCCAAGAACCACCAAAGTCTAGCACTTCCAAAGATGATAAAGGCAAGAAGAAGATGACTGCAGAAGAGCTTCAGGAGGAGGAGAGGATTGAGAAACTCAAAACAAGGTAGACTTCCAACTAGGAAATTGCTAGCTACTAGTTCCAAAGCAGTTGTGGCCAACCAAGAGGCGGTCAACAACAAGAAAAGGGTGGAGATCATTGACAGGCTCATCAAGCTTGGAGCTGTCAGTGAAGATATACTCCTGCTACCACTAGAGGAGTTAGTAGAGCTAGAAAAGGCAACCATGCTACAGATTGAATGAAGGGAGGAAGTAGCAAGGTTGCCTTAGAGGAGGAAAAAGAAAGGAAGAATAGGGAAGCTGATCTGCAGCTCACAAGGGAAAGGATATCTTTCCTAACCTCCAGGGGTTTCTCTCTTTAAGAACTATCTCCACAAGATAATGACATGATCCTTTGGCTCTTCAACAAAGAGCAGGATCAACTAGAGAAAGAGATGAAGAAAGCTACAAGAGAGAAGATGAGGGAGAAAAATAAAAAGGAAGAAGAAGCTAGGGTCACTACTGTCAAGAAGATAGGTGAGAAGGCCTGGATGGAGGATTATCTTCGGGCTCATGGCTTCTTTGGTAGGCAGGTGGGACCCATGTCTGAGAAGACTCTCCAGTGACATGTTAGTGACATCAAGGCAGACATTCGCATGGGGAAAAGGAAAAAGATGTACAAAAGGGGACAGGGGATGATCTTCAAACCAACACCTCAACCCCAACCTACAACCCAAACTCAGCCCTAACCTTAACCTGAACCATTCCCATTACCTTTCCCTATCAAAACTGAGCCTATTTTCGAACCAAACACCCCTGAACCTACACAACCACCATACCTACCTCATCACCACGACCACCTCAACTTATTGCCCTTCAACCAAAAACACTACCCATAACCCAAACACCTCCACCTACTCAACAACCATCCAGACCATCTCCTCAGCTTTTAAACATCTCTCCTTAGAGGAGTTTAAGGAGATCAAGATGAAGCTCAACAAATGCACAAATTTGAGTGACATCTCATATGAGGAGGATTCTATCAAGCTGACTTATACTGATGGATCATCATGTTCCCTCACAAGAGAACAATTCCTTGGTCTACCTAGAGGAACATTGGACCAGCTGTTAAACTCTTTGGCCTCAACTCTATTCACTAAATGAAGAAGAGAAGAAGCTAAGAAGGAAGCTAGTGACTCTGCTGGATACCAAGAAGGGGGACAAAATACCTAGCAAACCCCTCATGCCAAGAAAAAAGATTGTCTAGTGGAGGTTTGAAGACTCTTCTCATAATTTTGTTGTTGAGAGAGAGAATGGCAAGCTGAACAGGCTTAATGCCTCATCACTACTACACTTAAGCAGATTTGATATTCTTGAGTTAGCAATGAAGCCATTCTCCAACCCCTCAAACTCTGAGTTAGCTGCCCATACCAAAAATCATCTAAGCAACCTTCACTTAGCTGAGCTAACAGCTAGAACCAGGATTGAAGAGGAGTTAAAACTGAAAGAGGAGGAGGAGAAGAAGGGATCAACAACCAAAGGAAAAGCCTTTCTTCAAATGGTTGTAGATCCTAAACTTGAATTCATTGTTAGATGGGAGTATGACTATAACTCTTATCAACTAACTCTTTTTTTTTGGGGGGGGGGGGGGTACAACAAAGGGTGCATGTCATTAGGAGTGATAGACTGGATCTCCTATCCACTGATGATTTGCACAGACTTCTCAGCACAACCTCCGGTCAGAACAAAGAAACAGATAAATATCTCCGGTCCCTTGTGCAGAAAGTCTTGAGAAGTAGAAGTAAGTGAGGTTTTGGTAGCACAACCTAGGGGGAGTTTGTTGGATCTAGAAAGTCTGGTGCAACCAAAATTAAACACTTAGACTATTTTGGTGCAACTTATACCGGACTTCCAAAGCTAAGTGTGGAACTTCCGAAGGAAATGGAGTTCTTCCGAAGACAAATGCAATATCAACTTCCGAAGGAAAAGCTCCAACTTTCGAAGACAAAGTCTTCTTTTCTAAAGTCAAGACTTAGAAGAATTCAAAGACAATGACTTATGAAGTAGAAGTCCCCAAGCAATGGAAGAAGCAGACTCTTTCGAAGTATAAAAGGCTTCGAAAGAACTTGTTCTTCCGAAGCCAATTAACCTTTGGAAGATGCTGCTATGAACCAGTGGACATAAGTATGGTCTTTGACACTCCGCTGCAGACCTCAGATACTTCATGATTTTTCCCAAAAGGCCATGTAGTTGACCATACTTTATTCCACTGTTCACCTTTATATGTTAGTACAAGTTGCCAACTTTAGTTGATGACAAAAGGTAAGTCATGGACATCTCATGACTACCATATCTTAGATAAGACATTATCTAAGATACCTTAACTATAGCTTTGTAGTATCTGCTTTAGTGAGAGGATTCCAACTGGTATCAAAGTATATCCGGCTGTAGATAGTAGTATATGTAGTTTCTCATTGTAACTCTTGCAGTAAGCTTGTAAGAGTCTTGTAAACTTTGAGTTGAAAAGTAATATATACAAGTATCTTGAAATTTATTCTCGTGTTTTCCTTGTGTTACTTAGTATATTATAATCAACTCTTAGAAGAACTCTTCTTCTTGAGTGTTTGTCAGTGAGTTTGAGAGAAATACTTATGTTGAGTATAAAAACCGATCCTGCAATAAAATAGTGTGATATACCTTGAAAGTCCTCACACTTTTGGATTGTTAATAATGGTAACTAATGGGAAATCTTGGGTAGTACTAATGGGTTTGACAATCCCCACCTATGCGACTCGAGGTCAAATGGGTGCAATATTTTCCTAAACACAAACATCATCACGGCCTGGTAAGTCATGACGGGAGGCAACAAACACAACACAGTCAGTTTTGATCCCGAAATCACTGTTGTTATTACTTGTGACTATAGACTAGCTATCTACTTCAATGCACTTCTTATGTTATGAAAATGTTATTGTTTATGTTAAACACAAACTCTTGAATTCACCAACTATTGTGTTGATATTTTTAGTATGTTATTCTTAGGTCATTAACTCAGGTTGTCATTAGGAGCACATCACGGGTCCAACATGCATTCTAAGACTTCATCTTAAGTCATAACTCTTGGATTTTATTTATGAGATTTAAATAATGGGTTGGCGCGTGTTTTGCCAAATTTTGCATTTATATACTTTGGGTTTGTCTTATTTACAAAATGCTTCCGCATAGTTTTAAAGTTTGTACTTTGATTGGTTTTATTTTAAATGTGGGATATAGTGTCGTTCTGAGTAACTAGTGACTATGATCCTGGTTTGTTCACACGCCTCGCTGTAAAACTCCGCACGTAGATTTTGAGGGTGTGACATTGTCTACTTTCTTCACTAGTTTAACTATTAGCTAAATTAGTTAAATATTATTCACAAATCATCTTTAATCGACTAGATAATGACAAAGGCTTAGTATCAAGAGCTCTCGTGTCCATGGATTGACACTTAGTTCTTACCAAAAGCTATACTACTATTCGATAGGTACACTTGCCTATTATGGGTGTAATTAGTCATAAGGTGAAAATCATTTGTATAAATTTAAAGCTTAATTGTGTAAAATCCATTATTGAAATATATATATATATATATATATATATATATATATATATCAAAACAAATATCAAGTTTTGGCGTCGTTGCTGGAGACACGACAATTCTGAGAAAGATTCGAGTCATTACTTTAGCTAATCCTTTGTATTTACTTATTTTAGTTTAATTTAATTATTTTCTTACCTTTATTTTTCTTTACGCATTTGGTAGTGTTTGTGTTTTTAGGAATCTTATGACTAAACTACCCCTGTAGTATATAAATGAAAACTAGTCTATGTACAAAAACCTAATAAGCATTTCTTTTGCTCATCTTTATTAACTAATGTGGATGTCTTGTTCTTCATTAGCATTTCTTTGTGGTTTTCAGTATTAGTGTTTGGTCATCAGCATTGACAAATACGAATGAACAAACACTTATGCACATTTGTTGCTGAACATCCGCATTAGTAAATGCGGATGTACGAACGCTTATCAGCATTTTATCAGACTTTCCGCATTTGTAAATGTGGATGAACAAGTACTTGTCAGCATTTGTTCATTAGTCATCCGCTAGGGCTGGCAAATCGTGTTTAACATGTTACAGATGACACGATTAACACAAGTATCAAACATGAAAATGACACCTTCAACACTTAGATTTGGTGCTTTGAGTGTGACAATTATATGTTTTAGGTATCAAGAAGAAGAAATGATAAATCTAAGACTCCTAATTTTAATTATTTTTAAAAAGTAAAAAAATGCATAGTGTATTTTTTTGCTAAATAGGTCTTATCGTGTCTAAACAGTTACCCATTTTGCTAGCCCTATGACATCCACATGTACAAATGTGGGTAGCCGATACTTGTCTTCTTTCTGTAATTCTTCATCCGCATATCTTTTTGGAGTTGAGGGAATTTACCAACAAAACAACAATCAACCACCTCTTAAATTGACATGTATGATCCTTTAAGGGTCCAACATAATATTTTTCTTGAAAAAAAAATTAATTATAACGAAACAACATATTGAAAAACACAAGAAACAACATTTTATTAATTTACAATTAAAATTAAGGTATGGTTATAGTAAAAAGATGTTTAAACTAAAATTTACAATTAAATTAGGGTATGATTGTTGACTTGACACGTTTTCTTTTATTGTTTTAATTAGAATGATATTTTGATCATTGTGTCAAATATATCAGCCAGTTGTATTTATACATTTATTGTGTCAAATATCAGTTTATGGTATCATATTCTTTACATCTTTTGTTATTTGTATTAATCATTGTTTTTACATTTTATATCATTTTGTGTTATTTTTATTATTGTTTTTATAGATTATAAACTTGTTATCTATCATTGTATTTTATAATTGAAAATACATAGTATTGAAGATAAAACAATATGATATTTCATGTTATTTTTTGTATAATAGATAATATAAACTTGGTGGTATCTATCATTCTGGTTATCATTAAAAATATACAATGATATTATTTCACCAATATATTTTTTAAAACTTATAGTTTTCAAGATAAGAAAATGACGATCAGAACACACAATAAGTTTTCAAGATACGAAAATGACGATCAAAACACATAATAAGACATGATGTTATTTTGTCATTGTTTGTATTAGATTACTTAGTTGTAATTTATTATTGTGTTTTACATACACAACAATGTTATTCTATCATTAGATTTTTTTAAAATTATTCATTTTAGAAAAACATAATGGAGTTCAGAAAAAAAAAAACAATAATTAACAAAAAGACACAATTAATTACACTAAATACATAATGACGAGATATGAGCTTAAAAAGTAATTTTAATCTTTTTATATAACGATAATGTACTCACTTTAAAGATAACGTTTGTTATTACGGTGTAATTTAAAGAAAAATAGCGTCATACCTAAAAGTATGAACATTTAAAAAATGAGGGAACTTGTAAAAAGTCAATAAAATCTGTCAATCCTAAAATACCACTCTAACAAAATTTTCCTTATATTTTGATCTTAACTATTAATCAAGGAGCTATATGATTGAGATTACTTGTTATACTTTTTAGTTTTATAAACATATACAGTGACGTGCAATAAGTATTTAATAGTGACGGTATGCATAAATTAGTTGTACGTTTATGCATCACATCTGTACACGTAGATGCATCGCGCTCCACGGATTATTATTATTTTAATATATATATATATATATATATAGAGAGAGAGAGAGAGAGAGAGAGAGAGAGAAGAGAAGAGAAAGAATAATATTGTAATAACACAGATTACTAATATTTTTTTGTAATTTACTTACAAACATTTCATATAATTAAACATTACACTCATAAATTTCTAGAAAACGAAATATGAATGCTCCAACTAAAACATTTATTTATATAACTTATAAATAAGTGTTTTATAAAAGTGAAAAATAATCCCAAAAATATAATTAATTAATAAATCATAAATAAATAAAAATGTTAAAAATATCAAAAAATATAAAAAATCAGTATTTTACTTACGGTCATAAGGCTCATTATGACTCTATCATTATGGACCGTAATGGACAATACGGATCGTAAAAAATATGAAATTACATGCCGTAATGAACAATACGGACTATAAAAAATTATAAATTGACTAATTTGATATTTACAGATCAATACGACTCGCTTAAAAGCTGTTACGGGTAGTATCGAGAACATTAAAATATCACATTGGGTATAAGAGACCCGGTAATAATTCTGGGGGTGTCTCCAAAAACAAAGAAAGAAAAGATCTGCAGCAACCCTGTTCCCTTTTTCTGTTAAACGCCGCCATAGCATTCAATTAAAAATCGACCTTCAATCTGATTATCACATATGTTGACGTTATGGTGGCCGACGAATCTTGAGTTTTCTTTCTCATGATCGTTGAATGTTATCTCTAGAAAATGCTACACACATTACCTTCAATCTCCTTTCGCTATGTCAAGGTTCTAATTCTTTCTCCCTTAAACTTGTCATATGTGTGCAATTTCCTACGCTTTTACTTTATGCCTTCAGTTTTTTTTTTGATGAATTACCGATGAAGTTTTATGTTTATGCATGTTCTTTTAGCATTTATTTGTGAAGAGTATGATCTAAGTGTTTAGGTTTAACACTTTGGGACGCTTGAGTGTTGAGAATCCACGTGTTTTTGGAAGCACTTGTTAACCATCAAACAATGCTACAGTTAGGTTGGAAAATGCAATAGAAAAATCCAATAATTTGAAAGAGCTGACAGAATTTACTAAGTATGATTGGTTCCTTCTGCTGTTAAAAATAGTTGCATTTTAAGGGTTTTCATTCTGCTGATAATTATTAAGTTGTATTGTATGATGATGGATTGGTGTGTTATAATGCTGTGACTATTACCTAATAAGTTGGTCATGGGATATGTAGTTAAGAGGGTGATGCTTGTTCTTGAAAGGGTATTAAATGTGTAAACTTTTGTTTTCAGTTTCACTTAGGATTAACAAGTGCTCCCATTTTACACTTTTCTGTATCATTGTTCTGTTTCACAATGGATTCTATTATTGCATCACTGGGCCTAAGATTTACGCCAGCTTACTTCATTTGCAATTCCATTTCAAATTCAAGACTATTTCCTTTTTTGGCCAGTTCCAAAAGTCATAGGTGTAAACTTTAGATATCCTAGATTTGATGAATGATACTTGAATCCCTTATTCTTTTCTTATAAATTATACTTTTTCTTAATATTTTCTTCACGTGTTCTTGAAAACTCAACTAACTTGCTGTGAATATAGGCTCTACGTGATCAGAAATACTAAGAGAGCAGCGCAGGTGGTTCGAACAAGCAATTGGGGTATTCATTCCGAAGATGGGCCAATCGTTAGATCTGGTTTTAACAACTTCAAATACAGGATGTACTCTAGTAATAAAGGGTTTGCTTCCATCTTGGCATGCAAATCCAAGTTTTCTGTTGCCAAGAATACATTCTGCAGCAGAAACTTTTCCTCTTATTCAGCCAATAACACAATAACACATAATGCCCAAAATGCTTGGAGGAGGCTTTTTAATAGTTTGGATCGAGATAAGCAACTTTCTGGCATAAATAGAATCGCTCAAGCATTTAGTTTGGCATTGAGTCGCTCATATGTTGTTCTTCCTGGTATATTTGCCTTCACATGTGGCAATTTTGTGTTAGCAGATGCTGGGTCAAATATTGGCTCTTTTCAACCAAGAAATACTTTATACACACGCGCTGAAAAGGGACATGCGTTCTTGATCTCATCATTGATTTCGGTTTTTGAAGGTTTCATATTGCTGTTCAGAGCTATGTATTTGGCAATTTTGTTCTCACCATTATGGCAATGGCTCCATTTGCAGAGTATTTTGGGACCTCATCCAGACAACAATGGCTTCATCTCGTACGCCGTACTTTAGAAATAGCAGGTCCTGCATTTATTAAATGGGGTCAATGGGCCGCCACACGGCCAGACCTTTTCCCTACAGACTTGTGCACGGAGCTTTCTAAGCTTCACAGCAAGGCTCCTGAACATAGCTTTGCTTATACAAGAAAGACAGTTGAAAAGGCTTTTGGTCGTAAAATATCAGATGTTTTTGATGATTTTGAGGAAGTTCCGGTAGCTTCAGGAAGCATTGCACAAATTCATCGTGCTTCTTTGAGATATGGATATCGTGGCAAGTGTGACAAGCCTCTATCAGTTGCAGTTAAAGTTAGACATCCTGGGGTTGGTGAATCAATTAGAAGAGATTTTGAGATTATTAATGTAGTTGCAAAGATATCTAAATTTATTCCTACACTAAATTGGTTGAGATTAGATGAAAGTGTTCAACAGTTTGCAGTCTTTATGATGTCACAAGTCGATCTTGCTCGGGAAGCTGCTCATTTGAGTAGATTTATATATAATTTTCGCAGCTGGAGGGATGTTTCTTTCCCTCAACCTGTATATCCACTTGTACATCCTGCTGTTTTGGTGGAAACTTTTGAACAAGGTGAAAGTGTATCACGTTATGTTGATGAACTTGAAGGACATGTTCGACTTAAGAGTTCACTTGCACACATTGGGACCCATGCTCTTCTAAAAATGCTGCTGGTAAGATAATTATCATTTATTGATATTACTTTTTTGCAAGACTTAGAGTATATTGACATAACTTTTGACAGGCGGGTATTTGCCAAATGAGTATGCTGACTTATTGAATTGCTTCTTTTGGTACAATACGTTAATGCACAGATAAAACAAGAATTTTAGTTGATCCATAGTGTACAATGCCTTGATGTACAAAAAAAGATGGTACTGTTAAAGAACCACAGGAACAAAAAGATGAACTTGTTCTGTACATTTATGGATCCGAAGCGAGAAGAATTGTATTTACGCTTACATATACTGTAGAAGTGTACAGACAACATAATGCCCAAATAAACTTAGTATATTTATTAAGATTATATATATATTTTTATTGTTTCTGTAGGTGGACAACTTTATTCATGCTGACATGCATCCTGGAAATATTCTTGTGAGGAGCAAACCTTCTCGTAAAGGGATCTTCAAATCGAAGCCGCATGTCATATTCCTTGATGTAGGCATGACCGCTGAACTATCAAAGAGTGATAGAGTCAATCTTTTGGAATTTTTTAAGGCTGTTGCTCGTAGAGATGGAAAGACTGCAGCAGAGTGCACATTGAGGCTTTCAAAACAACAGAATTGTCCTAATCCTCAGGCCTTTATCAAGGTGATTCCATTTTCTATTTTTCCTTCTGTTTTTAGGGTTTTTGGATTTAGAATGAACAGGTTCAAAGTTTACTTTCTTAACATCTTGTGTGTTTTTGTGGTTAACAGGAAGTTACTGAGTCTTTTGATTTTTGGGGTAGTCCAGAGGGTGACATTGTACATCCTGCTGATTGCATGCATCAAGTGCTAGAGCAAGTGAGACGTCACAGAGTCAATGTTGATGGAAATGTCTGCACTGTCATGGTTACAACTCTGGTTCTTGAGGTTACACTTTCCTCTAATTTCTATCTTTTTTCTAGTAAAATACAACATTAACTATTTAACGTTAAATCCACCTTCCCGGACAAGAAGTAAGACTGTCCAAACATAAATCATAGGATAAAAAATCAAATATTACAATCGTGGGCTAAGAAATGAAATTTTGAGCACACATCCTGGCTGGTTTGATTATCTGTAATTATTGGTTTGGCCAAGGTTTTTTGTCAAAACGAGACGAACCGGACGTTAACAACCCTGAGTTCAACTTAAGTCAAGCGATAATAGTTTTTATTCCCTTACCTGTAAATGTCGTGATTTAGGGTTATGTTCTATCTCAAATGGGTTAACCTTAATAAAAAGGAAAAGGCTTTAGGTGTTTAAGTGGCTGAAGTCATCCTAAAGTGTATTAAACTTGGTTTTAAAAGCGAGAAGCGCACCGAGGCGACAAGGTCTAAAACTAAAGCGCGAAGCGCAAAAGCGGAGGGCTTTTCGTACGCAAAGCGCTAAGTGTTTATATAATTTTTTTAATATAATCCTATAAGTTTTTAGCATCCCCACCCAAAATATAGCTATAAATAATGTTTATTTATGCTTTAATGTATGAATTACATGTATGTATAACTTATTTAACAACATTTATAGCACTTTAAAGCAAAAAACACCCCCTGTACAAGAAGCGTGTGCCGTAGGGGATTTTTCCCTCAAAAATCACGCTTTTATTGCGCTTCTTGTACAACATGCGCCTTGTGTTACAAAAAGCCTCCACCCTCGCCTCAAGGGTCGCCTTGCGCCTAGGCGCGCCTCAGGCGCACTTTTTAAAACTAAGGTAGTAAATGCATAAAATAAGATTGTTTTTGCAATAATATGTAGCATATAAACTATTTAATAATAGATAAAAAATTGTCCTGACCGGCCCATTTCCCCATCTTTGCTTTTGCGTTAGGCATTATTGCTTTTAGTAGTGCGTGCATGCAGTGTTGTAGAAATCACGATTAGCGTAAGATTAGTCGGCGATTAGTCACTAATCGAAGGTTAGCTGCTTTGATTTCACAAATTGGAGTTTCTAGGTGGTAGTCGGTCAAAATTGGTCAAAGGCGGACCAAATTGTCCTAATCGGCGTTGTTTTGGCGATATGGTTTAAAAAAGCGAGAAGCGCATCGAGGTGACAAGGTCTAAAACCGAAGCGCAAAGCGCGAAGCACAAAAGCGGAGGGTTTTTCGTACGCGAAGCGCTAAGTGTTTATATAATTTTTTTGATATAATCCTATTGTTTTTTAGCATCCCCACCCAAAATATAGCTATAAATAATGTTTATATATGCTTTAATGTATAATTACATGTATGTATAACTTCTTTAGCAACATTTATAGCATTTTTAAGCAAAAAAACACCTCCTGTACAAGAACAAGAAGCGTGCCCCTCAGGGGGATTTTTCCCCAAAAATCGTGTTTTTTTGTGCTTGTTGTACAGCGTGCGTCTTGTGTTACAAAAAGCCCCACACCTCGCCTCAAGAGTCGCCTTGTGCCTAGGCGCACTTTTTTAAACCAAGTCTAGCGACGATAACCGTTGAATTTTCTCATTCCGGCGTCGGATTTCCCAATTCCGGCAAGGATTTGTGACTCCGGTGACGGGAACGTGAGAAAGGGCAACCAGCGGTGACTGGAACATGGGAAGAAGATTGTTGTGTTATGTTTAAGGTTTAATGATTCGACTATGTTTGTGTATTATTACATTTAACCCCTGCAATATTCATCAATTTACAAATTATCCCCCGAACTTGTAATTAATTCATAAAAAGGTATAAACTTATGCATAAATTTGAAAAATTATACACAAAAGTCTGATTCGATTAGACCCGATTAATCTCCATTAATCCGGATTAATCCCTAGTTCTTACCTCACCGCACGACTAGCGACTAGCGAATTTTACAACACTGCATGCATGTGCATTGATTCGCATCATGTTGAAATTCGTCTTGATTGTTTATGTTTGTAGGGTTGGCAACGGAAGCTTGACCCTGATTACGATGTAATGCACACGCTTCAAACATTGCTGCTGAAAGAAGACTGGGCAAAGTCACTAACCTACACAATTGAAAGCTTGATGGCTCCATAGAGAAGGTCAATCTCCTTAACCTGCAAAAAGTGATGTATTTTGTACTCGTATAATGCACACGAAATGGAAATTTTGTTTTGTATTTAGCCTTTTGTTTTGCTTTTTGGAAACACAATAGTAGCAGGAAGTATAAGATAAAGAGAACTTGACATTCTTTATATAAAGGCCATATTGGCATTGGGAACCGGCGAATTCGACCTTTGGGTGGCATAAATGTTTGTAACTTGTTGCATAAGGACAATATTCATCTTTGCACTTCTATCATAGGACGTGTTTGTGTTGAGGCATTAATAAGAAAAGTTAGCAATATGGTTTATGGTTTGGTTTGGTTTGACAAAAATCTTTATGATTAATTAACATCATCAAGTGGGGATTTGATGAATGCAAGCATGAAAAAGAAAATGTTGCTTCACAACTTCTACCGACTAATTTATAAGGCAACACCCATCCCCGTAGTGCTTTTCTTAACCGGGAATGCAAAATGACAAGATGGTTGGGTTTGGTGGTTTGATGGGCTTGAGTCAAGTCAATAAATAAGGAGGATGGGCTTTGATGGTGGTTCTGCACGTCTAGTAGAATGTATCCAGTCTTCTTATTGATTGCGTTTACTCATACTTTAAAATCAGATCAACAAGAAACTTCGAACCTGCTAAGATTGGCATCATACTGTTAGTCTCATCGTAGGAGGGGGCTACCTGTGATCAATCTACGGCATGAGAATCAGTTTAAATTTGGGAAACTATGTTGGCAAGGATAAGATTTAGAAAGAGAGAGAAAGGGGGAGGGAGCGAGATGTATTGGTGGTAGAGGATGGATCAACCCTTGGTATGGGGTAAACTATATTATACTTGAAGGTGTCGAAGGTGGGTGATCGGCTTGGACTATGCTTATTCTTTTTTCATGACATCGAATTTCTTTTGTTTGTAACGTCTTTGCGAGTAGATCTTGGCATAATATTATACCCTATATCGTTAATAGTCTTTTATATAGGAGTAACTTTGTAAAATAGTAATTAAATTTTATAATTGCTCTAATTAAGTCACTTCAAGTTTTTTGTTCCAATCAAGTTACTCCTATAATTTTGTACCAATCAGATCACTAAAGTTTCAAAATATTCTAATTAGGTCATTCATAAGTTGCAAATATTTAAAAAAGTTGAAGTTTAAAAAAATCAACAATATTTATAAAAGAATTAAATTATATTAAAAAATTGCGAATTATTTAATACAATGAAAAAATATGAGTGACCTGGTTATAATACTCTTAAAACTTTAATGACTTGATTATAACAAGTAAAAGTATTAGAAACTAATTGAAACATTTTTAAAACTTTAATAAATAAAAATGAGTGATTTAATTAAAACATTGTTAAAACTTGATTGCTCTTTATGTAGTAATTTTTTCTTTTGTCACCTGCTCTTTAAGGGTTGACTTTACTTTTAGCCCTCATTAAAGAAGGGACTATCCCTAATGTTGTTTTAACCATTCAATTGACTTTTGGCTAGACATTCTTTGCCATTGCGTTGCCTTTGCGTATGCTAGGTTTTCCTGCCCTGGTTCAACCTTGGCGCTTGTGATCCTTTCCTCCCACATGTCTTGGTATTCTCAAAAGCATGGTAGTTTCTAAGGATTTGTCGTTTCTAGCGAGGAAATTATTTATGTAATGATCTTATATGATAGTAAGAATTTATTGCACTCGTCATATAGTAAAAAATATCATAAAAGGACTATACATATTAATGTGACACATCTTATTAGGAACGTGTATCATTCAAAGGTTGATGAAATTAATACTAATGAAATGTTAATAAATATATTACAGGTTTCAAATTTCCATGATCAAAATATATTTTGAATAACTTTGGGTGTGTTAACTTTATAGAAAGTTGAAGATTATCAAATGTATTGTTGGAAGTCAAAGATAAAGTCAATTATGGTACATGATAATTGGTGCCGATAAGAATAAACAAGAATGTTGTATAAGCAAGAACAGTTGGTTAGTAGCAACTATCATAGATAGAAACTATATTCGATAGCAGATATAGTGATTGGTCGATGTGTAGGAGCTAGTGTTATTAAAGAGTTGATTCTTATGGAGGTTGTGTTGTTATCAATGGGCTTATAGTTGTCTGCCGGAACAAATTAGGGCTAATAGATGCTAAAAGTGTGTATTCTCTTCTTTCATTTTCTTTTTATGTTAGAAACTGTTATTGTTGGATAAAGAGGCTTATAAACGGTGATGTGAAAAGGTTTTAGAGCTTTTACCTTTACATTCATCTTTCATTGTAATTTTCTTCATAATCTGTATTGACTCGGGTCAATAAGAAATCATAAACCGTTGGTGATTAATTACAAATAAATTCAAATTTCAGTTCTTCATTGTTAAAAGGATAATCAAACTAGGATTCATCTTGAACAAGCTAACAAACAAATTTTTTTGGCCTTGGGTGAAGCATCCAATATTGAATATCCTACTCCATGTTCTTTTCTTGAACAACTTGGTTGTTTGCAGTGTAAGGTCATTGTGTTTGATGTCGGATACATAGTGTAATTAAGATGATGGATTACTGGTGGCTGTGGGGGGGTGGGGGTGGGGGGTTATACATCTACTTTTATTTATTTACTTACTTTGTTATAATTAAATTTTCTAAGGATAAAGATAAAACTATCAATGAATATTTTTAATCTTAAATAGTATAATAAGAACCACGGACCATTTCATTTTAGGTTTGGCAAACTATGGTCACAAAATCCGTAAGTTTCGAGATAAATAAAACCAATATACCTAGTATCAGTAAAATTAGCTGTGATCAAAGAAAAACATGTTCCCTACAAGGGAGGCTAAGCACATTTGGGTTCTTAAGAAGGCATATAAATCGAGACCGTTTTGTTAAAAGAAATTCTGTTCCTTTTAGTTTGGTTAACAAAATCATAAAATATCCAACTCAATCACGAATTATATGCGTTGTCATGTTATCTTTCGCAACAACACATTATTTTTCCTCAATGACACTCTTTACAAGTTTCAACTAAAAAAGTTACAAGAACCCTGTAAATGAACACTCTATCATGTTGTTATCTTTTCTTATTTTTCTCTAAACATATAAAAATTGGAATAGTATCCCATATTTTCAACTAATAACATAGATAAAAGGAGTCCTTTTTGGTTTTGAGGGCCCTTCAAATTTAGGGGCCTAAAGCGGTTGTTTTAGTTGCGTGTACTTTAGAGACGCTTTTGGTTCCATGTAAAGTTTAGTCTTATATATCGATCAAATGTTAAAACTTGTCATTGCCAATAATCCACAACCAATCAAGAGCAACTCCAGCAAGTATGCCAATTTGAAGTGCAAGCACAAGTAAATTTCCCAAGGCATTTTTCTCTGGACCCTGTAATAATAAACATACCAGCATCTTTAATAGTGAACTCTAGTTCAAATTAAGCTCAGTGAAAGTAACATACGGTGTAATTTTGAGGAGCCGATGTCATGGCGCATACGGTGGGATAACCAGTGGTGGATCCAAGGACAAACACCAAGGCGATCATCCACCCTTGGTCACAATATTTTGCGGTGAAATAGAATGCAGGAATCAGTAAAAACCGAGCCAAAACAAAGATCATAAGGCCTTTTCGTGATTCCATATTTAGACGTTGGATCAAAGGAATATATCTAGATAGTAAGTTGGAAATATGGTATGTCGTCACAAGAAGAAGCGGATACCTGAAAAGATGCAACGATAATTAGTTAAATCAAACAACCAACTGGATCAGTTAACTAAAAGCTGATGGGATTTTAACAAATAGTACGTACCATGATCCGAGATTGTGGGATCCTGTGTTCTCGTATAAGAAACCTGGTAAAATCGACAATGCTACGACACAAATGAGGAACACATCCATCAAGTAATCAAAGTTTTGAAAGATGAGTTGTTTGTTGTTCAGTCTCTCTTGGGGGTTAACATCCTTTTCAATCTGTAGATATCACAAGAGTGTATATTCGATCTTGGATAATGTTAAAAACTAGATTCTTTAAGAAAAAGACAACTTATTGAAATAGGCAAACTCATGTGTACGTACATCCAGTTGAACACCAGCAGCGGTGAGGTCGGAAACAACTGTTTTGGAGCCTTCACGAGCTGCTTTTGCTCGATAGTATTTCACAACGGGCAAGTTGGGGAAGAAATACACGTAGAGAAGTATGCATAAGAGCTCAAAAACTGCAGAAATGGCAAGGTATACCACTGCATATACATATAAGAAGGTGATCGATAGTGAGAATTGGATGCATTTGGATGAGGTATAATTGAATAGTGATTTTTTAGGGCAAAGAAATATAATTACATGCTCCTTTGCGTAGCCCGTGTTTAACATTCTCAAAGGCGCCTTTCGTGATTAGCCTTAGAATAGAGGCGAAAGCTCCCGAAGAGGCCAAACCAACAAGATAAGACTGAAGTACACCGAAAAAACAAGACTCGTTAATTAATTAGTGCAGGAAATTAAAGACTTCATTAGTAATCAAGAACATGTAAACCGGCCAGAAGGAATATATATTTAACGTACTTGGATGAACTCGGGGCACATCAAGGCTAAATCGCCAACCATTCCTCCCTGCACATGCGCATCAGCGACACCAGAAACCGCAATGAAAACACATACTCCAACATACTTTCCGATTCCACCTTTTCCTGAGGTTGCTAAATCTAGCTACATATACCAATTGGTTTGATTTATATGTTAGTCATTATTGAAAGCGTACGGAACGGATTATATGTATATGCAATATATAATGTAACTAACCATGGTAATGCTGAAAATGCATATGAAGAAAAGCACGTATCCGGTGATGTTACGTTTTCTGGTATCAATTCTTGATTCGTTATACTGAAAGACCACAATCGTTGCTATGCAAAACGGCAGATATACGAGGGTGAGTACCCTCGCAGGGTGATAATCCTGAGTACATGATCGATCAAAGGATGATTAGTTAATGACTAGGTATGATATCATGTAATTAAAACTAAAGGAAACAATTTATAAATGTAAGTTAATATCATCATATGTATTATATATATACACTTACCGGAAATATCTCATAAAAATAGTCTCCCATGGTTGAATTAATGTTCCATGCTAATTGAGTCCCCAGTCCAAATATCCAACACATGACCATTGCTCTTGATCGACCCTACATTCATATTCATATTCATATTCATATTCATATTCATATTCATATACATATACATTCATCATCATACGAAATAAACACTCCTATCAACTAAAAGTAGTTACAACCAAATTACTTGACTTTTATATATACTCGCTTCAAGTTTCTTTTCTTAACGACTAACTCACACACTCTCAAATCCCACTTCTAAGTCTTCAACCTTTTTACCACAAGGCCATGGCGCTTGCTTTAACTACGATACCGGCGACAATTGAAACTACTTGCATTATCTTGTAAAACTAAATACAAACCTCAAGCTTTATGTATGCTTCATCACCTAAGTAAACCATGGCCAAGATCGCTAGCTTTAATTATATATCTCCAACTTAAAAATAGCTTCTCTTGTGCTGTTTGAGGATGATGAAGACCTGTAATTTATATGGAGAAAAAGAATGTTTTACGTGGATAATATTTTCGGCCGTGTGGTTTATGAATTTTATCTTAATATTAAAAAAGAATAATTCCGTTGACTTGCAGTCCTCCAACCTCGTGATTTCTGCTTTGCATTCCTCGTGATTTCAGTGCAATTGAAATCATCAATACTTGTTGCACATGAAAATACAGAAAGAGTGTTACTTTCTATGTTTAAGTTAGTTCCCTTACTTTTTAAAACTAGTAACATCATTTCATATTAGATTCACTTTTATATGTTATATCTTTTTATCTTGTTATTGTCTAAAAAGTATTGTTTTAATACATATTTCATTTTCACAATGTTATTGTTACCATCTTTTTAAATGAATTTATTTTGGTATTTAGTGGTGTTAATATACCTTTTTTGTTCGGTATAGTACGTCTAGTACGAAACCTATTCTTTGGCATGATTAGTTTCTTAAATAAGTAATTATACAAACCGTGATGTTGTTTGCTTTTATTTCGAATCTTGTCTTCTGCTTTTGTAATATGCTTAGTGCCTCTATTTTATGTTTTGATAATACTAAATGTCTTTCTCTCGTTTTTAACTTTTGTAAGATCAAGAAATTACGTTGAGGTAAAGACACGTGAGAGAATAATTGGTGTTTTCTATTTATTGTATGAATCCCCTTGACGTTGACTAAATACATATATTTATCCGACCGTTTTATGTTCGGATATGTTATAGACTTGTAGTGACGTGGTTTGTGGTCCCCTGTTCCTCCATTATGTTATGACATGTATTTGACTCATGGATAGGACATGGATTTATTTTTATAATAATTGATAAAATTAATAATCACATTATCCATGCGAAATACAAAAGGGCAATATCGCATACAAATCAAATGTAAGTAATAACAAAGTTTGCATGAACTGAAACCAACTCAATACGTAGTCTTCAAATAGAACCGTTTTTACTTAATTTTTCTAACCATTGAAATTTTTCACAGCTTCACTATGTCTAAAAGGATCAACAAACCAAAAAGTTGAGTGGTGGTAACGTATTTCAGTGCAACAATGATCCCTTAAAACAGATTTCACTCGATATGTTGTATTGCCGATTCGCACCCAAGAAAACAATAGAAATGAAGGTGTCTTGAAAAATGAAGATGGAGAAAAGAGTGATGAATTTAGAATGTGAAAGTAGTAGTAATTAGCTTTGTTTTGGAGTAGAGTGAGTAGTTTTATGAATTACAAAGAATTATATCAAAACTCAATCCAATCTCTGCAATGAACATACCCTTGTGTATATATATTGTTTGAGCAAGTAGCAACTTCAAATGAGTTATACCAATGATCTCCTCATTTACACCAAGTTATTTTTGTAGTTAGTGAGCATTTACTTCATAAGTTGTGTTAGCATATATGACTCAACAACATACAATAAGAGCAACACATCCGTAACAACCTCAAATCAATGGCAATTATGTACGTTGCCTTAGCAGTTCCTAACTACACCATCAGCAGAACTTACTTGTTACAACTCAAAAATACTCAGGTGGCTCTCATGCGGGCAAAGTGCAAACTTAGCCATCAAAGCGCCATATGGCGCCCATCGCCCTGCCCCATCCTCGGTCCCAAGCGTGTGCATGTGTTGGGTGCTTCTCAACCAAGTAGGAAAAGTTTATTATAGATCTCCACCCTTATAAACCATTTTTAGATCTGTCACTCTTTTAATGTGAGACTACTTATCTTTCAGCAAACTCAATTTCCATAATTTTATGTTTCAACTCCTCAATTTCCACAATTTTATGTTTCAACTCCTCAATTTCTATTTTAGTGCACAGTGCACACTTTTGTGCACTTTAGTCAAGATTTTCGCGAAATTTCTAACAACATGCATATTTTGTAAGCCGCTCCTCTTGTTACTCAATTCTTTTCCCCTAAGTCTAATGCAAAGTCACTTTCTTAATCCATTGCTTTTTGATAATTTTCATCCGATGTTACCACTTCAAGCCTTCATAGTCTATTGATTTATTATAACAAATTTGTAGTTTATCTTTTAGCCATCTCTCTCAAGAAATATGAATCTTGCATAATACTCTACCCGATTCGATGAGTTTCTTAGTAAAGACGTGTAATTTCAAGATACTTATTCTTACCTATGGCGTATCTATAAAAGCAAAAATACAATTCTTAAAACTCATAAACTTAAAATAATTTATAGAAAAATCCCCTTCCATCTTTACCAATTACCCGCTCAAACCTTAGTGACCCCTTCACAAATCGCACTTGTTCCTTCCCTACATTAGTATAATTTATCTAACCACAATTCTAAAAATGTATACATCAAACTCCATCTATTCATTGTTATTCTCTGATTGCTTGTTAGTTAAGCATCTTTCTTTTCTTATTACTATGATAGTGGTTTCCTCTAATCATAATATGCATATTTCTTTCTCAAAACTATCTCAAGACAAGTTAATAAGTTTTATGTGTAAATTTAACATCCATAATTCAAACGCAAATTGTCAAATCCCTTTAATGGGTTCATACAATAAAACCATACTAATTTTTTATATTTATATTTCATAGCGTAACCCATTAAGGTTGGTCGAACTTTCCCATTTTTCGATATCTTATCATGCATTCTATGAAGGAACTATGGTTATATTTTTGAGCCTTTTATTGACTCTTTCATTCTTTTGATTGGTATATTTTGAACAAAATCATAAAATCAACCAATGTATTGAAATAAACCACACTTGTTTGAAACAATAGAAGGACATATCTTTCTCCTTGATGATGATTCTTCATAATATTCTACCTACAAACCACTAAATTTCTACTCACCTAATTTTTTCTTTTTTTGCCATCACCTTGACTATAATTATATTTTAATATTCGAGTGTGCATGTTACCTAAATGTTCGCCAACCAACCTAAGAAACTTCATCCTCACTGAAAACAATGAGTGTTCCTAGGTTACCCCCAAACTTATGCGGTTATCGATATTTTTATCCTTCTAATGGCATGGTAAATCTCTTGTCATGTGATTTTTAACAATGAGTACTTTTCTTTTCATGAGACACCCGTGTCACGTATAGTAACACCCAGAAATTTCTAAAAGAAAAGAAAAGAAGGGTGAAAAGAAAGAAAAGTAAAATAACCCATGTTAAGGGGTTAAAGTTGTGCAAAAGGCAAACTTTATTATTATTATGTTTAAAAAGGTGGGCATGGCCGCCCACACCCCCTGCTACACCAACCTCATTCGAATTTTTAGAGAAAGAAAGAAAGCTTCCATCGATTTTTAGAGAGAAGAAGAAGATTGCTTTAAGGTGAGTTTATCTTGTGTTTTGATCGGTTTCAGCTGGGTTTTCAGCCTTTGGACCGAGCCTTATGTGTTTGTGTGTGTTCGGTTGTGTATGCCGGATCGTTGAAGGGTGGTCAAATATAACACAACAACACAAATAGGAGAGTAACTAAACTTAATCAAAGAGTGAACTTTAACCATAAGTAAATACACTAAGAACACAAATAATTAAGAGACAGAACACAAAAACAAGATACACAAGGAGATGGTTTTCGAGGTTGTAGTATATTGCTTTCTTAATGTTTTATTACAAGTGTTACAAAGCATGAAAATAAAGTTAAAAGAACATGAGATACTTATACTACATCCTATAGCCAGCCATACTATGAAAGCCAGCTAGATACAATTGACTAGACAAAAAACAAAATCAATTGTAGAGTCAAAAAGGCAGATTGCCTTTTTGACTTTGTGACTATGACATGCCATAGCTCACATCCTTATCTATTACAAAAATGATAAAGTACATGAAGTAGAAAGTTTATAGACTCAAGACCTCAATGTATAGTTACCAAAAGCATGGACTGTAGGACCGGTGAAGGGGGTCACTTACAACATAACACAACAAAGAGGAGATTAACCAAACTTAATCAAACAGTAAACTGGTTTAACCATAAATGAGACACTAAGAACATAAGTAATATAAGAGACAGAACAATAGAACACTAGTGTATGGTTTACAAGAATTTAATATATTGCTTTCTCTATATTCTATTACAAGTGTTACAAAGCATATTGGAAAGATACAAGAACATGAGATACTTATACAACATCCTATAGCTGACTATACTATGAAAGCGAGCTAGATACAATTGACTAGACACAAAATAAAATCAATTGTAGAGTCAAAAGCCAGATTGCCTTTTGACTAGTGACTATGACATGCCATAGCTCACATCCTTATCTGTTATAAAAAGGATAAAGTACATGAAGTAGAAAGTTACAGACTCAAGACCTCAATGTACAGTTACCAAAAGCATGGACCTTTTCACCAACTCATGTAAGTTGGTGACATTACAGAGATGCAACGGAAAGGTGTCCAGCTTTATGGAAAAGTAAATCAGATAAAGCATGTGTCAAAAGTCTTCGGAAGAAATTTGTCTTCATGAGTTGAAGCTTCGGAAGACTTTGTCTCAAAGGCTTCGGAAGACTTCATCTCTGACTTCGGAAGATATTGGTCTTGGCTTCGGAAGATTTCACACTTAGAATATTTCAGTTGCATGTCTGAAACTTCGTAAGCATTCTTCTTTAATGCACTTATGCAGCATGCAGGATAGACTTTGGATGTTTGAGTTGCATCAGCCTCTTCATTAATCTCTACAAACTCCCCCTAGGCTGATGCTAACAAAAGACTTAGTAGACTTCAGATATCAACATTTCTCATTGGAATGATAACCAACCCTTTCTTCATGAGATGATCAGTATCCTTCAAACTGTCAAAATGTCTTCTCATATCAAAGAGATCATGCAGAGGCAACTGAAACATATCTTGCCAAGTGTAGATGTCTTTAGTGCCTTGTTCTCTAATGACATGCCATATTTCTGGATTTGTGATGTATGTCCAGGACAAGATGGGTCTTCCTGATGCTAGAGGAGCTACTGAAATTGGAGTTGATAGAGCATCCTCTGGCTGCACATCCTCAGGATGTTCTGACTCATCCCGGGGTTTAGAAGAGGGTGCACTCTTCTTCTTCTTTGGCTTTGGTTTAGAAGCCATCCTCTTCATTCTCTTTACAGGTTTTAATTGAGAATGGTCTTCAGTACCAGATTGATCTTCATTGTCTTTCTCAGTTGGGACTTCTTCTCTCTCAGTCTCAAAAGGAGAGGGAGGTTGTCCCTGCTGTGGATCAAAAGATGAAGCTTGCTGAGGTTCAGCAGGAGGTCCAGGTTGTGTTGTCTCTGGTTGTTCAACCTTAACCTTCACTTCAGGTGGGACTTGACTTGGAGGGGAGTGTAAATCAATGAGCTCTCCACTTTTTATCTTTTGTATGATCACCCTGATATGCTCATCCATAGTGGATAGAGACATGGGGCCAAGTCTCCTTTCGGAGAATCCATACAACTTCAAGAAGCTCATCATTCTTTGCCTGTCAGTAGATTTCTTCATGCTTTTGTGGATGATGGCTCTTGACTTAGTAGCTTCTTCCCCCGGCTTCCTTTTGGTTGTCTTTCTTTCTCTGACTATCTCAAGTTCAAGTTGTTTGAGATACTCAAACTCAACATAGTCATAAGACAAGGAAAGACGTGCTTCTGCCTGATAGAGGCCTATGACACTCAAGTAGTTGATCATCCTGATTCTATCTTCTTCTTTATCTACTTGAGGTTCTTGTTGAACCACATCCTCTTGTGCATGACTTTGTTGAACTGGGGAGAGGGTAGGTACATGTTTGTACAATCTTTTATTTCTTCTCTCTTCTTTGATTTGTACAAGAAGCTCTGCATCTTCTGCCTCCTTCTTCTCCCTCCAGGTCAACCAGTTCATTTAGCTCTTCTAGGGGGAGAGAGATGATATTGTCTATGTCATAGTTCCTTGTTTGCAGATAGTTTATCCTGACTGCTCTTAAATCATCATTCTGAGTATCTGGTCTGGGGTAGCCCTGATAGCAGACTCCATGAGTCTTACGGACTCAGAAGAGGAACTTTCTCCCCCCAGCCTCCTTTTCCTCTCTCTCTCTCTCCTCCTCCTCAATCTCCTCAGATGTCATCTTTCTTTTCCCTTTGTCACTCACAGACCTTTGTGACTCAGGGTGGAGAGAGCTTTGGCCTTCATTGCTTGATGCAACTTCTGAGCTCTGGCTAGAGAGAGGTTGAGAAGCACCTTCACCAGCAGGTGTCTCAAAAGGAATGTGAATCTCTGCAGCAGTTGATGATGATGAGACAGGGCTCTCAGGTTCTGCCACTAGACCTTCAGTCAAGGTTTCCCCAATGAAACTAATCTTAGGGTCTGCCTCAACATCTAGTTGACCGATGGCATTGCCTGATTGCCTGAGTCTCCTTCTGAAGATGAACTCTGCAGTGATCCTGTCTTGGATTCTTTGAGCCAGCCTGTCAGCTTGTCTTGATTTGCTTGGATTGACAAGTGATCGATGTCGTGTGGTCGGTCAAAAATATATATTAAAGAGTACCTAATCACCCTTAATAGTAAAGGGTAAGCAGGGTGTCGAATCCACAGGGAATCACAGGGAAGTGCTAGCAACGATTAATTTAAAACTATTAAACATTAAAAAGAAAATTACTTGATTAATTGAATTCAGAAAGAATCAAATTAACAAAATAAAAGTTTAAGTTTTGAACAATCTTGGAGAAAAAGCAACCCACTTCAGGATTCAGGTTTGGCAAAGTTACAATTTTTCTCGAATAAAACCTAGTGAGAAGTCATTAATGGTGACTTATACATGATATGATTTAAGTGATAATCATGGACTAGAGTTTAAAGGACCTTATTCACACAATTACCAATTTGAATAAAAAAACCCTAATTTTAATACTCAATCACACAATGATTAAAGACAACCAAAGTCATAGAATATCAACATTAGATCTAAACATAATCAAACCGTTTAAATAATCAAAATCATAAATTGAATCCAAAAGAACTTAAATGGTTCAAGATCCAATCTCAAATCTAGGTTACAACTAAGAAAAATAGAAACATGCACAAACCCGTCCCCCGAAGTGAATCACAATTGATTTAGCCTTGCATCATCATCGATTCTTTAACAAAATTGTAATTGATCATGTGAATCTTGTAAAATTGATGATCTTGATGATGGAGTAGCTTGAGAATGATCAAAGATTGATAATTTTCGTCCCCAAAATTGTTGTGTAAAAGTTGTCATTCGAATTAGGGTTTTTTTTTCCTTTTAAATCCCTTTAATTTAGGTCAAATCTTCAACAAAATCCTGGACCCCGGCGTCGGTGGCGCCTATGGAGGCGTCGGTGGCGCCACCTCCCTGTTAAACCTTGATTTTCATGTGTAACTTTTCGATACCTTTCCGTTGATAGGTCGTGGGTCCCGTAAATCTTTTCCTAACTCAAGTTATGCCCGTTTTAAGATACCGTTGTCGTACAACTTCGGTTTATCATATCTTTACTTCTTGAGCTCCGATTCTCGTCCCGTTTCTTCCAATTTCTTCGTGTTCTTCACGTTTAACCTACAATCACAAAATAATCCCAAAAGTAACTCTATTTCTAATAAATTTACATGTAAACCATGGAAATAAAGTCGTTAAACATTGAACTTTCACCACCCGATCACAATCCCCACACTTACCTTTTGCTTGTCCTCAAGCAAAGCTCAATTTTAGTTTATAAAACTATCATTGAAAATATACATCACTAGTCCCTTATTAAAAATCAACTAAGGTCCAAGGTCATGCCCTTATATATAAGATTTGCCTCGTTCAACAGGTTTACATTCTAGCAAGTCAATTACAGGCAAAATAAGAAATCACCCAACTAAGATTAACATGATTTTGATTTTTAGTCTCATGTGCATACCCCTCACAATAATTCACTCTTCTCAGTTTATATATGGACTAGTAAAATATGTACTAGTGTAATCACTCAATAACCAATATACCATCTTGTCCACATAAACTTGTATAGCAATCACACCTCCACCATTTGCATAGATCTTGCACACATCTAAAGGACTTACGGGATTTTGGGCTTAGATACGGGTAGGAAGGTTTTATTTATTTATTTATTTATTTTTTATGACTAACGCAACCAAAGATGTAGACCAAATCGTTAAACCATCGTTATCAACATAAATCACAAAGTGACTCACTTTACTCCTTTTATGATTTTTTTTAAACGGCTTAACGATCGGTTATCAACTAACACATGGGCTTTATTTATCGGTTTTAACAAAAGAATGGTTTACAGCTCGACATGGCTACTAAGGTTAGGATGGAAAACAATAACACATGATAACATGTAAATGGGTTCCTAAATTGCCTTTGTCATTTATATGCAAACATCTTGCTTATGATTTTGGTATGCATCAAACAATACAAGTTCTGTAACAAACGTAGTATATGGCCTACTCTCAACAAATGAATATATAATTGTGTTTTAAGTAATAGGCTTAGAATCTCACCAAGTTGGAATTTAGGCTACCGATATGCACATGAGTTTATTATATCACAATCTTGTTAATACTAACCAGGCATCCGTCACATTTGCAAAAATAACCTACTAGAAAACTTTTGTTCCCGAGACTTAAAACATATGGCCATGACCTATGATCTATATCAATTATTTAATAAACAACAAGTAATGTGTATTGAAAATTCTGGTTTTCTAAGCACACTGAACTTTCCTTGAAACATCAACCATAGATCAACATTCAAGTTTTTTTTACCATAACAGACATACCTGTAGATGCACACCTTTCCACATACATTGTTATTGTTTGATCCCCCAATCACAGATTAAACACACCAAAAGAAAAGAGACGAAAATAAACGAAACATAAAGTGTTCAACATGACACAGATAGAGTGGAGAAACACATGGACCTGATCAAGTGATCAGAGAGTGTTCTGATCTTATCCAAATGGAGGTCTGGGCAGTGGTGGTCCAAAGAAAGATTCCATCAAACTTTGATGCATGGCGTGCATGTCAAAGCTTCCGGCTTCTCCCGTTGCGTGTGAGCTTCCATCAGGTGCTGTATCCCTTGGCACCCACTGTGACAGTTGAGCTTGTGGGTACCTCTCATATTGTTGCGCTGGCATGTATTCTGGTAGCATACTCCAGTCCACCGGTTATGGATGAGCTTGATACGGCAGCCCTGCATGGTAATCATTGTAGTGGCGAACCTGCTCCTGATACAAAAAATAGTCATTAATAGATTGTTCTCGTGCATATGTGGCATCCCGCGCATACATCCTCATATCATCACGTAGCTCTCTGTCGCGTTGTTCTTGTGCTGCCATTGCATCCCTCCTTTGTTGTTCATACTCCTGCGCCCTCCTATCGTAACTCTCCCTCCACCTTCTTTGTCTTTCTCGTTCGCGAGACTGCTCATCATATATGTGCCTCTGATCCAAGGTCCATCCTGAAAATCCAAATGGTCTAGCCCTGACAACTGCTTCCTGAATCTCTTCTTCCTCCGTTCGTGCCCTTGTGTCGGCACCCATATCCTCAAGCGCCCCCACACTACCTTGTCCCGTAGTTACATCATCTGCATTCTCATAGTGAGGTACATCATCTCGTCTTACCATCAACACTCAACCACTGTCCTTGTCTGGTAGTTGATAATGCGTAGCGGTCTTCTTGTATTCCCACGATTGTCCTCCCAATCGATTAAGCTTGAACTTCAGAATAGTAATTGGAATGGCTAAAGCATCATTGGACACAACTTTTTGCTTACGCAACAACATAGTAATTAATCGACAATGTGGGATCATCAATCGGGCCCTACTCTCACGACTTTCCCAAATGTTCATCATTACCAATTGCCGGTATGACAACATGTGTCTACCGGTGAGGAGAGCATGAAGTACTCTTAACTCATAATGTCTCACCTTCCCTCTATCAGAGATTCTAGGAATCACATTCTTGCTCAGGATCACTGTTAACAGCTTTGGTAAAATCTTCATGTTGCTTTTGTTCATGTTGTCAGAATCTAATGCAGTGATAGGAACAGCAAATACATCATTCAATACCTCTCGTAGATAATCCCCATTTGGGATTTCTAGAATTGAGCTTTCATGGAGATATTCATAAGGCCCGATGCAGTGTCAAACTTGGCTACTTGTGAGATTGTTTGAAACGACATAACCATTGTCTTCCCCCCGAATTTGCCAGTTAATGTGGTGGTATGTGGTGGGTTTGATCCATCTTTTCTCACCAAAGTAGACATCCATTCCATAATCTGATTCACATAAACATGTGGGCGATCCATCTTGACAAATGTTAGTACTTCCCTCCACCCCAATCTTTCAAAACATTCAACCACGCCAAACATTCGAAATTCTGGTAGTTCCATAGGTCTCTCACAGACCATGAGTGTTGTAAGATCGTTTTTGCCTTTGAACTTATCCATATACAGTTGCGGTTGCATCTCTCGTGGGAATTTGGACAGTGGTTTCTTGTACTCCGTCCAGACGGGATTCACATCAGAGTCATAGTCAATGTCATCACCACTGGAGTTAGTTCCCATTGTTTCATCCATTTCATTGTCAGAACTTGTTTCACTGATGGTGCTTGTGCTGCGCCTTGAACGTTTTCCAGAGGGTTCCGAAGATGAGGCAACAGCTTTGCCTTTTCCTCTAGAGGTTGATTCCTTGGTGCGTGGCATTGTTCCTTCGCACAATGTGATACTTTTAGAAGAAAGAGAAGAAGGATGAAGTGAATTGCAACAAAAAACCCCAAAATTCACGAACTTCAACTCCCGTTATCTCGCAAACGAGTGTGAATCTTGCAAAACTAACCGGAGAGATGCGATCCTCTCGAAAAACTAAGCGAGATGCACCTAAGATTTGCTTGATTTGGTTGAGAAATGATGAAGTTGGAAATTTAGGGTTTGGGTGTTCTTGAGGATACTAGAGAGAAAGATGAAGAAAGATGATGAAAAAATGAAGTTTGATCCTCCCTTACATGATTATTTCTGTTTTTAATTGTTTGTGGGTGGAAAATTTCGGATTATTTGCTTCAAAATAGGTTGACCCGCGCCCTCCTGGGCCGCGGCGTCGGTGGCGGTGGTATTGGCGTCGGTGGCGGTGGACCGGCGCCCAGCCCAGCGTCGGTGCACACCGCCCTACAGAAACTTTCTGGGCTACTGACGCCTTCGGCGTCGGTGGCGGTGAGGATGGCGTCGGTGGCGGTGGTTTTTTTTTTTTTTTTTTTTTTTACCACTGATTGTAAAGTAAGATAACAAAGAAAATAATAAGAATAATAAGAATAATAAAAAAACTCTATCAATAATAATATTTAGCAATCAATTAAATATTTTTGTTTGTTTTTCTGAAACCGTGCCACCTTTCGCGCACCCCACCGAAAAATTTATGATTCGCGCCGAATCGTGGATAGTTGTGTTCACATACCTTATGAGTCAAGATTCTCCTCACACTTGGGTTTTTGCGTGTTCGTGCATAAAGAAGAAAGAGAAATTAAAATAAAAAATAAAAAATACATAGAAAAATAAGTCTTAAACTCACTTTCGTAGGAATCACGGTTGCATTTAGCATATGCAACAAGCCTTTTAAACCCCTCGGTAACCCCGAGTGGACAAGTGAAGGCTCGTGAGGGTTTCTAGGGAACATACCCACAAGTTCTCCGAGGTGCCTCCCGGGAAGCGCTAAGTTTTAGGTCTTCAGCCAGACCGTTACCTGAACCTTACTCATTGGTCGTGTATGTTGGTGTACTTACCAAGAAGCTCACCAACTCGTCGACATTTCTGCTCACATCCTTACTGTTCACATAATGTTTTAATCGATGCCCGTTCACCGTGTGTCGCACACCATCCTTAGGGTCTTCGATCTCAACATCGCCAAATTTACCAACCCGAATCACAATGTACGGTCCCATCCATTTGCTTTTCAACTTTCCGGGAAACATTTTTAATCGCGAGTGATACAACCACACCCTTTGGCCTACCTCAAAAGTTTTCTTCTGTAGTTTGGCATCATGCACTTCTTTCATCCTTGCCTTATATGCGGCTGACGTCTCGTATGCCTCGTTCCTTAATTCTTCCAATTCATTCAAACTCAACTTCCGTGCATTTCCTGCAATAGTGTAATCAAGATTAACATTTTTAATTGCCCATAAAGCACGATGTGCTAGTTCTATAGGTAAATGACATCCTTTCCCGTATACCAACCGATATGGGGTCGTGCCAATAGGCATTTTAAAAGCGGTACGATAGGCCCATAAGGCGTCGTTTAGCTTGGTGGACCAATCCTTACGGTCCGATCGTACCGTTTTTTGTAAGATTTCTTTAATTTGCCTATTGGATACCTCCACTTGACCACTCGTTTGAGGGTGGTACGGTGTTGCAATTCGGTGGTCTATGCCATAACGTTTCAACAGTTTACCAAAGTGAAAATTCTTAAAGTGTGACCCCCCATCACTTATGATCACACGGGGAAGACCAAATCGAGAGAAAATATTACTTTGAACAAATTTACACACAACGTTATGGTCATTTGTTTTAGTGGCGATCGCTTCCACCCATTTTGATACATAATCGACTGCCACTAAAATATATAAATTGCCAAACGAATTTGGGAAGGGGCCCATGAAATCAATTCCCCACACATCAAATATGTCAACCACAAGAATTGGTTGCATGGGCATCTCATTGCGTTTCGATATGCTTCCCATTTGTTGGCATTTTATGCAATTTTTGGCAAAATTATAAGAATCCCGAAAGATAGTTGGCCAAAAGAGTCCACAAGATAGGATATTGTGACCGGTTTTCTGTCCGCTAAAATGACCCCCGCATGCGGATGAATGTGCATGCTCTAACACATTCGGAATTTCGGATTCGGGAATGCATCGCCTGATAATTTGATCTGCTCCAACTTTGAACAAGTCTGGTTCATCCCATATATAGTATTTCACTTGGAACATGAATTGTTGTCTCTTCCTTTTGTTCCAATGATCGGGAATGGTACCTGCAGCCAAATAGTTTGCAAAATTAGCATACCATGGTTCTGATGATATGGATAGTAATTGCTCACCTGGGAATGTCTCATTAATCTCCTGTTCTGAATCAATGGTATGATGCATAACTCTTGATAGATGATCCGCTACCACGTTCTCGCTTCCCTTCTTATCACGTATTTCCACATCAAATTCTTGTAGTAACAAGATCCAGCATATGAGTCTAGGTTTGGCATCCTTCTTCTCCATTAAGTATCTGACTGCACTGTGATCAGAATAAACAATTACTTTACTTCCCCATATGTATGATCGGAATTTATCTAAAGCATATACTACCGCAAGCAATTCCTTTTCGGTTGTTGTATAATTTAATTGTGCATCAGCTAATGTTTTGCTAGCATAGTATATGGCAACGGGTTTCTTATCCACCCGTTGACCTAAAACAGCCCCAATTGCGAAATCGCTTGCATCACACATGATTTCAAATGGAAGTGACCAGTTAGGTGATTGCAATATTGGGGCTTGCACTAATTTATCTTTTAAAGTGTTGAAAGCGTGCAAACATTCTTTATCAAACACAAAGGGTACGTCTTTTAAGAGTAAATTACATAAGGGTTTAGTTATGACACTAAAACCCTTAATGAACCGTCGATAAAACCCTCCGTGTCCTAAGAATGACCGCACACCTTTAACATTAACCGGAGGAGGTAGAGTAGAAATTACCGTAATTTTGACCCGATCTACCTCAATTCCCCGATTAGATATGACCTGAACTAAAATAGTTCCCTCTTGAACCATGAAATACTTTTCTCCCAACTTAAGACCAAATTCGTTTCGACTCATCATTTCAAAACTTTGTTTAATTCGTGTAAACACTTATCAAAGGTAGCACCAAAAATTGAAAAATCATCCATGAAAATTTCTAAGGACTCCCCGACCATATCTGAAAAGATACTCATCATACACCTTTGAAAGGTGGCCGGGGCATTACATAAGCCAAATGGCATTCGCCTAAAAGAAAATGTGCCATATGGGCAAGTGAATGTAGTCTTTTGTTGATCCTCAGGATGAATAGCAATTTGATTATACCCTGAATAACCATCTAGAAAACAATAAAACTTCTGACCTGCCAATTTTTCAATGATTTGATCAATGAATGGAAGTGGAAAGTGATCTTTAGATGTGGCAGCATTTAATTTCCTATAATCAATACAAACACGCCACCCGGTTACCGGCCGGTGGCAATTTGTTCACCTTTCTCACTTTTGACTACTTGTATACCTGCTTTCTTCGGTACCGTTTGCGTTGGGCTTACCCATGTGCTGTCAGAGATTGGATAGATTATTCCTGCATCCAACCATTTAAGTACCTCTTTTTTCACCACTTCTCGCATGTTTGGGTTCAACCTTCTTTGAGTATCGCGGGACGGTTTGGCATCGACATCAGTTATGATCTTGTGCATCACAATTGAGGGACTTATACCTTTCAAATCACAAGTGTACACCCTATCGCTGCTTTGTATGTATGAAGAACCTGTAACAAAGAGGCTTCTTGATCTTCTTCTAAATTGGCTGCGATGATTACGGGCAAGGTGTTGCCCTTCCCTAAAAATGCATATTTAAGGTGCTTGGGAAGATCTTTTAATTCTAACTCCGGTGGGTTTTCCAAAGAGGGCTTCATTTTTTTGTCTATGTGCTCTGGCAAGTTTTCAACTTGATATGTCCATGGTGGTCTACTGGCATCGATAACCATCAGGTCCAACTTTTGTTCTTCCATCTCTAAAGCTTTCATATGATTCCAACCTGCATCATCACAAACAAAGCAAGTCTCTGTGGTGACGTACTCACTTTCGTGAGGGTAACACTCATCAATGACGTCCGCCATAAAGCATTCATCATTTGGTAGAGAATTGGTGTATTAGAAAACACATTTAAACGCAATTTCTTATTACCAAATGTCATATCCACTGTACCGGTTCTACAATTTATCAAAGCATTTGCGGTGGCCAAGAATGGTCTACCAAGTATGACATTAGGTTGCTTTGTTCTATCATTTGACACATAGTCCAAAACCAAGAAATCAACCGGGTAGTAAAAATTTTCAACCATAACAATCACATCATAGACGATCCCTCTAGGACGCTTAGGTGTTAAATCGGCTAATACCACCGTGGTATCTGCCTTACGAAGTGGACCGAAATCATATTGATCATATAAGCTCCCCGGAAGGATACTTACACTTGCGCCAAGATCCAATAACGCCCCTGCCATTTTAAAGTCACCAACTTGAATTGGTATCAAGGGCGTTCCAGGATCCTGAAGTTTTAGAGGTAAGGAACCCATCAACACAGCACTCACTTTTTCTGTTAAATCAAGCCTTTTTGGAAATTTATTATTTCGTTTTTGAGTACACATGTCTTTCAGGTATTTAGCATAAGCCGGCACTTGTTTAATTGCATCAAGTAAGGGAATGTTGATTTTTACTTGTTTGAAAATTTCCCAAATTTCCTCTTGTTGAGGACCTCGTTTATTTGAAATCTTTGACTTTTCAGGATTTTCTAAAGCTTTTGGATAAGGAATGTTGCGAACCTCCATATTCTTATCATTGACCTTAGGCGACTCTTGCTTTAACACGTGTTTTTGTGTATCTTGAAAAGCTACTTTTTTATGTTTCCTAGTTAATTGTATGTACGGTTCACACTCGTCATCACTTTTCCCATCCTCACCAAGATCCTCCACCACTCCGTCTTGAAATGGTGGTGGAGATACCACTTTGTTATCATACACTTTACCAGAGCGAAGAATACTTACCTGATTGATGTTTGCACTGTTTGTACTTCTGGCACCGGACGTTTGATGTTGAGGATTGATAGTGGTATCACTAGGTAATGTTCCTGGATTTCTTCTCAATTGTGCCATCTCCTCTGCAATTTGCCCGACTTGCTTAGCTAACGCGTTTACAGTTTTATCCTGTACCTCATTGTCTTTTTTAATCTCCCTGAGAAAGTCCATGACCTCTGATAGATTATTTGAGCCTCCTTGATCAACATTAGGTTGATAATTTCTTGGATATCCTTTATTGTATCCCCCTTGATTGTAGTTTTGATTATTATACATCGGTTGTCGGTTCTGATACGATTGACCTCCTTGATTTGGTACCTGAAAATAGGATTAGATTGGTTAGACGTGTTGCCATATTTAAAATTGGGATGATTACGCAAACCTGGATGATATGTATTAGAATTCATATCATATTGCTTTCGATCACCATATACTTGGTTAACCTCTTCATCCTTCACACACCGAAACAACTGGACCGCCTTGAGTTGTCACATTTCCTCCATTAAGATTCAAACTCGCCAATTGACGTTCCAACATTTGATTGGTTTTCTCCAATTGTTCTAATCTTTCATTTGCGTTAAGTTCCTGCGGATCTAACAATGGCATGTTTCTTCTTCCTATTAGACTGAGCCTGCCTTTTTGAGTTTACCGCCATCTTCTCTAAGAATTCCCAATCCACCTCGACATGATTGGAAAGAAATGTTCCTCCCGTAGTGGAATTCACATCCCGGATATCATCGGTGGATAATCCATCATAGAAGGCATTGATCAACTCCCATTGTGGAATGCCATGATGAGGAAAATTCCTTAATAATTGCTTAAATCTTTTCCACGCTTCATAGAAAAGCTCACCCGGTTGTTGTTGGAAGTTCCGAATATTAGCTCTTGCATCACTTGTTCGTTGAGGTGTGTAATACTCTTCTAAGAATTGTTGTTGCATATCCTCCCACGTGAAGATGCTTGTGGATGGCAAGGATAGAAACCATTGTTTTGCGGCATCCTTTAATGTGAATTGAAACAATACTAGCTTAACTTGGTCCGGTGTAAACCCTTGTCCTCCAATTGTGCCACACACTGCTTCAAATTCCAAATATGAAGGTAAGGTTCTTCAGTTCCTTTACCATAAAAAGATGGCAACATGTTCAAGCCTTGAGGTCTCACTTCAAAGGATCTACCATGTGCAACAGGGCTTACTATTGGAGATGAGTTGACTGCAATTTGAGGTCTGAAATGGCTTTCAACTCCTCGAATTGGGGCACGGTGATGGACTTGTGGTAGACCATAATGATGTTGAGGAAAACCCGGTTGAGGATGTTGATTCATTGGTTGCCTCATGCCTCTTGGAGGACCTTGATTAGCCATTTGAAAGATTGGGTTAAAGTGATTATTATATCCTCCCGGATGTTGATATCTATAGTTAAACCCAACTCCATCTTCCTCTCCGCCTCTATAACCAACATGTGAATTTTCATGTTCGATTCCATCATCCCAATTCGATACTCGATCCCTTATGTCTTCATCACCGTGCACACCATCATTCCGACTAGAATTGGATTGATTGAACTGAACTGAAGGATTTCTTGGAGTCTCATAGTTTCTCTAGCCGATTCTTGCTGAATGGGTGGATTGGGTTGTGGGTAAACACGAGTATTTTCACCTATTGGGACTTGTGGTGGTTGAGGTATAGGGTTTCCTTGAACTGGCTTAAATGGTGGAACTTGTTGCTGAGTTGGTGGAGCATTATGTGGCGGGAACAGTGGGGGAGGAATATCTCCTAAAGGTTGTTCCCTTTGTGGCGGAGGTTGGTGGGACGAAGCACCTTGATTACCCGAGTCATTCATATTGCTGAATGGATTACTCTCTTGAGTCTTGGAAAGTCTTCGTAAAATTTGACTAGCTTTGGCAGACGAAGTTCCTTCTTCAGACCAAGTACCCTGTGCAATAGGAACTGTCGAAGGATTTGCTTTGTGAAAGACTCGGTTGTCTCGTGCTGTTTTCTCAATCTCAGGATCAAAAAGCAACAGTGAAGTTCTTCCGGAACGTCTTGTATGCATAAGAGTCTTGAACTACCTACACACAAGAAACAAATACCCGTGTAATTCCGAATGACAAAAAGAACAAATAAACTAAAACAAAACAAGAAAAAGAATTTTTTTATGGATTTTTAAGAAAACAAATAACTATTACTAACACTAAGCGCAACGATTCCCCGGCAACGGCGCCATTTTGATCGATGTCGTGTGGTCGGTCAAAAATATATATTAAAGAGTACCTAATCACCCTTAATAGTAAGGGTAAGCAGGGTGTCGAATCCACAGAGAATCACAGGGAAGTGCTAGCAACGATTAATTTAAAACTATTAAACATTAAAAAGAAAATTGCTTGATTAATTGAATTGAGAAGAATCAAATTAACAAAATAAAATTTAAGTTTTGAACAATCTTGGAGAAAAAGCAACCCACTTCAGGATTCAGGTTTGGCAAAGTTACAATTTTTCTCGAATGAAACCTAGTGAGAAGTCATTAATGGTGACTTATACATGATATGATTTAAGTGATAATCATGGACTAGAGTTTAAAGGACCTTATTCACACAATTACCAATTTGAATAAAAAAACCCTAATTTTAATACTCAATCACACAATGATTAAAGACAACCAAAGTCATAGAATATCAACATTAGATCTAAACATAATCAAACCGTTTAAATAATCAAAATCATAAATTGAATCCAAAAGAACTTAAATGGTTCAAGATCCAATCTCAAATCTAGGTTACAACTAAGAAAAATAGAAACTGCACAAACCCGTCCCCCGAAGTGAATCACAATTGATTTAGCCTTGCATCATCATCGATTCTTTAACAAAACTGTAATTGATCATGTGAATCTTGTAAAATTGATGATCTTGATGATGGAGTAGCTTGAGAATGATCAAAGATTGATAATTTTCGTCCCCAAAATTGTTGTGTAAAAGTTGTCATTCGAATTAGGGTTTTTTTTTTTTTCCTTTTAAATCCCTTTAATTTAGGTCAAATCTTCAACAAAATCCGGACCCCGGCGTCGGTGGCGCCTATGGAGGCGTCGGTGGTGCCACCTCCCTGTTAAACCTTGATTTTCATGTGTAACTTTTTGATACCTTTCCGTTGATAGGTCGTGGGTCCTGTAAATCTTTTCCTAACTCAAGTTATGCCCGTTTTAAGATACCGTTGTCGTACAACTTCGGTTTATCATATCTTTACTTCTTGAGCTCCGATTCTCGTCCCGTTTCTTCCAATTTCTTCGTGTTCTTCACGTTTAACCTACAATCACAAAATAATCCCAAAAGTAACTCTATTTCTCATAATTTACATGTAAACCATGGAAATAAAGTCGTTAAACATTGAACTTTCACCACCCGATCAACAGTGGCATGTTGACTAGATCTAGACCTTTATAGTAGTTCAAAGTCTGAAAATTTAAGACTTCTTGCTGCCCTTGAACTCTTATGATGATTAGGGATTTCCTGTTGCTGTCATACATCCACCTAATAATATGATTGAAAGATGGTGAAGATGACATAGCCCTTGGTATCCATCCTTAAATAGACTCTTTATGAAGGAGTCTGTGTAGTCCATATCAATGTGAAATTGAGGAGGTTGCTGAGAATGCACATTTGCAAGTGAGGATGGTGAGTCCTCAATGTCCACTCTCTCTGAAGAACTCCCAGGTTCTGTAGCTGTAATGAATTTCTCCCCCTTTTGGTAGCATCACCCACTTGCATAGGTGAGCTCGAAGATAGGTCAATCACATGCATAGGTTCTTGTGTTCTTGGTTGAGCTCTTCTTAGGGGTCTCCCAGCTAGTTTTTTCTTAAGATATGAAATCTCAAGTTGCTGATCATTGATCCTGTTGTGTAAGGTAGTCACCTGAGATTCAGGTGACTGACCTTTAAGACTAAATAAGTGCATGTTTTAGACAGTTTGTGCACCTTTAGTCTTAGATTCCCCTCATCTTCATTAGAAGAATCATTGGGGGATGAGATGATTGGACCAAAGTCCTTTCTCTTACCACCAGATCTGGTTCTTGGCTGCTGGATTTCCTCTGCTCACTAGCAGTCTCAGTTAAGATTACAACAGACTGAGTTGCTATGATTGAGGTCTTAATAATGTAATCGCTTTCAGAAGTGAGAGCCTCTTCCATATGGAAATCTTGAACAGGTTCAGAAGTGTCCACCTCAATAGTAGGTGACTGATGGGGGCTAGAAATAGGAGCCTTAGAAGCACTCATCTCTCTTTGAGTAGGGGAAAAGAAGAGAGAATCATGGTACTTACTGAAACCTAGATCTTCATCAGTATAGAAATCAATGTTTTGGAATTGGTTGGTTCAGATCTATAGGCTAGGGATGGTAACTGTCCCCTGAAGGTTGATCACTTGAGTGTTGAGACTCAGAGTGATGGCCTAAGACAGTTGGGCTAATGAGCACATCAGGCTAAGCATGAGGAACCTCAGCACTAATCTTTGAAGAGATGGGAGTGGTCTGCTCCTCAGGAGAAGTGGGAGCTCCAGTGTCCACTTCTGCTTGTAAGGGTGAGTGTATAGGGACCTCCACAGACTGAATAGTCTGAGCAGGGGTTCGTTTGGATTTTCTTTGGTAAGTGAGGGTAATTTGAGGCTATTGAGGTGTTAGGGAAATAGTAGGTGTGGGTTCAACACTAGCTTGTGTTGCTAGGTTGTCACCTTGAGCAATGAGCTCTAATATTTTTGGGACTAGGGTTGTTTCTACCCCAGAGAACCAACAGTGGGCTTTCTCAGTATTTTAAAGATGTCGGGCTTCATCTGTCCCAGTTTAAGAATGTTACCTATTTCCCTTAACTATGAGCCCAGTTCACAGTTAAGAATTACTGGACATATCTAGGAAACATGTAATATTCTAAGGAGTCTAAGTTAGCAAGCAAGTTCGTATAAACAAACTGAGAATACCTGAACTTGACCCCTTGAACCATTCCATGGATGATGAAGGAGAGATCCTCAGAATCTGGTCCCATCCACCATGCTTGTTTGACAAGCTGTGGATGACCACATGGAGCAGGAATCTCCACTGGGATGAGACCTTCCCTTTCCTAAAGGTATTTACAGAGAAATCTCCCTCATATCCCATCTGCTCAAAGGAATGATTAACAACTTCCTTTGGGAAGAACATCTCACCTTCTTCATCATCCAACTGAAGATGCCTGTTGATGATGGCCGGAGTGATGAAGACTGTTCTCCCCTGAACTGTGGCAGACAGTGCGTTTTCCCCATCCATTACGACCACTTGGTAGGTCTTCCAGAAATCAAGTAGATGATCCTCATAGAGTGGAGGATCAATGGTTAGGGAGGTGAAGTAATTTGACAAAACTAAGAATCGACAAACCTCTGAGAAATGAGGATCTTTCTCAGAGCTTGACAGAGCAACCTGATTATGCTACCTGTGTAGTTGCATGGTAAAGTTAGGATCATTTCTATGAGTGAGATTGGCCATTGTGAGGTAGCTTAAAGATGAATAAAGAAAGAAGAAAGAAATTTCAAAGAGAATTTGGGTTTTAGGTCTAGAGGAAGAACATATGATAGAAAGAGGGGAAAATCATTAGGTTTATATGTGAGAGGGATTTCAGATAAAGTTTAATGTAAGAGGATAAACTTTGAAATCTGGATGTCGGTCCCACCTCTAAAAAAGTAGTTTACTTTTGCTCAAGAAGTAGTTTTCTTGGAAATCAAAAAACTTTCGAAGGTAAATTATTTTCGGAAGTTTTAATTAAAAAGCTTCTGAAGCTAGAATAACTTTGGAAGAATTTCCTAAGAGTTTCGAAAATTTTGCTTCGGAAGAGAAATTAAAACTTGATTGCTTTGTATATAAAACACAAAGCTTCCGAGGGTTAATTTTGCTTCGGAAGAAAATAGTCCTTAAAAATGAATAAGTGTCTGAGACAAGTATTTAAGCTTAGGAAGATAGATTAAAAACCTTTTCCAAAGGTAAATTTCTTAGACAATTATTAATTTTGAAGGCATGATTTGCTTCCGAAATTAAAAGCATAACTTTCGAAGGATAAAATATTTTCAAAAATCTAAGAAAAGTCTTCAAAAAGATAATTTTATCCAGAGAAAACATGAGCTTATGAAAGTGATGAACTAGACAACTTAGGACACACATATTTTAAGAAATAATAAGAATTAGTTTTAAGAAAAACCTACTCAAAGTTGATCATCCCAATAGCTGATATTAGATATTTAAATCTCTATTCATCAAAAGCCTTTGTAAACAGATCAACATATTGTTCATCTGTGTGAACTTTGACTAGTTTAATTAATCCCTTTTCATGGTTATCTCTTATTAAATAATACCTGATATTGATGTGTTTGGTCCTTGAGTGCTGCACATGATTCTCTATGATTGAAATAGCACTGTTGTTGTCTATGCGAATGGGAGTCTCCTTGAAGTTTAACCCATAGTCCAGCATCTGATTCTGAATCCATAGCACTTGAGCACAGCAGCTTGCAGCAACAATGTATTCATCTTTAGTAGTTGATGCAGAGACACAGGATTGTTTCTTGCATTGCCATGAGACAACCCTTCCACCAAGGAACTGACATCCCCTAGATGTAGACTTTGTAGTCATGTTGTAACCATCATAATCACTATCTATATAAGCATACAGATTGAAGTTAGGATTCTTTGGGTACCATAAACCAAGTGTTGAGGCACCTTTGAGGTATCTAAGAATCCTCTTGACAGTGATAAGGTGAAACATCTTAGGGTTGACTTGATATCTTGCACAAATGCATGTAGCAAACATAATATCAGGCCTGCTAGTAGTAAGATACATAAGAGACCTAAGGGAGTGGTTTCTAGCTATGGGTGTCTTAGCAATCTTACAATCAGTCATGTTGAATCTCTTGAGTATGTCCTGAACATACTTTGACTGACTTATGAAGATGCCATCTTCAACTTGCTTCACTTGAATTCCCAGAAAGAAATTGAGTTCCCCCATGGCACTCATTTCAAATCTATCTTTCTTTAGCTTCTCAAGTCTTTGTAGAGCTTTGGATTAGTTGAACCAAAGATGATGTCATCCACATACACTTGAACTAGAAGAAGGTCATTTCCTTGTTCTTTGATGTAGAGAGTTCCATCTATGGTACCTCTCCTGTATCCATGTTTGCAAAGATACTCAGACAGTGTCTCATAGCACTTCCTGGGTGCCTAATGCAACCCATAAAGAGCTTTGTCAAGCTTGCAGACATAATCAGGATGATCAGGATCTACAAAACCAGGTGGCTATTTGACATATACCTCTTCATCAATCACTCCATACAGAAAGGCACATTTGACATCAAGCTGGAAGACCTTGAAGTTCTTGGATGCAGCAAATGCCAGGAATATCCTAACAGCTTCCAGTCTTGCTACTGGAGCAAAGACATCAGTGTAGTCAATCCCTTCTTCTTGTGTGTACAGTTGAACAATTAGTCTAGCTTTGTTCTTGATGATAATGCCTCTATCATCTTTCTTATTCCTAAACACCTATTTGGTTCTAATGGTACTCTTCCCATGAGGAAGAGGACAAAGGTTCCAAACTTTCTTCCTTTTGAATTGAAGTAGCTCTTACTGCATAGCCTCAAACTAACTTCCATCCTTTAGAGCCTCATCAACTTTCTTTGGCTCTATCTGGGATAAGAAACAAGAGTGAAGACAAACATTTGCTTCATGGATTTTTCCTCTTGTTTTTACTCCTGTGACACCATCTCTAATGATGTTTATGGTAGGGTGAGACTTGTGGATCCTAAGCTGAGGGATCACAGCAAGTTGCTGAGAAAGATCTAAAATTTGAGAAATTTAGATCTGGCATGGATGTTTCTCCCACCACATCAGCATACTTATCAAGAGAAACTTGATCCAAGTAGTGTGTGACATCATTGATGTTGTTATCTATGGTTTGGTTAGTAGCATCAAGACATTCTTGATCACTGTCACCACCACCATTGTCATCTTCCATAATTGCGGTATACTTATCTGGTTGTGGAGCCTCTGAGCTGGAATTTGAAGGCACCCTAGATGCATCAGCTGAGTTTGTCATTGTAGTGCTGATAGAGACCTCATTTGTAGAAGTAGTTCCAACTGGAGCTGAAGACGTGTGACTTGAAGATCTTCTCAGCTCAAATCTTGGATAAGGATCACCTGTATTTAGATTTTCTACAGATCCTAAAACATTCTCACAAGATTTGTTAAAACATTTGGTAACTAAATCAAGATCAAATAGCCAATCAGGACCAGAACTAACCACACAGGGTGTGTGTTCATTGAAAGTCACATTGGCTGCATTGGCTGACTCCTCAACAATTTTAGTTCTAAGATTGTATACTCTATAAGCCTTAGCTTGAGAAGAGTATCCAGTAAAGTGTCCATCATTTGACTTATCAACAAATTTGGAAATTTGATCTTTGGTATTCAAGATGGTGCAAGGACATCCAAATGACCTGAGAAAACCAATGAAAGGTTTCTTCTTGTGCTAAGGTTCATAAGGAGTCTTGCCATGAGTCTTGACCATTAAAACTCTATTCTGCACATAGCAGGTAGTGTTGACTGCCTCTGCCCAGAAGGTGATGGGCAGCTTAGAGTCAGACAACATGGTTCTTGCAGCTTCAATCAGTGTCCTGTTTCTCCTCTCAGCAACACCATTCTGCTAAGGAGTCCTGGGAGCACTGTATTGTCTTGTAATGCCCTTTTCATCACAAAATGTATCAAGGATTTGGTTCTTAAATTCAGTTCCTTGATCACATCTTATGATCTTGACCTTGTGATAAGATTGATTCTCAATCTTTAAGATGAAATTATTCAGAATCTCAAGAGTCTCATCCTTAGTTCTAAGGAAGAAGACCCAAGTGAATTTTGTAAAGTCATCTGTGATCACTAAACAATAAGAGGTCCTTCCTAGACTCATTACACTGGTGGGGCCAAAGAGATCCATATGTACAAGTGTAGAGGTGTAGTGATGTAGTTTCTTTCCTTAGGCTTGTGAGATAGCTTATGTTGCTTCCCTTTCAGGCATGCAACACAATGGTCATCACTTGTAAACTCTTTCTTTGGTACTCCAGTTACCAATGGTTCTTAGTTAATTTATTCATGTTCTTAAAGTTTACATGGCACATTCTTTTATGCCATAGGAAAGACTCATCACTATTGGCTTTAGACAGAAAGCATAAAACTTCTCCAGAGGGAGATGTTTCTTGCAAATCCATCTTGTACATGTTCCCTTTCCTGGGGGCTCTAAGCAGGATATGCTCATGAGGAATGACCACACCAGGCTTGAGAACAATGCACTCATGCTTAGTAAAGAGCATGTTATGACTCTGATCACAAAATTGGGATACACTCAGAAGATTATACCAAGCTCTTTGACAAAGTTTACCTTTTCAATGGTGAGCTTACCATTTGTGACCATGCCCCTTCCTGAAATGTAACCACCTTATCTCCTCCAAAAGCAACTGGTCTTCCATCAATCCTTTCAAAGTTCTGGAGTAGTGACCTATTGCTTGTCATGTGCCTGGAATAGCCACTATCAATGATCCAGACATTCTTGTTTGTCTTGAGCTGTCCCTGCACAAAGAAAAGGATTAGTTACATTTGGAAACCCAAGCCTTGCTTGTCTTGGGCTCAGAAACAGAAGGTATTGCAACAGTAATAGATCTTATGGTTGTGCTGAGAGGATCTTTAGCTGTTGTTGATGGAGAATTCTCAATCACTTGGTCTTTCTTAGACTTCCACACCACCTTTGGATTCTTGGACTTGACCTTCAAAACTTCGGAAGCTTTTGGAACTTCAGAGGTTTGATGACTGAACCTTCGAAAGATTCTGCAGACACTGCAGCAGACTTCAGTGCTTCGGAAGAACTCCTTTCTTCCGAGACCAACTTCTCTTCCGAGGGTAATTTTCCACTTGCCTTCTTCTTAGATTTGGAGCTTCCAAAGGAAACAGATTTTCCTTCCGAAGCTTGAATCTTCATGGAACTCTTTGTCTTAGTCATATGAATAGTACCTTTAGGATTGTATGGACAATCCTTAGCAATGTGAGTGGTGCTTTCACACATGACACACACTATTTTATTCTTCACAAGAGTCTTCTGCTGGGAACAAGACTGTCTTTGGTCACATCCCTTCTCCACCTTCATCTTTGCAGATGCTGAGACAGTCCTTTTGGGCTGGGAACTATTCTTGGGGTTGATGGTCCAAGCTGTGCAGCAGTGGTACACAACATATCAGTATTCTACTTGCTACTGAGATGATTTGAACAAGAACCAGAACTCTTAGCAGAAGAGTTTTGGTTGACGTCTTCATCCTTACTACTTCAAATCCTCTAGAGATGAAAACTTGTTTCTGCTTAGAGTCAAAAGTAGACTTGATCTCTTGAGCCTTCTTGCTTTTCTTTTGCTCTTTCTGATCAAGTTCTTTCTCATGGACTTAGTCATTATAGTCTTCTTCTTCTCCTCAAAAGGATAGTGGCCCTTCTTAAAATCCTCCTCTTCACTCTTCTCAGAGGAATTCTTCACTATCTCTTCTTCATCCTCTTCACTCATAGGATCTATAAGAGGAAGCTCATCTTCATAAGTTCCACACCTAGGAGGTCTTACAGACAAGATTGTGTGTGGAGGAGCTATCTCAATTGATCCCAGTCCCTGCCTATTTTGATAGCACACCTTGTTGTGTAGGGATGAGGATATCATGTTCTTGAAGGTTTCTTCTTCAAGAACACTCTTTCTGCCCTGGCTTTGCTGATCACAGCTTAGCCTGACACTCAGTCAACTTGGTTATGAGATCTTTGATTTGAGTCCTAAAATCTGTGTGTTCATGTTTTAGAACTGAAATGGTTTTCTCTAGGTCCTTTATCTTCAGTTTATAATCATTTTTAGACTTTCTAAAATAGATTTTAAAATGTTTAAGGACTCAAGATCAGATCTTATCTCCAAGTTAAAGGACCTATATCTATTGACTTTAGGAAAATACAGAGATGTTCCAATACCTTGGCTTCATCATGATCTGCCATCAATGCTTGGTTTGGAGAAACATCTTCCACCTGAAAGCTCCAGTCAAAGCCTCCTTCTTCAATAGCAAAAGCAGCCTGCTGCTTTGACTTCTCATTCTGGAGAGCTTTGTTAGTGTAGTTAGGTCTGGACTGTGTTTGGCCACCACTTGTTTTAGGTTCCTTACACTCTCTAGAAAAGTGGCCCATCAAGTTACAGTTGTAACACTTGACTTTGCCTTTGTCCTGGCCAAACTTTCCACTGGTTACATTGCTTGGAAACTTCCTTCCAGTCCTCTTGTAGAACTTCTTGGCTCTGTGAGTGAGAAGAGCCATCTGCTGGACTATTTCCATGTATTCCGATCATCTGGATTAATATAGTCCAGGTCTTCAAGAGTGAAAAGAGAGTTGCCACAGCTTTCATTAAAAGACACAAAAGCTTGAGAAGAGCTTGTCTTTTGGAATGGGCTTCCTTGAGTGTAGTTCTCCCTTGGTGTCTCTAGGAAGGTGATGAAAAGACCCTTTGGTGAGTTGTCAGAGTAGCATAAGAGATGATGTTTGGGTTCTATGCTATCCCTTTTAACCACATGTAGGGCTGAACCCATTTGATTGTTGGAGTTGCCAGATGAACCTTGCATGTTCATCTCCATCTGGTAGCCACTGAGAATCCCATATAACACTGTCAGAGTAAGAGTTTTGAGATTTTTAGTCCTCTTGATCACCACATAGTAGTGTTTCCACTGCCTAGGAAGTGAGGACATGAACTTCCTTACAATGTCTCTGTTCTCAAGAGAAACTCCTCCATCCACAAGGGTATCCACAATCTCAACATACCTGAAGTATTGCTGAGTCATGGTTTCACCTGTTTTGAAGGTGAAGTTTTCAAACTGCTGCTTTAGGAGATCCTTCTTGTTCTCCTTGGCTTCAGAGGAACCCTCATACATCAGTTTTAGTGCATCCCACAGTTGCTTAGCTGTTTTGCACTTCTTGAAACCTCTATACATATAGTTTGGAAGGGCAGTTTGAAGGGCTATCATGGCTTTTCTGTCAATCTCTACTATCTTCCTATCTTCATCAGAGTAGTTAGCCACATCCTTGGGGATCATACCAGCACCAGTAGCAGAGGGGGTGCTAGGTATGAAAGGTCCATTTTCAATAGACTCCACATTTTTGAATCAAGAGACCTGATGAAACCTTCCATTCTCAAACACTAAGTATCAAACTCATCAAGAATGATCAGTGGGGACTTGTTCATGGTTCCAGTTTCCATATCAGTCTTAGAAATGGCTGCCATTTGAAAAGTTGAGTATTTATGTATGTGAGGGATCTTAAGATGGTGAGATCTTATATCAAGAGCCTGGAATGCTCTGATACCAAATGCAGGACCGGTGAAGGGGGTCACTTACAACACAACACAACAAAGAGGAGATTTACCAAACTTAATCAAACAGTAAACTGGATTAACCACAAATGAGACACTAAGAACACAAGTAATATAAGAGACATGACAATAGAACACTAGTGTATGGTTTTCAAGAATGCAGTATATTTCTTTCTCTATGGTCTATTACAAGTGTTACAAAGCATATTGGAAAGATACAAGAACATGAGATACTTATACTACATCCTACAGCCAGCTATACTTTGAAAGCCAGCTGGATACAATTGACTAGACATAAACAAAATCAATTGTATAGTCAAAAGGCAGATTGCCTTTTGACTAGTGACTATGACATGCCATAGCTCACATCGTTATCTATTATAAAAAGGATAAAGTACATGAAGTAGAAAGTTACAGACTCAAAACCTCAATGTACAGTTACCAAAAGCATGGACCTTTTCACCAACTCATGTAAGTTGGTGACATTACAGAGATACAGCAGAAAGGTGTCCAGATTTATGGTAAAGTAAATCAGATAAAGCATGTGTCAAAAGTCTTCGGAAGAAATCTGTCTTCATGAGTTGAAGCTTCGGAAGACTTTGTCTCAGAGGCTTCGGAAGACTTCATCTCTGACTTCGGAAGATATTGGTCTTGGCTTCGGAAGATTTCACACTTAGAATATTTCAGTTGCATGTGTGAAACTTCGTAAGCATTCTTCTTCAATGCACTTATGCAGCATGCAGGATAGACTTTGGATGTTTGAGTTGCATCAGCCTCTTCATTAATCTCTACATGGATCTTTTCACCAACTCATGTAAGTTGGTGACATTTCAGAGTTATAGCGGAAAGGGTTCTAGCTTTATGGAAAAGTACATCAGATAACGCATGTTGTTAAAAGTCTTTGGAAGAAATTTATCTTCAAGTGTTGAGCTTCAGAAGACTTTGTCTCTAAAGCTTCGGAAGACTTCATCTTTGGCTTCAGAAGATATTGGTCTTGGCTTTGGAAGATTTCACACTTAGAGTATTTTTGTTACTTGTGTGAAACTTCCGAAGCATTCTTCTTCAGTACTTGTGCAACATGCATTCAGAAAGACTTTGGTTGCTTCAGTGTCTTCAAATATTCTTTACAAACTCCCCCTAGGCTGATGATACCAAAACACTTGAAGACTTCAGATATCAACATTCCTCATCAGGATATTAACCAACCCTTTCTTCATAAGATGATCATGATCATTCAGACTATTAAATTGTCTTCTCATGTCAAAGAGATCATGCAAAGGCAACTGAAAAATGTCTTGACAAGTGTAGACATTCTCAATGCCATGACTCTAATGACATGCCACCTTTTTGGATTTGTAGCGTATGTCCAGGACAGGATGGGTCTTTCTGATGCTAGAGGAGCCATTGGAATGGGAGATAATGGAGCATCCTCTGGTTGCACATCCTTAGGATGTTCTGACTCATCTTGAGGTTAAAAAAGGATGCACTCTTCTTCTTCTTTGGCTTTGAAGCCATCTTTTTATTTCACTTTACAACTTTTAACTGAGAAGACTGGCTTGCAGTACCAGATTGATCTTCATTGTCTTTCTCGGTTGGGTCTTCCACTCTCACAAGTTCAGATTGAGAGTGAGTCTGACCCTGCTGTGGATTAGAAGATGAAGCTTGCTGAGATTCAGTAGGAGTCCAGGTTGTGTTGTCTTTGGTTGTTCAACCTTAACCTCCACTTCAGGTGGAGCTTGACTTGGAGGGGAATGTAAGTCAACCAGCTCCCCACTCTTTATCTTCTGCTTGATCACCTTGATATGCTCATCCATAATAGAAAGAGACATGGGGCCAAGTCTCCTTTCGGAGAATCCATACAGGTTCAAAAAGCTCATCATCCTCTGTCTGTCAGTAGATTTCTTCATGTTTTTTTGGATGATGGCTCTTGACTTAGCAGCCTTCTCCCCTTAGCTTTCTTTTGGTTGTCTTTATTTCCTTGACTATCTCAAGTTCAAGTTGTTTAAGATACTCAAACTTAATATAGTCAAAGGATAAGGGAAGAAGTGCTTCTGCCTGATAGAGGCATGTGGCACTCAGGTAGTTGATCATCTTGATCCTTTCTTCTTCTTATCTACCTGAGGTTCTTGTTGAACTACATCCTTATATGCAGGGTTTTCTTGAACTAGGGAGAGAGTAGGCACATGCTTGTACACTCTTTTCTTTCTTCTATCTTCTTTGATTTGTACTAGTAGCTATTAGGATCTTGTATTCAAACGAAATACAAACTAATTAACGTGTAGACCAAACCAAATAGTGCGGAATCCTATTTGATTGGCGATCCAATCAGTGAGAACGCACGTAGAAACAATAAGATACTGTATCTAACGTGAAGAATCGATTGGGAATCGATCAGCAACATTCTATGAACTTGGAGTACGAACTTGGAGGCTTCTGGACGGCTAGGGTACGTCTGGATTTGAATAGGAATGAATGCTCCTTAATTGTTATGTTTTTCCACGAATTAAGTGGTATTTATAGGTTAAGGTTGCTCATTCGGGCGACTAAACCATTAGCATGGTTCAGTCGTGCGATTGATCGATGCGTTTGATCCATTCGCACGACAGATCTTTCAGTCGTGCGACTGATTTAGACGCATGAAGTTGTTCAGGTGTATGGACTATTTAGGCGCATGAACACTTAGTCGCATGGCCATTCGGACGCATGACCACTGTTGGGCGCATGGTCCAGTCGGACGCATGAGAACTTCACTTCACCAAGTTTGAGTGTATTTAACATTATAACATTATGTATAACACTTCAAACAATCACAAACCTATATAATTACATCAATATGCGTTAATCAACTCATTAATGAAATATTTAAACATTATAAACACAACCAAATATTTGTATTTCATTAAGTACCCAATAGTTACATGTGTAAGATATATTACATTCAGATCAGGATCTAGGTACATATATGTATCAACAGTAGCTTTGCATCTTCTGCCTCTTTCTTCACCCTTGACCTTTCCAGGTCAACCAGTTCATTGTCTATGTCATAGTTCCTTGTCCGCAGAAAGGATCAAGACATTGTCTATGTCATAGTTCCTTGTCTGTAGGTAGTTTATCCTGATTGCCCTTAACTCATCATTCTGAGTATCTGGTCTGGGGGAAGCCCTGATAGCAGACTTCATGAGTCTTGCAGACTTAGAAGAGGAACTTTCTCCCCTCAGCTTCCTTTTTCTCTCTCTCTTCTCCTCCTCAATCTCCTTAGAAGTCATTTTTCTTTTCCCTTTGTCACTCACAGACCTTTATGACTCAGGGTGGAGAGAGCTTTGGCCTTCATTGCTTGGTGTAGCTTCCAAGCTCTGGCCAGAGAGAGGTTGAGAAGCACCTTCACCAACAGGTGGATCAAAAAGGGTATTGATCTCTGCAGCAGTTGTTGGTGGGGCTCTTAGGTTCTGTCACTGGGCCTTCAGTCAAGGTTCCCCTATGAAACCAATCTTAGGGTCTGCCTTAACATCCAGTTGACCGATGGCATTGCTTGGTTGCCTTAGTCTTCTTCTAAAGCTAAACTCTATAGTGATCCGGTCTTGGATTCTTTGGGCCAACTTGTTAGTTTGTCTTGATTGGCTTGGATTGACAAGTGGCATGTTGAGTAAATACAGACCCTCATAGAAGTTCAAGGTCTGAAAGTTGAAGATCTCCTGCTGCCCTTGAATTCTAATGATAATTAGGGCTTTCCTGTCTGTCATACCTCCACCTAGTGATGTGATTGGAAGATGGTGGACATGACATAGCCCTTAGTATCCCTTCCTCAAATAGTGTTGGACCAAAAGAACCAATGAGCCAGATCAGAAAAACCTTAAAGTCCTATAGACATCAAAACAACTGAAGTGGTCTACAGCAGCTGAAGAAAAAGTCAGAAGAAAAAGTCTGAAGACAAAGTCTGAAGACAAAGTCTGAAGACAAAGTCTGAAGACAAAGTCTGAAGACAAAGTCTGAAGACAACAGCTGAAGACAAAGTCTGAAGACAAAGTCTGAAGACAAAGTCTGAAGACAACTGCTGAAGACAAAGTCTGAAGACAACTGCTGAAGACAAAGTCTGAAGAAAAAGTCTGAAGACAAAGTCTGAAGACAACTGCTGAAGACAAAGTCTGAAGACCAAGTTCTCAGAAGTTGTCACAACAGCTGAAGTAGTTCTTTTCAGTAGTTGTGATGGTTTACTTTTCAGTAGTTTGTAATCTGTAGTTTTATTTCATGTTGTTGTCATCACCTTTGAACTCCAATGTTTTGAGTATGATTGACAAGATATTGGATGAACATACTCTCCTGAAAGCCAACAGGATTGGAAGAGTATATGCCTTAGACTTATCAAAGAAAATTGATCTAAAAGGCCATCCATGTCTGTTCTCCAAGGCCTCTCCTCAGGAATCTGAACTTTGGCACATAAGGCTTGGTCATGTGAATCTTAGAAACATGAACCGGCTTATCCTTCATGGTTTAGTGAGAGGTCTGCCATTAAAGGAGTTCAAATGTGATGACAACTACTCTGCTTGTTTAAAAGGAAAGCAACATGATGGTTTACCTCAGCTAATCAATCGGCTGATGGTCTTACTGCTGATAAACACATGATCAAAGAAAAACGGAGCACTTCAGTTGTTGTCTCACAAAGTATTCAAAGTACTGAAGGCAAGTAACAACACCTGAAGAGCATTTCACACTAAATGAAAACAAACATGGTTTGAGAACTGCTGAAGAATCTATCAGGAAATCCAAAAGTACTGATAGAAAAGTTCTGAAGAACAAGTCTTCTGTTGTTACAAATCCTTCAGTACTTCACATAAGTACTGAGAGGAAGAAAGTACTGAAGAACACAGCTTCAGTAGTTTCATCTTCTTCAGCAGCTGATCAACAGAAGATGAAGAAAAAGCTATGTGAAATATGTGGTGATTCAATCATCTCACTGATGAATGTTGGTACAGGAAGGGTTCCAAATTTAACAAAGATAAAATCATTAAAAAGAAAATTAATAAAATGAAAGATGAATTTGAAACCAAGTTTGTGCCACAACATCTCAACCTGATAAACCAAAGTCTTCACAAAAATCTAAACATAAGAAAGAGGTTTATCATAAAACAACTGAAAATATTCCTCAAGGAGTATCAAAACAACAGACTAAGTCTGTGTCTTTCAAAAAGGAGGACATTGTGTGTCACAGGAACCATTCAAAAACAAGTACTGATGTGTCTGCTTAACTGAAGGCTTTAACAACCAATCAGACACAAGTTGTTATGATGGTTCAACATCTGTTGGGGAGAGTTAACCAAATAGATGTACCCGTGATTAAACCACTGAAAAGGAAAACTAAGCCAAAATCAAAGGAATCCTTTTCAGCACCATCTCCATCTTCAAAGGCTATTAATCATGACAAATCAGTTAGTATAAAATCTGTTGATAAGAACAGGCCCAAAACCAAAATGGTTTGGGTCTCAAAAGCTAACTAGATGTTGTGATATATGTAGGGTTCTTCAACATGCCATAGAAGAATCTGGTATGTGGACAGTGGAGGATCTATGCATATGACTGGGAGCAGATCTCTTCTTCATGACTACTCTCAAGAAAGAAGGGATTTGTATCTTTTGGTAATGATGCTAAGGGTTACATCATTGGAAAAGGCTTTGTTTCAAATGGTGAAATAAGGTTGATGATGTCAACCATGTGGAGAATCTCAAGTACAATTTGTTGAGTGTCAGTCAAATGTGTGATAAGGGCATGTTGCACTTTTCACCAGTCAGAACTATCGAATTCTGTCTTTCAATGTTTTGAGTATGATTGACAAGATATTGGATGAACATACTCTCCTGAAAGCCAACAGGATTGGAAGAGTATATGCCTTAGACTTATCAAAGAAAATTGATCTAAAAGGCCATCCATGTCTGTTCTCCAAGGCCTCTCCTCAGGAATCTGAACTTTGGCATAGAAGGCTTGGTCATGTGAATCTTAGAAACATGAACCGGCTTATCCTTCATGGTTTAGTGAGAGGTCTGCCATTAAAGGAGTTCAAATGTGATGACAACTACTCTGCTTGTTTAAAAGGAAAGCAACATGAAGTATAATTCCCTCCAATAGAAGAACCAAAGTCCACTGCCTGCTTGCAATTACTGCATATGGATCTTTTTGGTCCAGTAAGAGTGATGAGCATGGCAAAGAAAAAATACTGTCTGGTAATTGTGGATGATTATTCCAGATTTGTATGGACCTTCTTCTTACATTCAAAAGATGAGGCTGGTCAAATTATCATCTACTTTGTGTTGCATGAGGAAAAGTAGTATTCTCTTTCTGTCAAGTGTGTGAGGAGTGATAATGGCACAAAATTTAGAAATCACACACATGATGAATTCTATTTCTCTAAGGGAATCAAGAGGCAGTTTAGCATTCCAAGAACTCATGAACAAAATGGAGTGGTGGAGAGAAAGAACAGGACCCTTATTGAAGCTGCAAGGTCAATGTTGGCTGATTCTGGTTTGCCACTAACCTTTTGGGCTGAAGCTGTTAACACAGCTTGCTATGTGCAAAATAGAGTATTGGTAAATCAAAGGTTGATGAAGACTCCTTATGAAGTGTTACATCATTTGGCTCCTCTGATTTCCTTCTTTAGAGCATTTGGGTGTCCTTGTTATATTCTCAACACAAAGGATCCACTTCAGAAGTTTGAATCAAAGGTGGATGCAGGGTACTTTGTTGGGTATTCATCTACTTGCAAGGCATACAGAGTTTTTAATTGCAGAACAAAGATTGTAGAAGAAACCTTGCATGTAAAGTTTAATGAATCTCTAAAGGAGAAAATCCCACAAAACCTTGTGGAGTTATTTGATCTGGACATACTGCAATATGTTCCTTATCAGTCTCCAACTGTTGTAGGTTCTGTGAATCCATCATCTCCTACCACTTGTTATCCATATGTTGGTATAAATGCAAGTTTTAGTGATCAACTGCCTGAGTCTACTAAACTTGATGTTTCTGTAGCTTCAGCAGTTCCATCCACAACAAATGCTGATGAGATCTCTGAATCCTCACTTCATTTGAATTGCCATCTCATTCTAGGTTTCAAGAATCTGGATCACCATCTGTTGCTGCTGAATCACCTACAAACACTTGCACAGATCTTATTGAGTATCAAGAACTGAAGAATCACCCCATGTCTAAGATCATTGGTGACACCAATACTGGTGTTTCAACTAGAAGTCAATTGTCCAACTTTTGCTTCTATGCTCTCTTCATCAGTCAGCAGGAGCCAAAGAACTATCATATTGCATTAAGAGACAATGGATGCGTTGAAGCTATGCAGCTTGAGCTTCTTCAGTTTCAAAAGCAGCAAGTGTGGGAACTGGTTCCTCTACCCTAAGGTAAGTGTGCAATAGGCACTAAATGGGTGTTTAGGAATAAAACTGATGAAAAAGGCCAAATTGTCAAGAACAAGGCCAAACTGTTGTACAGGGGTTTTCACAAGAAGAAGGTATTGATTATGATGAAACCTTTGCACCTGTAGCCAGACTGGAAGCAATCAGATTGTTTTTAGCTTATGCTGCTTTTCATAATGTCAAAGTTTTTCAAATGGATGTCAAAAGCACATTCTTATATGGTAAAATAAAAGAAGAAGTTTATGTGTGCCAACCACTAGGTTTTGAAAATCATAAACATCCAGATTGGGTGTATAAGCTTGATAAGGCTCTTTATGGGCTAAAACAAGCACCCAGAGCCTGGTATGAAACACTGTCTAACTTTCTTCTTCAAAATAATTTCACTAGAGGCTCCATAGATAAAACCTTGTTCATTAAGAAGTAGGCATGCATAAGCTCCTTGTTCAAATTTATGTTGTTATATTATTTTTGCATCCTCTGATCCACAGTTGTGTGATGCCTTTACTAAGTTGATGCAACAAAAGTTTGAAATGAGTGCCATGGGAGAATTACAGTTCTTTCTGGGGTTGCAAATCAAACAAAAGGCTGATGGAACTTTCATTCATCAGTCAAAATATACAAAGGATTTATTGAAAAAGTTTGATTTACAAAACTGTAAGCCCTGTTCTACTCCCATGTGCAGCACCACACAACTGGATGCTGATCCGAAAGGTAAAGCAGTTGATGAAACTCTTTACAGATGTATGATTGGTTCCTTGATGTACCTTACAGCTTCTAGACCAGACATTATGTTTGCAACTTGTGTCTGTGCTAGATTTCAGGCTGCACCTAAAGTATCCCATATGATTGCAGTCAAAAGGATCTTTAGATATTTGCAAGGAACTCAATCTCTAGGACTTTGGTATTCCACTGGGCACTCTTGCAAATTAGTTGCTTTCTTTGATAGTGACTATGCAGGGTGTAAATTAACCAGAAAATCAACCTCTGGTGGATGCCAATTTCTAGGCAACTATTTAGTTTCTTGGCAGTGTAAGAAACAAACCTCTGTTGCTACATCCACTGCTGAAGTAGAGTACATTGCTGCTGCAAATTGTACATCTCAGGTACTCTGGCTTTAGAATCAATTACTGGATTATGACTTTACAGAGACTAAGACTCCTTCACTGATGGACAGTGCTTCAACTTTTTGTATTGTTAAGAATCCTGTCCAGCATTCTAGGACCAAACATATTGAGATCAGACATCATTTTATCAGGGATTGTTATGAAAAAGGTCTGATTGATCCAAAGTTTGTTCCTAGTGCTGATGAGCTTGAAGATATATTTACTAAGCCTTTGGACAGTGCAACTTTCCAAAATCTAGTGCTAAGGCTTGGTATGCTGCAGCGTGAATGATTTGACAACTACTGATGATCTCAGCTCACAGTACTGATGAGAATCAGTATACAGCTGTAAAAATAAGTACTGAAGTTATTTTATCTTCAGCAGTTTTCATAACTACTGAAGACTAAATTACTTAAAAGTACTGAAGTACTTTATTTGTTGCAAAGTACTGATGTGGTTACAACTACTGAAGTCTGTTCTAATAGATAAGTACTGATGACCAATGAAACATTTGAAAATCAGATTATCTGCTAAGTAAGTGTTAAGGTCAAATGAAACAACTGAGATATGTGAATTGACGACAACAACTGATGAGTAATTTTATTCTTCAATTGTTTCAAACAACTGCTGTTTCATTTCAAAACAACTGAAGCCAAAACAAAGTCTTCAGTAGTATTCAACTACTAATGACATACATCAATTCTTCAGTTGTTTACAACATCTGAAAGTTAAAACCATGTCTTCAGTCGTTTTCTAACAACTGATGACTAAAACCAAAACTTTCAGCTGTTTTCTTTCAGCCGTTTCATAACCTATAAATACCTAACCCTAACTTCAAACTTTTCATAAATTGATTTCCGAACGTTCATCTTCCATTAACGTGACCATGCAAATCAAACCACGACACAGCTGTGTTGCCTACTCCACAAAATCGACCTTTTGGACTAAGTTTGATGATGCTATTGATCTGATGGTTGATTCCCCGTATCGAACTGCTTTTCTTCTGAATCCAACCATCTATCCGACTCTCTTCGTCAATTCTGGACAAATGTCACCATCCATACTGGTGAGAATGATGTCGCGATCACTTTCTAGTCATTTGTAAACCAGAAGAAGGTGGTAGTCACTCCTGCTATCATTCGCCAAACGCTAGATCTGAATGATGCTACCTTTGTCACCAAATACCCGAAGGGCACCATTGATCTCTCATTCATCAACCATGGATATAAGGGCAACCTAAGTGCTACAACCATTCTGAAGAAGCACTTCCATGATGCTGAACGCCTAATCTTCCACATGATCAATGTTTGCCTTGCCCCCAAAACCTCTTCATGGGATCAAATGTCATCCAGGTGTAGCAGGTATTGTATTCTATTCTTGAACGCCAAAGCTTAAACTTTTCTAAACTTATATTTTTAGAATTAAAATATCTGGCAATGAAACCTGTAGCTAACAGATGGCTATTATATCCAAGGTTTCTTATGGCCATAATCATGAATTGGTTACAATCTAATGGCCTGTTGGCCTTGGAGTCTCTGCTATGGTAGTTTTGCCAGAGGTATACCCCAGGCACAACTCTGACCCACACCTCAAAGAGGCTGCCAAACTGCTAAAACACAAGTAGAAGGTACCCACAGCCTCATCCTCCAGTTCCAAAGTCCCCTCCAAACCTTATTCTAAACAAACCAAAAAGGCTACTCAGGGAATTGAGTCCCCTGATGATGCCCCTGCAACACAAAGGCAGGATGAAACTATGGGTATTACTACCCATAGTTTCCAAGACTTAACCAGTTGAAACCGCTCAGGTATCCTCTCAACATGATCCTGATGCAACCAAAAATGGGAAACCAGATTACTGGAATCTCTCTCACTTGAGAAGATTGCCATTGAAGAGCACCATTCACCCTAGGTGCAATCTTCTTCCCACTTATCTCCCACTGAAGCCACCCCTACAAGCCCAACTGTGGTTGTTGCACAAGTGCTGACTCAACTACATTCCTCTACCCCTCCCCAGAAACCTATTACCACTGGGAAAACCTCAACAGTTGAGGGAGAGGATTATAATGTGGCTGATAACCCACAGCACAAGGATTACAGAGTTCAATCTCCCTGTGTAGAGGAGGAGATTAGAACATCTAGTGAGCCTGCCTCTTCTCCTAGTTCAGCACATGATCAGGATGAAGATGGTATCATTTCTAAGTCCTCACCAGAGGCAACTACCAATGAAGGACATCATCCTGAGGCAGGAAGTCCCCAGTTCCAAGAAATAGGGGCACATGTGAATACTGATCTACACTCAGCACATGTTCATCCTGATTTCATCAGGAGGTCAGCTGATTCAGCACAGACTGATGATGACCTGGGCTTTTTCTTTGATGTTCTAGCCCACAATACTATTCTTGAGACTGAGGTATGCAGACTACAAGAACTGCTTGCCAAAATGTCACAAGAATCAAGTCCATCTGCCCACATTCACCCACAGATGGCAGTTTCTCCTGAAACTATCCCAAACACTGAGCTACTCTCAAAAAATTTGCCACCAGCCTATGCTTCAGGTGCCATTTCTTAGGGATAGAACCCCTCTGAGCAAATGGTTGCTACCTTTCAAACATCCTTACCTCTCATCACTTCCATAATCACAAACACTATATATCAAGCCATTGATGAGAGGCTTTCCTCAAATCTTCAATCCTTAGTTGATGTTGCTGTTTCTAAGAGACTTTCTGACATTCACTCCCCTGAACCCAATGCAACCAAAAGGGAGTCTAAGTCAGTGAAAGTAGACAAAAGAAAGAGAGTTGAAGAGGAAGAAGAAAAAGAGAAGAAAGAAAAGGAAATGATCACCTACAAGAGAAAGAAACGATCTGAATAGACTGAAGGTGAGAAAAAGTTAGAAGAACGGATCAAAGAAGCTGATGAGCAACATAGCAGATCTATGGATAAGATTATTGATCAACTCTTCAGACAAGGATTTGACACTGCTAAACTTGACTCTGAAATCAGAAGGTTAGAGATTCAAGAGATTGAACAAAGATGGGCAAGTTGGAGTGAGAAAGAAAGGGAAAGGCTGGAACTATGGCAAGATTTATATCAAAACATCTAGGAAGGTCAATCATTGAAGTAAAGTCATGGTCCAGAGACAGTATTTTGGAGATAACCACCAGAATCTATTCTTATGAAGTATTTAACAAGGGATTGATCATAGAAGCTCTTGATAAAGCTGGTGCTGGGAAAATGACTGATATGGCAAAATTATCCAAAGCTTCACTCACATCCAAGATGCTAGAGCAGCCTGCTCAATCACCCAAACCAAAACAACCACCCTCACAACCCTCAAAACCAACTCCTTTACCCAATAAACCTACTCAACCCACTACCAATGATGCACCTAAGAGGAAGAGAAGGGTGTTGAGGATGGAAGAAGAAGAAGATGACGATGAGGATGATAGTCTGCCAATCTCTGCTGTTCTCAAAATAAAGATGCCTCAGCCCAGAAGTCAACCAACAACAATCACACCTGACTTCCAAAGGCAAATGGTAAAAGTCAAACTTGAAGAAGAAGAACAACACAAACAACATGATGAGCAGCTGTTAAGGATGATTGATAAAGAGCTTCCCAAGTCTTCATCCATACAAGCTATGAAAAAACATGCTCAGAGGTTGTACGCTCTCAGATTTACATTCCAATATCAGAAAGAAAGAGTGAGAATTTGGCCTGACCCCAGAGTAAGTGACAGAATTCACAAAAAGAAGATTCCAAGCAGATACAATGGCCAAGTAAAGAAGATTGTAGATGCTGTGATAATGCTGGCCATTGTAGTGTCACCCTGGGAAATCCTTGATGACTTCAAGAGAGCTTACAAGTCTAAAATGACTCCACAAACTTTACTAGAAAACAAAATGGTAAAGAAGGGGTTAATCTACAAGAAGCTTGAAGAAATAAGAAGAAATGAGCTCCAGTTATTGCTTGAAGGCACTCATCCTGATGAGTTTACATACAGAGAAATAACTACAGTGGAGCTGAAAAATGGAAAGAATGTTAAATACTTATCAGAGTACTGTGGGCCTGAGTTCTTCTTTGAAAGTGAAGCTGAAGAACTCACAATGGAGGAACAAGTTGTATTCCTTGAGGCCTATGTTAGAGAGTCTTACGGACTCATCATTGGGAAGTAGGTCTCATGGATGGGGTAACAGCTCTGTGTCTAATTCCCTAAGATAGAGTTCCCATTCATCCTTTGCCAATCAAACTTTCTGAAACCTCTTCCCTGGCCTGAGCTTAATTTGGTGATTTATGAGCTGATCCAGAAAATGTTTCTGCCACTAAGTGGGACTTCAATAATCTTAAAGTTTTGGCTGCATTGTTTCAGGGGGAGTTTGTTGGACCAAAAGAACCAATGAGCCGGATCAAAAAAACTATTAAGTCCCACAGACATCAAAACAACTGAAGTGGTCTACAACAGCTGAAGAAAAGTCTGAAGACAACAGCTGAAGACAAAGTTTGAAGACAAAGTTTGAAGACAACTGCTAAAGACAAAGTCTGAAGACAACAGTTGAAGACAAAGTCTGAAGACAAAGTCTGAAGACAAAGTCTGAAGACAACAGCTGAAGACAAGTCTGAAGACAACTGCTGAAGACAAAGTCTGAAGACCAAGTTCTTAGAAGTTGTCACAACAGCTGAAGTAGTTCTTTTCAGTAGTTGTGATGGTTTACTTTTCAGTAGTTTGTAATCAGTAGTTTTATTTTATGTAAAACATCTGAAGTTCTTACACTTCAGATGTTATAACTTCAGTAGTTGTAATTTTTGCTTGTACTTAGCTTTTTGTGAAGGTGTCCTCAGTTGTTGTGGACATCTTAGTAGTTTAGTCTACTTTCAGTTGTCTGTATAAATCAGTTAGTTGTCACTATCAAGTGACATAAGCTGATGTCACATTCCTTTATAAAAGGAATGTTGACCTAATTTCTTTGTAGCCGAAGCTTGTGCGTGAATGAAAATATTCTCTTTGCAGAAAACTGTCTCTCTCTATAACCGTCACCGTTTGATTGAATATTCATATTATTCTTGCTTAAATTTCATCTAATTCTTGTTCTATTCCACTGCAAATCTTAATCTAATTAGATCAAACTAGATCCAGATCCTTTCAGGAGAGATCCTCAGGAATCTGGTCCCATCCACCATGCTTGTTTGATAAGCTGTGGATAACCACATGGAGTAGGAATTTCCATTTGGATGAGACATTCCCTTTCCTAAAGGTCTTGATAGAGTAGCCTTCCTCATAACCCATCTGCTCAAAGAAATGATTTACAGCTTCCTTTTGGAAGAACACCTCACCTTTTTCATCATCTAGCTGAAGATGCCTGCTGATGATGGCCAGAGTGATAAAGACTATTCTCCCCTGCACTGTGGCAGACAGTGCCTTCTCCCCGTCCATTATGACCTCTTGCAAGGTCTTCCAGAATTCTAGCAGTTGATCCTCATGGAGAGGAGGATCAATGGTTAGGGAGGTAAAGTAGTTCGACAGAGGTAAGAAACGACAAACCTCTGAGAAATAAGGATCTTTCTCAGAGCTTAATAGAGCAACCTAGTTATGTTACCTGTGTAACTTCATGGTAAAGTTTGGGTCATTTTTGTGAAGAGGTTTGGCCATTTTGAGAGAGCTTAAGAATGAAGTAAGATGAAAGAAAGTAATTTCAGAGATAAATTAGGGTTTTAGGTTTGGAGGAAAGAAGTAGATGATAGAAAGAGGGGGAAACCGTTGGGTTTATATGTGAAAAGGATTTCATATAAAGTTTAATGAAAGAGGATAAACTTTGAAATCCGAATGTTGGTCCCACCTCTCAAAAAGTAGTTTACTTTTGCTCAAAAAGTAGTTTTCTTGGAAGGCAAAAACCTTCCGAAGGTAAATTATCTTCGGAAGTTTTAATGAAAAAGCTTCCGAAGCAAAAATGACTTCGGAAGAATTTCCTAAGGATTCTGAGAATTTTGACTTGGAAGAAAATTAAGACTTGAGAGTTTTGTTCAAAAGAACAAAACTTCCGAGAGTTAATTTTCTTCGCAAGAAAATTGTCATTGAAAACATATAAGTGCCAAAGGAGATTTTAAGCTTCGGAAGATATTTCAGAAATTTCTTCCGAAGGTAAAATACTTGGACAGTTAGTTGTTTTAAAGGCATAAGTTTCTTCCGAAGTTAAAAACATAACTTCCAAAGGGTCAAAATTATCATAATTCTAAAGAAAATCTTCAAAAGTTTTATCCAAAGAAAACAAGAGCTTATGAAAGTGATGAACTAGACAACTTAGGACACACGTATTTTAAGAAATAATAAGAATTAATTTTAAGAAAAACCTACTCAAAGTTGATCATCCTAATAGCTGATATTAGATATTTAAATCTCTGTTCATCAAAAGCCTTTGTAAACAGATCATCATATTGTTTATCTGTTTGAACTTTGACTAGTTTAATTAATCCCTTTTCATAGTCATCTCTTATTAAATGATACCTGATATTGATGTGTTTGGTCCTTGAGTGCTACATACGGTTCTCTGTGATTGAGATAGCACTATTGTTGTCTATGTGAATGGGAGTATCCTTGAAGTTTAACCCATAGTCCAACATCTGATTCTGAATCCAAAGCACTTGAGCATAGCAGCTTGCAACAGCAATGTATTCAGCTTTAGCAGTTGATACAGAGACACATGATTATTTCTTGCATTACCATAAGACAACCCTTCCACCAAGAAACTGACATCCCTTAGATGTAGACTTTGTAGTCATGTTGCAACCACCATAATCACTATCTGTATAAGCATACAGATTGAAGTCAGGATTTTTAGGATACCATAAAACAAGTGTTGAAGCACCTTAAGGTATCTTAAAATCCTTTTGACAGTGATAAGGTGAGGCATCTTAGGGTTGGCTTAATATCTTGCACAAATGCAAGAGGCAAACATAATATCAGGCCTGCTAGCTGTAAGATACATAAGAGACCCAATCATAGCCCTATATAAGTGTTCATCTACACACCCCCCTCAAGATCAGGTTCAAGGGAGTGGTTCTAGGTATCGGTGTCTTAGCAATCTTACAATCAGTCATGTTGAACCTCTTGAGTATGTCTTGAACATACTTTGACTGACTTATCAAGATGCCATCTTCAACTTGATTCACTTGAATTCCAAGAAAGAAATTAAGTTCCCCCATGGCACTCATTTTGTTAGAGGATCATGTATTGAACGAAATACTAACTGATTAACGTGTATACCGAATCAAATAGTGCAGAATCCTATTTGATTAGCGATCCAATCAGTGAGAACGCACGTAAAAACAATTATGTATTGAATCTAACATAAAGAATCGATTAGGAATCAATCTACTGCGATCTATGAACTTGGAGTATTATCTTAGAGGTCTCTGGATGGCTATGATACGTTTGGAGTCGAAGTGTGTTCAATGCTTACCTTTTCCACGAATTAGGTGGTATTTATAGGTTTAGGTTTCTCATTCGAGTGACTGAACCATTAGCATGGTTCAGTCGTGCGATTGAGCCATGCGGTTGATCCATTCGCATGACTGAGTGTTCAGTCGTGCGACTGAGTCATTAGCATGAAGTTGCTTAGGCGTATTAACCATTTAGACGCATGGACACTTAGTCGCATGCCCATTCGGGTGCATGACCACTGTTGGGGCGCATGGTCCATTTGTACGCATGAGAACTTCATTTTACTAAGTTTGAATGTATTCAATATTATTACATTATTCATACTAGTTCAAACAACCGCAAACCTATATAATCAATTCAATATGCATTAAACAACTCATTAATGAAACATTAAACATGACAAACATAGCCAAACATTTACATTTCATTAAGTACCCATCTATTACATAAGTGTAAGACATTAAAGACATATTACATTAAGTTCAGAAACTAGGGACACATGTACCTACAAACTCCCCCTTGGACCTAGTTTCGTCTAATGTCTTACCATCTTCATAACCTCTTTATACTTCTTGTACTTCTCTTCTCTTGTGATGCCTGCGTGTATCTCAAAAGCAAAGCAGAGTCGTATCATGTTTTGGAATTGTAGAGCTTGTACAATATCTTGAGAGTCATAGAACAGTGGCCACTTGTACAATGTATACATCATCTGCAGACAAGTTTGTGAGCCACATTGAGTCAAACACCTTGATGGTTTCCATTACACCATTCTTGTTCAGGACAATGACTGCCTCTCCTGTCCTCCAATCATAGTACCACCATTTGAAGTGAGGAGTGAAGTCATGTGGCATCTCCCGTAGAGGGATCTTTGACATTGTTCGTGGTGGAGTCCACTTCAGCACGATCTTAGGTTTTCCAGTAATGGGATCAACCTCAGACCATTTGAGATACCTCGTTGGCTGTTGAGGTTTGAAGTTGACCCACCTGGTGTGGTACTCTCTTTTAAGAGCTGCTTGAAACCAACCAGACATCTTGCGTGGATCAGCGTATAGCAATTTCAGCTTCGCTAGCTGGTTCAGCTCAAATCTAGGAAGAGTCTTCGGGTCATGTGGGAACCTGAAGTACTCGATCCCTTTCTCACATTAACTGCATTAACGTTGAGGTCTTCAAAATATGCCCACGTGATGATTTTGCCTGACACCTTATGATGTTTCTTCACTTTTTACAACTTGGTGTAGACAGCTGACTTTGAAGCACTGCGTTGGGCTCTTATCTCTTCAAAGCATGCAACCCACTCAGCCTTTCTGATATTAACTTCAGCATTTGAGGCTTGGGCCTTATCTTCTATCTTGTCAGACTCTTCTTTCATTCTATCTAGAGTTTCAAAAGTTTCACTAACAAGGTTGTCACCCAGATTAGGAACGACATTACCTTCAATGTCAGTGTACTCTGGATATTGTTGGTCCGTGACATCTTCTATCTCGATCTCATCAACGTCGTTGAGCTCATCATCACTTTCGACTTGGACTGTTGGAGCATCCTTGACAATCTCATCAGGATTTAGCTTGAACATTTCAGCAATTTGCTCGTCAGTGAGATTGTGAATGATCTCTCCTTTTCAGGAGTGTACATCATCGATCTCCTGACTATTCCCTGCAGATCAAGAATCATAGTGAGCTGAGTCTTGATCTGTTGGAGGGGAGCAACGTCATGTTCATCCTTCTAAAAATTTGGATCTGCTTGATTTAGACATGGAACACAACAATCATTAGTTAATAATCAAGACAAAAATATCAACATTAAATATAAGCATTCATTACATTAATGTGATACAAGACTCAAATACATATGATTTAAATAACAAAAACAACTAAGTATTACTCTTGTCTTGGATCATATGCTCCTCTGCTGACGGGGCGAATGTGGAGGCTCCTTGGTCTTGAGTCCTTTTGCTCCTCCTTTCACCTGTAGATGTGGCACCCACAGCAAATGCATCCTCATCATCATCATCATCCACATCATCATCACCCGCATCATCACCAACATCAGTATCATCTCCTTGGTCATTACCATCATCATCATCATCATTTTCACTATCATCATTATCATCATCTCCATCTCCTTCCTTGATCTTTAAGGGCTCATCTTTTGATCCTTGAGCCACAGCATAATGGTCTTGTTTGTTGCCTCTAACTCCTCTATCCGTTTTGCTAATTGGGCATGGTGCTCTCGGAGTTATGACATCTCTACGCTCTATGCAGACATATGCTGGGCCTGCTGCTCTATCTGTTGTGCCTGCTGAGATATCTGCATAGCTTGGGCAACAGTAAGATCTACTAGCTGTCGAATCTGAGTAGGTTTCTCGTTATCACCAGCCAACAGCTTCAGCACCATACGGTTAAGTGCCGAGAGCTGTTCCTCTACCCCACCAGGAGCTAGAGAGGATCTAGATGGGTAGGAAGGGTATGACGATGGTCCGACATGGTGGCTAGTGGTAGAGGTGGTGGCAGTGGTGAAGATTGAGTGTGGTATAGATGAAGGTGGTGGTGGAGTGGGTGTGGTAGATGGATAACAGTAGTGGTGGTAGTAGGTAGATGAGTGGATGTAGGTGGAGTGATGGTAGTAGGTGGAGTGGTGGTAGTAGGTGGAGTGGTGGAAGTGGTGGTAGTAGTGGTGGTGGTTATGAAGATCATCCTCCTCCTCTTCTTCTTCAATCCATGGGGTTGAGCCATCCTTTTCTTCCTCGATCCCCTCGAGGTGGATGCTCCCCCTGGAACACTGCTTGGCTGATCGGGAGCATAAGTAGGATCAGTATCAGCCTCTCCCAACCCGCCAGGGTGTTCACCAACTGCCCGGAGCCCTCGCTTGGTGGCAACAACCTTGCTGCCTACCATTCGAGTCAGAGGCTCCTCATCCTCCTCCTCCTCATCAGGTTGGAAGTCTTGATGGAACCCTACAGCCTCTGTCTCCCCTTGGGTGGGTGCCGGAGATGCTATATCCGCTGTGGGAGCCCTCGGTTGAGTGGGCCCAGCATCTCCACCATCACCGCTGTCATCGTCGTCGGAATCATCGTCTGGGAGCACCAGTTGTTCAACATCAGAATCACTGTCCGCGTGGCGCCATTTACGCCTCGCCAGCACCACGTAATCCTCCTAGGCCAGATGCCCGAACAATCTCCTCACATGGGGCTTAACCTGCTTTCCCCTATAAACCTTCATACGACCCAGTGTGGTGTCGTCCATCACCTCAAGAACTACAGCGTCCTCCTTTTTCTTAGGTAGAGACGGTAGTTTCTGATCGATAATCATCTGGATGAATCGAGGGTACATGCATGTTGGACCAAAAGAACCAATGAGCCTGATCAGAAAAACCTCTAAGTCCCACAGACATTACAACTGCTGAAGAAGATCATAACAGCTGAAGACATCAGCTGATTACAAGGTCTGAAGACAAAGTCTGAAGACAAGATCTGAAGATTTGTACTGAAGACAAAGTCTGAAAGTAAAGTACTGAAGACAAAGTCTGAAAGTAAAGTACTGAAGACAAAGTCTGAAAGTAAAGTACTGAAGACAAAGTCTGAAAGTAAAGTACTGAAGACAAAGTCTGAAAGTAAAGTACTGAAGACAAAGTCTGAAAGTAAAGTACTGAAGACAAAGTCTGAAAGTAAAGTACTGAAGACAAAGTCTGAACGTGAAGTACTGAAGACAAAGTCTGAAGCTATCAGCTGAAGACAACATTTGAAGTAAAAGTCTGAAGAACAAAAGACAAAAGACAAAGACTGAAGACCAGAGTGATCAATAGTTGTCACAACAGCTAAAGTTATTAACTTCAGTAGTTGTGATGGTTTTCCTTTTCAGTACTTGTAATTTACCTTTCAGTAGTTTATAGTTTTAGTAGTTTTAGTTCAGTAGTTTTATGTTCTTGTACTTAGCATTCTCTGAGATGTGATTAGTTATTGAGAACATTCTCAGTAGTTTGCATAGTTTCAGTTGTTTGTATAATTCTGTTAGATGTCACTATCAAGTGACATCAGCAGACGTCACATTCCTTATATAAGGAATGTTGACCTAATTGTAACGTGTGACATTCAGCCACCACGAAAGCATTTTGAATGAAATATTCCTTTTGCAGAATTCTCTCTCTCTCTCTATAATCATGTGATTTTCTATTGAATATCAATTGAGTTCTTGCAAAATTGTCTAATTCATTGTTCGAATTCCGCTGCAATCTACTCTAATTGATCAACTTAGATCGCTGATCCTAACAAATGGTATCAGAGCTAGTTAATCATTGATCGATCTAACAATTGATCATTGAAACTGCTATTTCGATCTCTAAGTTTGATCGAATTAGTATATTTGCAAGAATTGGTTATAGAGATTGAATTTCGGTTGCTTTCGGTTATTTGCTTTGAGATTTCTTTTGGTTCATATTGAGTTTGTTGTGTTTTGCGCTAAATCAGTTAAAAATTAATTGAATTTGATTGAATATGAGAATGAGTACTCCTTCTAATGACCCTCACAATACTGGTTCCTCAACCAAGCCTCCGATGCTGGTTAGGACTGAGTATAACATATGGCAACGAAGAATGCTCCATCACCTGTCTGTTAACAGTTTAGGTTGTCGGACATCTGTGGTACATGGTCCACACAAGCCTATGGTGAACAATCCGGAAACCAACCAAATGGTTCCGAAGAAGAAGGAACAATACTCAAATGAGGATCGAAAACTATTTGAGATTGATGCTAAAGCACATGGAATTCTGGCCATGGCACTGCCAAATGAAATCTATTCTGGGCTTATGCATCATGAAACTGCTCATGACCTCTGGAATGCATTGAAAGAACAATTTGGTGGAACAGATGAGGTCTTAGCAAACAACAGAGAAATCCTTGCCCAACAATATGAGACATTCTCTCATAGTAAGGGTGAGACACTGACTCAACAGTTTGAGCGTTTTTCCTGTTTGATCTCTAAGCTGAAAATGGTCAAACATGAATACACTAATAGCCAGATGAACAACAGATTCATCAGATCACTGCCTAAAAGATGGGATACATATACCATTGTCCTAAGCTCCAGTGCAAATCTGGATAGCCTATCTCTTACCCAACTCCATGGGAAACTGCCTACATTTGAAAGAGAGGTAGAGCAGAAAAGGAAACTGACATCATCAGGAAAGTTCACTGATGACTTTGTACCAAGGAACACTGCCTTGGTTGGTCATGAGTCAGAATATGCTGCATCAGAAAGCAATTATGATGAGCATATAGATTTCTCTTCAAACAGTTCTGATCATGCATTTGTTAGTGTTGATAGTCAGTCAGGCTGTAATAGTGACAATTTGTGCTTCATTATGGATGATTTGAAAGGTATTGCTGATGATGACTTAGAAGAGATGGATATTCTAAGCCAAATGGCCTTGATTAATATCAGATCTCAAAAGTTCTACAAGAGAACTGGCAGGAAATTTCCAGGACTCTCTGGCTAAACCAAAGTTGGTTTTGACAAGAGTAAGTTGAGGTGTCACAAATGCCACAGGCTTGGGCACTTTGCAAGAGAGTGTAGATCAACTGGATCTAACTCCTCTGCACCCTTTGTGACTTTTCCAAGCAATAGTTCACAAAACAGAGGGCAACATCCTGCTAGTTCTGGTCATCACTCACAACCTCTATCTCCTGCATATTTTGTCCCTTAGGGTCCAATGCCATATCCATATCTCTGCTATTACATGCCACAACCAAATCAAGTTCATGTTCCTATTGCACAACAACCTCAAGCCTTACCTGAGCCTCAACCATCTCAATCATCTCAATCACAACCTCATCACAGCTTCTTCACCCCTGGTGCTGTTGACTGGAGCAGTCTACCAGATGATCTTTTGGGTAATGAGCAATTATTTGCTAGTGATGGTCAACATGGTGGTGAAAATCCTTTTGGGAATCTTGCTCTAATGGCCCTGGAGTCTACTGAGGGTTCATGCTCCAATGCATCTTCATCACAAGTAACCCAGGTATCCTTTGAGGCTAAAGCCAAGCTATGTTCTGAATCTTGCATAGCTGCATTTATCTCTATTAGAGAGGAAAATGTAGCTTTAATAAATCAAAATCTTGAGCTTGAGCAAACCCTTTCCAAAAGAAAAGCTGAGTATGAGTCTGTCCTTAAAGATAAAGATGATGAGATTTATAAGCTTAAATGCCAATTAAATGATGAAAAGGCTAAGCTAGAGGTCCATGTCCAAATCCAAGGAATCAACTAGATGATGAGATTTGTTGGGGAGAGTTAACCAACTAGATGAACCTGTGATCAAACCACTGAAAAGGTATTCCATGTCCAAATCCAAGGAATCCATTTCAGCACCATCTCCACCTTCATTAGCTGTTAATCATGAGAAACAAGTTATGGTTAAATCTGTTGATGAAAATAGACCCAAAACCCAAAAGGTTTGGGTCTCAAAACCTAACTAGTTCCTTGTGATGAATGCAGGGTTCTTCTGCATGCCAAAGGAGCATCTGGTATGTAGACAGTGGAGGATCTATGCATATGACAGGGAGCAGTTCTCTTCTCAATGACTACTCTTAAGGAAAGAAGGGATTTGTTTCATTTGGAAATGATGCTAAGGGTTACATCATCGGGAAAGGATATGTGTCTAATGGAGAACTCAGATTTGATGATGTTAACCATGTGGAGAATCTCAAGTATATCTACTGAGTGTCAGTCAGATGTGTGATAAAGAGCATGTTGCACTTTTCACAAGCCAGAACTGCAGGATTCTGTCTTCCCAAGTTCTGAGGCTGATTGACGAGGTATTGGATGAACATACTCTCCTGAAGGCCAACAGGATTGGAAGAGTATATGCCCTGGATTTGTCAAAGAAGATTGATTTGAAGGGTCATCCTTGCTTGTTCTCCAAAGCCTCTCCTCAGGAATCTAAACTGTGGCACAGAAGGCTGGGTCATGTACATCTCAAAAACATGAATCAGCTTATCCACAATAGTTTAGTGAGAGGTCTACCAATAAAGGAATTCTACTGTGATGAATCTTGCACTGCTTGTTTGAAAGGAAAACAACACAAAGTCTCATTCCCTCCTATTGAAGAACCTAAGTCCACTGCCTGCTTGCAGTTACTGCACATGGATCTATTTGGTCCTGTGAGAGTGATGAGCATGGCAAAGAAGAAATACTTTCTGGTAATTGTGGATGATTACTCCAGATTTGTATGGACTTTCTTCTTGCATTCAAAGGAAGAGGTTGCTCAGACGATTATAAACTTTGTGTTGTATGTTGAGAAGCAGTATTCCCTATCAGTCAAGTGTATAAGGAGTGATAATGGAACAGAATCCAGAAACCATACACTTGATGATTTTTATCTCTCAAAGGAATCAAGAGGCAGTTAGCATCCCAAGGACTCCAGAACAAAATGGAGTAGTGGAGAGAAAGAACAGGACCCTAATTGAAGCTGCACGGTCCATGTTGGCTGACTCTGGTTTGCCATTGACCTTTTGGGCTGAAGCTGTCAACACAGCTTGCTATGTGCAGAATAGAGTTCTAGTAATTCAGAGGTTGATGAAGACTCCATATGAAGTTTTATATCATTTGGCTCCTTTAATTTCATTCTTCAAAGCATTTTGGTGTCCTTGTTTCATTCTTAACACAAAGGATCAACTCCATAAATTTGATCCTAAGGTGGATGCAGGGTATTTTGTAGGATATTCATCCACATGCAAGGCTTACAGAGTCTTCAACCGCAGAACAAAGATAGTTGAAGAAACCTTGCATGTGAAGTTCAATGAATCTCCTAAGGATAAAATTCCACAAAACCCTGTGGAGTTGTTTGATCTGGACATACTGCAATATGTTCCTTATCAACCTCCAGCTGTTGCAGATCATGTGAATAAATCATCTTCTGCAGCACGTCTGTTGGACCAAAAGAACCAATGAGCCAAGATCAGAAAACCTCTAAGTCCCACATGATATCACAACAACTGCTGAAGCTTCATTAGCAGTTCGACAAGTGCTGAAAACTCCAACAGCTGAAGATCAAGTGCTGAAGACTTCAACAGCTGAAGACTAAAGTGTTGAAGTTCAACAGCTGAAGAACACAAGTGCTGAAGCTGAACAGCTGAAGAACACAAGTGCTGAAGCTGAACAGCTGAAGAAACAAGTGCTGAAGCTGAAGACCAAAGTACTGAAGTATAATAGCTGAAGAGTCTACAAGTGCTGAAGATCAACAATTGGTGTACAAAGTCTGAAGACAAAGACTGAAGACATCAGCTGATGATATCTACTGAAGTCATCAGTGATGAAACGTCTGAAGTTCAAGTCTGAAGATCAAGTACTGAAGTTTCAGTAGTTTGTCACAACAGCTGAAGAGTACTTCTTCAGTAGTTGTGATATCAGTAGTTTTATGTTTTTACTTTTAGTAGTTTTGTAAAACGACTGAAGAGCTTGTTCTTCAGTCGTTGTAGTTTCAGTAGTTTTATGTTTTCAGTAGTTATAGTAACTAATAACACTTAGTATTTTTGTAAGGAGATGTCAGCTGTTTTGACATCTTCAGTAGTTGTGTTTCAGTTGGAATAATTCTGTTAGATATCACTATCAAGTGACATCAGCAGACGTCACATCTCTTATATAAGAGGTGTCGACCTAATTGTAAGTGTGACATTCCGTTACCACGAAAGCGAATATTGAATGAAATATATTTGCAGAATTCTCTCTATCTATAACCGTTTTTGTTCTTCATTGAATATCGTTTTGTTCTTGTGAATTGGCTAATTCATTGTTAGAATTCCGCTGCTATACTCTCTAATCAATCAAACATAGATCACTGATCCTAACAAGTGGTATCAGAGCGGGTTAATCATTGATCGATCTAACAATTGATAATTGAAACTAATAATTGATATCTGTGTTTGATTGAATTAGCATATTCGCAAGAACTGGTTATAGATTATTGAATTTCTGTCGCTTTCGTTCATTTATTTTGAGATCTCTCCTGGTTCAATTGGTTGTTGTGTTTTGTTCTAAATCTGTTTTTAGCTTAATTGAATTTGATTGAATCTGAGATGACTACTCCTTCTAATGATCCTCACAATACCGGTTCCTCAACCAAGCCTCCGATGCTGGTTAGGACCGAGTATAACATATGGCAACGAAGAATGCTTCATCACCTGTCTGTTAACAGTTCAGGTTGTTGGACATCTGTGGTACATGGATCACATAAGCCTATGGTGAACAATCCGGAAACCAATAGCCAGATGAATAACAGGTTCCTCAGATCACTGCCTGAGAGATGGGACACATGCACTATTGTCCTACGCTCCAGTGCAAATCTGGATGGCCTATCTCTCACCCAACTTCATGGGAACTGCTTACATTCGAAAGAGAGATAGAGCAGAAGAGAAAACTATCCTCATCAGGAAAGCTCACTGATGACTTTGTACCAGGGAATACTGCCTTGGTTGGTCATGAGTCAGAATATGCTGCATCTGAAAGCAATTATGATGAGTATATTGATTTCTCTACAAATAGTTCTGATCATGCATTTGTTGGTATTGAGAGTCATTCTGGCAGTAATAGTGACAATTTATGCTTCATCATGAATGATTTGAAAGGAATAGCTGATGATGATCTAGAAGAGATGGATATTCTGAGCCAAATGGCACTGATTAATATCAGATCTCAGAAGTTCTATAAGAGAACTGGCAGGAAATTTCCTGGACTCTCTGGCAAAACCAAAGTTGGTTTTGACAAGAGTAAGTTGAGGTGTCACAAATGCCAAAGGCTGGGACACTTTGCAAGAGAGTGTAGATCAACTGGATCTAACTCTTCTGCACCCTTTGTGACTTTTCTTAGTACTAGTCCACAAAAAAGAGGGCAACATCCTGCTGGTTCTGGTCATCATTCACATCCTAGATCTCCTGCATACTTTGTTCCCCAGGGTCAAATGTCATTCTTATCCCTGCTATTATATGCCTCAACCAAATCCTGTTCAAGCTCCAATTGCACAACAACCACAAGCATTGCCTGAACCACAACCTTCCCAATCTCATCAACAAACTCAACCAACAACACAGCTTCTTCACCCCAGGAGTTGTTGACTGGAGCAGTTTACCAGATGACTTGTCTGGTCATGAACAACTGTTCTCAGGTGCTGGTCAACATGGTGGTGAAAGTCCCTTTGGAAATCTAGCTCTTATGACTTTGGATTCTG